>OX421979.1:54848051-56048051 GCA_949128135.1 Parasteatoda lunata | reverse complement strand
CAGACACAAAAACGTACTTTTTCTGAATAAATATACATATTTTGAGACGGATTTGGATTTTTGACCCCCAAAATATAAAAGGTAGCCGCAATCTGGTCCCCATAGATTGATCAGGAGAGCGATTCAAAGATTCGACTCCTACACCTTTTAATTTTACTTTTTTCTTATTTCAACATATCTCAAGAACTTATTAAACGAATTGATATCGTGATGGCTCAGGGGATTCTTCTTCCAATGAGGTGAACCGGATTCGAATCCCGGCGATGGCTGGTCAATACGAATTACGCACCCGGCTCGCACAGACTACTGTGAAATGACATGAAAATATCTTCAGTGGTAGATGGATTATGGGTTAAAGTCCTATCGGGGAGTTTTCTCTTCGTGTAACGCAAATGTGGGTTAGTTCCATCAAAAAAAGTCCTCCACGAAATCAAATTTCTCCCAATACTTCAGTGTTTCCCAAACTTATGACTTTTGTGTACCCTTTCTAAATTTTTCGTAACGCTGTGTATCACTAATAAAAAAAATGAATGCATTTTTTATCATAAAAAATTGCACAAAAGTTGAAAATCACAACTGGCTGTTGACACCACTTTTAAATAAAATTTTTTGAAATTTTCGTTTGTTGCAAGATATTTCGCATAAGAACGCATACCCCAGCTAAACTGTTCTTGTACCCTTGGGGGTATGCGTATCACACTTTGGGAAACACTGCAATACTTGATCCAAGAGTTCCCTTGTCTTCTGGATTTGTTTCAAAATTACAAGGCTACGGAGTTGAACGTTAGTAGTCGTAACCCCCCCCCCAAAAAAAAAAAAAAAAAATAATAATAATTGAATCGGCTTTTCAACGATGGCTCTAAAAAAAAAATTATTGTTCTTGAGAAATAAAAATGAAGAATACAATTTTTAAAGGTTTATTTACAAAGAAACTATTCAAAGCCGCTATCGCTTAAATTATGTAATTCGTCATTTAAGTACGTATTTTATAATGAAGCAAAAAGTTGTGTACCCTCACAATTCGAAACTTTTTTACCGTTTTCAAATAAAATAATAAAAAAAGGGTAAATCATTTTTATGTATACTTTTCGTGAAAACATTAATATTAAAAAAAAAAATTCAAAATAAATTAAATTTATCTTTCATATTAAGTATGAGGACTAGGACTAAAATAAACCTAGAGATATAGTGAAATTCGTAAAAAGTAAAATAAACATTGCGGGGGCCCAAAATTTCGAACTTCGTCTTGCCGAAATTCTTGAGACCAAATTAGTTGAAAATAGGTATATTTAGGGATGATATGATTGACTGATTTCATACCTTCATATCATCCGCACTAATTAGTTAGGATGCTCTTAAACAATTAAAATTGCCCTATCAATTCAAATGGTACCAATAATCCTGTAATCTTGTATTTGATTTGTTAGTTAGATTTCATGGTTAAATTTGCATTACGCATAAATTTAGCTCTCAAGGTTTGTTGCAAGTGTGTCAATTCTTGAATGTGATAATGTACATAAAACTTCGCAAACACATTTTTTTCAAGTCTAACAATTAGTAGTTAATCTTAACTATCAGTCTTTTTTTTCAATAGTAATAACATTTTCACAATCTTAACCTTTTTTTTAAACTGGTTTATTCGTTAAGTAATGTATATATTCCATTTCCTTTCTGCCTCATATGAAATCAAATCTACGCATTTCTTTGTAATAATGTTTAACTGTAACTTTAACTATTCTATGAAGGACGAAGCAGGAAAAAAGAAACGCTTTTGATGATAGTTTTCGAAGAATAACTTTATTTAACTTCATTTATTTTGCTAATGATGCTTGTACTTATGGTTCTTATGAACTTTTAAGAGACTGCTGAAGTCATCAACTTTATTTGAAAATTACTAGTCGGGTGAAGAAATGTAAGAGTCGGTACTTTAAAGTTTATAATTTTATGCCATTAACAACGACGGAAATTATTATTTTAGTTGATTATTATCACCATTGAAGATTAACTGTTAGATAGAGAATAAAAGTTTTCGAGCGGAATACAAAAATGATTTTTTGTATTACCTTGACATCAAAGCATGCTTCTCAAATGGATAAACAGATTAAAATGATAAGTTTACAGCGCCAACACTTGTAATTTTCAATTTATTTATTATTCTACTTACTTTTAAATTCAGGGAAAAATTAGGAAGTACCAGTTGTAATTTTTTAACAAAAGTATTTTTTAAAACATATGGCCACATTTGGAGAAATTGAAAATTTTAAACAATTAAAAAATATATAGGCATTACTTCTGAAGCATTTCTCAAAATATGGTTAACATACAAGGTTCATTTCTAAAATGACGAAAAATTGCGAAAGAAGCGCAGCCCCCTTTTAAGAAACTGAAACTTTTAAACAATTAAAAAATATATATATAGGCCTTACTTCTGAAGAATTTCTCAAAATATGGGTAACACACAAGGTTTATTTCTAAAAGGACGAAAAATTAGGAAAGAAGCGTGGCCACATTTTAAGAAATAGAAAATTTTAAACATTTAAAAAAATATGTATTGGCCTTACGTCTGAAGCATTTCTCAAAATATGGCTGACATGCAAGGTTTATATCTAAAATGACGAAAAATTACGAAAGAAGCGTGAGTATTTCAAAATATTCTTAATAATTCCATATTATTAAAATATAATAATGATAAAAGGAGCTGATATTTTTTTACGAAAAAAGTGAAGATTGAAAGGTGACAGGTAGAAAATTTTTTAATCACCTTTTGTGTAAATTTAGTCGCCCTATGGTCAGTGGCGTTAATATTGCTCTTTATTTTTAAGCTTATTTTTGTCGTATCATCAACTAAAACTAACAGAGAATGTAAAATAATATTTTTTTAAAATGTTGTACAAAAAATTATGTACAAAAATGGCTTTCGGAGCATGCAGTCTTGAAATTATCGCCTTGTTGTTATAAAGTTGAAAACATCTATGAAAAACACTTAATTTTTTTTTCAGCATAAAAAATGAACCAGAAAAGTTGAAAAAGTTGAAAAGTTGAATTATCTGGAAGTTAAAAATAATTTATTTTAGTCTTTTTGTTGCCATGACTACAGTTTATAAAAACAAGTCTTCGTGTCTTCATACTTCGAAAATCAATTTATTTTGAAATTCTCTTTTAAAAAAGAACTTAAATAAACTATTTTGAAAAATTGTTCTGCATATTTTTAGTGCATATTTCTTTAACGAAAAAAAAAGAAAAAGAAAAAAAAAAAAAAAAAAGAACGAAATCTTGTGTATATGTTTTATTTCATTAATAAAATGTCATATTTTCTATCTAGAGATGACGGCGATATAGAGAATTATTAAGAGAGGAATGTCTGCCATTTTATCTTGTGTAGATAAACTGTGTAAAGCCGAGATCATTTAAAAGTCAATAAAACATAAGTGTTGAAATAAACAACTAAAATAAAAATAAAATATTTTTTGACACGCGCATTCTCGAAATTATCGCCTTGTTGTTAAGAGGAAATTGAAAGCATCTATGGTATATTCTGAATCTTTTGCTTCACAATAAAAAAAAATGACACAAAATGGAAAAATGAACAAAAAAAGATGCAAACGATTTATCTGGAATCTAGAAATTATTTTGACAATCTTTTTCGTTGCTATGACTACAGTTTAAAAAATTAGCCATTACATTTCCATTTAAGTTAATTTATTATGAAATTTAAAAATTACAACTAAAAATAAATTTTCTATCTTTAACGAAACTAAACAATAAAACTTCAGGTCATTTTTTTATGATTGAAATAAAAATACTTAGTTATAAATGTTTAATTATGTTTTTTTTTTCAGTATTTTATCCCTTACATTATAAAAATATTTTTCAGCTTGCGCAAACGAGAAATTATCGCTTTGTTGTTGAATCATGAATGATATTAACGTGTTGAATCATGAGGAAATTGAAATCATGAATGATATTCTTAATCTTTTACAACGTAAAAATAAATAAATAAATAAAAAATCGAACGATTTATCTGGATTCTAGGAAATTATTTTAAGTATTTTGTGTTGCTAGATTGCAATGTAAAAAATTAGTTATCATATCTTTATACTTCGAAAGACAATATATTTTACTTTCTCTAGTTTAAAAAGGTGTTTAAAAAATTTCATTTCTCTATTGCAAAAGTAGATAGTAAAACTGCTGGTTAATGTTTTTAAAAATTTAAATAAAAATTGCAAGTTTTAACGCTTTGTTCTAAAAAACTAATTGAAAAAACCCTTTACAAACTGAATTAAAAAATAAAATATCTTTTTCGGCACGTACTATCTCGAAATTTTCGCCTTCTTGTTTAGAGGAAGTTGATAGCGTGTATAGTATTTTATATTTTGCTGCATAAAAAATTAGTAGTAATACTAATAATAATAATTGAAAAAATAAATACAACAGTAAAAAAACTGTTCCAATAAAAATGAGATTATTTTTTTCTTTACTGGCAAGTACGAAACTTTCTGTATACAGGTTGCAACATTAGTTCTAGGACGATTTTTTGAAAATCCTTCAATCCAATATCAAATCTATTATGCAGGATGATCGTAAATTTATCGTATCCGTTAAATCGGGGCAAAAAAGGAATTAAAACATAAAATATGGAGTCACAAACACTATCTGCTAATTTTGGAGGGGTTGTCAAATTATAAGTAAAAAGCAATGACAAAAATCATTCTAAATAATTTTATGATTGAACTATCCGCATTTGCGTTACATGGAGTGGAAAACCCTTACCCTTAGCCTAACGGCAAGAGGATTCTAACCCCTGATCCGTCTATCACTTAGAATATTTTACGTTATGGATTATACTTATATAGGGAAAAAGCAAGATTTGCCGAAACCATGTTAACGGAGGGGGGAAAAGTGTGGAAATTGGGGAAATCACATAAACGCTTATTCATTTTACAAGGAGTATAGAGATGCTCACAGTATTCGCCGAGCTCCATCATCAAGTGATAAAATTGAGCCGATTGTTGTCCAATATGTTGTACGCTATACCGTGGGAGAAATCGTTCATGAAAATTCCCTTTTAGCTACACAAGTAATTTAAAGTACAGAAATTGAGAGATCAGATAAACCTAGGGTAAAAATTTTTGCTAATTATTATTTGTTGGATTCCCCCCCCCCTCAAAATATCAAAATGAAAACAAATTACGTCGGAATTACTCACGACTTCACTGAGAAGAAGAAATCGTGTAACAATTTGTTCGCATTTTTTTTAACATTTTTTTTTAGCATTTGAAACCTTATGGTTTATTCTAGTTTTACCAGAGCTCGTTTTTCTCTAAACTTTAAAACTCCAAAAGTGGTAAAACAGAATTCGCTACGAAAAATTTCTTCCGCGCTATAGCGCCTTCATATGAAGTTGAACGAATCAGGGAAATTTCTTACTTAGCCTGCTTCAGCGACAATTAGACAAAAACTTAGAGCGTCAGAGGTTGTAATTAGTACTGGTCGTCAATGTGTAATAAATGTGAAAATACAGTAAAAAAAATTTTAAAAAATGGAGTGAGTGATTTTTGTTTACTGTCTTAGTATACCACGTATTATTTGCAAACTATTCTCCTGATAGCGGTCGAGACCCTATTTCCCATCTTGTTTTTTTATTCTTTTTGCTCGCCTGCCTTTGCCCTTTCGTTTTTATCATCATCATTGGCACGACAGCTCAGGCTGGGCCTTGGCCTTCTCTAAAACATTTTCTTCTTGTCACCAGATTTTGCCATTTCAATACCCTAATTGTTTTACAATTCGTGTAATGGAGTCAAACCATTGAAGTTTTGGGTATCTTTTCAATTGTTTTGTGTTGGAAACTCTTACGCTAGAGAAGGTGCACCTTTTTCGATTAGCGTGTCAGTTAAATTACGGTTTATTATTATTTTCATGTATCTAATGTATCACGTGCTATTTTTCTTTTTAGAAAAAAGGTCTTTTAAATGCCGTGCTTTGATTTCAAACTATAGAACTAGATTGAGTAACTATATTTGCTGTTTAGTTATTAATTTTCTTCAATTGGAAATCGAATAAACATAAAAAAACGAATTATGGAACTACATTGAGAAGAAAACAAACTAAAAATTGTAAAGATATTTCAGTTTAATATTAAACTTAAAGTAAAATATTACAAAGCATGCAACCTTTGAGGAAAGCAATAAAATTTAATTAAGGTAATTAATGTTAGATTTCTATTTTTTGTTTTTGTTTTTTTTGTTTTTGTATATATATATTTTTCACCTTAACATCGTGAAAAATATCGTAATGGTGCCCATAATCGTATTTGCTTCTGGATCTATAATGACCACTAGTATTTGAGATGAATTTTTTAAAAACTATGCTTTCAATGAATAAAAGTGAAAAAAAGTAGTTAAATTTATTCTTGCGTGCCTCCGAAATACCTGTCACGACGAGCTACCTAATGGTACGCGGGCTATAGGTTCGTCTTCTCTGTCTTATGCATAGCGCAAGTTGCATTTACAGTCCCTGGCCAAATTATTAGACGTACTATAAGATTCTATGTAAAATCTTAATTATCAGGTGACACTATACAGCTTTATTGTTTTTATGCGACTGAAACCGGTTTGCACTTGTTTACGTTTGTGTATCAATTGGTTAAATTAGACGATATATAATATAATATTGAATAGGATAAAATAGACTATATATTATATAAATATAGAATAGTTATTGTCTGAAGCATTATATTAGTATATTATAATAATTATATCAAACTATTAGACGCACTGTAGTTTTTTAATAATTAAATGATTTGCACGAGTATAAACTCTGCCATCGTGCTATACAAATCGTGCTATGCAATACTTTAATATATATAAACATACATGCAATGGGCTTTTATTCTGGGGATTTTTTATATACTTCCTATTTGTATTTATTTTCAACGTATTGCATTACAATATTAATCAATCGATACAGGAGCTTAAACAAATGCAAACCGGTTTCATCCGAGTAAAAACAATACAGCTGTATAGTATCCCTGATAATTATAATTTTACATAGAATGTTATAGTGCGTCTAATAATATGGACAGGGACTGAAAATTGCAAACGTTTCCTGCCTTCTGATTATCTTCATTATTTTCGTTACATCAATGTCTTAATAAATTTATGAGTTTGTCCTTCTGTAAAAATTACCATCTTTGACTCCATCTTGATTCTTTGAAGTACCTTGTACCTTTTTTTTTTTTTTTTAATTGGATCTACTTAAGTCTTCTTGCATTGAGATTTTAAATCAGATTGTTTACATTAAAAAAGTCGAAACTAAAGATTTAAACCTGAATATATAATAACAATATTTTAAATGCGAATGCCTCTTATTATTTCTCAACACAATGTACACAAACCCAATCCTGCCCAGGATTTACGCAGTAATAAATCTTTTATTCAAATCCGAAAAAAAAAAAGAAATTAAAAAGGATAATAATTGAGTTACATCAAGAAAAATCCTCACGTATTCATTGAAAAAATAAATAAAGATGAAAAATAATGAAAATTTTCATAATTCTTGAATTAAATGAAAAGTTGAATACATAATCCTATAAATATGTATATAGATTTGAATGAATATAAGATGGCAGATAAAAATAAATACGTAAGCCTTTTTTTTTGCGTTTGTTTACGGAAGCTAAATTCTACGGTAGGCTGGTTGCTTTTCTCCATATGCTGCTGCATATCGTCTGTAGAACTAACTTCAATGCCCTTGGGCGGTGATAGGATTTTTCCAGCTGCTACAGTTGAAATATGATTTGATTTATATGCTCATTCACTTAATGAAACATATTAAATTGTTTATATGCGAAATAAATTTAGAAATGATGAATAGCAGCTTTTGTTTACTGTGTAAAAAAGGAAACAGGTGATATTCTGATAGAGGACAGAATTTGAGAAAAATTTTAATTTTACGGAAATGTTAATGGCAGATTATAATTAACTCTTATTTCTTAATTTATGGTGTGGAAAGACCAGCTCTATGTAGCTACCTCCTCCAGTACCGTCTTTACTCATGGGTACACCCGAACAGTGCCCGGGGTCTCCAATCACTCACACTGTTAAAATTTTAATTCTAAAATTGTAGTAAAATAACTGGCAGCTGTCTGTCCATCCTATTGACCGTAAATTTACGGTAAAGATCATCTTTTTCCTTTATGGTTTTGAAACCATTTCGAAAAAGTATGGTTATAAAACCATGAATACAAAACTATACGGTTTTTTAACCGTTTACAACTAGCAATTTTCAAAACCGTAAAAAAAAAAAAAAAAATAATAATAATAATAATAATAATAATTATTATTATTATTATTTCACTAGACATAGGAGATCGGCTTTTCGTAAGGTAATGGGCATTGGAGAGTGCCGGACAATGAAATTTCTTCATGTGTTGAAGGGAATGGAGGAAATATTGTGGTGTCAACACTTGGACTCGAACTACAGTTCTACCGGTCATGGGATTGACAGATAACTCGTCGGCTAAATGATATGTACGCAATTGCAAAGAACTAAGTAGCTTCATTAGGTAGTTCTAGTTCTACCTAATTCTGTTTGTTTAACTGTATTAAGTGAAAGCAGTTAATAAACAGTTTTTCTCAAACTTAACAGTTTGATTACCATTTTATGTATGGTTATTTGACTGTTTTGATTAAATATGGTAAAAAAAAACATTAAATAAATTGTTATTTAACCATTTTTCCCGAGAAATTTCTAACAGTGCAGGAGTCCTTCAGAATCTTAATTTTTATATATTGTATTAAAAAAAAAAATAAGAGCAAAAACATTGTATTATATATTTCTTAAAATAAATATATTCTCGTGAAAAAAGTGGGCCTTTTTTTCTATATATAGTGATTGATTATCATGCACTCAGACTGTTGTAAATAACAATAATTTCAAAAAGTCAACCGAAACCCATTGTTCTGAGTTAAAATGAGGCTTTTAGGTACTCAACTAATTATTCTAGATATTCTTGACCACAACCAAGGTCTCTAGTATCCCTTTAGTATTTACAATTAGTTAAATAAAGTCATAATTGAAAGTGTTAAGAATCACAGAGCACTATGGAACAGCAATTTTTAAACTGGTCATGTCTGATGCGCATTGATAGATGTTTTAATGACTGACTTTAAATGTGTGACGTAACAATTTTCATACCTTTTGAATTTTTTTATTTGGTAAACCCTTATGTTCTTTTAATTTAATTATTTTATTTATCTTCTTGGTTTTGTAAATTATTTTATTATTTGAGGATTGCAATTGGTTAACATAATGCATAAAATTATGCATAGTTTACAGATGCTTCATTTTATGCGCATTGAGTATTTGGTGTGATAAAAATGTGTTTAAATTTGTTAAAATTATTGCAAATCTCAAAAATGGGCTTTATTTTATGCATGTGAAGTTTTTTAGTTCGATTTTAAATAGTATGACATGTTAAAAGGGCCCAAAACATTTCTGTGCCCAGGGGTCTTGCTTGTTATTAAGACTGTCCTGACCTCCTCTATTTACGACCAGTTTTGGGAGAAACGGAATTTTTTTCTATTGACTTTGTGTTGGAGAAAACCTTTAAGAGGAACCATCAAAACATATCCCAGTTCCCGGGAAAACTTCTGCACTAAATGCGAAAAAGGCCAAATAAGGAAATGTGAAAAATATTAAAATAAAATATTAACAAAGCGAATATTTTGAATACATTAAAATGTATTCAAAATATTGGTGTGAGGCTCTTACTTTGTGAGGCTCGTTTTGACGATCTCTGACTACAACCTCATATTGCAGTCTGAGTGCAAAGACAATGTCGAAAGTTAAATTAAGAAAAAGAAAAGAAAAAAGGATTTATTTTTTGAAACAAAACTAAGTGTCTCAAACCAACCTCTTCTCATCTTTTAAACTAGCTAATTTCTAAATTAAATGCAAAGTTATACAAAAACATAATTGTTTATTTATTTAAAATAGTTCTATCGTTGAACAGCCGACCCGATTTGGGTTTACGTCTACCAATGTTCAACTCCATAATGTAACTTTGAATTTAACTCTTGTAATTTTGAACTTAATTCCGAAAACAAGGGAACTTCTGGGTCAAGTATAGGGTGACATTTGTCTTCGTGGTGGACTTTATGATGGAACTAACCCGCATTTGCGTCACATGAAGGGGAAAACCTTCCATGGTTAGCCTGACGGCAAGGGGATTTTAATCAATAATCCGTCAACTACTGACGATATTTACGTCAGCACTTTGCTCGGTGTAAGCCGAATGTGGAATTCGTATAGCTGGGATTCGAACCCGGTTCATCTCATTGAAAAGCGAACGCACTATCCCTTGAACCGCCGCGGCTCTTATGATTCCTAATTGATAAATTTGTTTTTACACATAATTATATCAGTCGAAATCATTTATCGGCGCTAAAATTTATTCATCATTCCGATTTTATAACGAAAGCACCAGTTTCATTTCCGTACTAAGAAAATCACACTAACTAAAATTAGTATCGTTTGCGAAAAATCATGTACATACGATACTATTTTGAAGTCAATGATGGTAACCCCAAAGACCGACCAACCTCCATTAACGACCATTTTACTGTAGAACTGAGAGTGGTCGCTCCCGGGAGGTTAAAGGTATCAAACGAACGATAACGAAGATGACAATATTTTGATCGCTCAGATTTATTATCATCCTATATTTTATTCAAAATAACATAATGTTTGAAAAAAATCAAGTGCAACTCCTTGCTTATAGGGAAAAAACGGAAGTGAGTGATACATCCAAAGAGAGGTGATATATGATTAAAAAAAAAAAAATCATTATTAAATAATGAAGATCATAACGCTTTAAAGTTTAAACGCGGTTTTTTTCTTTTTTTTATGGTCCTGTACATAAATGTGAAACAATGTAATGAATAGTTGCCCCTCGTTACACATCGCGCTTGTCGGAAAAAAAGCAAACAAACATCAGTCATATATTCTAGAAAACATGATACAACGAAATTGAGTGACGAAGATAATAACGAATCGAATATCGACGAAGTTTTTTATTACAAAATTATGCGAATACAATTTTGTAATCAGCATTTTCAGAAAGGTAAGTTTGAATTATAACTTTACATACTTTCTTGTTTTTTATTTTTGAAACAGATCTTTATTTTTAAGTAATTTGGATTGTTTAGCTTCATCTTAGTTTTCGTCAAAGATAAATGTCATTTTGTGAAAATCTTAAAGCAGATTAATGTTCTATGTTACTCTGCCTATCCAATAATTTTATTCTTTTAATTTTCTGAAGAAAAAAAAACTAAAAAATTCTAGAGGTCAAAAAGCTTTATTTTTTGGTATCTTATAAAGCAGAATCATTATTATCTTATTTAAATGATATTACGTTATGAAATGATACTCTATCACAATGATTTTCAACCACTGTGCCGTGGCACTTTTGTGTGCCGCCAAATATTAGAAATGATACAATAAAAATTATAATGCTTTTTTTTATTACGAGTAAAGTTTAAATTAAAGAAAAGTGTATATATATAATATTATATATACATACATAATATTATATATATATACTTTTATAATTTTTCCAAGCTTTAACCGCGT
The DNA here is from genome assembly GCA_949128135.1 of Parasteatoda lunata. Lineage (NCBI taxonomy): Eukaryota > Metazoa > Arthropoda > Arachnida > Araneae > Theridiidae > Parasteatoda > Parasteatoda lunata. The sequence continues at coordinate 56,036,420 of OX421979.1, read as the reverse complement.
GAACATCTTTGCAGGCGATTGTCTTGTCTCTGACAATCTTAAAATAAGTTTAAATAAGAAGGAAGAGTTTAAATTGTCTTTGGCAATTTTAAAAAATGTTGAATTAAGTAGGAAATTTAATGATTATTAAAATTATTAACAAAGGAAAGCAAGCTAAATATTAACTTTCAAACGGAAATAAAAGCTAATCATTAAAGTAAGCTATGCAATTAATAGTTATAAAAGCAAATTAACAAAGGATAACAAACAAAAAAAAGCTAACAATTAATAATTAGCAAAAAAACTAGTTAACAGGAAATCACAAAAAATAACAATGTTAAAAAAAACTAACAGTTAATAAATATAGAAAACAAGCTAGCAATTAATAACTAGCAAAAAAATAAATAAATAACTGATAAACTAATAAAACTAACTAATAAATTACTAACTAATAAAAAATTACTCGAAAGAATTAATCCCTTAATAAACATGCTTTTGTAGTACATATTATTTTATTTCACATTCAAAATTATTATCAAACTATTTAACACAGTGTATTATAGGTAAGTAAACAACTTTTAAACTAATTTTTTTCATTGTGTGCCGTCAAATTTCGAAATCGTTAAAAGTGTGCCGCCCCCCAAAAAAGGTTGAGAATCACTGCTCTGTCATCAGAAGTATATTTAAAACAAAAAGAATTAAGATAACGAGAATAAAAATTTTAACCTCTTAAACCAAGATGGAGAAGAAGGGCAATAAATATGGAACATCCGGTATATTTCATAAATATAAACTTTTTAAAAAAATCATCCGAGTTTTTTGAATACGGCCGCTGACCGTTAGGCCCCAGGGACATATTTTTTATTTTGTTACCTGTTTCTGCAAACTAAGGCACCATAGAAATTTTAAAGTAGCAAAAAATTTTAAGAAAAAAAGAAAATGGGAAGAGGTTTGCCCGCGGGTGAAACCAGTTATATCCTTCAAGTTGGTCCTTTTCTGTGAATTTTTTTCCACTGCCGACAACATTAGGCGCATGTATCGATGCGGAAATCTTCTCAGTCCTAGAGTTGACCAACTAAAAATACATTAATTTTCACAAATAAATGAAAATTTTAACATTTTGTTAGCGATTTTCAGTCAATTTTTTACAAATTAATCGTGAAATATAAAAAGGAAATAATTAATAAAAACGGGTTTTGATCATATCGTTTGTTTATGCTAGCAACAAGAAGTCATAAGACGTAATGATTCGATAAGCAATGATCTAATAGCCCAAATTTAAGTTTAAAATAATGGAATATTTTTTTTACATAAATGAAGTTTAGAGGCTAGAAAGAAAAGCAAAAAAGCTTTCAATATAGACTTTTTGTCCTTGAGTTGTCTCCCCGCAGTCTGCCAAGCCCGTAAACTAAACAATTAAGCTGTTTTTAATACTGTATCCGACCTTGTGCAGAGAATTCTTTAAAATCATGTTACGCAAATAGAATAATTTAGGCGATCTCAAACAATGAGTTCTGTCTTGATTGTTTTGATAAGATTGAAATGATTTTAAATGACAAAAATATAAATTTTTATTTGTAATTGTGAAACAGTTAATTTTGCACGCGAACTGTTTTATTTTTGTGCTTCAATCGTATGTGTTCTAATGCCAAGAAATTTCTAAGTTTCCTTTTATGTCCTTTTTTGAAATTGCATTAAAGGAAGACTCTCCGAAATTTTCGTACAAAAACAGGTATCCGAAATGTCAATCACATGTCACGCAGATTTTTTTCTTTGTCTGTGTAAACTTGAGTTGCTTCATAATTTTGAAAAACGGAAAAAGCACAAAGAAACGTGATGATTTATATCACGTTGGGACTAGAAACATCTTGCCTCCTGATTAAAACATTGATTTGGACTGTAACACATTTTAACAGTTTTAATTTTATTAATATCAATAGAATATTATTAATTAAAAACAATTTTTAATTATTATTACTTCATTATTATTATTCATGAATTAATTTGATACCTATGAATTAAAAATACGGAATCAGACACAAAATGTACTTTCTCTGGGTAAGCACACTTTTTTTTTTAAGGACAGAAAAGGATTTTTGACGTGTTTGTGACACGTTGTCGACGCGGTTTCTTTTATTAATTATAATTTCAAACGAAATAATAATAATGATGAAAAACTTGAAATTGTTTAATAAAACTTGATATTTATAGCCTGTTGTACCAAAAAAAAAAAAAAAAAAAAAAGTCATTACAAATATTCTTGATATAATTTAAGATTCTTGATTCCAAGATATTGATTCATTGCATTTAGTTAATAATAGTTAAAGACTAAGAAAGCTGTTGTAGTTTAGCCTCCTGATTAAATATTGACTTGGATGCTTATATATTTTAACAGCCTTAATTTATCTAACAAAATTATAAAAAAATATATATATAAAAACGCTTTGTTGAAACTTTGTATACTGACTTATCGATCCTTGTATATATTAATAACTTTAATTTTATAAAAAAAAAACAGGCATAAATTAATGCTATCATGAATTGAAAACAATTCATTATTAATAATTTTTAATCCATTCGTTAATCAGTTTGATACCTATGAATTAAAATACGGAATCGGACACAAAACGTATACTTTGTCTAGGTAAACGTATCTTTTTTTAGGCAGATACGTTTGACGTGTTTGAGACGTTTTCTTTTCATTATTTTATGATTTCTCACTAAATATTATTATTAATAATAATAAACATGGAACTGCTTAATGAAATTTGAGGATTTATAATCAGTTGAACAAAAAAGCTATTGAAATAGAGATTCCTGACTTAAACATTGATTTAGAATCTTATGCATTTAGTTAATATGTTGAGACATCTGTCCGATCGATACTAAGAAAGCGGTTGAAATTTATCAACACTTGATTCAAATATTGATTTTTATGCTTATACATTTCAACAGCTTGAGTTTATCTGACAAATTTTAAAAAGAAAAATAATTTATGAAAACGCTTAATGATTTGATGAAAATTCGCAGACTGACTCAAACATTGATTTGGATTCTTATACATTTCATTTAACTGCCTCAACAAAGAATTTAGAAAATGCAAAAATATAAGCCTTTTATTTTTGTTTTGTATGTAGTGCTGCCATCTAGTGTATTTTAAAAACACTAAACTTTCAATCTTATTTCACTCTTCAGATGTTACAAATTAAATGAAATTAGAGAAACTTACAAACTGTGTCTATAAACATTTGTAAAATAGCTGTCAAAATTATAGTTAAGCGACTCTATGCAAAGAATACATAAGTGGATATACACATTATGTATTTTTTGCTCTATGTACCATACTGAAATGAAAATCAGAAACCCTTTTGTTGAGGTCATAATTTGAACATGTATATAATGTGAACGAGCCAAAAAATTTACAATTCATTGTTGTTGAGAAGTTTTAATTTTTTTAGCACTAGAATAAAAGGTAATTTCAACGAAAAAAATAATTTTTTCAAAGAATTCCAAAAAATGAGTTGCAATTTTTAAATTGCGACTACACTCATAGATGGCGACACCATACTAAACTATTTGGTATGTTAATTTATTATTTATAATTTTTTTTTTTTTTAAATTTTAATATTTCACAAATTAAAAAACTGAGAAACTTTAATTTTTGTAAGTAATTACTAAAACAGTAATTTTTTTTTGAGAAAAATTATCCTTGTCTCTGAAAAAAAAAAATCTCCGCTACAGATATGTTTAAAGGAGAAATTTTTAAAAAAATTTTTTTATACTTTTTTTATTACGCCTTCTTACGCGGTTATATACGTCCATCTGACAGAATATAAGAAAAGTATTATTATACATTACACCAGACATATATACAGGATTTTCTCTTTTCGTATAAAAATATTGCAGTTACAATATATCATATATAGAGTCAGTAGTTAAAGCATGGTCTTTTGCTCATTGTTTTTAAGTAATAATGACACTGAGTAAACAAAATATTTTAAAACTAGTTTTTAAATCCAATGTTTAAACAAATAGGTACAATTTATTAAGTAAAAAAAATTGCTGATTTTTTATTATTTTTTTTAAATAACGAAAAGCAACTATTGTACCTTTTCTTTGAGAAATAAAAATTTTGACCTTAAATATATGGAGAGGGAGACATGCGAGATTTCGAAAATAGTCACTCTTTTTTTTACAGACAGCTCATTCAGCCATAGAAGAAAAAAATTATTATTTTAGATAAAAGGAAAAATAATTTAAGAAAAAAATTGCTCTATTTAACTATAATCGAAAAAAGTTGAATTGTAAGGTAATTTTTTTTTTTTTTTAATGAAAGGAAAATAATTGGTTTTGGCACTATCCAAAAAAAAGTCATAATCGAAAATCAGATTAAGAATACGGGGTTATTAAAAAATTATTTTATTCAAATTAGTTTTTCGTTAACATAGAAAAACTGCCATTAAAACTATTTAATCACTGCGCAACTAATTAAAAGTGAGGCGCATTGTATATTTTCAAACATATTTAAGTACTGGTAGTGAAAAGAAAAATCATTATTTCCCTGTTAATAGATTTCGCTAAACCTTAAATTCATATTGTTTAATCTAGCTTTTGACGTATGGCAATGAAAAGTACGTTTAGAGAAAAATTTCGAAACAGCAGTAGTAACTTTTTTTTTTAATATTAAGAGTGATACATATTCTTTGTTTAAAAAGTTTCAAGTTAAATAGCAGTGACTGAAAAAAATTACTTATTAAATATTTAAATAATTGCGCTCAAACTACTTTCAGTGTTTATAATTATTTTAATAGATAGAAAAAAAAAAAAAATGCAAAAATAACATAAATAAGCCAAAAATTCGACCGTTTCTCTGGCTTAACTGTTATTATACTTAAGAGTGTGGATGCCCATATTTCGAGAATTAAAAAATCCCACTTATAAATCCGTTTATAAAAACGGTACGTTTTTTTTTTATATCTAAAAGCATCGATTGCACTTATTTACATATTTAAGGTGTTTTCTGAAAATTAAAATAGCAGTTCTAATTTCAATTGTACACAATTCTTCAACAATATTTGGCAGAGAAATAAACTGGAAAATTAATGAAAAAAACCCTGCCTATAACTTTTTAGGCAAGTTGAGAAATTCATACGTATTAAGAGATAACGAAGAACTATTAAAATCCTAATTTAAAACTAAATTCCAATGCATTCCTACATTTATATTTAATCTATTTTTTCACTTGAATACTTTTCTATTCGAAATTGTATAACAATTAAAACTTGACTTATAGACATTATCAACAGATCACTTTGATACATGTTGCCATGGGTAAATTTAAAAAAAAGAGATGAATTCCTAAAAATAGTTTCTACGAAATAATGCAGTTTAAAAAAGAAATTAATACAGATATTTTTTTTAATGAAATTAAAGGTAAATCTTAAGCAGTTGTAACCTATAATGTAGTCTATAACTGAAAAGGTTCTGTAATGCTTATCAGTGTAAAGGCAAATTAATATTAGCAGAGATCGCTAAGGGGATACAGCTCCCCTCACTATGAGGTGGTAAGGCTTTAAATTTCGATAACGCACCCGGTATTTATTGACCACAGCAAAAACAATGAGTGCTGATAAATATGTGCAGAGGTATAAGGATCTTTGATTAGAATCCCCATGAAGTCAGGTTAATTGTGAAGTGTTTTCCTCTCCGTGAAATGGAAATGTTAGCTACACACACAAGATAAGAGAGTTAGTTCTAAGGCTTGATCTAGAAAATCATTGTCCTCTAAGTTGGATTCAAGGCTAAACATTGGTAGCTAGAAATCTATTAAGAATCACTTGTTCAACGTCGGTGATAATTTTTTTTAAAAATAAAAAATAAAAGGATGAACAAAACCAAGTAAAATAAAGGTCAGGTTCTCTCTGTGGCAACTATGATCAGATAACCACTGGATTTTGGAGTTAAATACTTTGATTTTCCAAATGAGATAATTTCTTAAGATTTTTAAAACTTAATTTCATCTTAAAAATTTTTTAATATATCTTTGAAAAGTTTTTAATCTCCAGGCATAAATAGAAAATATATAAAAAAAAATTGTATTTTTAATATAGTAAAGAAGTGAGGGTCCTTTTTTAACCAGCCACCAGTGAAGTTTTGGACAAATAGAAAGTCCTAACGCAATTATTTGCAACAATAAATCTTTATTTTTCAAAATAACACACAATTAAACATACACTAAAATTTCACAATGTTTCCATTCAAGGGGCAATAATAATCTTTGCAAATTTAAATATTCATAAAAATATCAGATTGAAAAAATTTAAAAGAAATTAATAGAAAGATTAACTTAATATATTTGCTTATAATGATGAATCACAGAAAACTTAATTTAAGGAGTATATTTATTGCAGTTCTCAAAAAAATAAAAATCAAGAAAAAAATAATGATTATGTATTGAATGCTGTTTTGTAGAACCTTTTGTTAATACAAATGAATAGAACTAAATTTCAAGATAAGTTTAGTTTTTAATAACATGCTAAACTAAATTATTTATTATAATGACAAAAAATTCATAGCAATTATTTTACACAGAATCAGAAGAGATTCATGAAATGGAATTAAATTTATTTTTTGTGCAATACTGAAACTTAAATTTCTTTTAAATAGTTATTCAGAGTACTGTATAGTATTTTATAATAAATTTTATGAACAAAATATGTATTATTTTTGGCTTTCATAATAACAATGAATGGGCTTTGACAGATGGATTATAATTTTTTTTTTAATAGTTTACTCTTGTAATAACCTTAAACTGCAACAAACATAAAAATGGCAACAAGACTACATCTTTTACATTTTAAATGAAATACCAAATTAAATATACCTAAAATCTATAAAAATTATAGAATTTAGGTGAGAAATTTTTTTTCCTTACATTTTGCTAGACACTTTTGAATTGGAACATAACTCAATATGACTTTTAGAACGAAGATTTTATTTAAAATCTTTGTAGCTAATGAGAAAATTACAAATGCAATTAAGTTACAAGTAAAGAAAAATTAAAACACACTCACATATATGCCTTATAGACTGATATGACATGCAGAAACAAAGACTTCTTAAATGCAAGCACCAATCGAAGAAAATGAAAAAAACTTTAAAAAATTTAAATTAACACATTTTTGAAATCATTATTTTTTCAGGATTTTTGGGTTATAATTAAAATCAAGAACCACCAGATTACAAATGTCATTTCAACATAGGGAATGGAACTGAATATTTTTCTTAAAAACAAAATTTCAGCAATAAAGTATAAATACATAAGTGGTGCAAATACTGAACACATAAACTGAAAATCATGCAATACTGAACTAAATGAATATTTTTGGTGTAAAAAGAAATACTGAACAAAATACTTTTATAAGAATAGTCAAATGATATGTTCAAAAATAATGAAAAACACAATTACTGATGTGCGACAGAGACCATGTGATTTAAAAACAAAGAGTAGAATGATAAACAAAACACACACACATATTTAATGTAAATTGGAAATGAAAAGAATATATATATGTAAATGGAATGAAAATGAAAAGAAAAATAAGTTACTCTATAATCATTTTTGTAAAAATGGAACACGACAAATTTACAACAAATTGGAATGAGATTCTTTGACAAAGTATGTTTTGCTGGCGATCTTTAAGATAAATTTATGGCATTAAATATTCACTAATTGTGTCTGGCAAATATAGTGACTAGATGATGGTTTATTTTCCACTGGAAGTTTACATTCTCTTTTCCAATCTGTATGAGGAAGTGAAAAAAAAAAAAAAAAAAAAAAAAAAAAAAGAGTACAGAATATTAAGTAACAGATAGTTAATACTATAGTACATTTACAGATTATATAAAACACAATTAAATTAAAAGAACTTCATTTCAAGAGATTAAGTTTAGGAAAAAAGTAATCAAAGGTTTATTTAAAATTTAAAAAAAATTAGATTAATAACACTCAAAAAACAAATTTAGATTAAACTTTTTTAAAAAAAAGGTAAGAAATGACAAATTATGATAATTATTTTTTTGTAAAAACACTAGACCAAAGTAAAAATTTTTTTTTAGAACATTACTTTATTTTCTAGAATATTACTTCTTTTACACCACTTTACAAAAATGCCAAATTTTACACTGCCACCATCATTCAAAACTGTGAAGCTCCATTAACTTTTTAGCTAACAACTGACTGTTATGGAAGTATTGATTAAAACAAATTTAATAAAACTGAATTTGCAGATGTATTTTCTTTTGATGTTTTCATAGTGTTAGAATACTGTAAAATATTTTTGTATAAAATTAGAAGAAAGTTATTCTCCTACTGCTTAACTAAGATATTTTTCTTTTTTTTTTTACTAACATTATTGATAATGACCCATGCCATCAAAATAAATGAATTATAATGTAAATCTTCATAACAAAAGCATACAAAAAATTTATAAGTACAAAAAATATTCATAAATTTAAATATACTATCTTGGGAATTCAGATATCTACCTCTTTTTTTTCAAGCACCCCCTACCAAAAGCAAAAAAAAAAAAAAGGGGAAAAAAAAAGAAAAAAAAGACTAAAATGAGTATAATATTTTTATTTCTAAGAATTTAAAAAAGTAGAATAATATTTTCTATCTCAGGGAAGGAAATAGGCAACTAGAAAGTATAAAAAGATAGATTCAAGTCATAATATTTCCTCATTTTTATTAAAGTTAGGCTAATACATTTTTTATTTTATCTTTTTGATATTTTATAAAGATTTTCCTTACAAGAATTATTTGGATTTTGGATGTATCAGTTATGTAGCAATGACATCAAAAAATATAAAAATGTAGATACCTACTAAAAATTATTTAAAGGCATTTTGATTTATCTTTCTTTTATTTATATCATCATAATGAGCACAAAAGATATCCACTTCACATGGATGCACAGTTTTAGAAACACTCTGAGAAAACTTAAAACCACTTTCAAATTACTTTAAATATCCATTATTTTTCATCAAAATATGATAATTCATATCTTCAATATTTATCGCTCCATTTATATTATTCATAACTTAAACTAATCACACCTCTATTTACAGACAAACATAAGACATTTCTAGAAACGAACTCACAGGAAATTTATCTAATGCACAATTCCGTTTGCCATGAAAATTCTGAAAGGATTTAAAGCATAGCACTGAAAGGTATTAATTTAGCTTAAAGCTTGTATAGAGGAATAAAATTAAAGGTTTAAAATGGATATTAACTTAAAAAAAAAGAAAATAAAAGTACGTAATTGAGTAATGAATCAAATAAAAGGAATAGAAATAAAAAATGATCATTGAACAACAACACTAAGTTATCATAATATACTTGCATGATGTTTTTTTGTTATTTTAATGAAATTTTGGATACATTACTCATTTCGATGCATCACCTGAGATTTTACTGACCTTACTGAGAGTTTCATCATAATATAAAAAGGTTTAAATGCTTTAAAAGGTACTGTTTTAGCAAATTTAACAAGCTTAATTTAAAAATATCTAAAAACTCAAATAATCTTTACCTTGATCAACATATAAATACATAAATATAATTTGAACTCAATTATGACTAGATTTTGCTCACAAAGCATAGTAAAATTAAATTATAAAATAAACCTTTTTGCAATAAAACTTGAATTATACTCGACTTACCGGCAAAATACCATACGTATGAGACCTCTCGTCTTCCTTAGAGAATCAATAACTTCGGTTGCAGGTTTACCGAGAAAGCATTCTCGGTTGGCCTAAGGATAGAAAGTAACAATAAGTAACTTCATAGTAAAGAAGACTAAATTTACAGTAAAAAAAAAAAAATATTTAAAATCATATTTCGAAATATATCATTTCAAGAAAATAACGGAAAACGAAATGTGAAGAAAAGGCTTGCCCTAAAAAATCTGACACCATATTTCTGAGGCACTATCTATATTTTATAAACTATGTTTGTACAGGATATCTTTAAATATATTGATCAGATTTTCACATACTAAGATACAATCAAAATTGTCTAAAGATGGAATTTTAAGCAATGAAATCAGATACAAAAAGCATTTTTATTTAATTAATATACCTTTTCTTTGGATGAATAATTTGAATTCTCAACCTGGAAAATTTTGCAGAACCACAACCTGCAGAAAATGAACCCAACAGTTTGTCTGAAGGGGATTTGAAAATTTAGATCTCTTAATGTTTATTTCACTTTCTCTAATTTTGCCAGTTCTCTAGAACCAATTAATAAGTCAAAATATTTTTAACAATTATTAAACTAGTTTATTAAAAGCTAGTTCCAAGCACAATATGTTTTCATTATATTATTTAATATAATGATTTTTTTTTTTAAACTTTAAGGCATACTAATTGTTAGATATTAAACTATGAAATTTTAAAAAAGACATTTTATTCAGAAACTATTTCATAGATTTCATTTTAATTTTGTATTTTTCAATTAAAATGACAATTTAAAATTATATGCCTTACAATTAAAAGAAACTATGCTCAATTTTAAATAAAATAATAAAAATTAATATAATAATAAATCATATATAAAATTGTTTTTTTTTTTTTTTTTTTGGAATGAAATTATCTTTCAATGAATGAATTTCACAAATGTGTGCATTTGTTTTTTTTTTTTTAAATTCCCGTAAATGCTTCCAAAGACATGAAGTATCCAAAAAGTGAAACTCTAAGCTTGAATGTGGAAATCCAATCACTAGATCAAGAGTTACTAAGGTTTTCCATTTTAAATTTTGAGCACCAAAAGTTTTTGTTTTCTTTTAAGGTACATTGTCTGTGATATACTTGCTATGAAAGTTAAGGAAAGAAAAACCAAACTTGTTGTGTTTAAATTACGAAAAAAAGAAACAATTCTACCTTAAATGTTAATAAATAGTAACACAAAAGAGAAAGGCAAAGCACTATCTACTCTGAAAGTAGCAAAACTTATGAAATAGAAAAATCTTACCTTACGATTTTATCAACAAGTCTTAATAAAAATTTTACATCACTAGCTACATAAAATCCATTTATTCCTTTCTAAACCTTAAATATGTTTAGATAAGTATCATTTAATCTTTTCTGTACAGCCGATTAACAGTGTTTCTTAAGTGAATCTGCATCATGTAATTTATGTCTGACCTCAAAAGATGCAAAACCAAGCATAAATTATAAAATAATTTAGACCATGTATAATTGACATAAATAATCGGTGAGTATAAAAGATACACGTAGGAAAACTCAGTGAAATTTAAGTTTAATTCTAAATTTTAAGAAATTGCACAATAAAAATTTAAGTAAATGAAGTTTTTTGTATTTAAGAAATTTTTTCCTTGGTATTTTTTTATATTTTTATATGCGTGTAATAGATATGAATAGAAAATGTTCATTTCTAAAGAAGGAAAAAAAAGGAAAAAAATAGAATTCTAAGAAGGAAAAAAAAATAGATAATTGATTAGATTTGACAAGACTTAAATGTTACTGATTTTAATTATATAAATTAGAATTTATAAAACAAAGTCAGCTTATTATTTTTTATTCCTTTAATTATACTTATTAAAATTGACCCCACAGGTGAGCATAAAATATAAAAAAAAAATTTTTTTAAATTTATTTCTAATAAATATTCATATTTCCTGTAATCGTTTTATTTATCTGGAAGTCTAGTTTATTGCAATGAAACCTAATTTTTCTTAGTAAATAATATGAAACATTTCTAATTTACATTTTAAAGCAATGAGTAGGTACATCATTTTTGATAGATTAATAATAACTACATTCATATATTTTCATTAATTAAATTAAACTCAGTGGCACAACAGCACAGGAAGGGCCAAAGCCTACTGCGCTCATCACAGTTTCTTTGAACTTGGGCTTCAAGAGCAGATGTTCCTGTTGAGTGGTTAACTAAATGTGGAACCCACAGGGCATATAAAAATTTTAAGATTTTCCTATATATATACAAATAAAATAACTTTAAAAAAAAAATTGGAGGCACTGCTTTTGTACTTCTGTTGCTAGAGTGAACACTAAAATAAATCATTACCAGTTCTTTAAAACTGAATATTGTATGGTTTACATTCATGAACAAACATTTTATACAAATATTCATCACACCAAATGTAGAAACTTACTTCAAGAAGGCGATCACCAGCTTTTATTCTTCCATCCTTGTCAGCAAGGCTTCCAGGATGCACAGCCTTTACTTCTGGAGCATTTGGTAGAAGACTGCGGGGAGATTCTTGTGATGAAGTAGGTGGATCAAAAAGGCTGAATCCTAGACGCCCGTGCCAACCTCTGTCCAAATCAACATCAAATGTATTCACCTAGAGAAAAACATTATTTCAAAACTGTTTTCAATTAAAAGAAATATTTCATTGACTGAATAAGTTCTGTTAGTTTATAATGACATTTTGACAAGCTAAGCTCACCAGCCGTTGGCTTTTTGTGAACTAAGTCAGTAAGGAGAGCACCGCAAGGATGAAACCATATGTTTTGGACCAGAACCCCATGGACAGATGGCAGCCACACACATTTGTGAGGCCACTTTAATTTAGACATAGATATAAAGGGGAAGAAATATTTCACCAGATCCCTGTTCAGTGACCGACCGTAGTCTTAGCCAAGTTGAGGATCAAACCTTAGCCCCTCCAGATCGGAGTTCGATTCTCCAACCACTGGGATACCACAACTTGAATAAGTTCTAGTAGATGAGAAGGTTTTTTTTTTTTTTAAATGTATGAAAGATTTAACATGTTTTTATTATGAAACTCAGGGCAATATAGAATATCCAAAGTCAATATAATTTCATTCACTATTAATAAAACTTAATGGAGTTTATTTAGAATGTTTTACTTCACCTTCATATTCAATTAAAATATACTAGCTGGTGACAAGATATAGTTTCTGTGTAAAATCTCTCAATCTTATAAAGTGTTAAGATCCCCAATGCACAAACTGTCAGCACAATTCAATACAGTTACCATAAATTAGGAGCAAGATGTGAAAAAGGAAGACTCAGATAAGTTTACATTTTTGACGATGTTTTGTATAAAATTAATACTATAAATCTGTTTTTGAAAAGAAACAATTTTAACTTCAGAATTTCTTCACTACACTATTAAGTAGTGAAAGTCTACAAAAAAAAAAAAAAAAAAAAAAAAAAAATTATATATATATATATATATATATTGTAATGGAAAATTGCATAGATGGTAACCAAGAGGTCTCAGCTTCCTTCATTAAAAGTGGTAGCAAAATAATCAAGGTAAACTTAATTTCTTTAATTTTGACAGCACTTAATAACTAAATTACACAATCATCAGTTTTATTGATATATTTAAATTATTTTAGCGTGAAGCAAGGGGAGATATTGTGGTTAAAATCATTATACAATTAATTTAAATCAATAATTAATCATTTTTAAATTAATGTAATTTTTTAAACCAAGAATAAAATTTTCTATCACAGAATGTGTGCAAATGGAATATTTCCTTACACGTTATGCCATTAAATGTGGCTGAGGGTGTAGAATTGAAACTAGAGATCTGTATGCTTCCTTTGAGGTGCATACAGCCTTATACCGCTACAACCGACAATATAAAAATATTAATCAAAATCTTGAGCAGAATTTTTTGGAATTTTAAAATACCTCTAGATGTGTTTACAAAAACTGATTTTTTTTAAGATAATAATTTTCTAGTGTTTTGTTAAGAATCTTTCCAAGAGCTGAAATTCAGCTTTTGTTTAATGAGCAAGACTCCCTTATTTCGACCAGCAGCTCTAACTGTTGATACCAATTTTAGTTTAGGTGATGTCACACTTTCCCGCAACACAAAACTGTTTTCTGAATTTCTTAAATAGGGAACAACATTTAACATTTTAGCTAGAAAGTAAAGGGCAAGACTGGAAGATTTATCTGGTGGCTGCTGGCCACTTTTTGCTTTAAAAGAACCTTAATAATGATTTTGCTCTTAAATTTTGATGAAAAAATATTTTTCTTAGTTTAGGATAAGATTTTCGACTTGTTTTTCTCCTAATCAATTTTAAACTTTTGTATCAAAATGAAATATAATAATTAAGTTTGGAAAATTAAGCCTCTTAATTAAACATAAAATATTAAGGTTAGGATTTCTACAACATCTTCTGTTATTTGTCTTATGATTCTTTTATTGTTTATTCTTTCTTTAATTTTTTTCATTTCATTTTACTTTTTTAATTTCAATTTTTTCAGATAAATCTTATGTTTCAATCATTGCTATGTTTTTTTTTTTTTAAAGTATTATTTTCATTGGTTTATGTACTATTTTTGTCATTTCCTTTTCTGCTTCATCATTGTTACTTGGTACAAATCAAACATCAGCCAACTCTTTGAGGAATTTCTTTTCATCCCTACCAGTTCTACTTCATTGCCTCAATGGAAAAAAAAATGATTAAAAAACAAAACAAAGGTCTGTCAGATCTGAGAAGATGTTGAAGCAAACTGTTATTAAAAAAGAGACAGAAAAAGTTGATAAAGACATTCTATCGGGCGATAATGAAGAAATAAAATCCTTTTACTTAAAAAGATTGAATAATTTTAGTGCGTTTAAATTTAGCCTTTTTAAGGATTCCTAAAAGTAAATTTATTACCATACAGCTTGCCAAATATTTAAATTAAAAAACATCCTTTTCATATGGCGGATTCATTTACAGGAACTAAGGAGTGGTGAGGATGGGATGTTTAATGACAAAAAGAGGCAGTGGCTAAAGATGGTAATTTTTTTGGTGGCAATTTTATTTCATTTAGTAGCTATATGGTAAGTGGCAACCACTAATCTTCTTTTTACTAGAAAACTCATAAGTTAACTTTTAAAAAAGGTAAAAAAAAAATTATAGTTTACCCATTCAGTAGCGCAACTTGTAGTACGAGGAAAAGGTATAGGCTTTTCATCATCTGATGCAGAATCTTGAGAGGCTAAACTCTGTTCATTGGATGTGGAAGATATTGAAAAATTTACTTGAGGAACAACATCAGGACTAATATCATCTTCAGAATGAGGAAGTGTGCTACCTCTCCATTTCAACAAATTCTTAAATCCTTTCTTGGCAGGGCTCGCATTGGTATTGTTTACAGTCTTTGACTTGGAGTCTACGTTAGTGCACATGACGCTGCACTGCCTATGGAAACTTTCTTCATCAGTATAGGCCGGCAAGCGCTTACGATCGGACGAATTCAGGACATCTAGGGATTTAGGCCTGAGGTTTCTTTGCAAAAAAGATTCTTCAACATTCATATCAGTAGTTACATCAGACTTTGTACTTTCTTCAATTACCTGCTCTTGTCCACTTGAGGAGCTGCTGCTTGTGCTGCTACTTTCAGTTGAAGCATTACTTGGTGCATTGGAAAACCTGTCCAGCTTTCTTTTAATTTTTCTTTTACCGGCACTGCCCTCATCTCCACTTTCTTTGTGCTTCATGCGATCGTTCAAAAGTTCTACCGCTTCCCACCTGAGAGGTTTGTTGATTTGGTTGTCTTTTTCAGTGTATCCTGGGGTGATTGGAGGTTGTTCACTTCTGTAGAGTTTTAGAGTGACAGAGTTAGGTGCTTGTCGTATGAATTCAATAGCTTCAGCATGAGTCATTGTGGAAACAGTCACACCATTCACCTTTCATAGAATAATAATTATAATTAATAATGTTAGAAGAATATTACATAAAATAGTGTTGAGTGCCTTACAAAAAGAAAAAAAAGGAAACACCCCAAATAACTTATGATCTAGTCATCAAATCTTCACGAACTAGGACTCTGACTCCATCTTAATGGTGGCCTCATACTAATGCTGACAAACAAAAAAAAAAGTTCTCTCGATAAACATACCTTTTTTTGACAGAAATCCCTTAACAAATCTGTTTCAAATATAAATATATATATATATAGAGATGGGAGGCGGGGCAGCAATCATGAAAATATATTATCAATAGTTTGATCGGGAAAGGGGTCAAAGTTTGTACTTTTTAATGTAAATTTTACATATTTGGCCACATCTGGAGAATCTTTTAAGTAAATCGAAAAATTTTTGAACACATTTATATAATTTGATTATTTAAAGATTAAATCCAAGTAAAAAATAATTTTTATTTATTATTTTCTTGAATCACAGTAAAAAAAGTTTCTTAATTATAAGGTAAATGCAAAATACAAAATTTGAACCAAATTGGTTGAATAGTTCTTGAGAAATGGAATTTTAAATTTAACACTTTTTTAAAAATCTGATTTCTCAGGAACTATTAGACAGATTTACTTCAAAATTTGTGTACTTAAAAATTCAGTTTTTTTTCAGCTGTTCAGTTTTTTTCAGCTTAAAATAAAAAGTAATAAAATAATTATTAAAAATTATTTTTCATGACATTACGTTTGGATATAGACAAACTTTATAATTGTGTGCAAAATTTAAAATGTTCTTTAGATATGGCAAAATACTCAAAAAGAAAAATTAACATTAAGAGAATCACACTTTTGATTTCTCTCCTGACCAAACTAGTTAGACACTAACTTCCTAGATTGCAGTTTTCTCTGCATTTTGAGGGTCTTGGTTTACATCAGGGAAGAAAAAAAAATGATTTTTTTTTTTCTGAAAGTTTTTGTAGGTGAATTTAAAACACAAATTATTTTTTGCTTATTTAAAATAAGATTTTCGAACTATTAAGAGTGAATTCTAGTCTGAAAATTTGATCAGTAGATCAAAAGTTATTCAATGTACTTATTTTAATTTAATTTTTCACACTATAAATAAAAAGAAATCACACTATAAAACTATGAAAAAGGATACTGATTAGATTTTTGATGTCACATACACTACAGCCAAAGTGCCATACAGTTTGTTTATATGCAATATTTTTTTTATCTGTTTAATAGATAAACATAAATTAAACCTTTCTCACTGTTCAATACGGAAACGAAAAACTTTACTATAAATTTTTTTTCCTGCTATCTTAAAAATATGCAGATTCCCTAAATTAGGCATTGTAGAGTGATCAAGGCTATATAGATCTATTATGGGTTTAAAAAATTCATTGCTAATTTTTTCCGTAAAAGATTTAAATTTTTATTATATATTTATATAAGGCTAATTTAACTAGGAATGTAGAAGGATTTGTTAATAATTCTTTTTGCCTGCTTAACTAATTTTACATTCTTTAACATTAGTGAAATCAAAGTTATTTTTTAAAAATTTTTTCATTCCTTTTTTATTTTACTCTATTAAGTTTCATCTCTTTTTATATGAATTCACTCTGAATACATTACATTTTACACTTTGAATTTAAATTCTGAACGATATAGTTTAACTTGTAATTGATAAGAAGATATATTTTTCCACTTCAACTTCGACAAATAATTCATGAAGTCTTCATTCCTTGAAAGAACAATATAACACTTAACAATGGAACATAAATAAAAAATTTAACTGAACAATGTGATTGACTATTTTAAAACATTAGGCAAAATATGCAAAAGTTGCATTTTTTACTTTGACAATACAATTCTACTCTAAGTTTATAATTATAATGGAAAACAGTTTTAATGATAAAAGTGATTGCTAAAATTTAATTGATCCTAAGAAATTCCAGATTACAAAAATTTCTACCTTTTAATAACAAGTTCCATAAAACATTAAAAATACATACTTGTAGAATCTTATCTCCAGGTTGAATTCTACCATCGGAAATCGCTGGTTCACGAATCAATGCCTTCACATAAATTCCTTCATCTGGGAGATCAGGCAAACTGTCTTTTTTAGAGATACTGAAGCCCAAGCTTCCACCTCGTTTGATAAGAGTAACCTCAAACTCCTACAAAAAGCTTAAAATTAGTATTTATCTCTTAAAAATATAATTTGTTACTCGATGCTTAAAAAAAAAAAATTAAAAAAATACAGGACCTTTTTTTATTTCTTAAATATTTAACTCATAAATAAAATACAGAGACTTAGTAATCAAAACATTTAAAACTTATTTCACTATCTGTCTCAAAACAATAATTTCACCACATATCTAAAAATACATAAAAAGTAATCCAGTATACAACACACAGTTTATAAAACAAAAATAATAATAATTATCAAAAAATAGCAGTAAATTTGAAAATTAATTTTCTAAATTGTGTTACTTTTAAAAAACAAATAATTTGCATAATTGATAAAACAATAAATGAAAGTGGGTACAGTATTGAACTTTGTAGAATTTTATTAATTAAAATTTACTTATGATTAAATGTCTCGTTTAGATTATTAAAAATTATTAACATCATAGAATTACAATTAACTATTTTATAGTAATAACATGGCTCTCCAAATTGGTCTGAAATACTTATTGATTTTTGAGAATGGATAACATAGTTTTTTTTTTTTTTTTTTTGCGATTTCCAAGGACACAAGTTCCTCAAATCCTCACTCAACACTGGAGGAAATATCCAATGTCAGCATTATCTATGTGAAATGGCTTTAAAACTGATTTATTCAATTAAAGTTTGTAAACTTAAAATTTATCAAAAAAAAAAAAAAAAAAAAAAAAAAAAAAAAAAAAGAGTCTTGCCAAAACACATACAAAATCACAAGTGATTTTTTTATGTAATTAGGTGGAGTTTTTTTTTCTTTTTTTTTCTAAGTAGATTTCTTTAGAAAATTTGCTCGGGTTTTTATGACTGAAGCCTGTTTTTAAATTTTCCAACTTTTTTGAAATATTGAGAGTATCAAAAATATATATACATACAAAAAAAAAGTAGAAACTTACACCTGTCTCCACATTATAAGAATTTTCAGTCCTAGATAAAGAACTGCTAGCTGAACTAGATGATGAATCACAGAAAGGCCACATACCATCCTACAAAAAAATATTATACTTTAATATAAAACTAATAAAATAAAAAAGAAATAAATAAAAAGAAAAAAAATTACTTTAAATGAAGAAAAGCATGGAATCAATGATTTGGAAGGTCGAAAAACTTCCAAAACTACATCAGCAGGAGTAGTTCTTAAAACCTCTAAAGCTTCCTAAAATGTAAAAATAAAAATATAATTTTTATTTTTTTTCAAAAATAAGTATGGAAGTTATAAGGCAAAATATTACTCAATCTAAAGCTAAATTAATAAAAAAAATATTTCATTTAAAAAAGTTAAATTGTGCATTTACAGATTATTTCAGCAAAAAAAAAATCTTTTTTTTTCCAAGACTATACTTGTAGTATAATCTAAGAACTAATAACAGGTTAAAAGATATACAGTTAGAAGAAACACCCAAACTTTTATTTGACAGTAAAAAATCAAAAAAAATTATTTTATTTTATAGCCAGTTTTGAACAAATTAAATAAGTTTGGATTTACAATTACCAATAGCCTTTAAATTATGTATTCAACTCAGTAGCTTTATAACTATGAACTGAATTCAAAAGAAAAGGTGAAATTTGGATCTAACATTAGAGAAAATTAGCCTGTATTGATGAACTCACGTTTGCGTTACAAGAGGAGAAGAAAACCACAGAAACCTGCCATGGTAAGCCCGGGTGTAAGGGAATTCTAACTCATGATTTGCCTACCACTACTTCGTATTTGAACCTAGGTCGCCTCAATAGGAGGGGAGCAGTCTATTCCCTGAGCCATGGCCCAAATGAAAATATTAAATTTATTAAAAAAAGAAAAGTAGGTAGGTAGCTAGGAACTTTATTTATGTCCCACTAGAGCTGCACAATGGGCTATAGGCGACGGTCTAGGAAGCATTCCTGAGGATGATTCGAAGACATGCCATCGCAATTTCGATCCTCTGCAGAGGGGATGGCTCCCCTGCTTTGGTAGGCCGACGACCTGAGCGCGAAGTTGAGCACTTTGCGGTAGAACAGTTTAATGAGGACCAATACCACACATCCTCTGTTTCTGCGCAAGCTGATCAAAGTGGTCACCCACACGATTACTGGCCGCAACCAGTGATGCTTGACTTCGGTGTTCCACTGGGAACAGTGTCTTTACGATCAGTCCACTGCAGGGCAAATAAAAGTAGGAAGGCAGATCCCATAGATATGCAATTAATAATGAAAAAGCTACTTACTCATAAAGAAAAACTATGAAAAAAACGTGGCAGTAGCTTTGCTTCTTTTCATAAAAACGAGATATTTTAAAAATTTCAGTCACAAATAGCAAATGCTTTAAAAACTATTAAAATGTAACTTCATATTCATTTAATTAAAGTATATAAATTTTAGAAATTCTGATAATTTATTTTAAAATACTCTTTTCTTTTTTAAGCATCACTCTATTAGCTTAAAAAATTTTTTTTTTAAAGGTCATTCTACCCATTAAGAAACGATGAGGCAGGGTTTTAATTTTACACTTTGATTGATAAGAAATTATCATGAATGAGCCAGTTAATCATAGATAAGAAAAAAGTGGCAGCAGCATTGTTTCTTATCATAAGAAGAGACATTTTAATCATAATAAATGCCTCAAGAATCATAAAAATACTATAAAAAACTAACTATGAATTTTGTCTGATAAATACTAGAAGTAATGATAACTTTAAAATTTTTTAGCATCATTATATCAAAATATTAAATTAACAAAACTTCTTAACAATACTGAAAAAATAGTTAAGAAGGTACAGTCGAACCTCGCTAACTCGAACCTCGATTTCACGAATTTTTCGATATATTGAAGAAAAAAAAATTCCCTCCAAATTTCCTATACACTCAATGTTAAGAAAAACTTGATTTCACGAAAAAAAATTTTTTATTCCCTCGATAACTTGAATTTTTTTTCCATAAATAGTATAGATTTTTTTTCTGAAAATAAAAAAAATATTCTAAAAAAAATCAAACATTTTAAGAATAGAAGATCAATTCTCATAATGATAAACTTTTTTTTAAAAAAAATGGACATAAAGACAACAGTAACACATTGAAATCACTTCTCTTAATCCCCCAAGTAGAAATTCTTGCTTTATTGTTTCCTTATCTCTTTTCAGTCAGTTGTCATTGCAATTCAATGACCATCTATGCTCTCTTTGTCCTGTTATTCTGCAAGGTTATTTCTCGGGGGGGTGGTCTCAAGAAAACCAGAAATGACCCCATGAATCAAAAGGGTGGGTGGCTTCCAAGAACACTGTAAAATTTCTTATCATTGTAACAAGGGGTGAAAGATACCTGTGAATGCATGCCTGTTTTGTTAGACCAAGGGACCTCCTAAAAAGTTTCCTTTCTTGGTTATTAAAAAATTAGAGCACTTAGATGTTGGATCTTTGGCGAGTCATTTGTTTAAAATGGCTAGCAAACGAAAATTAAACACGCTTTCCATAGAAATAAAGAAGAAAATCATTGATGAAGTTGAAAAAAATTTTAAAAAGAAAAAAGAAATTGCACAGGAATTTGGAATTCCAAGCAGTACGCTCTCAACAATTTTAAAAAATAAAGCAGTTATCTTAGAAAAGTTCGAGGATGGCCTAGGCAAGCGAAATAAGTTAAAAAACTGTGAATTTCCCGATATGGAGAAGGGCCTTATGATGTGGATTACACAATGTAGAAGTCAAAACATCCCTCTAGATGGATTTGTAATCAAAGAAAAAGCTGAATCTTTCGCAAAAGAATTAGGCCACTTAAATTTCAAAGGAAGTAATGGCTGGTTTGAAAATTTTAAAAAACGTAACAACATTACATTTTTGAAAATGTGTGGTGAAAGTGCTTGCGTAGACGAAGAAGTTTGTGAAGAATTTAGGAAGAAAATATGCTTGATCGTGAAGGATTACGACGAAAAAGAAGTTTTCAATGCGGATGAAACTGGACTTTTTTTTAAATGCACCCCAGACAAAACTATGCATGTAAAGGGTGAAGCATGTCATGGAGGCAAAAGAAGTAAAGAGCGTTTAACTTTATTGTTTTGTGCAAATATGAATGGAACAGAAAAGTTAAAACCGTTGATGATAGGGAAATCGAAAAAACCAAGATGTTTCAGCGGCATAAAATCATTTTCTTTAGAATATGAAGCTAATCGAAAAGCTTGGATGACATCAAACCTTTTTGAAAGCTGGCTTAAAAATTTAAATAAGAAAATGAAAACAGAAAAACGGAAAATTGTACTTTTCATCGATAACTGTACGGGGCACAATACCATACCTAAAATGGAAAACGTAAAAATTGAATTTCTCCCCCCAAGCACTACCTCAAAACTTCAACCACTTGATCACGGCATCATCCAAAGTTTTAAAGTAAAGTATCGTCATCAAGTGGTTAAAAAAATGTTGTCCGAAACGGAAGATGGGGTTTTACCATCCGGTGTTAGTGTTCTACAAGCTATGCGAATGGCTGACAAGGCATGGAATGATGTGTCTTCCTCTACGATAATGAATGGCTTCAAGAAGGCTGGATTTATTAAAGATCACGAAAGTAGTCAAACAATCAATATCGTTAATTCTGCTGAAAACTACACCGAAAATGATTGGGACAGATTGACCGGACTCATGAATCTTGATGACATGGAATTTCATGACTTTGTAAACGTAGATGATGCAGTAACAGTGTGTGGTCAGTGGGATGACAATGATATCATTGCTCAAACGAAAGCTTCTTATGAACTATCAGAAGAAGAGGATGAGGAGCCGCCTAATGTTACTAACAAACAAGCACTTTCTGCAGTGGACACTGTAAGGAGATTTATTGAGAGGCAGCCGAATATGTCAGAGGAGACATTTAAATCTATAGTCCACTTAGAAAGTGTTATAGACAAACTTTCTTACACATCTCTAAAGCAAACAACAATTGAATCTTTTTTTAAATGAAAGTGTAAAAAGCGTTTTTAGAATAAATATGGAATAATAAATAAAGTATGTAAAGAGCATTTTTCTTTATTCTACCATCGATAACATGCGATTTTCGATAATTCGAATTTTCGGTATCTCGAATTTTTTCTCCTCTCCCTTCAAGTTCGAGGTTTGACTGTATTAAGAAATCAGAACTAATTATTAATTGTCAATTAAGATTCATGATTAAAAAGTATTCAATATTTTCAATCTCAAAGAAAACATTTTTTTCTTAGTAGTGTTTTTATTATAAAAATAATTGAAGATCAAAGGGAATAACAGTTTATGCACATTTATCACAAAAATAACGATTGGATTGCCACCTGTAGCAATGACAGAATAAATAAGTTTTGACAAATCAATAACATGGAAAAATTAGTTCTTCCCGAGAGTTATTACACAGTGAAGGTTAGTTGCACTGTTTCAAAATGGTTTCTGTATGCTTGCTTCTGTTTTTTTTCTTTTTTTAGAATAAGCTTTTATGGGTAAAGGCCATTATTTCCCTTTATCTTCAATTGATTTCAAACAAATGGCTGATTAACCCTTTCGCGACGGGAAACACGCTTACCGCTGAGGTCGGCAGTCTCTTGCGCGTGTGTCTCTCCAAGGCCGGAGGGTTTTTTGATGTTAAGCCTAATTCCATGATATTACCGAAATATCAGCGCGTTGTTTAATATTGTTCTGTATATTTAAATGACATATGCTTTATATTTATTTCCATTATGTACTTATCATTTTAAAACATTTAACATTACATATCTGAAAACTAAATATATGACTTAAAGTTCTTTTTCGTATGAAAAATTATAAAGCAGGGATCTATACACAGTCCTACGTTACAGTTCTCAACTAAAAACTAAATCGAAAGTAGCGGGGAAAAAAAAACTCCCCTGCTTACTGTAAACAAATACCACATGCGAATTTAAAGAGCCGTCATAAAACATTCCTTCCCCCTAAAAACCATGTGAATGTACTCTCATCTTGAGTAGAAGGTCAAATCTACAAGTATCTGAAACCATATGGACATACAGTGCCATCTTATGGAAGAAATTTTATTTTTTAAAACGTTCCGAAACGCTGGCACAAATGAGTGTCGGCCGGGAAGTAAGCGTGTTTCTTGCTGGCACGCATATGTGACGGTCTGCGCGAAAAGGTTAATAAGATAAGTTTTAGATAAATTAAAACAACTGATTCTCAAGCACATTTAAAAGTTATACAAGTATACTTTAAATGGCAAAACATAAGTTGGATAATAAAACAAAATCTTGTCATTATACTTAACAACTTACGGTATTTGTCAACCCAACCATATTTGTTCCATTCACACTTAAAATGACATCTCCCAGTTGCAGTTTGCCACATTCTAATGCTGGTTGCAGAGGATAAAGCTTACGAATACGAATCAGCTGTGAAAATGTATCTCGTCCCTGTATTCCAGTCCCACCACAAATACTCAATCCAAGACCTCGGCTGCTCTTATGAATTGATACTTCAAAAGTGTTTTCTGTAACAAAAATCATACAGAAGTTAGCAAATCATGCCTTTATTGCTAAAAAAAAAAAGAGCACTCTAAATAACCTTTGTTCTATGTATCAGTTTTACACATAGTAAGAGAATCTTAAAGGTTCAAAAGGTTGATCTCAAATACATCAATTAATTAGTTCTAACCAATAATTAAGTTATGAAATCCTATGAAAAAACGTACTTTTCTCTGAATAAGATATTTAGAACTATTTATTACAGATTTGTATCGAACAAAATATAAGGTTATCCTCATTCTGGAAAATATGGTTCTAATAGTTTAGTTATAACACGAATTGAAAGCTTAAGTCCCTTAAAGTTATTTTCACTTTTTGTTTTTTCCCCCATACTTCAGAAACTTTTCAAATGAATTGAAAACTTTTTCTACACTTATATAACTCATTAGTAAAAAAAGATGCAAAATTGAATTTTTTTTTTATTGTTTTATTCAACGATTGTCCCAAATAATATTGAATTATAAGATATACGAATTTTATATTATTTTAAAGAATTTCATAAACACTAATACAAAATACTAAGTTTAAGCAAGTTCGGTCAAATAATCCCCGAGTATGCACACATAACAGTTTAAAATTTTTATTTAGAGAAAGTACACATTAGTGCCCGATTTTGCAACTTAATTAATGGTAAGTGATAATTAATTAAAATTTATCAAGCCAATCTTTCAAACCATTAAGATTGAATTTCCACATTCTGAAAAGTTATTTAGGATCATGTATTATATACTTAATATCTGCACATACACATTTTAATATTTTATTAACAACATATAGAATGAAAAGTCAATTAAATTTATAGAATTGTGAAGATTATAAAATTGAGAAAACTACAGAACTGTGATTTACGATTAAGCTCATGATTACGATTGTAGCTCACTTTTACTCACAATAAAAAAATCACTCATTTAAAAAAAAAAATTCTGTAACTAAACTGTGAAAATAATCTGCAATAATGAAAACAAAACAGGCAATTAATCAATACTTTAAATGAATACTTCATACAACAATAATCTATCCAATAGATTGTCAGAGTAAATTATCTAAATTCAAAACAATGGAGTATTTTTGGTTGGTCTCGAATAAAATCTTGAATGCTGATTTAAGACAGCAATATCTAAAAATTGTATGCTACAAATTTAATTTAATGGCTAGAAATCTTTTGTATATTGTTTTCAAATTCATGTGTGTTGCTTGCAAAATCCGCAGCACATTATTTCCGGTGAATAGTAAGAACAGACATTGTACAATATGTGCATATATATTCAAAGCAAGTAAACTTAAAAGATTTTATTTATGTATTCACATTCCTAAAGAATGCTTGGAAAGACTTGCTTTCTATGATTGCACGTTTGGTCTGTTATCATTGAGGTGCCAAAATTAATGTAAATTTATATATTACATATATAACTACTATATTACATAATAACTATATTACATATATAACTATATTGTCACTGTTTAAAATTTAGTATATCACTGCTTGAAATTCAATAAAATGTCCACTGTACATTCTTTCAAGTGTACTGCAGAAATATAAGCTGTGTTCTATGGAGCACAACTTGTCATAATTCACAATGCCTGAGGTGATTTGCTTTCTATGATGGCACATTTAGTTTAGTTTCATTGATGTATCAAAATTATATAATATGAATTTATATCTCTGAAGAATTAATTATTTATATAATTATATTGTCAGAGCAGAATTTACTAAAATTTCCTTCTAGCACCTTCTTTGATATGTACGGCAAAAACATAAACTGTGTTTTATAAGGCACAATCTGTCACAATTCATTATTAAAATGCTGCTATTACCTGCTTTTTATGACTGTAGATTTAGTACCAAAATCAAAATTCATAACAATGAAGAATTATTTAGAATAACTACTTTTCGAATTCATTAAGAAATACAAAGCAGATTGCTTTAGATGTACAGCAATAAGAAGTTTTGTTCTATGAAGCACAATCCATTGGAATTTTAAAATAATTAAGCTGAAACTATTAAGTACACCTCATACTAGTACATGATTTCAATTTATCATTTGAATACACAGACTTTAGATAGTGTCATATAGACCTATAGTAATTGAGTACATAAATTAACTAAAATTTCACAAAAAAAATAGAAACAAATTAAGCACAATCGTTAATATACCTGGATTACTGTAATCATAAATATCTTGAAGTTTCTTCAATTTTTTCTTTCTAATTGGCACAGAGGGAACTGGGTGTATATTACTTGAAGGTCCTAGAAATAAAAAGAAACAAGTTAGAACAAGGGATTAAAAAAGATATCTTGCATATTTTAAACAATAATTTATAAAAAAATAAGAGCAACAAGAATGAATATTAAAAATAGATTGCTTTAATATTTTAAGGCATTAAATGTAAAGACACAATTACCTGTTTGTAGCTATAGACAAATCATACAAAGAATCAAACTTAAAACGAAATAATAAATTACTAGGACTTAACAAAAGTACCATTAATTAAGGGAAATTAAATTGGAAAAAAAGCAAGTATATAAAAAGTGAGTAATATTTTAATTGTCCAAACATAAAAAAAATACATAAAAAAATTCTTAATTCGAACGTTACATGCAGTATGCTATTTTCCATTGAATGAATGTTTTCTAAGCATTGGCGTAGACTCCTAGAAATTCCGAAATCTTTAAATACCTAAGTAGAAGAATTATGGAGAACGTTTTACGTTTACTGGTCGTCACAGTTAAATTTGAGACACTTGTTTGCAGGCTTTTTTTTAACTGAACTGAGAGCAAAAATATTTTAAATGAGGGCCTTATCAACACATGTTAGTGTCCATTGACCAATAATGAAAAATTACTCATTCCCTCTGACAGAAAATGCATATTGATCCTACCGACACCTTACAGGTGCATCATCTGCCTGGGTTGGAAACATCTGCTTGGTTTGTTTAGGGATTGAAAAGTGAGATAAAAGAAGCAGACAAGAAAAAATGCTTATCGCTGCATTCCCCTCTATAGATGGTTTTAAACATAGGTATATGCATTTATTTTAAAATAGAAATTTCAAAATTATTACAAAAAAATGAAGAAAAAAATCAGTCGAAGACAGAAAAAAGTTCATTACATCCAACTTCCTCACTTGTTTTGGTTCACTATATCCAGAAAAAATAACATACGTGTATAGCAAGGCACGGGACCGAACATTTCGTTCACTGTTTGACTGTATTTTTCTTTAACTTTTAATTATAATGATCCACTTATAATAAATATGTAAGATAAGGTTTAATCTCATTATAGTAATGAAATTCTGATTAATAATTGATTAATAATTAATAATTCTGATTAATAATTCTGATTAATAACATTTTTAAATAAGTTTACAAAAAATTAAAAATTGTAAGTGTAAAATTATCTGTTTCATAAATTTTTAAATATGTCTTATTAAAATTTCACGGGGGAATGTCAGCAGATCAGTAAAAAACTTGCACTAACTAGTGAAATCTTATAATTACTAAGTGATCTCTGTAAAAGTATGCCAAGTTTTGAGAAAGTTAAAAATCATTTATAAATTCTAATGGAAAAAAAAAAGGCAATTAATATGTGTACTTACCTTTTCTAAAAGAATATTTTTTATAAATATCACTCAATGCTTGATGTGGATTTAAAAAGTGGAGAGGAGATGTGACCAAGTTTTCAAAACTCTTATTCCGATAAAGAGATCTATTAAATTCATTTCTAATATCTTCCTCATCTGAATTATCAACAAGGTTAGGAGTACTGTTATAAGATGTCAGTTTAGATAGCAACTTTTTAGAACTATTGCCTT
The DNA here is from genome assembly GCA_949128135.1 of Parasteatoda lunata. Classification (NCBI taxonomy): domain Eukaryota; kingdom Metazoa; phylum Arthropoda; class Arachnida; order Araneae; family Theridiidae; genus Parasteatoda; species Parasteatoda lunata. Next base: position 56,008,207 of record OX421979.1, on the reverse strand, counting down.
TAATATGATCTAGACTAGATTTACAACCTTTAATGACAGAAGACAATTTAGGTGAAACACTAGGGTGAGTAACATGTTCTATGTTCTGTACTACAGAACAGTTATCTTTGGCACCATAAAATGCTGAATTAATTTCTGTGGGTAAAGAGGAACAGGAAAATCCATCAACATCACTGTCTTTATGTGATTTAGATAATGCAGTTGCATCAGCTGAATTAGCAATCTGCTCTTTACTTTGAGATGCAAAGACTGAACGCTTTGTAGTAGCACTGTTTTGATGACTATTTTCTGAACTGAGCGGTTGTTCACTAATATTCTTTGAGTTATTTTGAATTTGATCAGTTTCAGGAAAATTCCCTCTTTCTAAAACAAGAAGGGCAACTTGTGGACTTTCTCTTAGCTTTGTAACAACTTCTTCATATGAAAGATTTTCCAGAAGTACTCCGTTCACTTCAATAAGCTTATCACCTGAAAAAAAATCGGATATCGTTAAACTCTTTGCATTACTTCATAAAATTGTTTAATAAAATTTATAATAATGAAATATAAGAAAAGATTAAGCAAATAACTTGGAAAATATAAATTCAAACTTTTATTAAAAGCTGAGGCTAAACCAAAGCTTAAGTTTCTTTTCTTCCACTTAAATTGTGGATAAAAATTTCTTTAGATATCACTTATTTATGCCTTATTAAAAAATTAAATAATGCAACTTACCAAGAAAAACATATAAGCTCAGTTTTGTTTAATATATGATTAAATATAACAAAAGAAAGACTATAAGTTACATAAAAAAAATTCAGACACAAAATTATACATAATAAATCAAAATTTACTTAAAATATGCATTTACCTCGCTTTATTCTACCATCTATATCAGCCGCACCTTGAGGAATGACCGAATGAATAAAGATGTGCCTTTGCTCAGAAATAGCTCCTTGCTCAGTTCCTTGCTAAAAAATCGTTAAGTAATTATTAATGCATAAGTACTAATATTTTTAAAAATTAATAATAATTAAGAAATTAAATTTCCAACATTAGACAGTTCTTTAGTGCTGTTTTAAATAAAGATAAATTTTAGAACTACTGAATAGAAATCTAAATTTGTAACAATTAAAATAATTTTAATAAATTTTTTAACACTTCCAGGAGGTTTTGCTCGCCAACCCTTCTAATTTCTTCTCATTCGTCGTTGTTTCTTTTTTCTTTTAAAGAACGTAAATATTTTCAACAAAAGAACTGAAATTCTGTTCATATTTTAATTGTAATGAAATATAAGATTTCCTAGACTTTAAAAAATTATAATCTGTACTTGAAAAAATACATAAACCTGAGGAATACAGATTGTGAGACTCAATAAGAAGAAATAAATGAGAATTTTACTCATTGAAGAGATTTATAACAATACAAATATTATTTATTAAAAAACTGAATAAAATCCCAAAAAAGCACTTAAATTTGCAATAACTTTCAAAAAAAATTTGTCTTTAAAATAATAAAAAATGGTCCAATCAGCACATTAAATTTCAACAATGTAGTTATATTTTAGCAGACAGTAAATCGATTAACATGTTTTTTTTTTATACAACAAATTCAACCATTAATTAACTCTCAAACTAACAATCAAATCGTTATTTTTTCATTCCATCGAACTTCTTCGACACACCTTTGTAAGTCCTACAGATTTTGAGTAGCAAAGCAAAATATAACATAAAATAAAAAAAAATTTTAAAAAAAGATAGAGAGAGAGAAAGAATTCGCAAACCAGCAGAGTGGTCTGTATATTTTTTCCAACAGGTTAAACAGTTAATAATTCTTGAACAAAATATTGAATGTTAAATTTTGTTTTGTTACTTCATCCTAATGCATGTACACTTTTCTATACACCAAAATTGATATATTTTACAATACTCATGCGTAGTTTGCACTAGGCAAGAAATTTCCCAAAAGTTCTTAGATTAATACAATTAAATTCTTAATGATTTTAATGTGCTAAACACAATTATGACTTTTATTTTTGGTAATGCACACTCGCTATGCCGTAACATAGATATACTATAATATATGTTTACAATTTTTTAATCAGGTTGCTTTTTCAATTAATGCTTTTTTTTAGTATTTATGTTGAGCATATTAAATTCATTCATGATTGGGTACTTTAACTTAGGTTTTGATCCTCACCATCTTGGATTTTAGCTTAAATTTTTAATTTGTATTTTCTTGATATTTTTTTTGTATTTAATAAACTTCTGATTATATTATATTACTAGACAGCATAATACCTTTCAAAAAATGTAGAAATTAAAAAGGGTTGCTTTATTAGATTAGGAGAAATAGCACTAGATAATTTTTAGAAATTTTTTGAGACTTTCTTTAAAACTTTGAAGCAATAAAATGATGCATTTTGTAGTTTTGAGAAAATAATTTAAAACTATTATTTTCTCAGTTTTTAGATTTTTTTAAAATACAATTTTATCACAGTTTAAACTGTTGAAAACCTATTTAGATGACTGTGAAAAATTCTTTTAACGTTAATTGCATAAAAACAAATATATTTTTAAAAAAAGCAAAAGTATACTATTTAACTAGTATCTATCAAAATCTGTTGATTGCAGAATTATACCGGCATAATTTTGATACAAATAATTAATGTAGAATCTAAATAACTGCATGTTTTAGACCTCAAATTGAGATTAGGTGGCAACATTGCATTTTACACGTATTGGAAAATACTGCTATGTAGAGTAAATATCGGTTTATTTGTGAAGTTAAAAAAAAGTGATTAAAAGCAAATCTGGAATTTTCCCCTTCCCTGTCTTCACCCCTTCTACAATCGAGTTAAGAAGCATATTCATTGTTGCTCAGTGTTATTTTTGCTATAAAAACTATTTAAGTTGTTTTGAGCGATTTGATTTGATACTACAAAATAAAAAATTACATGAACTTATAAATTAAAAAAAAAAAACTTACATAAATGTTTAAGCCCAAAGAGCCATTTTTTTTGTCCAACACAACGTGAAACACTTCACCAGGTAAAAGGAAGTTGTCGTCCACATTTTCAGACAGCTCAGAGTAGAGTTCACTTTCCGAAATATCTTCCTTGCTGAGATTTGAAGACACAGGCTCAGATTCATATTTCAGTTGGGAAGCTATTATGTCCGGAATGTTGTCCCGTGGACGATGCCCATTCAATCCATTGTTGGTCTGTTCTTTCCACGAATGGTCATTGATGAGCTTTGTGGCATGGTTCAGAGTCAAATCAGGAACATCAAAGTTGACTGGCTTATTTTGGTCCACCCACTTCTTTCGAGGTTGAGGAATCGGCATGTTTTCAGATTTAACTGAAATAAAAAACATAAAATTAAATAATTTTGCTTAAAATTTCTTTCAGTTTTGTTCTTATGCAAAGACAAATACAGGACAAATTTAAAGTCACAGACAATAAATACTAAAGTTTAATGGTCTATAAAAGTACCAGTTTGAGAATTCAAATGAAAGTAAAGTATAAGATCAGCAGAAATGTTAGCTTTTATTTTTATGAGGCAAACTTTAGATGCTACAGTAAATGTTTAAAATGTCTTTACCAAATTCCAAAGGCTGTTTATTCCTCTAGATCCTGAATGGTAAATTTTACATTTGGTAAAAGCAAAATGTGACAACAGCTCAAATAGGAACAAAGGTACATTCTATAAGTTTATTTGTGCAAAGTATGCCTTTTGCTCACTAGGATAAACATTAAGGGTCGAACCAAATGTTCAAAATGTCATTTTTCTCATTCAAATTGGAAATGCAACTTTTTCTACTTTCTTAAGCTATTTTTGTGTTTTTCAGGGACAAAACCATGAACTTCTTTCGGTTTTCTCTTCTGCAACATTCAGGTCTCAATGACTTTTTCTTGCCAGGTATTTATCCAATAGTCTTGAAATGGAGATCTAATTATATCACCATTGAGGTGCTGCTATATCAGGATATTTTTTTAAAAACATTTCAATGCCCTGAGAATAAGACAAAACAAAAATAATCCTCGAAATTGAATATTTGAACATGACATCCCCTTTGAACAACAAATGTTTCAGAAACTAGTTTTCGATTACAAGATCACCGATGCCAGTTAATATACATTCGAAACTGTTTGCACTGCCAACTGAAGGGAGATATGGAATTTTAATAAATTTTTGTTTATCTATGGACCATTTAACTTAAATGTGCATGTCTTTTAACACACCCTATAAACATGCTAAAGGAATAAAAAAAAACTTATAACTTTTAAGATTAACCGACTAAATAAACATCAAACTCGGCAACGAAAAATTTAAAAAATGCTGAGGAATAGTTGAATAAAAATTTTGTATTGCTTACTAGACTAAAAGTAAGACTTCAATGAAATTATACTAAGAAAATATTTAATTGGTTGTGCTCAAATTTTGGATTTTGACAGTTAAAATTACTCGGTTTAAAATTAAATAGGAATTTGTATAGCTTACAGCTCAAATCACTCGTTAAAAAATAAATAAATAACTGGTGTAAAAATCTTTTATTTTGAATAAAATTATCTATAGGTAGATGAGTTCTATTTGTAAATTTTTTTTCATTCAGTTTAATTTCTAAGGATATGGTAAAATGCATCAAAAAGTAATACTAACATTAAGGAAACAAAACATTTGACTGCTCACTTTCCTGACTTAACTTTTAGGATCATATTTTGACGATTGCTACAACCACCTCTAACATTTTCAAGGTAAAAAATTGGAATGAATTGGAAAGCCAAAACTACAGCCAAAAACAACTGTTCATTAGATTAATTTTTGTTCAAATGCTCAGTTTCTTATTATTATTATGTATTTCACACCCTGTAAATATCTAAAATTTAGTGGTATCAATAAGGATTTTTTGTCTCTTGCTACTTTTATTTTATTCTGATTATTATGAGATAGCTAATTTCTGATATGTCGGGTGTATAAGTCGATCTCTAAAAAATGAATAAGAAAACTTCTAAAGTCAAAAACCATAATTAAATCTAAATTTTTTTTTTAAGTAAAAAATATTGTTTTCATTGGAAATCTTTTAAAAAGTGTATATTATGAATTCTTCAGATGGCGGTAAAGACAAGTCTTTGTAGGACTCAGTGGATAAGGAAAAAGTAGAATCCACCAGAGAGGGGAATCAGTATGACAGCATTGCTTAACGTTATTGAATCTGAGATAGACGTTCTGGAAACTTTAAATTTGTAGTTTTATGATACGTTATAAAATTGCCATAGCATTAAATTTTTATTTGAAATATTTTTGAATAAATTATCTGAACTTCTTCATCTCAATTTTTCTTTCTGTGGTAAGTATTGTTTCTACAACTTCTTTTTAACAACTTTTATAACATAAAGAAAATATGAGAGAAATTCAAAATTAATTTAATATAACACAGTAAAAATAAGTTTTGAAAGGGGTAAGTTGATAAAGAGTTATTAATATCTATCTTATTGTTTATAATGCATCAGTATTTTATGATCAGTCAATGTCCAACTTTATCACCAATGTATGAGTTGGGTCAACTCATTTGGGAAATTTGGAGGGTTTGAAAAGCCAACTTATATACCAGGATGTAAGGTAATTTACAACATATTTTTCATATCTGTGAAGACATTTCTTCAAATTTTTCAGATTATTTTCATCAATTTTACACATTTTTGAAAATTTGGTTTCAAATTATAATCAATCCAATGTATTTAACACATAGGTCTTTCATTTTACAATATTTCGATATGAAATTTCTACAAAAAGGGGCTTTAAATGAAATTCTTAAAGACGAAATCAGTTCAAAATGATACAAAGTGGTATGAATCACTAAGTGCTATGTTTATAAAAACAATTCAGAGATGGACGGAATGGACGAAGTTATGTCATATATTATGAATTTATAAGAGATTTGTCAATCTTACAGAAATGCCAGCTGCTTTGTTTTCAGGAAATTTTATAATTGAGGAGAATTAAAAAATAAAGATTGGGTTAAGTTTGCCAACACATTAAGAGACTAACCTTAAAATAACCAGAACAAAGTTATGTTTCATATGAATTTTTTATGAGAAATGGTACATAAAAGAACTGAAAATCAAATTTACTAAACACAGAATTATAGAACAAAAAAATATTTTTATTACCATAAAAAAAAAATCTTCAAAGGAGAACAAAACTATTTTATAATTGTTGAGAATGAAGAACTAAAAAGTGCACTGTTTAGGTTAAGTTTGACAACATTTTAAGAGATTAACCACAAAACAGCCAGAACAAAGTCAGATTTTATATGAATTTTTTAATTATTTATGAGAAGTAGTGTGCAAACTAATTTAAAATCAAATTTACCAACCAGCGAATCATACATAAAAACCTATTTTGATTACCACTAGCATAAAGCAGAGTAGGTTAGAATCTCTTCTAATCTAATAATAACTTGAAGAATCTAATAATAATTATTTAAAAATAAAACTTACAATCAGAACTTTCTATAGCTGTGGATATGACTTTTTCTTCATCCCCACAAATCCAAGCTTTTGCTTTTGTAAAAGGCTTCTGTAATTATAAATAATATCAACTCTTTAAATATGATTTTACAAATAATGTTAATAAGCAGTTATAAGATAGGGATTCTTACTCAGAGATAAAGGCACACACTTAACACAGTAAAAATTTATCAAAAGCTGTAATATCATGTAATAATTGAATTTGATCCTCAACAATTTTTAAGTTACTGTCTTATACTATTTAATGTGTGTATATTTCAAAAAGTAATTTTCACTCGTTATCTAAATAAGAGAAAAATTTGCAGTTTATAAATAATAATTAAAGGCATGCTAAGTGACTATCACTGTGCATACTTTTTTTTAAAAAAAAAGTTAACTAGAAATTGTTTTTTTTTTTTTTTTTTTTTTTTTTTTGTTGATAAACAGCTTAAGAGATTTTTTTCTATAATTTATACTGAAAATTATTAGAAAATAAACATTTAGAGATGCATCGTATTTTTTAAATAAACACCTTTAAAAAAATTAAAATCACTTAAAAATAATCCTAACCAACTAAATATTTATAATAGTAATGAGAATTAAACTTATTAACAGATATAATTTTCTATTGTAGTTAATATTTTAGCAGTTAATTTTTCAGAATAAAAAGACAGTGTTTTTAAGGGATGGTGGCTTATTTTTGGAAATAGGGTGCATTTATAGGAATCAAATGGCAGGCAGAGCAGGCCACCCTTCAAAAAAACGCTTAGGGAGAACACTGAAAAAAAATAATAATAATAACTTAATACTACGTGGAAAGACAAGTTAAGAAAAATGACTGAAATAAGAAGTTCTCTAAAACAACTATTATAGAAATAAAACTTAATTTCTTAAACTTTTTGAAATTTGACAAGGAATTTTTACAGAACTACTTTGTTGGCTAACCAACAAGTTAGTCACCATTTATCCAATGGGAGCATAGCATAAATTCCATGTTAGAATGCATAGCGCTAAATTGATTGAGACTTAGGCAAAATTGTTTAGTTGTCCTATTTTTCTAAAAATAAAGAACACCATAATCGATAAAGTTAAATCTGTACAAAAAAAAAAAAACAAAAAAAACATTATAAACGTTAAAAACCTGTTGTTATACACTTCATTATAAAATATGTAATTTCATAATATAAATGCCTAACATTTTGTATGGCTGAATAAATTTTAATCTTACAAACAGCTGAGCTACTAAAGCTGCTGACATACAAAGCTGTAGTTTTTCAAATAATAAACAAAGAAAAATATATTTGTTGTAAGGTAAAATAACTATATATCTCTTCTCCATGAACAAACTAGTAAATATTATAACTAGCTCATATATTTACAGCAAATATAAAATTGCAAACAATCTGAAGTAAAACATTAACTTATATACTAAGTTAAATACTGAATTAAAAAGAATTATCAAAAGCAAAACTGGTGTATTGGAAGTAAATTTAATTATTTACAATTTAAATACTTAACATTATTAAATTAACAGGTTAATTAAATTAATAATTAAAAACATATAATTACAATAAAATTTTATAAAAAAATTATTTTACAAATATTAGGAATTTTATACAATATTTTTTTAAATAATATATTCTGAATTATGTAGTCTTAACCACAACATTAAATATTTAAAAAAAAATTTACTTACATATTTTTAAATGAATACAAAATATCTACATTAAATTTAATACCTCAATCACTTCTTTCTCAATGAAATTTGGAATGCCGTTAACTTTATTCGCCCTTGCAACAACAAGTTCAACAGGATTAGCAGAGTGTTGCAAAAGATCAACCACAGTCATGAAATTGTCATTTTGAACATCTGTTCCATTCACAAACATAATTTGGTCACCTAAGGGTAAATAAAATTCATCATTTAGCATTTTATAATCATTATGAAAAGGTACCGCAACATAGAGTTGAGTTAACAAGTCTTATATACTAGTGAATTGGAAGTGAATAATTACAATGGTGGATAGGCTACAGTACTCCCCCACCAGAATTATATCTGTGATACAATTCGATGAACGAATACCACTTGTTGATTTATTGTTGTTTTGTGAGAAGCCGGGAGAGCTTTATTAAGATCAGCATACTTTTAAATGCTGCTCCTGAGAACTGTATATGGATAATGTCAATGTTGCAGTCACAAGCAGCAAGTCAATTGTTCAATGGGGACCATTCATTGATGTAGGCGTATTCAAATTGAAGTGGGAGTTTCTGTCAAGGTAGGCATGTTCAGATCACGTCCGAAGGTCACCAATGTGGGGAGAGACTTTATCGACAATGTCAAACTTTATCTATCAAAAGGTACCCCAACATAGAATCGAGTTAACATGTCCCATATATTAGTGAATTGGAATTGAATCATTGTAGTGGTAGACACGCTACAATCTATTAGAAATAAATGGACAAATAGCCTTACCAGGACTGATATTGCCGTCTTGATCAGCAGGGCTACCAGGGTGTACAGATTCTACAAAAGCACCGTGCAACACTGTCTCATAGGTATTTCCACACGTTACAACCATACCAAAACCATATTTGGGATCCTTCTGCAGTCTCACTAATTTCATGCTACGTTTTTCACATGTGGTTCTCGGTATTGTGTGAGGAATTTTAGTACGCAGTTCTAGAAGAACAAAAATAAGAATACAATTTCAGATATTTTTCTTTATTTCTAATAAAACACAAAAATTTTTGTAATGGTGAAAATGGGTACATTAAAATCTAAAATTATGAAGAAAAAAAATTTCAAATATAAAAGCAACATCAGTTTCCAGCTGCTTAAAAGGAAGTTTGCCCAACAAAGATGTGAATTTTTAGTTTGCGTTACATTTTGAAGTGAGAAAAGACAATTTTTTGGACAAATTGTTTTTAATTATTAAATCAAAGAAAATGTTTTTCATTATTTCAAATTGTTTTAGAATAATTATTTAAATCAGGGGTTCGTAAAGTTTGAATAGAAGTCTACAACTTAAAAATTGACATTGATTTGAAAAGCAAGCAACATCACACAAAATTCACTATACCTTCGAGTACCGTAATTTCTTAATGTATTTCTTATATTACTTATGCTTAGAATATAATAAGTAATTTAAAATAAATTACTTGATTGGATTTTAAGTATGAGTTCAATTAAATATGCTTATATCCTCAGCACATAGTTACGTTTTATTATCTAACACATGCAAAACATATTAAATAAGATAATAAAGCATTTTAGAAACAAATATATACGACTGGGGTGTCTTAAAGTAATTTTAATTTTGTAAGGGTGGCACATCTTGAAAATGTTTGGAAACTTCTGAAAAAAAGAATTTTGGAATAGTGCTTCAATAAAATGATAAATCAGTAACAATGCCAAAATAATCGCCAAGTTTTGGCGACTACCGGGGAGTAGTGGAGTAGCACACAAGAAACTTAAATAAATTATTAAAATAAACACCCCAGAAGGGGATTAACTTGATAGGTGTACCTCGTGGTCAACCCCCGAGCACAAACCTCTATATTTTTGTCCAAATTTTTGCAAATTTAAAATATTTTGTACAAAAAATATAAACGGCAAGTTCGCTTAGATTTTAAAATCAGAAAAACTTATAATTTAACACTAAAATAGATATTCAATGCACATTTAAATAGTAGTAAAAATATTGATCATAATTAATTAAAATGGGGTAGAAAAACAAACGGGAAACAACTTTGTCAAACATATATTTCAGCCACTCAATGTGAAACACATTTTCAAATTGCATCTAAAATAGGGGAGAACGGGGGAAAAAAAAGTCGAAGAATGAAATTTTTAAAGATTTTAAATGCTTAGACTAACTGCTGAAACCGTGTGCAGTAATTTCTTATGAAGCGTCAAGAATTATGAATAGATATTTTCTTACTACATCTTAAGAGAACGGAAGGGGGGGGGGGGAGAAAAGACTAAAGATCGAGAAATAAATGTGAAAAATTAATGACCAAAACATCTACTTTTATTGGGCAGAAATTCGTGATTATATGGAAGAGCGTGAGAGATAAAAACACACGCAATTCCTGCAAAACAATTGGATAAGAACGAAAATAAACAAAAATTTAAAAAAAGAAAAACAATTCGAAGCTCCACGGCTTTGCATCTCTCGCACGAAAACACAGTAGAAAAAGAAATAAATAAAAAAACTTTGCTCAGAAGGAAAGTCCATAGGACCATGACCTTGGACCAGCCAAGATCGCCAAATCAACAAAGCGTAGACCAAAGGCCAAGGTTAAATAACTTTCGTATTTTTTAAATTTGTTTTGGAAGAAAACAATTAAAATAATCAGAAATTTATCAAATTTATTCAAATGGTTGGAAATAAATAGTGGATTGTATTTTACCTGATATTAAAAAAAAAAATGTAAGATTTAAAAATACGTACGAAAGAATCCTATCAAAAGAAATTAATCTTCGTAGTCTAGTTTGATTTATTTTTAAACATTAAAAATATTCCAGACTTATTCAGGTTTTCAAGTTAGACCAGAAGTTCCCACCCCCCCCGACTGTGGAATCCTATATGATCAACCTTTTTTCCATGGAACCCCAATTGCATAAATAAAATGTTAACAATCAATGAAATGTTAATCAGTTAAAACAATTGTGAAAGAAATAATTCTTTCACAATATAGAACCAATAAATTCTTCATATATATATATATTTTTTTTTACACTCTTAATCTTAAATTAGGTTTCGTGTCCGTCAGTTGAATTTGCAATCAAGGAGCTGAAATTAGTCTAGCAATCAACTTGTTTTTGGTGTAAATACAGAATCTGAAAATGAGTGAAATAAATCGAATTAATATTTTTCTGTTTAAAAAAAAAAAAAAAAAAAAATTAAAAGTTGAAAATGATTATTGGGGAAACATAAATCTTTGTTAAAGAATTCATATTTTTATTTTAATTTTAAATAAATGCATTTCTTTATTAATTAAAATCTTTTTCTTAATTTATTCAATGCATTATTAATAGAAGAATTACATCTTTTTACCTTAACAATTTTGCAAAAACAACCGAAGTATCAAATGAATAATGGATAGGATTTAAATATAATTGCAGGTTTAAAAAAAATGGAAAAGAACTGCTTAACAAAAGTCCTAACTCTTGGTCACCTTTATATCTTACGCGATACCCAAGGCTTGACTTGATCTGGTAATGGGCTAAGTACCCACAATAGCGGGCATCAAATTTCTAAATCTGTAATTTGCCCTAGGGCAACTGGGACTAAATAGCATAGATACTTGGAGTAAAATGAGTCAGTTGGCGGCTGAAATAGCATGCTGTGGTGCACAGGTCAAGTAATGATTTATAAGTACAGATATAATATGAGATAAAATATAGAAAACTTAATAAATATTAAATAATGAGTATTGATGTTTAAATACAATTTAATTATCTACGGGGGGAACAAATACTTAGGGGTGGTATACTCCCGAGCCGAGAATCACCTTTGTTCTTTTCCTCTTTCCGGGAGGGTACCCAAGGGATTCGCGGAACACCATTTAAGAACTACTGGCTTAGACACCCTTATATTTTTCAAGCACTGAGGTGAGATGTTACTGAAGAGCTCTTTCAATGGGAAAGTATACATCCGTCTATAAACCTTGAACGGTTCATATGCACGACAAAACTTAAAATGCAATGAAGTAATGAACAAAGAGATTTATGATCTACAATTGATCATTAGGAGGACAATTATTTAAATAAGCCATCCCAAAGACTGAATTAGTATGCAATGGTTTGACAAGCAACAATTTATAACCTCACACTATCCGACACGTCAGAAGAAGATAACAAACCTCCAAATGTAATGAAAGGGAAGAGTTAAGCCCAACACAATTAACTAAAGCTGAAATCAGAAAGGTTTATGTAAATTTAATGATGGAGTAATACTAAATAATTATGTTACAAGGTATAAGAATCTCCCATCAATAATATCGATTCAATAATCAACTTGAATCGATAAGTGAGAGGCTAATCGAATACAATTTCCCTTTCACGCATTGGTTTAAGAGTCACTGATTTTCAACAATGGGCTATCAGCCACGATCTTTCTCCAAGAGAAGACTTTCATTCAATTAATTATGATTAACTACAAATAAGATTTTTTTTTAATGTTAATCCTAAATTCCACTTATAAATGAAATTGCGTAAATACATCATGATTAGCAAACATATTGTGAATGGAAGTCGATTAGAAGTAATTTCGCTTAAATTTTAACGACGGTAATAGTAAATGTATAGAAGTAAATATAGTAAGTACACAAATACCAAACAGTTAAAAAATCTTTTTTTTTTATGAAAAAATTTATTTAGTTCTAAGATTTAAAAAGTAGAAGAACACTTGGAATGGCAATCCAAGAAGAGAGAAGTTGCCAGAATTATTCCATTTTGCACGTTTAAATTTTTATCAGTCACAAATCATAGACAATTAAGTGGGATAATTTGGGAGATCTACAATTTTGGCAATTTTTGTCTGATAAAGTTCCAAAAGAGAGTCACGAGTAACACAGATTGTGTAAAAGAGATTTTTCAAAAAGTCGCCAAGGGGTGGGCTATTCTAGGATTTCACCCTGAAGTGCCACCCAACTATATCAAAAATTGAACTGTTATCGAAAAAACAAAAACAATCTATGAACGAGAACAGCTATAATAGATATTTCTGGAACATTACATAATAAGTACATTACCTCAAACCTCTTTTAATTGTGGAACAAATGAAATAGTTCTAAGCATTAACCCTATCCTATCAGATTTAACATAGCTATTTCGCGTTAACTTTCCTCTTACTCAGCAAGTAATGCGGAAGAAAAAATAAAAATAACGATGAAAACCAGTTGAATTATGCAAAACTTTAACACCTCTCTTTAATAAAAGGTTAATCGATTATTTGTAACACAGCCAAAATCCACAGACAGACAAAATAAGCCATTAATAAGACAAGGAAATCCGATTATTCTCACGATAAAATGACAGAGCAAATAAAATGGAATAAAAAAATAAAAAAAAGTGCTGGCAAAATATTGCTCCAAGCAAACTTTTTTTAAATTTTTTATTCCTCGTTCCTTACAATTTCAACATCATGTGAACTTTGTTAAAACGCGAATAAAATCGTAAACGGATGTGAGCGCAAATAATAAGTGCCCTAATTCTTTATAGATTGGATAACAAGTGTTAAATGTCTTTGTTAAAAGCTTAGGAGAAACAAGTTAACGTATCGCCTTGCTCTTTCTTTTTAAGAGTCAAATCGATTTCGGAAAAACGCTAGTTTTGAGGTGACGATTTTCAAAATACAACGAACTCATTCGCACTATGAATTCATTTTTAAAGAATACCCATTTGTTAGGATAGGATTTCGGTTATTTGAATACCTTTAAAAACTTATCTTAATAGAGACTAAAACTAAAATTCTTGATAGAGTGCGATACATGAATTTGCTTACGAATTACTTTGTATCTGTTTTAAAATTTCATTTTGTTGCAACTAAAATTACAAACATAAATTAATGTTAAAATGATCCCTTATGGCCTCAGTTAGACTCAATAGGGGTCCTATAAGAACATACACCGATAGACATATATTGGGATATCTAGATTTTTTAACATTGGTCCTATATCGGCCTATATAGGGGAAATATAGGGCCTATATTAGCAGAATAATGAATATAAAATATTGGGGGAATCTGACATTTCTGTAGAAGGCCGAAATTGGTTATAAAGTGACTGTAAAATATTAGGGGAATCGGCCAATTCTATATAGGTCCAATATCGGGTTTTTGAATACTTATTAAGTCAAGATTCGTGAATATTGGTCCCATGAGGGCCCAAGTTATTTTTCTGCTAGGTATATTTACAAATTTTTTACTTCGACCACACTTTTTTTCCCCTTTTAAACTTTGATTTTCAAGGAGAATTAAGTTCGACATGGGAACTTTATTATACAGGGTCAATACCCTCAATATACATTTTTAGAATTAATGCCAAATATGAAGTAAAATAAAATATGCACATTTGTCATTGCAAAACATATGAGAAAAAAAAAAAAATTATTACTAAAGAAAATGGGACTGAAAATAATAAAAATTGTCAGATTGCAGTAGTAAACAGAAATTTAAAGGAGATTATTAGATCATCCCCTCAAGTTACAACAGGTAATCAAACTGGTTTTAAAGTTGACTCATCAACAGCAAGTGTGCGGACTCGTGATAAAGTTTCTATTTACTTTCATACTATCTTCAAAACTAAACAAATAAAATTCGCTTCTTTTAGTTATAAAGTATGAAAAAATGTAAATACTTATATTATAGTCATGAAGATTTTTTACGTTTAATAAGTCATTTATTATATTTTATTTCACCGCCTTTTTACCATTTTTGTCTTTTTGTTTTCGTGAATAATCGCCTAAATCGAATCATATCGATATCTGACGTGCTTGGATTGAAAAATACTTCTGTCATAAAAAAAAAACGAGCCTTAGCTCAACTTTTGTACCGAAATCTTTCCAATCGGTTCTTGCTTTTTACGTTATTGCTTGTAATAGTTCTGTTTGATGCGTATAACAGAAATAATCGATTAGCATCAATAGCTTCCGCTATAGTCTTATTTATGTGTGACCTAAAGTACTCAATCGCTTTATTTATTACGCGGAACTTCATAAAAATAGATTATAACAGACAAGTGGAATCTACAATGCATTATACCTACCACACCCCAAAATCTGTTTATAAGAAAGGAAAATAACTTCGCAATGTCGATGCAATAGTAGAACGAAATTAGTGCGAATTGATATGCACTTAGGTGAATGTTTTATTCAATTTCATTATTTTTTACACCAGAAAATACCGACATTCAGCTTGCACTGATGGTGAATGTTGAATAAAATATTTTATTGAATATTATTTTTAGCTTACACCTGCAAATTTGACATTCAGCGTTCACCGATGATAATGAATACTTTTTTAAATGTCACTATTTTCGCTCACACGGGCATAATGGACATTCAGCATGCACTGATAATGAATGTTGAATGAAATATATTAAACTAGGAGACTTCGCCCCCTGCTCGCTGGCGCTCACCAACCCCCGGAACTGCTTTCGCAGTTCATTTAGGATTGCTTCGCAATCCAATGCTTGCTTTGCTCGCTCATTGGATACGTTCTTAACGTCTAGCTTTTGTATACTTTTTTGAATACTGAAGTTCCGAAAACTTTTCCCTGTAGAAAATTCTAAACCTGTACATTTCAATATTAATTTGAAATTGCAATTGTTAAGTTTTCGCATTTGGCGATACAACACTTATAGAATTGAAGGATTTGTTACGTCAAGCGCTCAGGTATCATAATTTTGATTTATCTATCTTGCTAAGTTAACTTTAGAAAAATTCTATGGCTGGCAACAGCATTTTTATTTTTTTAAGTTGTTTATTTTTATTTTTGCCGCAACTGAATTGAATTGAACAACCTGATAATGCTCACTCTGGTTATTGTTTCCGTTCTTAAAAGCGCTATATGTTGAGCCACCTCAGCTAGATTTGGCATGTGACATTTTTAGATGCAATCATTGGTCGATTTTCTAACGTTGCCATTCGGGAAGTTGTAATGAGGCTTTTTTTTGGTGCCGTGTAAGAGAAATATATATATTGATGTCATTTTTCACTTACACCGGCGAATTCGACACTCAGCATATATTGATAGTTAATGCTGAATAAAATGTTTTCATAAATTTAATTATTTATAAAAATATTTTAAATTTTATGTACAATATTTCTCAATAAAATTTTCATTTATTTAACATTCACTGTTGAATATTGATATTTTATAGCATAGGTGAGAAAAAATATTAACAACTGAATTTTAACATTTGCTGGATGACATTCACTGCGCTAAGCACCTTCCCGTTAACAACGATACTTACTATAACTTTGGACTATTTTACTTCTATTGTTGAACAATTCAGATTAAAAATACATATGTAATTAATTTATCGGGTGGAATAAGAAAATTTTAAAGAAATCATTTAAAAAAATACAATTTGAAAAAAAAAAAATAAATAAATAAATAAATTTTTTTATAAAATTGCATGTTTGTTATTTTGTATCGATAATTAAGGCATGAATTGTTTACATACAAATGGATTTTGAGCTCATTTAAAAATACAAAATACATATTTTAAACTCTAAATTAAATATTTCAATAATAATTATTCAAAACTGTGCACAATATACTTGTAAGATATTTTTGGATTTTTGGCATAATAAGTTAACTGACATTTCAAAGTAGACGAGAAAATCAATAAAGCTTTAAAATCGCATTATATTGTCCTAGAATAAAGTTATTAGTAGTTCACAACTTCTTAAACAATCGGCAATAATAATATGGCAGATGAAAATTCACGATGTGATAATTAATAATTCGACCATACCTCAATTTCGAATATCTGTTCTATTTACGTTCTTCTTATTACTACTTCTAAAGATTTTAACTAGTTCTCCCCCCCCCCTGCAATAATGCGAAGAAGACATAACTGATTTAAAAGAACAAATTTTTTTTAACATAACACACATTTTCAGAATTAAACAAACAAAATTTATCTATTAGCATATGTTGTGGTAGCTTAAATATACTTCTATGGTTTTCTGGTATGATGAAATAAGTTATATTTTTAACGAGAAAATCAAGCATAAAACCTTAATATCTTAAGAACAAAATGTACAGTGTACAAAAATAAACTAGTACAAAAGTAGTGTGTACAAAAATATTCTTATAAATCCACGACTTCTAACCTAATTGTTGTCTACATAAGTTCATCGATAAGACTAATGAAAAAACATGATGCGATAATTCCGAATTTTTCACTTATTTCGCAGATTGCACTAATTTATATATATCATTAACATTCTTTTTTTATTTTCATTATTGCTAAAGGAATTTTCGTCCGCAATAATGCACAGTAAACATAAGGCATTTTTTTAAAACTGGTTTAAAAGCATAAAATTTGTTATTAACACACATTTTCTGAATTGAAAATTTCAATTATCAATAAACAAATGGAATTTGTTAATATATGATACAATATCAAAACAAATTTATGAAGTTATTTGGAGGAAACGGAATATAAAAAACTCAGGTATGAAATTAAATCTTCTATTTATAGATGTTATACTGTCAACTGTTATACAATTTTTCGATTAGTAGGAACTGTGAGAAATCCGAATTAGATAATTTACAAAATTTATCAACTGGTTTTAGAGAGTTATTCCATTTGTATGTAAATATTCTTAAATGAGAAATTGTTATTTTTTAAATTTAGAATATTAAACAACTTTTTTTCAGAAATAATTCAAATTCCTCGGGCAATTTTTTTCTTCAAAATTTTGTTTTGAATAAGACAAAATGTAGCTTACAACACAATTTTAATACACAGTCAATATTAAGAGTGGCATATCCCTGATATTTTTTTTAAAACAAGACATAATTAAAATAATTTTAGGTTTATTTAATTAGTATGTTAAGGCATGAATTGAAATTATTCGTATTGACACCACAGGGGAAAGATTCGAAGACAAAATACAGAGTACCGATAAATGTTAATAAATCGGCGTTTTGTAACAAAACTTAGTCGCGTAATCGTTCGATTTTTCCCCTAATAATTATTGTAATTCATACTACGAATAAAAAAAAAGTTTTAAACAATTTGTAAAAATGAAAAACTATTCAAAATGGCTTCAACTTGCGTTTGATGTTGATATAATCAAAAATTACAATATTAATAACTAAAAAATAACATGTTACAATCACCAAATTATAAAATAAAACTGATTCACTAGCATTAATTTACATTATCAATTGCATAAGATAAAAACATCGTTTATGATTCTACACAATAAAGACACGATATTCAAAGACAAGGAATTGATTCTTTAGGGAATTTTACGGAAGGCTGCATAATAAAAGTTATAATTAAGAATATTTTTATATAAATTTTTAAATGTTATTTACTAACAATTTTATTTACAAATTAACTTACCTCGACGTTTGAAAACGATCAAAATTTTAGACAAGAAAAATCTAATTAAGTACGCTGGCAACCATATTAGTGTGAAAATTGCAGCCAAGGCTCGCAGATAAAAACGACCAATCGCTACCACAACCATACAAAGAAAAGTCCAAGGCACTAAAATTGGCGACGAAATAAAGTAAACAACGGCGACTGATTTTTTGGCTAGTTTTAAAATTTTGTAATACCACCAACGAATCAACAATAAATTCATCATGTTGGTTCTTAAGAGAAATATTACACTCAAATCAAAATAAAACTTAAAAAGTACGACTACAGGAAGGAAAGATCTGAATTTCACATTATTTATTTCTAATTATTTCGGTAAATAACTTTCAATACATAAAATGTCTATAAGGAACTGACATAGCATAGATTAAACTCGATAGAATTGTTAGAGACGAGGAAAACGTTTAAAATATCAAAGGCAAGGTCACAAATGACCGCTGGTAGCTTTTAAAGAAAACATGTATCCAAGAAATGTTTTTGCTACTATTTTTATGTTGTGGCAGTAACTAGCTTAGCATAGATACATAGAATATAATAAAAATTAAAAATAAAGCAAATCGCATGGTACAGTTTTTATTTATTTATATTATTTGTTTTAATAACCAGTGCTGAGCAGCCGACCCATTTTTAGGTTCACGACTATCTATGATCAACTCCGTAGCCAAGTAATTTTGAACCCAACCCAGCAGACAAGGGGATTCCTGCATCAGGCATTGGAACAAACTAGCTTTCGTGGAGGATTTTTTTGGTGGCATTTTGGTCGCATGGAGAGGAACAAATCCCACGGTTGACCTAATGGTTGATATTACCATTTTAAGTGAATGCATGACATTAAAGTTCTGAAAACGAAGAAACTCATGACTTTAATTATTACGCTCATTAATTGTAATTTGTAAACGAATTATTTAACATATTAAATCTGTATTAGAATCTCCCAACATCGTAATTCTTCAGCACTATCTTTAATCCTCTGAACATCGAGACTGTCAAGAAATGTGAAAACCAGAACTTTTGATTTTGTTGTTGTTGTATATTTCCGATATAAGACTTGCTATTTTGAACCTAACTCTGGAGACAAGGGAACTCCATGATCAAGTATTAGAATAAACTCGCCTTCGTGGAGTAGTTTTTGAGTGAAGTTAATCCACATTTGCATTCCGTGTAGAAGAAAACCACGAGAATCTTCCACAGTTAGCCCAGTGGCAATGAGACTATAATCCATAACCCGTCTACCAATGGGGATGTTTATTATCAGCACTGTGGTCGTAGAAAACTATCTACGTGAGCCCACTATTCCCCGAACCATCCCGGCATCTTAAATTTATAAGTTTGAAAGTTAATGAATGCATAATTAAAAAGTTATTTCAATCATGATTTCTACTTTTAAATATATATATCCGTAGCCTAGTAATTTAGAACCCAATCCAGAAGACAAGGGAACTCCTGGATAGAGTATTGGGATAAATTTGTCTTCGTGGAGGACTTTTTTGACGAAACTAACCCGCATTTGCGTTACATGGAGAGGAAGACCACGAGAACCTCCCACGGAGGATATTTCACGTCAGCACTGTGGTCTGTGCAAGCCGGATGCGGAATTCGTATTGACTGGGATTCGAACCCGGTTCGTGGCATTGGAAGGCGAACGCTCTATCCCTTGAGCCATCGCGGCTTGGATTTCTACTTTTTATTTTATTTTATAACCGTCGTTGAATAGCCGACCCAATTTCATGGGTTTACGACTACTTATGTTCAACTCCGTAGCCTTGTAATTTTGAACCAATCCAGAAGACAAGGAAACTCCTGGATGAGTACCCCCAGAGGTATTGATTTGTTATGGGAACATGGAGGACTTTGAGACTCGACAGATTTAACGTGCATCAGTCACCATTTACTACACGGGGAGTCTTCCGCCGGCGAGGATCGAATCCACGACCTCTTGTACATGGGCCCAGCACCCTGAAAAAATCCCTTCCAATTAATCGCCATCTTTGTTATATCCAGGAGATGTGCTTTGATTTGAGTTAGTGCAAAATAATATCTTCGCCAAATAATTTACAGCTAAAATTCGCAACGTAAAAGCGCCAAGTACGTAATAAATTCTTCAATAAGTAATCATGCTTCCCCGCAGCAGAATAAGCGCGGAACTGGCGCAATATCTCTTAGAAGAGAGAAAACCTCAGCACGGATTAAATATACAAGAAATTTGATCTTTTAGTAATCTAAACGTCATGACATCTTTTGTATTTTCCCTCACTGTGCAAATTAGTAGCCCGAACGTAGTGACATCTTCCTTATTCGCCCTCCACTGCGCAGTTTATGTTCGTTAGGTCGGTCTACTATACTGATCCGTGATGAGGTCTTCTCTATTCTAGATGTTGCACGGAGGCGGGTGCCGCAGATAAATTTTTGTTTTGCTGACAAAAGAGAAGAAAATTTTAACGAAATTTTTTTGTTTGTTAAAATTTAAAAATAAATTACCTTCCGTGCACTAACTATAACAGCCTCTCTTTAATCTTCTCTGATTAAGTTTCATACTTTTGCTGTACAGTTAATTCATCAGGTACAGTAGCATTTCACGTTCATTTTTGCGAACCCAAGTGCAACATTTAAATGCAAATATTCAAATTCGAAAATTTATCTGCTGAGCCAAGCGGATCAAGATTTGAAAATCAATATTTTATCACGCCTTGCTCATTCCTTGCAACACTGACCAATTCAAAATAAAGCCAGCATAATCAACAAAAAAAAAAAAAAAAAAAAAAAAAAA
This sequence comes from Parasteatoda lunata, assembly GCA_949128135.1. Lineage (NCBI taxonomy): Eukaryota > Metazoa > Arthropoda > Arachnida > Araneae > Theridiidae > Parasteatoda > Parasteatoda lunata. Next base: position 55,986,818 of record OX421979.1, on the reverse strand, counting down.
ACTCACTTTTATCCATTGCGCCATTTGAAATAAAGAGAAAATAATTTTCATATTTCCGTTAAATTCCTAAAGTTGATGGCAAGGTATGTCGGTAAGCGTTACATATAACGATGCGTGACAATCCCTAATGCATCTCGGATGACAACAGTTCAAAACGCACTTTTAAAAAAAAGGCAAAATGAGGTAATGTATGCTTCCAGAAACATGATTTTTTTTTATCAAACTGAGACTGGAGACTAAACATTTTTTTATTCCACCCAAAAAAACAATTGAGAGTTCAACGCCTACAGTGTTGCTCTATCAACATTTTCCTAGAAGCCTCGTAACACATTTTTATGAAAGGAAAAAAAGAGAATGAAATCGAAATTCTGAATTTCATTTTTTAGTGTTTCAAGGTTGGTATATATATATTTTCCCCAGGAAGGTTGGTTAGTGAATAGTGTTGATTCTCTTTTTAAACAGGAATGTGGATGTTTGTAATTATCTATTCAGAAATAATACGCATTCATTCACTACTTTTTCAAGGTTTATGGTGCATGGTTAAACTAATGTATTAGAAGAGAGGGAGAGAGCGTTTTAGCAACTTTTAACTCAGGAAAACGAGAAAATTCTACATTATGATTATGCATTACATAATAAAATCATCTTTTTTTAAAAAAGAAATAAAAAACTTGAGAACAGCGGGTTGAATTTACATGATAAATATTAAATAAAGTAACAAGTTTAAATTAAGTAATAAGTTTAGCGCTTTTCTATTCTAACTTATTTTAAAGTTTCCCCCCCCCCTTAAAATGTGCTTAAATCAATTTCATACTTTGATTGGATTTCATATTTGGAATAGCTGCAATGCACAATCTTGTTCGGAAATTAATATTTAAATAATTTCTGGTCCTGTTCCCGTAATGATTAGTTATTTATATTTTAAATATATATTAATAATTTTTTTATTTTCAGGTTTAATTTATATTAATATGAACACTAAGATTACGGATCATTGAATTTTCATCTTTATTTTAATATTTGATTGCATTTTCTTATTTAGTTTATCCATTATGGGGCCTGGGGCACAATCGGTTTTTGGTTTAACCACGGATTACAGAAAGGCTCCTGTGTGTTACCAGACAGCGTGCCCCGCGGTGCTGTTTTTGCTAACATATATATATCTTTAAAATTTCGTTCTTGCTTGTTTTTGGTTTCTAACTTCTTATTCAAATTGTTCACATAAGACAAATTTGGTTTTAACTTATTTTAGCGCTTTTCCATTTTGACTTATTTTTTAAAAGATTTTTATTAAAGTTTTTTTTCTTAAAATTTGCTTAAATCAATTTCATACTTAGTTTGGTCGAATATTTTTCGTTATAGAAATTGAATTTTTTTCAGAAAAAATCACAATGTAAGTTGCAAACGAATTCTTTTCTATTTAATGAATAATTATTTTTTGTTTTTTAAAAATTATCATTGCTGTATTTAGACTTATAGTCAATTATCATTACATACAGAATTATTAATAGTTATTCCTATGTTTCACGACTACTTTTTAAGAGTACAATTTTAAAAATATATATATATAATATATTATTTTACTTCTTAAAACATATATAGCTCTGAACTTGTTATCTCGAAAACTCGCTATCACGAAATATTTTAATTCAAATAAATATAAGTTTAACGTTAGCAGTCACTCACAGTAATATTTTTTTTTTTTAAATAAAAAATATGGTGTTCTTTAAAAAAATAAACAAAGAAAGTCATTTCTATAGCGAGCAATTTTTTCAACTTTTAAGATTTCCGAATTTAATATTATCAACTTGAAATTGTTGATTGAGTTTTTTTTTTATAGCAATTATTATTCTCAAATGACAATAGAAAAATCACAAGCATTTCTTCTCCCCCGAAGCGCGAGAAAGGCATCTTTAGAGTATAATTCTGCAGTAAAAAAATAAATAAATAAATTTTGCAGAAAAGAAAAACAAAGTTTTTTACTTCCCAAATGAAAAATCTTTCTGCAAGAACACTGTAAAGTTCTACGACAATATCGGCGTAATTCTGCCAAATGGTTCATATATGCATAAATATTTTTTTTTTCTTGGCGTTTTTGATTTTAAACAAATAAAGCGTTGAAAATGAAGATCATTAGCAAAAATTCGATAATTATAACTGCACTAATTTTTGTTTTGCAGACTTACCACATTGCCTTTCACCGGTATATGAGATTTGCAACTAATTAATATTCAACTCAGTAAAACCAAAGTCCAAACGCCAGACTAACGGTCTGATTTTTGACAAATAAAAGTCATTAATAGGCGTGAAGTTCTTAAAAATGCCCGCAGGTTTATTATTTAAATACCATGACAAAAAAGTGATAGATTTTGCTATTGCTTCATCAATCACTTTTAATTCATATGCAATACTAAAACGCTAAGATTCTTTTTTTAACATCAGGTATGAGCTAAGAAAGATCAATCACCAAAGCATACAGAGTAAGAATAATCCTGCCTAGAAGAGATTAAAACCGACACGAAATACATTAAGGTTGAAATAATATCCATAGTGTTTGTGCTAAAAATAAATCGGATTTCACAAACCCCTACACTACGGACGACTGTTAAACAAGCTTATTGTGGCAAACAAATCATCATGTCTAAGTGTTTGATCAGTGAGGCATGTCGAAAATGACAACAACTAGCTTAATCTAGTGTAGTGTAGTGAAAAGGAGTGAAATCAAACATTTTGTTCCCCATCCTGCGTCCACATGATTAGAGTTCAATGATACCCCGCTTGTAGCTCACTGCTGCCAGTCAATGAGATTGTATGAACTTTCTTCATATCGCTTGTTTGAGTATCGAACTCTTCGCCAGCAATGAAATAAGCATGTGATCTGTGGTTGGATATGTCTGAGGATGAAGTTCACGAAGTGGTTAAAATTAATCTATTTATTTAAGAAATAATTACTTAATAATATATTAATTTAAGAAAAATAACACATAGTGTAATTTCCTTTTCGGGGGGAGTGTAATTTCTTTTTTTAAATAATAAATGTTTTTTGTAGTCCAACAATGAGTGGGTAAAACATAAGGCACCTCCTCCAAAAAAAAAAAAAAATTATTTAGAAATGTAATACATTAAAAATATTTTAATAACGAATATTAATGTTCTTTTTTTTTAAAAAAAAAATGTCGATTTGATCAAAGTATTTTTGTAGACGCTATGAAAGTTTTTGTGTGCCAATAGCACTGCTACATATTTGCTTTAAATCTTATTATTCGGAGCTGTATTCTTTTCCAGCCAAACCCCCCACTACTTAACGGTGTTTTTCGAAAATCTGTCGCCAAGGAAAAAAAAAAAAAAAAAAAAAAACCATAGGTTAAGTGCCTCACACTTAATGCAATGCGATGATTTTATCTGGGCTTTAGAACAGACAAAAATCTTATATATTTTAAAAGTTAGGAACCTTTTTTAAAAATCGCTAATTTGGCGACATTTTTCCTCCTAAATGAAAATTATCAAAATCACTGCCTTTTTCTCTGTTTTTGCAAATTTTTATAAGCCCAATGAAGCATTGGAATTGAATGAATGTATGTATGATCTATGAGAGTTATTTATTATATGACGTCATCTATGATTAAAGTTAATTAAATGGATAGAAATGCTCGCATAGATTCTAAATACATATCGCATAAACATTTTAACAATTTAAAATAAATATTTTTTAAAGAATTTTAAAACAGCTTATAAAAAATCTAAGCATGAAAGGGCATAGAAATGGAACAAATCAGACGATATCAAACAGAGAAACAATATCCAGTAATTAGATTTTTAGAACAATAGCAGTTTAATTAAAAACAGATTCAAACATACCGAAGATTCTAGAAAAGAGTGTAACAATAAAGGTTACTTAAGGGTATTGTGATTCACTTTTTTTATCGGTAAAATCAACATAAATGTAGGCTACAAACAATAACAAAGCATGTTCTTTGAAATGAACTGGGGTATTCTTTTTGATTTTTAAGTTCCTCTTCAGTTCACTTCACTAGCAATTTGCAAAAGAAATTAGCTGAATAAATTACATTTGTTTACTTCAACTTTAAATGAAACCACTATGTATGAATCTCGGTATTTGTAGACCTAAATAAAAATTGGAATTGATTAGAACACATATTTTTTACTACGGAAGGTGTGGGGGCAGGCTTTTGATACGACAATAAATTTATGTTTCATCAAATATTAAATTAGTTTTTTCCTACTTCAATCATAACTGTGACTATATTATGATTAAAAATGAATTTACAAAGAGATAAATAGAAATAGATATTATTTAGAAAACATTTTTTTATTAGAAAAAGGTGGACTATAAGATTAGAATTAAGACTTTGATGTTTTATCAAATATTAAATGACATTTTCTACTACTTCAATCTAAACTGAGATCACTTAGTATAAATTTAGGTATTTTTAACAACAAAAATTATTATAATTTAAAAATAAAAATGAATATAATTTAGAAATTATTTTTATTTATTTTAATTCGAAAAATGTTAACAAATTGATCTGTTTCGTTGCAAGTCTGAAAATGCATCGATGATCCTGAGTTGATAATTTGCGCTCCCTATCAAATCATTCATATTTTCCGTAATAGTTTTTTTTTTAAATTTTTTTTTTTATGTTGCTTAAAACATTATTAACATCAGTTTTAGAACATTACATTTAATTAACTTACATATTTCACGTTCCGACTTTCTAGAGCCCTTAAAAAAACAAATTTTACGTACTTTTAGCCCAGATAATTCTTTTCCAAGTGGCACTGGGAATTTTTTTTATAAAAACAAAAATTAAATTCTTTGAGTTTTCTACGATGCCAAGTTACATACATACGATTTTCAAAGATAAAATAAAAAGATTTCAAAAACTAAAACGATTTTGAAAAAATAAACAGGTGGTCTTATACTTAAGTAACACTCATATTTTAAAAAAATCGTTTGGTGTGTGAAGCTAACAAAATTTTTTTTCAGCTTTTTTTATTTATTTGAGATATATAACTTATTTCAGCTGCTTCACTTTTTCAATATTATTTATTTTATACAGTGTACTATAAAAAATGAGTGATATTTGGGGTGGTCTTACAATTTTGTAACACACTGTAATTGCACAGTATGATCACAACTAAGCCTTGATGGTGTCCAAGAAAGAAATTAAATAAAAACAAAGCAATACATAACGATTATTACATTTATTTTCGTTTCGCGTGATGCACATAGAACAAAATTGGAAACAAATTGCACCTGTAGTTATTTTCTGCTAAAAAAATGCTACTTGCGATGACAGAAGACGATTCAGGGAAGCGATTCGAGCATTTCTAGAATCATCGGGGAAAGTGTCGACCAACATGCAGGAATTGCGAGAATGTATACCCCATGGCCAGATACCTCTAAAATTATGGTTTGTAAGGATCCAATAAAGTGGTTTTTACTGACAAATTGCCAGTAAACTTGAAAGAAGCGACGGTGCATAACGTTTTTTATTACAGAGGAAGTGAGCATAAAGCGTGACTACGAAAGATCACCCTCACTCAAGGCGCAGAATGATTAGTATTTTTTTTTTTGAACAAAAATACAAACCAATTTAATAAACTAAGTTGAAAATAACAACAAAAAGATTATCTTAAATTACAGTGGTTATCTTAATCGCAGTGAAGTTTCATTAAATTTTAAAACAATGAACAGGACAAGATGGTAGTAGAACGCATAGCCAAAAAGTTGAACGAGTTTAATAGCCAAAAAACTACAAAGAAGGAATGGTCATTAATCGTGGAAACAGAATTTATTTTACTAAGAATGTAAACGTTTTGAAATGTTTACATTTCTCGAGAAAAAATTAATGAATAAATTGATAGTTAGCATCAGATCTTCAAAATTCTATTATTTGCGTGATAATTTTATTTACAAGCAAGTCAAATGTAAGAAAATTCTAATAAAAAAGAATCCTACAATAAAGAGATATTTTTTGATTATAAAAAGTAGAATTGTTTGGTTAGGACAGAATTAGGTATCCTTTGGATAATATTTTTAAGCACCATATACATTAACAAAATGCAAAATAGTTTTCTAAGACTTTACATGATCCTGATAAAATAACTAGTTTCGATAAAGAACTCTTTTTTTGATTATATTAGATAGAGAGATTTTTTTTTGTTCAATTTCAGAGGGTGGAAAATGAGGACTGAAATTGAGAATATCTTGCAGAATGCAGGAGAGTTGCACATGAGAGTGCGAGAATCGCACCGAATTCAGCTCATGCGGACTCGCAAGTATTTCATCAAACATATAAAATGATAGGCGCTTTAATACGCTACGGATCAACGGTACGCCGAAATGCATTGTTTGAATGAATTGTGAAAACGTTGAATAGAACAATGCTAAAACTTCGCTTTTGCGTGGCGAAGATCGACATGGTAAAGAAAAAAATCTTATTTTCGAAAAGGAAAAATTAAGCACTTTTTAAAAACGCTATGCACCATGCAATCGAATACTTGTTCAAAAAAAAAAAAAAAATTAAAAAAAAAAAAAAAATTATTAAACCTTGAAATTTGTTTTTCTCACTAACAGCTTTCACCATTTTTTCCTCTAGGTCTTCAGCTGCTCTGTACAAAATTCTCAGAAGTAAACAATGGAATGCTTTCAAAATGCCGGGGAATAAAAGTAATTATTATAGCAAAATATAAAAATCCTAAGACAATTAAATTGATAGTTGCCAGACAATAAAGCAATACAAGCTACTGTCGCTGATTTCCAACTCCAAAAAGAAATACACGAAAAGTCAAAACAATTATTTTTCTTTCTATTACAGCGATGCTGAAAGTAAATCAGATTAAAATAGCAACGTCCAGCTACGTTATCGAGTGTTGCATCAAGAAATACCACAAATACCATACACGAACGCGCCGTACCAGAAGAAAACGGCCATACCTCGCATAGCTTTCACATTGTTCACCCATAAGATTACTTAATGGGTGCCAATCTCAAATGAAGAAAGGTCAGCTTTTCGGACAATGGTGGGTTCGTTATAGGCTCAAAGAATAGACGTTATGCCGTCACGGAAAATTGGATACGATCGATCATAAGATGACCTCGTATGATAAGAAAGTAAAGGTTACAAGAGAAAAAAAAAGCAAGGTTCTAACTTAAAAATAGATATGGCAACATAACTTTTTTTTTTTTTTTGGACTCAAAGAGTTGAAAATAAAGGATTGCAGCAAACGGGAAGTGGAATTGATTTGATGACTGTATGAAAAAAAAAAGATAATTAAATTTTATTTTGCAAACCCGAGCAGCTGGGTGGGAAAGATAACAAAACGTTTGAATCTGATTTATGAAAAGCTATTTAGAATTAAACAGCAACTAAAAATTTATTCCTAATTAAAATGACAATCAATCTTTATAATAACTATTTTTTGCACAAACAAGACAGTAGATTCAAAACTACACTAACCCTACAATATTTAAAGAAAAAATTTCCGTTTTTGACATTTTTAAAAAAAAAAATTTCTCAAGAAATACTTAGAGCATTATTTTATGACTTATGGCAGTGTTTCACGAACTTATGACTTTTGTGTACCCTTTCTAAATTTTTCGTAAGGCTGTGTACCACTAATGAAAAAAACGAATGAATTTTTTACTATAAAAAAATTGCACAGAAGTTAAAAATCACAACTGGCTGTTGACACCACTAATTATTAACTGTTAACTCTGAAAAAAATAGCCAATAGAAAAATACGTAATCGTAAATTTTCATGGCTAGCTTTGTTTTTAAATAAAAGTTATTGAAATTTCCGTATGTTGCAAGATATTTCGCATAAGAACGCGTACCCTTAACTGTTCCCGTACCCCTGGGGGTACGCGTACCACGCTTTGGGAAACACTGACTTAAGGTGTTTTAGGTCATGGGATTTCTCAAACTTATCTATTAAAGTTTTCAAAGGCTTGAAGGACCGGTTACGAACAAAAAAAAAAAAAAAGTTTTTTTTTCACACCCTATGACAGAAAATAAAGCAATAATTGCAAAAAATTTCAAAAGCCTAGTTAACATGCTTACTAAAATACGCATACTTTTATTAAAAAAAATAAATAAATAAAAATAAATAAATAAATAAATTTAAAAAAAATTTCTGTCATAACTTTTAAAAATATTCAATAATATTAAACAAAATTTTCGGAGTAAATTTTAATTAATAACAAAATTTACGTTTTAAAATTTTAAAAAAAATTAAAAATTGCGCAAGAAATGAGCATTTAAAGTAGTTTTTTCGTACTGAGCAGGAATAGGGGAAAAAACTTTTTTTTCTTCGTAATTTTATAGTGTATTTAGTAACTCATGAAAAAAGTCTGATTTGAATATCTTGAAAATTTAAAAAGTTCCTACCAAATTTCTAAGCAGTTTTTTTAAATCGTTTTCAACAAAAGTAAATAAGAAAAAATAAGTTTCGATTTAACGTTTCGAATCACCATTTTATTCAAAAAATCGAATAAGTTAAAAAACAATATTGAAGTCATTAGATTTGAATAAACTGAATAAGGCGTTGTTTAAATATTATGTAAGCAGAGGTGGAGGGAGGTGAGAAATGTTAGTAAATTACAAAAGTAAATAATTTTTTGGGGAGGGAGGAAAATTGTGACTAAAAAGAAATCAATATACTGTGTAATAATAGTTAAGGGTTACAATTCGCGAATTTTTATGAAAGTAGGGAAAATATTTTGATAAGAAAGGGAAAAAGATACTTCCGTATTGAATATTAAGTCTTAGAAATCTTCGTATTCATTTCGAATTAGCAAATTTAAACGCCGGTTTTGGAAAACTAACTAGAAACCACTTATACAAATTAACATATTCTAAACAATGATATATAAATATACCGAATTTCAAATCAATATTAGAATCTCGTATTCGAATTCCCTATTCAAAAAATTCTCAGAAGATTCGAATACTCGATTAGGTACGCAAATTTATAGTATGAGTTCTTAGAAATCACCGAATTTTTTACGAACCACGATTTTAAATTATGATTTTAAAAAGATATTTCGAAAATTCTGATCAAATCAACGTATTCATAACAAAATATTTAAATAATATTTTTCAATTCAACATAATCTTCTATTTGAATTAAGAGTCAAAATGAGGATTCGAACCAGTACCCAAATTTATAGTATAAGAAGTCTTAGTAACACAATCCATGTACTAAAAATTATACTATCTCATACAAAATAATAATTTCTAAGATCTCACATACCATACATATTCCAAACAAGATATTCGAATTATATTATTCAAATTGACTTAACCTCCTATTTGAATAGCAATCAAAATGATGATTCGAAATACTCGATTCGGTAGCTAAATTCATAGTATATAATATTATCTTAGAAATAATCCAATTTATTACGAACCAAGATTTAAATTTCTGATTTAAAAACAAATTCGATACCAGGGATCAAATCTACATATCCCATACCAGACATTTGAATCATAACTATTTAAATCAATACTGTCTACTATTCGAATGAGTCAAAACGATGATGCGAATCAGTATCCAACTTTATAGTAAGTGAAAATAAAAATAAAAAAAAGAGATTATTCAGTAAAAATAATTTACATACTTCTTAGTACTAAATTAAAAAATATAAATAATTAAAAGAACTGGTATATATACTTCAGGAACTCCTAAGTTATTATGCAAGAACGATACCATATATAAAGAGACACATAACTTATTCTTTATTACTGTAATACATTTCCTAAGTAATGACAGAAGCTGATTCTTATCGAAGAGGAGTTAAAAACTCATTAATTTTAACGTATGCAAATTTTATCAGAGAACGTGTTAATGCCCTTGCTCGAAGAGTGTTCTCGCATGGAAATATATCAGTTTCTCACGGTATATTGGAATGGAATTACGAAGCTTTGACAAGGGTCAAAGAATTTTGATGTAGAGTGACAATTAACTGGCGCAATTTTATTTTTTATGCATAACTAAAAAAAGTTGTTCAAAGTGCTCAGATTGATAGGGATTATTATTAATTCAACAAGTAGAGTTTTTCTGATAAGTGTAAAGTAAATTTCTGGGCAGACCGTGTTGTTGGCTTATTTGAACAATTCGTTAATATTTGATAAAAATAATATCAGAAATATTAAGCTTTTAATAACTTGTAGAAACGTGTAACAAAGAATTTTACCGTTATTAATTTTTATATGAAATAAATAAACGCACACGTGTGTACAGTTAATTTTCGAGTTTTTTTTACTTAAATACAATTTTAACTATAGTTTTAACATTTCGTGTAAGCAAAGAGTAAGGGTCTCCCCCTTTCTTTTCACACCATAAAAAAAAAGTCGTCATGAAGTGGTTAAACAGACAGTTAAAAGTGTACTAATTGCAAAGGATTAAAATTAGTGTAACATGTATTAGAATTTAAAAATAAGAAACACAACGATAGTAAAAATTCTAGTTAATTTTTGTGTTCAAGTCCATTCAAATATTACGTATAAGAATATTTTTGATAAATTAAGCTACCTCCTCGTCAGAAAATAAATGAGCACTTGTTTTTAATAATCCGTCTTTTGACTGAATTTAAATGTTTATGCAGTTCATAAGGAATTTTGACTCATAAGGGAATTCTGGGTCTTACGTAAACAGTGCTCATCTTACCAAAAACAAATCACAAACCTCTTCCTTTACGTGCTCATATATATATTGAACTATTCTTTCTAGCATTAGTTACTTTTTACACAAATATTCTTCGTCATGCTTTTATTGGGAAGATTTCGTGATTTGCTGCAGTATAATTGCCATGTCTTCGCAGACTACCGGGCACAGACCCGCGATAAACTTAAAAAACACTACTTCAGTTGGGTATTAATTCATTAACTCGAAAGGTATAACTCGAAGCTCCCCCCCCTCGGGTAAAACTATACATGTTTTTTTTATACATGAGATTTGTAAATTTAAAATACATTTGGAGTGATAAATCAAGATACGGAAACACTCTAATTTCATTTCATATATTTTGTTGCAGTAATTTTAAATGCAAAAATTAAACTCGTCCGTTATCAAAAATTAAAGTAAATATTCCACTTTCACAGACAAAAATTTATTTCTTCTCAGTATTAACTTACTAAAATGACACGTTTTTGAAAATAATAATAAAAAATTAATTTTTAGGCACAGGAATGTGATAGAATAGGTATATAACAAACGGAAAAGTTGGCACATTTTGAGCAACGTCTTGAAGCTCATAATTTAAAAGAATGAATTGAGAAAACTGCGTTAAAACGTTTAAAATATAATACAATACTGATTTTAACATTTCTTAATAAGATTTGATTGCACAAAAGAATAAAATCAACACACTATTTCAAAAGCCAAAACAATTCCCGCCAAGGGAAAGTGAGAATTACAAAAACACATAGTTCTAAATATATCAAATAAAATACAGAAACTTACAGCACGGAACTTGAATAAAGCAATAGATGTATCCTCAATCATGTTTCACAGAACTGAGACACGAAAAAATGTCAAAAAGGGGAAGACAAATAAAAAAAAATTGCAGAACATAAACAACTCAGGCCGAGAAACACAGCGTTGAGCACACAAAAAGAAAAACAGGACCAACATCCACTAGAGTCCAAAATCAAGTGGCGTGCAAGCGAAAACAGTAGGTCACACTCGAACAGGCCCCCCGACAGAACAGGTTTCGATCTTGAACACTGTGGAACACAATGCGATAAAAAGAGGGAAAATTCAAATTAAAACAATTCCAGCAAGAGTAACAAACTTTCCAATGGATTATTTTGATTCCGCGGTTGCTTTTGGCGATGGATGATGAAGAAGTTGAGTCTTCTTCATTTCCTGTACGAGGAAACTAGGTTGATTTGTCGTTGACAGTTGATGTTGTTATTGATTCTGATCACGACATGGGAGAGGAAGTTACTTTTGTTGGATGTGTCATTTATTCACATCAGAAGAAAGGCATCCATCCTTTCACTACTGGAATTAGTTATACTTGTAGGAAGAAGATCAGAATGAATGACCGTGAGATTATAATGTGGCCTTCAAATTGTGAATATGATAATTAGAATTTAACAAAAGAAAGTAATAACTCATGCGAAATTCGTACAAATCAAATAAATTTTAAAGTTTAAAAAGAGTTAATTTATTTAATTATCTTTTCAAGTTTAGTTAAAGGTACTTCCAACTGATAGAAATGCTGAATTCCTCTAAACCAATTGAATTATGGCGTTCGTTTATTTGTGGCAAGACTTATAGCAGGTTTTTTATAATTGCCAAATTTTTCACTTGCAACCAATTGAATTTTTGTATTTCTCAAAATCTCATTTGGCGGCGAAACTAATAGCTGGTATTTTATAAATATCGAACTCAAACTTGCAACCAATAACATTTCGTGATTCTTCAACATTTAATTTGTGGCTCAACTTATAGCAGGTGTTTTATAGATGTCCAATTTCCACTTATATCAATGGAATTTTTGTATGTCTCAATATCTAATTCATGACAAACTCGCGACAAGAGGATAGTCTGGTTGGTAGGGCACTGGGCCCATGTCCAAAAGGTCGTGGGTTCGATCCCCTCTGACCGTGTAGTAAATGATGACTGGTGCACGTTAAATCTTTCGAGTCTCAAAGTCCTCCATGTTCCCATAACGAATTAAACCTTTGGGGGTACTGATCCAGGAGTTTCCTCGTCTTCTGAATTGGTTCAAAATTACAAGGCTACGGAGTTGAACATTAGTAGTCGTAAACCCAAAATTGGGTCGACTGTTCAACGACAGTTATAAAAAAATTTTAATTAATTAAAAAAATAAAAATAAATAAAAACTCGCGACAAGTCTAGTTTTAGAAAAGCATATTAGATTTTTCAAAAAAATCAAATTTATACAAAATGTAAAGACATTAATTTATTTTTAAATTCATTACACAGATTATTAATTTTTATCTTATTTCGAGAAAGTTTTTTTCTCTCACTAACTTAGTAATATCGAAATTTTTATTTCGCCGCTAAAGAAATTTAAGATCCAATAACCATGTCTTAAAGTAGGTCTTCATCGATAAAGCCTTTCTTTTTTAAATGTATACGGCAGGGAAAACAACCGCAATTTTTATGTTTGGATGAAAAACAAAATTTATTTTGATTATGTAAGAAACTAACTGCAGTAATACAGTTAAAAAATATAATGTTTGAAAGAATAGTGCGTATTTTAAAAAATAAATTCTCTAAAACCAGCAGAAAGTTGTTCGTAACATGGAAAAAGAATGAAATAAAATAAATTCATAAGAAATGTATAATATTAAATATAGATTTTAAACTTGAAATCAATCCTTCAAGCTGTTCGAGTTCTGAGACCTGCCGACTGTAAAATATAACTTCAAAAAATTATTTTTTGAAGTTAATCACTCACGCAGTGAACTGGACGGGCCGGCCTGAGCGAAATTCCGACTACTTAGAAGTATTTTCTGCTTATAGACTTTTCGGTTTACCCTTTCACTGTATTTTATTTTAATTTTATAACGAACGTTAAAAAGTCTATCCAATTTTGAGTTTACGGCTATCAATGTTCAATTCCATAGCCTTGTAATTTTGAATTTAACTCAGAGGACAAGGAACTTCTGGCTCAAGTTTACTAACAAATTAGATTTTCCTGGAGGACTTTTTGATGGAACTAACCCACATTTAAGCTACATGAAAAGGTAAATCACGAAAACATCCCACGGTTAGCTCGAAAGAAAGGGGGTTCTAACCCATTACCAGTTTACCACTTATATTTTTACGTCAGCACGTTTACGTTTTCACAGGATAATTTTATGCCAGCACAGCGAGTTTAAACCTGGAGCTTTATTTGTTTCGACCAGACGTCGTTGGGATTCGGACCTGGGTCAGCTCATTAGGAGGTGACCGCTCTATACCTTGAGCCACTGAGGGATTCCCAATTAAGTATTAAGGCACTTTTAAAGCATTGAAGCGCAAAGGATAAAAAAAAAAAGGAAAGAAAAACGATTTTTCCTAGTGTGGACTAATTTCATATAAAATTGAATTTTAGCAAAATCCACAGAATACCATTCTCTCTAGAATATAGGCGATGCTTCCTAAATTATAGGTTTTAGTAAAATACTCTAAAAACCTCACCTCAATCAGCTTATGCTGCATGATGTCATGCATCAGAAACGTTTCCGTGCATAATTTTGTGCTTCGTTTTTGGCATCAAGATCCTAGTTCTTTTGCTTTGATCATCTTCATTAATTTTACTGTAATGACGAATAGGAATGAAAAAAAAAAAATGCTTGATTGAATAAACATATGGACAAACTCCGATCTGACTTTTTCGCGTTTTAAATCCAGAAATATAATTTCTAATCTTTGAAGGGGAAGAAAAACACTGTTACAGGCAGTCTAACTATTTGTTATGACTTCTATTCCTTATGACTCGTTCCTTGTATCGTTTATTGTTCTTACTTTTGAAGTTCATTGACTGCAGGTGCTTTGTGAATAACAAGATATGTGACTGTCTTGGAAAACAACGATTCATCGATTATATAATTTTGTTTTCCATTCGCATTCATTTTTAACAGTAAATACGTGTTTAGATAATATCTTGTGATTCTTTCATTTCAATGTAGCTGGAAAAAAAAAACTATAGTGAATGTCCTTTGATATATCTTTTTTTTTTCCTTTTCATTTAAAAAAATAATAATAATGAAATATTCCAATCACTGCCAAAATTAGGCGCCTGGTTAAAAAAAGACCATACATAATCATATGCTCCTCTTCATAATTTTTTATATGATGATAATAAATTAAAGCTTTGTCCCTACAGATAATAGGAATTTTATGTACTTAAAGAGTCGGATATTTTATCCCACCTATTTTAAAATCAGAAGTGCAAAGTTGGTAATTGAAATGACGACTACGGGCTTTTCTGAGAGCCCGACTTATGTTTTAATAAAATTGTTTTCAAGTCCCAGAAGTCAAATATTTTATCCCAGCTATGTTAAGATTACAAGTCCCCAAATTCTAAAAAGTATTAATATTACATTTGCATCTACTTTTAATTAATTTTGAAACAGCTACTCGAGAAATAAACTGACATAACTAGTAATATTTCTCTTAATAATTTTTCATATCATAAAAGACTTATTTTCTTAACTTATAGAACCTAAACTTTAAACCTATCTTTTCAGCTGAACTGACTCTTGCACAACGTGCCAAATGAAACTATCTTTAGTGTATTTTAACTCAAAAAATACCCAATTGATTTGGTCTCCGCAGCCAATGAAGCAAACTTTGGCGTATATTTACTCAAAAAATACCCAATTGATTTGGTCTCCGGAGCCAATGAAGCAAACTTTAGTGTGTTTTAACTCAAAAAATACCCAATTGATTTCGTCTTCGCTGTCAGTGAAACAAACTTCGATGTATTTTTAGTCAAATACCAAATCGATTCCGTCTCCACAGCCAATGAAGCAAACTTAGGTGTATTTTAACTCAAAAAATACCCAATTGATTTGGTCTCCGCAGCCAATGAAGCAAACTTTGGCGTATATTTACTCAAAAAATACCCAATTGATTTGGTCTCCGGAGCCAATGAAGCAAACTTTAGTGTATTTTAACTCAAAAAATACCCAATTGATTTCGTCTTCGCTGTCAGTGAAACAAACTTTGATGTATTTTTACTAAATACCAAATCGATTCCGTCTCTACAGCCAATGAAGCAAACTTAGGTGCATTTTTACTCAAAAAATACCCAATTGATTTCGTCTCCGCAGTCAGTGAAACAAACTTCGATGTATTTTTACTCAAATACCAAATCGATTCCGTCTCCACAGCCAATGAAGCAAACTTAGGTGCATTTTTACTCAAAAAATACCCAATTGATTTCGTCTCCACAGTCAATTAAGCAAACTAAGGTGTATTTTTACGCAAAAAATGCTACATCGATTCCGCTTATTTGTTAAAAGACATATTAGATATTTCACTGTTGCTCTAGTCGTTTCAGGTAATATTTTAAATTACCTTAATGTATTAAAATATATTAAATACTTAGAGAGCATAGATTGTAACTCGTGAACAGTATTTCCTGTTTTTCGAAAAAGCTGAAATAAAGAGTTAATTTCTCCTTCTTTGTTAAAGAAAGAATTACAAAATTTCACTTGTTGCTCTTACATCGCTTCTCTATAATAAATTTGAACTATTGACTTAATTATTAACGCGATATAAACGCGAGATTTTTTTTTTTTTAAATGAATAATTGATTAAATTACCAACGCGATAACATCAGTTTTATTTGGAAAGCGTTGATAGAAAATCATGCACAGGATTTCCCTTCCCCCCCCCTCTGTTATATTAGAGTTAATTTCCACTTATTTGTTAAAAAAAGGAGTTTCGAAATTTCTGTTATATCGTCTTAGGCTATAATATGAATAATTGGTTAAATTATTAAAGCGATCACATCAATTTAACTTGAAAATCGTTGAATGAAAATCACGAGCAGGATTTTTCAGTTTCCCGTTATACTAGAGTTAATTTCCGTTTATTTGTTAGGAAAGGAATTACGAAATTTCGATTGTAGCTCTTATCGTTTTAGGTTATATTTTCGGATTACGTGAACGCCCTTGCTTCCAGCCAGTATCTGATCTTTATTTCGAGAACAATGCTATATAGAGAATGAAAATGCATCCGTAAACAATCCAACTGGTATTATTCCTCCCAAATCGTGAGTGTTTGAATTAATGTTGCCTTTGAACGTATCGTTAATCTTGTGATAGTTATACATTTTTAATGGAGAAAACCAGATTTACGTCGAATTTCATTCAGCTGAAAGGGATAAAAGAATTTAAGTTATGCCCTTAATACTCTATCTACAAATCATTAATCTACTTGAGAGAATTCATTTAATTTTTTTATAATTTTTCCTTTTAACTTTCCATCTCTGCAAATAATTAAGTAAGTAAAGATAATTAGGTTAAGGAATACATAAGCCGAGGTGACGCGTCAAAAGATTTAGATAAAATGAAAAACTTTCCGCAATCACAAAATATTAATTAAAAAAACTTTCAACGGGCAATTGATCAACTCTTGTATAGCTAGTTTCAACTCCTTTGCCGCCACATCGTTTTGGAGAAATTTATTTGAAAAAAAAAAATAATAAATAAATAAATTTAATTTTTATATAACTTAATATTTCAAGTTTAAAAAATAAAAAAAGCTGAAAATAGAAATCTAAAAACACTTGAAGCATACCTGAAAGTCAAACGCAATGACGCAATCACGAGAAAAGTGCGGCTGCGCAAAACAGTAAATTTTTTTTTTGTATCAATCTCTGCCAGATTGACCTGCGCGTCAGGATAAGCGAATTTAGACCGTTTTTTTTTTTCTTCTTAGTTACACTAAAATATTATCCGCGATGGTGACGAATTTTTCGCAAACGACTTTCGTATATATTATACACATTTGTAAGTTAATTTATCGCTTTCAATTGCTTTTTTTTACATTATTAATAGCTGAATTGGTGTGTAAGATCCTGATAACTTGGAATTCAAATAGATCTAAAAGCATACACTGAATATTTTGATCAGTAGACGTTATTTATCAAGAAATCGAATTTAATTTTAGTACCTTAGAATTTCAAAATAAAATGGAGAAGGTATTATAGATTGAATTCATTCAAGGTCTACGGTTACTAGTTAAATTCTTTCTTTCCTTTTTTTTTAAAAATTTTTTTTTACTAATGGAATCAACATTTTGTCAATATGCTAATTTTACATTTAAAATAAAAGTATAAGGAAGTAAAAGTATAAGGAAGTTAAAGTATGAGGAAGTAAAGGTATGAAGAAGTAAAAGTATAAAAAGAAAATTTGTAATTCTTAATCCTCAAGAAGCGATTAAAATTTTATCCAATTCCGATTTTTTTTAAAAATTATTAACGAAATAACAATAAAAAAACAGTTTGTTTACACAGGGAAAACCTTTTTCACTATAAAACTTAAAAAAAATTATAAAATTACTAAATTAATCTCATTAATTTCTTTCGGAACAAGAGCCACAAGACCTTCAATAGCTCTCCTTGATATTATACGAAACGTGTATCAAACACTAACGCGTGTATTGCCACCAAAACCAGTGAAATTTCTTTTTTCGCGTTGGCAACGAAAATCTGAAATAAACTTAGCAATTAGTTGGGTAGAAATGAAAGATGAAGAGCAGCCAGTTCATGTAAACTAGAGTGTTATAGACTGTGTAATAGATTTTTTAAAATTTTATTTCATTAATTTTAAATGTTATTAATTTATGCAGGCAACATAATTTAGAATTATAGTTTAATTTTACTGATGTTTAAAAATTAACGCAGGAGAGAGATTCCTTTGAACACGCGTTTGAAAAACGGAGCTCGGCCAAAAATGATTCAACTAAATTCATTACCCATTGACAAAATGGGTCTTGGTTTGGATTTGATGGCGTCCACACACTTTTCAACTGTGTTCAAGAGTAATTGCAAACAGTGCGCATGCGTCATCATTGCATACGTTGCTATAGCGGCCGCTGCTGTTTTTCTTTTCTTTTTCACTAGCAGGCATTTTTAATGTACTTAATGTATAATAATAATTTAAAGCATTTTTATATTCTTTTTATTATTAACTTATAATTACTGGCTTGACGGTGATTTTGATATAAATATGAATGCTGAAGAAGGAATATTATTTTGTGATGTCTTGAAACACGTACATAGGCAGGATATAAATTGAGACAGTTTTTGCAACCCATGATTTGAAATGTGGCGTTTAACGGAGTCAATCCAGAAAGAAAAAGCATTTGACCAATGGGTAACCATTGATCGTAATAAGGCGATCACAACTTTTTTGTTGATTTTTTTTAAAAATTATTACTTATTTTAGGACTATGCAACCTTCATTTTTAATTACTTTGTTAGTTATCTTTGGTTTTGATACATTTCAAGTTTAGATGTGTATAAACGACTTAAAACTGTTGTTTCCCCGAATGTAATCTCAGAGTAGTAAAAATCAAATCTTAATATATAAATTGAATGAATGTTTATAAATAATTGCTGCGAGTTTTGAACGAGTTAGTAACGACGATATGCAAAGGCTACTTTTTTTTAACATCGAACGAAAACGAGAAAAATTTTATACAATTTTGTCAGTTTTTAAATTTTAAAATTTGATTTAAATAGAAAACAGTATTAAATGAAAGAAATTATTACTAGGATCTTCATTTTAAACATTCAGCAACAACAAACAAGAAATAATAATACTTACAAAGGAAATAAAAAAAGAAAAAAACGTTATGTTCGATATTAGTCTTTGTCGAAGAAGAGATTTTATGAAGCTCTTTTTCAACAAAGATTTTGAGACAAGTTAGTTAATTCACAAATCACAGGTAAGCCCATTTTGATATCATTTCAAAAACTTACCAATCGAAACAGGGAGAAAAAAAAACCATGTTCAACATTAGTTTTTGCGGAAGAGAGATTTTATAATGCAATTTTCAAACGACGATTTTAAAACATGAAGTTATGTTCACAATCCACCACATTGCATTGTAAGCGACTCTTGCTATGAAAAGAAAAATCTTTCCATGAATAAGAATCCTTGGAAAATTTCTAACTTTAATGTTAACTGCCACCTAAACGATAATTATTCGAAACTTTTTGTTAAAAAAAAATACTTCCACTTATCGGCCAAACAATAAAATTGCCAGCCGCGAAAACAAGTCTCGAATTCGCCCTCGAGAAAATAAACAAAAGCAATTGAGATCTACAAATACACTTTCAAGTCATGGTCGTTAACTCAGAAAAGACCACGACGATCGGCAAAGGTTACATTTTAAACATCGTTGTTTCGAATGAAAACGAGGAAAATTTAATAACGATTCCATTTCAGAATAATAATACATCAAGGAAGTGAAATTCAATAAGTAAATGAAAATGGAACAATTTCCCTAAAAGTCTTGACATGAGAAAACAAGATAAAGAATAAAGTTGTAAAAAGATTGGGCAGGTAATTTAAATGGCGGCTATAAACCCATTTTCTGTTGGTATCTTCTGTTCAAATAAGGATAAGTATTTATGGTTTTAGATTTAGTTAATTGGTTATATGGATGCTATAAGGGGAGTGTTTTTATACCCCAATAAATTAAGTCGTAACTAGGTCCGATTTGCATTTATTTCAACAATTTATCTCATCTTGAAGTAATGAGAAAATAATTTAGTATATTCCCACAGGAAGAAATGCATTAAGACTTTCTTTTCAAGAATTTATATGTGTTTGGCAATTTCTTAAAACTGTTATATGTGCTTTATTACATAGCTGTGGTACGTTGGCATTATCTTCTGTGTCATAAATAAACTTTTACAAATATTAATGGCACAATCCTATGGATAGGGAACAGTGTAATGAATAACAAGATTCTATAACAGGAAAGGAATCCAGAAAACTTCTGGTATATCCCTCCGCTTTTATGGCTTGATATTCTAAGACAGTGGCTCTCAAAAGGAGTTCCGCGGAAAGACAATACGGGTTCCCTCAGTTATTTTTGTCTTTTAATTTTTTTAAACTTGTAACGATTTTCGAAGCCTGTAGTTTTATTTAATCTATATCCAATCATTAATCTATTATTTATTAAATACATTAAAAAAATACGAAAAAGATAAGCATTATAATATGAAATTGCATTAGTATTTTCCAACAAAACAAAACTAAATTCGACAATAAATAAATATATTTCGCTTATAACCATTCTCATTTTTTATGACAGTTATTTTTCGTTTTTTTTATTTAAAAGCAAACGATAATTAAAATTATGTTACTCATTTTCAACATATGCGTTCGCCAAAAACAAGTTAAAAATAGACTAGATGTCGTTCCAGGCATGCGATTTCGACTGTTTGACATATAACCTAATTTATTCTTGATAAAACAATTTCATTCTTCAGATTAAATATTTTTTGAATAATTGGTAATATTTCTTTGATAAATTCCTAATTGCAAATGAACTTCATTTACACACTAGGGGTTGCGACATAAGAAGATCAACCATTAAAGGTTTTTATAGCCGATAAATATTGGGAACCGCTGTCCTACGAAGTTTTATTATTGAGATTTGTTTTTAAATTTGCGCGTAACTTTACCATTCATAAGATTTTTCTGCAATTTATAAATTTTAAAAAAGTTTGAGCCATGAATCAATGTAAGGAAATTAAATCATGGCTTAAAAAGTTAAGGGATGTCATGTTTTAAGAGTTATATTCAATTTTTTATGCTCTAAGCTAAGGTAAATAGTTTTACAAATTGAATGGTAAATAGTACAGCACGTCATATTATAAACAGTAAAAGTTCAATAACAATTTACGATGGCGTGTTTTTTTTAGGCTTCGGCGAAAAAATAAATCGGAACGTTCATAACATGAAAGTCTTCATTACGATATTTAATCGCCAGCGCCATCTGTGTTTAGTTTTATACGGTTCTCCGTTATTACGAGGGTTGCTATTTATATTTCTGGCCTAATAATGAAAAAACAAATATGTAGGATCGAAATTAGTTTTATTGTTTTTCAAAATATTCTCCATGATGATCAATACACTTTTGCATGCGTTTGAACCAATTTTCAAAGCACTTTTTCCCGTCCGATTGAGGTAACTCCAAAACATGCGTTTTGAATGCATCAGCCGCTTTTTCGGGGGTCGAAAATCGTTGTCCACGTAATTTATTTTTGATGTGTGGGAATAAGAAGAAGTCATTGGGTGCCAAATCTGGGCTGTACGGCGGATGACCCATCAGTTCGATCTTTCGCTCCGTCAGAAATGCCTTTGTTTGAGTCGATGTGTGAGAGCTCGCATTGTCATGATGAAGAATGATTCGCCTGTTCTTCTGCTTTTTTCGAATTTCTCCGATGACTTCTGGCAAACAAATAGTCGTGTACCATTCAGAATTGACCGTCCTGCGTTGCTCTAACGCCACTGTTGCCACATGACCGTTAATGCCGAAGAAACAGGCAATCATTTGTTTCGATGTGCTTCTTCCTCGAACAACTTTTGTTGGTTTTGCCTCGTCTTGGAAGACCCATACAGTTGATTGCTGTTTTGTTTCCGGCTCATATGCATAGATCTATGATTCGTCACCTGTGTAGATGTTATACACAGCCTTTGATGTACCTTGAACGTACTTTTCCAACATTTCCTTGCACCAATCGACACGAGCCTTTTTTTGAGCGTTTGTCAGATTATGCGGGATGCAACACAAAAAAATTTTTTTTACGCTCAAATGTTCATGCAATATTTTATTGATGCTAGTCATACTAATGTCCAAAGACGCCTCTATCTCACGGTATGTCACATGACGATTTTGCTTTATCAGTTCACGCACAGCATCGATCTTTTCTGGCACAACAACGGATTTTGGACGACCTGCGCGGGATTCGTCCTGGATCGAACATCGACCACGATTAAATTCATTATACCAATTTTTTACAGTGCTGTAGGATGGCGCTTTATCGCTGAATAAAGAATTAAGTTCATCGAAGCACTCTTGTCTTGACAATCCACGTCGAAAGTTATGAAAAATAATGGCACGAAAATGTTCACGATTTAATTCCATTTTTTGAAAGAGAAGAACTTTTCAATTTACTGTCAACAACACAAATGAAGCTATAATGGTAAATCGTCTGCTGAATTTATGTTTAAAAATATCAAACTTTCGATTAAAATCGTCTGCGGTCGCCTAGCAACACTTACTGTTGCCAAGGTCAGAAATATAAATAGCAACCCTCGTATTACTCCCGTATCAAGGTGGTCTTATACATCACGTACTGCAAAAAATATAATGTCACATACTTAGTTCAAATGAAATCTTATTTATTAATCTTATCCAAAAGTGTATTTTAATAAAATAGATAAATAATTTTATATTGTTACGAGGATATAAGGATTATATTAAAAATTAAAGAATTATTTTTTTAATTAATTCTTTTTTTCTCATCAAATTATAATTGCTTGCTTTTTTTGTGCCATATGTGCTTTATTTTATTGCTGTTGTATGCTGACATTATTTTACTTTTTGTAAACAAGCACTTAAATGTTATTAACAACCGCGTAATCGCATTACTTGTATCTGAGTAATCTTATTATTCACGCATTGCTAAGAAATAATATAATTGTTACGTACTTATTGCAATAATTGTTACGTATCTTATTACTCACGCTTGAATCCATCAAATAACACTTTGTTTTCGAACAAAAAGTGTTTTTAAAAGACACGTTTAAAAGCTTTATAATATTGATAGAAATCCTGATCTTTAATTATTTATTTATTTTTGTTTTTTGGATTAGCAGTGAAGCACAAACATTCGGAAGGGACATCGATTCGGTGACAGATAGGGGAGGACCAATCACGGTTCAGATTTCAACATCTTCAGAAACTCCCTTTTGATATTTGGTAAAAACATTGGCACTTTATAGAGAGTGATGCCCACAATTTTAAAAAGATTTAAGAATTTGTTCTTTTTTTGTTTAACGTAATAACTAACCACTGTCCCATAGAAATGTAACTCCATGAAAAAAAAGGGGGAAATTCCCGTTAAGGCGAAAAGGATTGGGCATATACTTCGAATAAAATGTTCATGTCAGGAAGCTCACGGGCAAGTACCCGTCTTGGAAGACTTAGCCTCATTGAGATACAATTACATTTACCACAAAATGAGAGCCGCGGTGGAGGAGGGATAGAGCCTTTGTCTCCTAATAAGGTGACCCAAGTTCGAATCACAAAGGATGGATATACGAATTCTGCAACTCCCGGCACGCACCGACTACAATGCTTACGAAAATATTCTAAGTGGTTGACGGATCATGGGTTAGAATCCCCTTGCCGTCGAGTTAACCATGGGATTTCCCCCCCTCCATGTAACGCAAGTGTGGATTTGTTCCATCAAAATAGTTTGTCCCAATGCTTGTTCTAGGAGTTTCCTTATCTTCTGGGTTATGTTCAAAATTACAAGGCTACTGGGTTGAACGTTGATAGTCGTAAACTCAGTATTGGGTCGTTTGTTCAATGTCGGTTATAAAAAAATAATAATAATAAAACTGATTGCAAATTTTATGAAACGAAGGCAGTAGAGAAGAGGGCAGGGTTGGCTTTTTGCCGGCAGAAACTGGTTTTTGCCATGCCAGAGGTAGAAACTGGTTATAACCGGCAAAAACTGGCAGAAACTAAAAAAACTTCTATATTAGTTCTATTAATTGCTTAATGACATTTTGTTTAAGTAAACTGAAAAATGTAACTCCATGTAAATGTAACAAACTTTTTAATTCATTGTTTGTAAATATATGTTATTTTGTTTATATTAAATATAAAGAGTGCAGTATATCAAATATTTATATAAAATAAAGAATAAAGTAATGTAATAATAAATATAAATACTAGATTTTAGTTTATTATATTAAACTCTAAAATTCAGTAATTATTATCATTTAATATAACTGAATAGAGCTATTTTCAAATAGTTTTTTTTCTATTCTATGAATTATCCATTGTATGTCAATCTCAGTACTTACTTTTATGTCATTTTCTGAATTTCTGCCAGTTTTTGCCACAAATGTGGCAGAAAAGGGTTTCCGCCATGCCAGTTTTAACCGGTTTCTACCAGTGGTTTTAACAACCTCGGCAGAAACTTGCCAACCTTGGCCAAGGGTGGCATTTTACCAATGTCTAATTTAAGATTAATTAAAAACTGTAGAATTAAAAAATAAATAAATATTTAATTTCACTTCGAATTTTTTCCTCTTATTCCAATTCGATATATTGTATTTGATCTGCATTCGTTTAATATAGAGTTTCATGGAGTCTTAAATTACTATCTGGATAACAAAAGCATTCCTTTTATTAACTGTTTAGAGCACTATTGGCGATGATGGTTACAAAACTATTTCCAGTATGGGCGTGGGAGTAAACATTTAGAGCAGGTCTTACTCAAATTGGCTTTGTCTAACGAGAACTTCTCTCGCCAATTATGTAGAACATAAGAATGGTTATGAAGTTAAACTACATTATACATAATGATGTGAGGTTAAAAGTTAAGGATATAATTTGACTCGGGTCGGCGAGAAAAGTATCAAAATCTTCCATCTCACAAATGCGCTTTTCTTTGCTTCTATAGTAACAAAGGTCTGTAAGACGGTTCTTTCGTCAGACATTAGACAGAGAGTAACAAATCCTTTTCGTTTTGAAGAGCGCTTTTTCTTGTCTCTATAGCAGTTGGCATCTACAAATTCTAAGACGGGAGGAATTCTTTCTTTAGACAGACAGTACCAAATCCTCTCTTTGAAGTGCGCTTTTTCTTGTTTCGATAACAGCAGACAGCTCCAGACGGTAGGCGTTCTTTCGTTAGACATTACACAGACAGTACCAAATCCTTCTCTCTTTGGAGTGCGCTTCTTCTTGTTCCGACATCAGCAAACAGCTCCAGAGTCTAAGACCGGAAGAGTTCTTTCGTTAGACATTAGACAGACAGCTCCAGATTCTAAGACGAGAGGCGTTCTTTCGATAGAAATTAGACAGAGAGTAACAAATCCTTCCCTCTTTAGAGTGCGCTTTTTCTTGTGTCGGCAGTAGGGTAACACCCAACAGTTCCAGATGCTAAGACGTAAGAATTCATTCGTTCTGATGCAAAAGATTAAAAATTGCGGTACAATTTGAGGTCGCAGAGTTCGTGTTTATCTTTAAAAAAAAAATAATAAATAAAATAAAATAAAAAAAAATAAATAATAAAAAAAACACAACTTCATCTAAATAGGATCCATCTCCGTATTATAAAATTATACTATAAAGTTATAGTATAAAGCCCTGGGACCATCAAATTGCCCCACTTGCATCTTATAATTTCCACGGATAAGTAATTTAAAAAAAAAAAAACATTTAGTGGAGAATTAGGGGGCAGTTCCAATGAACGAAGGACTGAATAACCCTGTTCATGTCTTACTGATTAAGGTTATAGGAAAAAGCTCCTTCATATAGTTTCACTTTATAAAAGGCACGTTGCAAAGTCCATTAAACGTTGCACTGAAGCATGTTGCCTTTTGGAAATTATACGATCTTATCTGAAGACTAAAGTAGCCGAAATAATAAAATAAAAAAAATAAAAAACTACATCGATTGTTGAATGTTATAGATTTAGATTTTATCACCATTCAACCGTTTACGGTCAACAAAAGATCAAAGAAAAAGACCACACAAGTAATAACTAAGAAGAGGCTAGACTTTGAAATCACGACCCACTGACCGAACTAATGAGTCTATTTTAATTAACAAGAAAGTCTTCTCTAACAGTAACAGACCAAGAAGCTTTTTTCTTTTCTTTCTCTTTCATTTAAAAGAGGCGATATAGCTGCCTATTTGAGCAACGATCCAAGACGAATCAGTTCCATGGTTAGATATCTACAATTAAAAACAAAGATAAAGTGGTTTTTGTTTTTTGCCTTTTCCTTTTTCCAAAGAATCTTTCTTTCAAATACAGAACCCAAAATAAACATTCTTAAGCATCGTGGGAAAAGGAAGTTGTTGAGGTGCTTTATATAGCTGAGAGATCAAAGACGTAACTTCGTGGCAATTGAAACAGTTACGTGAAGAGAGTATTCAGTGACCAAGAAGCATTTGAAAAAGACCTGATCAAGCAGAACTTCGCCAATTAAAAAAAGTTCTTTATTGTTAAAATTGGCGCCTGACAGTTTGCGAACCTTTAACTAATTTGATAGCTGAAGCTTCTAAAGAACCAAATCAAAAATCTAGTTTGTCACAGAATGGATTCCGCTTACGAATGTAGAATAAAAATACGGTTGGAGTCCCGTAATCGTCTTAAATATGGTAGTATAGTAACAGAATTTATTGTCATATTATCACCAGTTAGAATTTGTCTTCAGTCAAAATTCCGACTACTTTTCAGCAAGCTTTAGAGCTTAAATTGCATCTGCACTTATGGGAATCATTAAGTTTCAATCGTTTCCTGACAGTTAGAAGTAGAATTATCAGTATTCTATTAGCTAAAATTATCAAATTTTGTAGAAGTTCTATGTTTGACAACAATGCAAATTTTAATGGTTTCCCGACCGAAGATTTTATCGCCAAATGAAATTCATCATCAATCGAAATTCCGACCACTTTCCTATCAGCTGCAGGGTTAAAAATGTAACTGCGCCACTTAACTACAATAATAGTTTCAAATGTTTACCTTGCGTTGCAAGCAGAATTTATTGTCATATTACAAAATACAAATTATCGCCAACAGCTATTATTGTTGAATTTAAAAAAATAAATAATTGAAAATACATTTGTGCAACAAGGATAAGTGTAAGAAGAAGAGAAGTTAAGTTCAAAATGTTTGAAAAAATCTTGTATTTTTTAAATTTAACAGAAGTACATATAAAAGGTTAAACGTATAAAAAAATAACCTTCAGACATTATCTAAAAATATAAGTTGTGACATCATTGAAGACAAAACAAATTTCGACAGTCAACTGTCTCTGGTCTAAAGTTTCACAATAAGACCTTCAATTATGAGAAAAACTCAAGTTTTAAATAAAAGGCATTGAAGAAAAACGAGAAAAGAGAAAACTCATGTGAATAAATTTTTTAAAATAAAATTTAATTAAAAAAAAATTGAAAACAATTAGGAAATGCGTAAACAAAATTTTAATATATATATATATATATATATATATATATATATATATATATATATATATATATATATATATATATATATATATATATATATATATATATATATATATATATATATATTTTTTTTTTTTTTTTTTTTTTTCTTAAATTTCGCTTAACGATATAAAAATAAGTTCATATATTTTAAGAAAATAATTTCAACTTTCATAGGCGAAAAAAAAAAACTTTTTTTATGCTAAGAAGCAATTATTGCCTAGCCATCATTGGGGTTGCTGAGCGGCAGCATATAAGGGGCTTAGCCCCCTAGTATAATTAATTTACAGCGCAAGTTTTTCAAATTCTTAACAAGAAGATTGATATAATAGCCTAACTAATAGTCAGAAAATAAAACATTTAAAAAATTCTCGAATTATCTTTAAATAATGGATTGTCAGTATTAAAAAGTTTGAATAAAATAAAATTATTATACAGAAAAATAAAGAATATAAATATGAAATACTTAGATTGCAAAGATATCTCAATTCAATTGAAAAAGCCTATTACTTTACAAGATAAATTAGTGAATGATCTATAATAAATCACATTTAAATATCCAAATTGCCAGCATCTTGTCTCAATTCTTGGATTTTAGCTTAATTGAATAATTATAATGGAAGTGTATGATAAAAAGTGTTTCGACAATTTCGGATCCTATATAACAATATGTTCAGAAAATGATAAAAACAGTTTAAAAAATAAAAAGGAAAATATTATTTAAAGAAAAAAAGTTGAATAAAGCAGATCTGAATTAGCATTTAGACTTGAATATCTATTGCAGTACATTAAGGAAAAATAATGTAATTTTTAAGTAGCACAAAATGAGTATGAAAGTGTCTTTTAGAAATATACTTAAACATTAAATAACAGGATTATTATTTTACGATATTTATTTATTGTAATTAAAATATATTCAGATGTCAGTTCCCACTCAGGAATTAAAAATAAAATAAAATTTTTAAGAAAAAGAAGCAAAATGTTTACAGATACACATTTTTTATTTTAACCCTAAAGACTTAAATCAGTCTTAATATGTAACTAATAATTCGACTAATGAACGAACTGCGAATTAAAAACAAGTATATTTTTATGTTTATCCCTTCGCTATTTCAAAAAAATCAGCTAAAAAAAAAGTTTTATAATATTTCAATTAAAAAATAGAAGTAGGATAAAAAATTATTATTTGTACTTTTGGCGGATATTATATATATACTGGGTGATTCTAAAAAGATGGGCAAAATTTCAGGAAGTGATAGTACACACCCAAGCAAACAATTTTCATCAAAGAATGCATAGTTGAAAACAAAACGCAAAACTACTAGAGGGCGTCAAAGTTTATGTTCTTATATGAGGCAAAAACACACAAAGAACGATGAAGTTAAGTTATAAAAGCAAATTTAATGGCATGTGATTACAATAAGTGTTCAAAGCAGTGGCCGGCAGTACAACGGCGAAGAAAAGATAGGCGAACATTCTGAAGCACACCATGCATATCACGAACTTTCCCTGCAGCGGCCGAAAGTTTGGAGACAAGTTCTTCTGCAGATTCAATGGGAGTCTCATACATAAGACGTTTGCATCAAACAACTTTCCAAACGCGCCAGCACCTTTGCCCTTTGTTTTCGACCATGCATTCTTTGATAAAAGTTGTTTGCTTGGGTGTGTACTATCACTTCCTAAAATTTTGCCCATCTTTTTAGAATCACCCTGTATATCTGCGTTTGTTGGTCGCACATATAGTCGTGTCTCCTGCTGGATTTCCGATATTCAAAATATCTTCAATGCTCATTTTGATAGAATTAAACATTCTACTCTTAGACAACGATTACAGCAAATCTTGAAATCTACAGCTGTGCTTATCATTTCCGAATATTACTAGTTCTAACGGTACTGTGAGAGCAACTACAGCATGTCTACTTCGCTGAACTGGAAGTGGGTCGATAGTCTATTTGACGAATATTTAGTTATTTAGAGTTAAAATAAAGAAAACAGAATATCAATTTTAAATTCGATTTAAAAAAAAAAAATAATAATAATAACTCAGCATTATTTTGAATTTTGCACCTATAGTATGTTGCATCATTCCCTCACAACAACATAGTATAACCATCAAGAATAACCACTGATTTAAATCTTTTAATAAATTAAAAATAGCGATATAAACAACACTGCAATACGTTTCTTTTTTTCAAAAATCTTTAACTCACTTAAATATTACCTATCGAATCCATTTGAATACAGCAAATCATGTAAAATTTTTTACATGTATCATTCCCTCGTGATTTTTCTTAAAAAAATAAAAAAAAAAAAAAATTGAATCATTATAAGTGATTATCTTGTATGTACACAACTGATGCTAAAGTAAAGGCCTGTTTAGACGATCCAATTTCTTGGACAGAGATTGATTGATATTGATGGAAACTTGTCTTGCTTTGAGCTTGGATCGTGTAAACAATCATCCAAGAACTTGGTCCAACTTCTTGGACGATAGTAGAGCATGTTCTACTTTCCATCCAAGTTTTTTCTCCCTTAACCAATCAGCGTCTTAGGTTTTGTGACATCAACAAGCAGGCAGCAAATAAGTCATTTTATTGTCTGTTTTCATATATTTTAGTTCAAATAAATTGATCTGTTGCGGTTTATTATGATGCTAGAGTGAAGGAATGGTGCTTGCTAGATTACGGGAATGACGCTTAAGTGAAGGAATGATACTAACATGAAGGAATGATGTTAATCTCAGGAAATGTTCCAAAAATGAGAGACGATGCTAAAGTGAAGATATTATGCTAAAGTGAAGATATTATGCTAAAGTGAAGTAATGAGGCTAAAGTAAGGGAAAGATGCTAAAGTAAGGAAATGAATGCTAAAGAGAGGGAATGATGCTAAAGTGAGGAAATGATACTAAAGTTTCTAGAAACTGTTTCTGGAGCATTAATTACTCAATAAGTAAGCCTGTATTAATTAAAATATTTTTTTCTAGTCTTAATGCATTAAAAAAATTACAATTCACTTAACGTTCTTTTTTTTTTCTTTCCATTTCACGAACTTAACTTTAAAATGACAGTTTTCATAAGAATTACCCGGATGTTTAAAACTTACATTAAATATGTACTTCCAACTTTTCATTCTTAACGCGCGCCATTTCAATTCAAAATGGCGTGCACCGGTACTTATAGACCTTCAATCATACAAAAACTCAAATTTTAATAAATAGCAATTAGACCCTGTTGTACATTAGGTCAAAATAAGTGTTTTTTTTTTTTTAATTTTTACTTGGAATAACAAAACATCAGGTATCTAATCTTTCACATGAGTGTCGAAAACGACAGAAACAAATTTACGTGCAGAAAAGGAATGCATGATTATTTCAAGGTTACTTGAAGATTTTTCCAGGTAAAAAAAAAAAATATTTCCTATGAACAGGTATCAGCTTTGACAGAAGAATAAACTGAAGTCCGAAATGACGACATTACAGAAATGACAAAGGAGCTTTTCAATTTGTTGGCAGGAAACAAAATGGATGATAGTAATTTGCGTCATTCTGGGAGTATTTTGAATTATGCTCGCAGAAAAAAGTAGAGATTTTATTGTTATTTACAGAAACAATTCTTAGTTGTGTTTTCTTGTAAAAAAAAAGATTTAATTATAGAAATGCACACTGCATCATTGCAAGGACTTAAATCCAATTATCCTTTTAAGAGAAAGCCATGGCAGAAACGTTTCGTCGCAAATCCTCCATCACATCCGTAACTAAGTTGAAATTTAAAATACAGAAAAAGTGAGTTCAGAGAAACATGTAGTTAGTCATAAAGTTTCAAATACTGAAAAGATTTTTTTTTTTTTTTTTTAAATATCCAAATTAAAATAAATTATGAGAAGATAACCCAGGATTACGCAATGAAGTTCTCTTTGAATAATCTGTTTGCCTTTTGATGTTCAGAATTTTTATTTATTTTTTTTCAGCAATTGAGTTTTCATGGGTTACTTAAGGTTTGACTGAACTAATTTTTTCTTTCTTTTAAATTAGTAATAGATTACTTACGGATATTCTTTCTTCTATATTAGTAATAGTTCTCTTACGGAGTTGAACATTAGTAGCCGTAAATTCATAAAATTGGGTCGGATGTTCAACGACGGTTATTAAAAAAATATATATATATTAGTGATAGAGGTGAAAGCGAATTTGCGATGAAAAATTTCTCCCATGATATGGCTACCTCTTACATGTGTATTGAAGTCCAAAAAAGCATATTTTCTATATTTTAAAATAAATAAATAAAAGATCATTTTCATTGATACTTATATCACTTAGAAGATTTTATAAAACCTTTTTGAACATACAGCATTCGTAATGAGAATATCTTTATTATGAAATAATAAGATAATTATATTATTCAAATTTTAAGCATATAAAAAGCAGACACGGAATTATACATCTTTATACAGTCGAACTCGTTTATAACGAGCACAAAGGGACCGTAACATGTACTCGTTAAATCCGAGTGCTCGTAGGATCCTTGAGGCAGGCGAGCAACCAGAAGAGGGGGGGGGGGGGCTTGGGAGGTCAAATGATTGAGTTTACTTAAAATTTAATTAATACTTACTTACTTTAATTAAATTAATTAATTTAATTAAATACTTTTCTTAATTTAATGACAACTAACCCCCTCCCCCCCAACCAGCCAATAAGGTGCGAAATCGATACGTCACCACCTACTCTCACGTGACTTTTTCCATGCTTCAGATTAGAGCAATAAGGGCAATTAAGTTTCAGTTTGCGGTTTTTTAATTTATTTCGCGCGCATTTCTTATCATTTTGAAAAAAAGATAAGACTAGAAAGATGAGAAAAAAAGATTGCAAGACAGAAAAATATTGCTCGCTAAAACCGAGTCTTGCTCGTTAAAAGCGACTTCTGTTCCATAAACTTAACATTGATCCAACCAAATATTCTCGTTTCCCTCGGTAAATCCGAGTTCTCGTTAAATCCGAGCTCGTTATAAACGAGTTCGACTGTATTTCATAAAATTTTTGAAAAATAATACATTATAACATTTTTTCCATTTTGATTTACTGTTTGTAATCAGAATAAGAAAATTATTTTATTAATATCAGTAGCTTAAATAAGTAATCCTAAGAAACTGAAACGGTAAGATATTACTTTATAAAAAGCTTCATTCGCATCAAAAATATACAAATTGGAAATAATAGTCAACGTTTGGCAAATCTTGAAAATGGGCGCCTATTTTTTAGAGCTTGAAACAAGTCGACTGTTATTTCCAATTTGTACACTTTTGAAAAGAATGAAGCTTTCAATAAAGTAATACTATTAGCTTAAAAGAACATACTTACAATATTTTAACATATTTTTTTTTTAAAAAACAACGTATTTATAATAAGAATAAACATTACATGTGAATAAAATAAGAAAATCATTTTACTAAAACGTTAAGCTTATATAAAAAAAAAAAAACACATATAATTTTGAAAATTTTTACCGAAACATTTTGAAAATAATCGAATTGGAAATGGGTGTCTATTAATGCATCTGTAATAAAATTTTTATCTTAACTTTTTGGAAATGTCATATTTGTTATAGAATAACAGACATAAAAATTCATAATTTACACTCTGTTAGTGACATATTCAAACAGTGACACAGTTGTATGCACAGGAAACATTAAATGGCATTTATTTACGAAAAGGGTGGTAAAGCCGCATAAACTATTTACCGGAAATCGTCCAGCCGAATTAATCAGGCAGCAACAAAAGTGGAACAATTGCGGTTTTTTTAATAAATTTCAACCTTATGAAAGAAAAAAAAACTAAAATTAAAATTTGGTAAAATATGTGGCTTTAGAGGATATCACTCATATTTGTATTGATATTACAAAATAAAGATCGTGCGGAAGAGACTTTAGAAAAATAGAATTTTTTCATTAGTCTTCAACTAGGCTTGCTAAAAATTAAACTGCAGACGATTTTTTCCCCCATGCATTTTTTAAAGTTTCCATGTATTTTTTAGTATGATAATGTTTGCATATAGTTCTCATTAATTTTTAAGTTATCTGAAACCGTGCGTTTATTTTGTTTATAAATATGTTTTAAAAAGAAGTTTCCATAAAACTAAATTAAAATTTTAAATCAAAAATCAATGGTATTTTGCAAATTCTAAATAAGTATTGCATTTATTTTACATCATGGGAAAATTAATCCAATACAAAATTGTATTAGGTTTTCGGCTAATTTTATATAAAACAATGTTAAATTCCCTATATTGGAGAGATAGTATAAAAAATATTTTAATCGCTAACCAAAATGGATTTTTTTTTTTTTTTGTTCTATGATGGTAAGAAATAATAATAATAAATATAAAAAAACGTGGTAAGTTGAATCTAAACACTACATTTTCCTCGTATTGCTTTGAATATATAACACGGGTAAATCCCAGGGCTAAAGAGAATAGAAGGGCTGGTTCACTCCTTTGAAGAAACTCTCGCCGCGCCAATCTTCCGATTTTCTCTAGTGACGTCACTTTGGCGCCAAGCTCGC
The DNA here is from genome assembly GCA_949128135.1 of Parasteatoda lunata. NCBI lineage: Eukaryota > Metazoa > Arthropoda > Arachnida > Araneae > Theridiidae > Parasteatoda > Parasteatoda lunata. The sequence goes on along the minus strand of OX421979.1, from coordinate 55,952,491 downwards.
ACTTTTACTTCAAGAACAGCGGCCTTACTAGCTCTAACTAATATTGGAGCATTTCTTTTTGTGACATATTCTAAGACATTTCTTATTTTCTATAATGACTTTCCTCCGTTTTTGCAGTGAATTTACAAAAATTTTAAACTATTAACGAAATGCCAGTTTGTGCGATTGTAACTTGCAAAAATTCTGATAGAAACACAAAAGGAAAAAAAAAAAATTTCTGCGTGCTCCCTAAAGTAAATGAACAACTATGAAAAGAATGGATTCCGAAATGACACAGTTTATATAAAACAGCAATACGTTTTTTCTATAGTTAAGAACTTTTATAAAAATTCGTTATCTAAATAGAAACCGCCTCGTTACTTCAAGAAGAAAGGCAGGTGAAAAAAATTAAAAAATGGATAAACTCAAAGGAAATTAAAACGTAAGTAAAAAGTATAAATAAAATATATAGTGTATAGTTGAAATTTTTTTAATTTCATAACATGTTTTTTGATGTAGTATTCTAAATATTTATGATTTTTTTAAAAATTAAATTCTCTTAAATTTAAATATCTATAAATTATATCATCTTAAATTTAAATATCTATAAACAATTGTAAAATTTCTAATGTCATTATGAACCAAAATTATTATTTTGTTTCAGTAATTAGCGTTTAAGGTTGATGTTTCCCAATGTTACAGATGTTAAGGTAATGATTAAGTATGAACAAATTGCTATTAACGGCATATTTTAAAATCAGAAATTCTAAATTTAACTAAACTTATTGTCATAAAAGAATATGTAGATAAAAAGTGTCGATTTATGCTTTCATTTTTCTTAATAATTGAAGTTAAAACTGAACTTTTTAAAATAAAGTATTTATAGTGTCATTTTCGCCAACTAGTAAAATATTTTTATAAGTTTAAAATGGTATTTTTTTAATATAATGGCCAAGAAAGTTTTTTAGAACTATGTTTATGAACGGAAATAATGTGTTAATTACGTAAAGTTTGAAAGCTAATAACCAGAAAAAGGCTAACTTATTTTTACAAAGAGAAAGATGCGAAGTTATCATAATATCTTTGCTTGCCATCGCCGAGATCTGTGGACACAGTGACGTCATGAGGAGGGAAATCGTAGCTTCAGCTCTAAGAGCGGAGTGAACTAGCCCTTCTATTCTCTTTAGCCCTGGGTAAATCCAGACCTTGTTCACGCGATGGGGCGAAAGGGATTATGATATAAATAGTAGATAGAAATACAGATTCGGTTGGCAACGAATCCGGTTTTTTTTATCCTTTTAAAAATCATTAAAATTTGATCTGGTCATATTCATACCTAATGAACTTTTATTTGTTTTATCATTGATATTCTTATTTTATTTTTAAATATTACTTTCATTAAAAAAAGATTTACTTAAGTAGTATGCGTATTCCTGTGGAATGGCACTTAAATCTTATTATTAAATATGAATTTAGTTTAAAATCAGTTTTCTACCGCAGCTTAGATTAAAATTAGAGAGATTTTGCAAAGCGCTCCGGTTTCCCCCGAATCTGACGTTAACACTCTCTTAAGTTTGACAACAAATTTCCCAACAAATGACAGTATTATTAAGGGTTAGGAAATAAGATTAGAGTTACAATTAACGTAAGACAAACGCTATGCAAAATCTCCCAATTATATTAATTAATAACCGTAAGTAACAATAAAAATTAACAAATATAAGTCAGTTACTGTAAATGTTTTTAAGTAAACTTACACTATTATATTAAAAAATAATTATTATATATTGCCCCACTATTAGATCTGGTGACCAGGAAGGGGATGGCAATTGTAACCTTTGCCTCCCTCTGACTCCTCCCCAAAAAAAGACATGCAGGGGGCATTTGGGGACACATAACATTATATTAATGTCACGTCGTCCAGAGCAGGAGATTCATATAATTTATAGTGTTCTATATAATTGTAATAAAAAAAAGACATCGAAATATGTTCAGGCAAATATGTGCGGAGACAAATGAAAGAAAACAATCGTAAGTCTTTTTTCGGTATTATTTCAATTAGCTATTATATTACATACATATAAGGATGCGAAACTAACGATTTCAAATATATTAACTAGTTAATTATTTAAAATGTATACCGTTTTAAATTAAAAATCGTTAAATTATCCTTTGAAATTTAACTAATAAACCTATTTTAAAATAGAATGATCCGTTTATTTGACTGAAATGAATTGTATTCCAATTTCATTAAGCTGGTTAAATTGCAATTATTTGAAAACAGACTAACATTAGGAGCTGTTTAAATAATGCTTACGCATATTTTTGGCAATTTTGGACTTTCCCAAATCCCCATACCATGCTTTCGTAAAAAAATCCTAACAACCTCCCTCCCTGCTTTGAATTTTACTGTATTAATCTAATTTTAGGATTAAATTCAAATAAAAAACGTCACTTTGAATGAAACAAAATGTACGTTTTAATTTATTTTTAAAATTTTGAATTGTATATTTAGGATTCTTTTGTGTTTTCGTTTTGCTCTTCAGACTCTTAATCTCTAAAACAATTCGAAAATAAAAAATTTTCTTCCAAAATTCAACTTTTTTCAACAACAACAAAATAAATTTTTTTACGCATTTTTATATTTTTTTTTACATCTTTTATTTTGCTCTTTAATAAAATTATGAAAATGAGGGGATTTTTTTTTTTTTTTTTTGGTCTTAAGTTACCACTACTCTAACAACCCCTTCTCCCTTGTTAGCAAAAATTTGCAAATCATGCCTACATCCTCACGTTAGGAGCGCTTACGCAATATTGAAACAGCCCCTTAGACCTTAATCATAAGATTTTCATGCACTTATAAGATAATGACTCCACCTTGATAATGACACCAGTAACAATAAATACATAAATAAATTCAAAAATAAATAAAAATTAAGATGTTTTAATAGATTTAAAGGTGCTGAAATAAATATATTTCATTTAAATTCTACCTACCTCTCCCCCCCCCCCAAAAAAAAAAAACATTTATTCAGCATTAAGAAAGTAAAAGAAACTGTACCTAAGGCAGAATCCCAGTTCGCAGAGGAAATATTTGTGCGTGTTTTGCGTTTGAGGACACCGATTAGAAAACAAGTTGTTCTAAAATTCTATTTTCATTCCTTTTTATCTATCATCTGTTCCTCAAACATTTCAACATCCATATAATCTTAAAAATGCTGTTCAATTTTAATAACCGCTGATTAAATAAAATATCAACGAATTATGACAAATTTATACAACTTATAAGTTAATTCACTTATAAGTTCATGAAGTTATAGCTGAAAAAATAGATATTTTGAAAATAAGTCGGTCAATCTACTTATAACGAAGTGAAATTTAATTTATTTTCAGTTTAAGGTTTTTATACTAAATGGTTGATGGAGAGGGAAACCTCCCACGATTAGCCTGACAGTAAGGTGATTCTAAGCCCGTGGTCCGTCTACCACTGAGGATATTTTACGTCAGCACTGTAGTCGTTGCGGACAGGGAGCAGAACTGGTATTTACCAACCATCTTTGAGATTCGAACCTGGGTCACCTCAATGGGCAGGAGAAGATCTATCCCCTTGGCCACCGCGGCTCTATTAAAAACATTTATATTTCTTTTTAGTAACAACTATAAATTTGAGTGAACTTTCTACGAATTTTTTTGACTAAACTATAAATAGAGCCCGCATCTTCCAGATTGAGCCTATATTTATGAAAACGATTAAAAAAAATAAGTGAAAGAATGGCAAAAAAAAGTACAGACGTTTGCCTAAATTGCCCCCCCCCCCTCCTTGAGATTGACTGATAGCTTATAACACACTTACTCCCCCACTCAACTCAATAAAAATAAGACGCGTTTTCAAGAACTTGTTTTCAACACTCACTTTTTGACACCCGACACAAAATTTTACGCCAAAGATGAGATTCTTAAGAATTAACATCATAAAACTTCCAGAACAAGGAAAAAAAAATCAAATAAAATAAAAAAAATGGTATCGTCGAAAAAGAATGGAATGTAAAAATAGAAAAGAATGCGATATAAGGGCGAACATAAATTTAAAGTTAAGCGAACAGCTGAAGACACAGTTATAACAGATTGATAGCACATACCAAAGTGGCAGAAAATTACGTAAGACCGACATGAATCGAATTCTTTCTCCAGACATTTTTAGATTGCGAGGAATGATAATCCAAAGCTTGCACTGATTTTGAAGAAGGAAAGGAAATTAATTTCGTAGTATTGCTTGTTCATTCATCGTAAGTAATAAAGAAAGTCCCACTTTTTCAAATCACAGTAATGTAATTTGATTTTTTTTAAAAACATTCCTATTTTTTTTAACAAAATTAAATAAATAAAATAAAGCGTGATATATACATAACGGTAACGCTCTTCAATCACAATGCGTTCGTAGATTGTTTCCTAATTTTTCGTAATTCTAGAAACAATTTTTCTCGGCCCCAGTTGGGTTAAAAATTGGCTCGATACGGGTCCTATAAGAACAGGGTGCGTAGCCAGATTTTTCAACAAAAAATAATCACCTTTAAAGTACTTTTTAAGCACTTAAAAAGTATTTTAACCACTTTCCAAAAAAAAAAATATTCATAATCAGGATCTGTGCAGTAATAAATATTATTTTTTTTCTATCGTTTAAAATTCTTAATTTATAGACACAAAATGAATGAAATTTAAAATCGTTTTCAAAAACTTTACATAGCTAGTTTCTGATAAATATTGCCGAGAAAATTGTGAAAATCGTGCATTTCTTGCAATTTAAAATGACAATCGCAACGGCAAAGAAAAAATCTCTTTTTAAAAGATAGAAAATTTTTACAAACCCCGAATAAAAAAAGCACCTTTAAAGGCTTTTTAAAAACGTAAATCAGAAATAAGCACCTTTAAGCACTTTTTAAAAACGCTACGCACCCGGAACACATGCATCGAGGGACCGATATTGGGATGTCCAGATTTTTTAACATTGGTTCTAGAATGGCCTATATAGGACCTACATTGGCTAAATAATGGATATAAAATATCGGGTGAATCTGACAATTCTATATAGGATCGATATCGGAAAATAAAGGCCTTCTTAACCCATACTGAACCAATATTCATGAATATTGGCCCGATGGGGGACCAAGTTATTTCGCTGCTAGGGATTCTTCATTTGAATTCTTACGTTAGACATAGTTTTTAACAACTAAGATTATTTTCATTTAATCTTGAAGAAGCATTATCGCAAATTTCGTTTATTTAGAGCTGAGCGCAGCATAGCATACCTCTTGTACCATAACAAAATAAATAAATGAAACAGTTATTTTTTTAAAACTATAAATTTGTTTTTCTCAAATGTTTGATAATACCATAATTGATTTTTAAGCAACGTATTTCATTTAATGAAAAGTAAAAACTGGGGAGGGGGGTTACTATTTAATTTTAATATTAACATTTACCAATAGGGACATAGATTGTTCCCCTCTCACTCAGTTTCAGTGAGTGCGATTTTAATTCTAATTATCACCACATTATTTCATTCTCATTAAATCTATTTACACAAACAATATAAATTTCTGCAATTCATTGATTTAAAGTAAATTTTTTCAACTGATAGAATTGTATTAGTACTATACGGATATCGTTCACAATATGGAGACTAGCATAAATTTGTGTAGATAGATCTCAATTTTGTTAGCATTATATAACACAAATTTCGACAACCAATAAACTTCAAATTTTTCGCACTATATCTATATCGTTCGAATTTCATTATTAACCAACCAGAAATATTTACCACCCATAGATTTAAAGTTTTTTATCACTTCATTTACATAGTTCACATTATATAAATGATCATGCAAATAAATTCCAAATTTATTAGTCCCATTACATCTTTATAATTTACTAGACATACATTTTAAATAAATATAGTTATTTTTTTTAATTAATTACGATAATAACAGGTAATTTGATTCATCTCATTTAAAATTCTTTTTCACTAAATCTAAAAGCATGTTTTTTTATCACTTTATTTACATTGTCCACATTATACTAACGAGCATAAATTTCTGCTACATATATATATTTCAAACTTATTAGTCCCATTACAAATTTATTAAAACTAGAATTTAAAATAAATATATAGTTACAATAATTTTATAATTACGATAATAACAAGTAATTTGATTCATATTCTTTTAAATTCTCATGCACTAAAATCTGAATCCTTAAGCGATTTAACCTAAGGTCACGGACAAGCTTGTATTTTTTTTTTTGTTTTTTTTTTTTTTGCGGTAAATATTTCTACTATGCGTCATTTTTTTTATGTCTTATTACTTGATTTGAGAATCTGAAAGTCAAGATCTTCAAGGAATTTCAGGGCAACGTAAACTTAAAATAGAATAGAAGGTTAAAACAAAGCTGATCACTTGTGTACCAATTAACCTTGTTCCACTTTTCGGCGGCAACAATTAGAAGACAGGATTCTAGAATGCTAATGAATTTTCACTATCGGCTATCTACACAGTTAAGAGATTTTTCTATAACTGTCATTATTTCAGAGCACGGAAATAGTTACTTAATAAATCTGTTTCTGTGCAATAACTGAATTTTGTTTTGCAATTTTGTTGTAACCTTTTGAAAGAAATTTTATTTAAAAAAAAAAAGAACTTTTTTTAATCTAACACACTTTATTCCAAAACAAAAGATTAGAATTGGATACTTGCAACTTGAGAAGCAATGAAGTGATTATGACTAACCAAATAATTTAAATCAGATTTAAATGGATGCCTGAAAGTGACGTCACGCGGGTGTTCCCTACGATGACGTTGCTATAGAGAATAGCTTTTCTTTTCTCAACTTTTATGGCCTCTGGATCGACAAATGCCACGATTTGCCGACGATGACGTCATTTGTAGGCATCCAATTGATAAGAAAGTAATTTTTTTGCCTTATAGCTTTATAAATCGTTTGCTATAGAAAATCGCTTTTCTTTTCTCAACTTTTATGGCCATCAAAACAGTGCCTCGAATTGAGCAATAATAGATGCAATCAAATGTCTTGCGTTAATTGTCAGATTGTTTGCTTACAGTAAAAAAAAAAAAAACTTTGAAAATATTAACGAATGATAACGTCAGTGGTTTTTGAACAATTTTTAAAGCAGCAAAATCGCAGGTATGGATATAGAGAAAGCGATAATTTTATATTTTTTAAGCGGTAAAATTTATTGCTCTACCTGGAATCGTAATTCGAAATCTAGTTTTTTAATGCCGCATAAATAATTAATTAAATTACTTAATAAAATTATCATTTTACCCCACTCTGCAATTTAATTTATTTTGCAAGTTGTTTGAACGAGTATTTTGTTAATTGGTTTAAAATGCCCTTTTGGAACATTTGTTCAAAATTGTTTTTTATTTAAACAAATTTTTAATTTAATGAATAAGATTAGAGTAAGTAAGCTCAAAAATACCAGTTTTGGAACTGCAAATTTTGCATTACACGTAATACAAATTGTTACACAAAAAGTAATAACAATTTGTATTACAGATTGAAAGAACGATAGCCTAATTAACTATTAGCAGAACAAAAATGAGATTGTTATTATGTTTACTGACTATAATCTTTTTTTTGTATACTAACGACTTAGGTTTACACATAAATTATTCCTATAAAATCCGAACGTTCGGAGTTAAACTTCAATAGCAACTGAATTTCAAAATATTTCCTAACACAACCAAAATAACTTTCAGCTTAAGATTTTCATATTATCTTGTGAGTTTTCTTCTGTCAAATATCGCCTGAGCACGAATGATGACAAAATAATATCCATATAGATTTTTAAAGTAGCTCAAAACAGATGCCGAGATATAGTGTTATCTGGTTTTTATGCAATCTCCAACAACGTCACTTCCATGGTTATAAACCCCCTCTCTGATGACGACAGGCGAAATACCCCAATCTTCAACAGAATTATTAAATTTTTAGTCACCTTGAGTTCCGCCCGATGTCATAATACGAAGATATGTAAACTTTTTTTTTTTTAATTTCAAAACTTTACCTATACAAAATTTTCCAAATTTAAGGAATGCTGTATGACGGTAAATGATCAACAATTAGATAGTTCCTACATTTCCTTCTTTTACTTTTCTACTTTTAAAAGAGAGAAGACGGTTTAAAAAGATTAAAAAAATAAATAATAATAATTACTAGAAGATGAATCAGAGAAGTCATAATCAAAACAAAGTTAATGAAGAACAAAGACATAAAACAAAGTTAAAATATTAAGTCCGTACAAATTCAAAAAAAAAAAAAAAATCTTTAATACTTTGACACAGGATTTTTATTACACATATTTTTCATACTTTTTACGATATTTTGTATTAATTTAAATTAAAATAAGGGGGGAAATATTAACATTTAAATAATTTATGGCTATAAAATACAGCATGAAATACCGGTGTCTTTTTTCTGGGTTTAACATAAAATCTTCTAAACAATAATTTTTCAAATTTACACTTATTTAGATCTAAGAGAAATAGATATTTATGATTGAAATTTCTTTAATTTACAAAATCAATGATGCAACAAATAGTTTCAATAACGATAATTATTAAATACAAAAATATTGTTAATCAGTACCGAAAAAAAAAAAAAATAAATAAAATAAAAAAATATTTAGAATTTTGAGAGTATTATCAGCAAGGTTAATTATAGTATCGAATAATTATTGAATACGAAAATATTGTGATCAATATCGAGGGGGGAAAAAACAAGTATTTAAAAATTTTGCGAGTATTATCAACAACGCTAATTATAATATCGAATAATTTCAAAATCAATGATTAAATATCAATAATAATTATCCTTAAATAATCAATTAATGTTGGTAACAAAAATACTAATAACAATAAAACCAACGCAAATTAGTTGAATTAGAAAACACCAGGATACATAATATCAGGAAATATAAATATTTTAGAACGATATATTGCGATATTTTAAAAAATTCTTTAATATGAAATTATTCTTAATATAATTTTGTTCCAATCGGACGATATTTTAGTTTATGACTGAGGAGGGGTAGGAGATATTTCAATCATTCTTTAAAAACAGGGTTTTACATAAGTTCTAACAACGGCAACCACGAAAGAATTATAATTTTTGGAGCCAAGAACAATTTATAGCAGCCAGATATTATGGTGTAGGCCGACCGGGCTATATGGTGGTAAGGGAGTTGACTTCATATCAGAAAGATCCCGGGTTCGTATCCCAGTCAGAGCATGGTTGTTGTTCTTTCCTTCTTCTTTCTATGTACTATCTGTCCTTCTTAAGGAGTGGGCAACGTTGACCCACTTAATATGGTGCTGCTGAAAAATTGGTCAACACATCTGTCTTTTTGATACCGAATGACAAATGTCAATATATACGAGTAGGTATTGGAAAAAATATATATTATGAAATGGAAAGTAGAGAAAGGTCCTTAGCTTAGTTGAAATAACAAAAAAGACAATTTAAATTTCTAATTTAATATTCATAAAAATAAATAAATTAGTTAGAAGTACATAATCTTAATGCACAGACAATTATACAAGTTATATATTTTTTTTAACAATTTTGTTCTTCGAAAGTACTGATTTTAAGTTAAATTTCAATAAGTCAGGCATAAGAGTGGGTAAAACACACAAATTTTGAAAACACCTATCAACTCAAATCGTGATAATAAAAAAAAAAAAATAGAAAAAAGTGCGCGAAACTATTTTGTACAAAAAGAAAACTTTTAAATTATTTACATTTCTTTTTTAAATATATGTGTACACGGATAGTAGAACAAACTATTTAACTCTATATATAATCGCACTATTGAAGAGAATAAAATAATAAAGTAAAAGAATAAATTAATATAGAAATATTAAAATAAAATAAACATTTAACATAACATTTTCTTTTACTATTTATTCTATGGTAAAAATTCATTGCAATTTTTAGCCTTTGTTGGAATTTCAGCCTAAAGTCAGAAATCTTATGCTTGTAAAATATTAGGGCGCCAGCTACAATTTTTTAGGCGCCGCGGCGACTAGAAGACCCCTATTTAAAACTAGTAGTATTTCGTTTGAAAATTCTCACATTATGGTTGAAGAAATGACGATGACATTTAAAGATAGTTAACAAAAATAGAAGAAAAAAAAAATCTCACCTGGAACGCGATGTTGACCACCGCCATATCCCTGACAAAATTTCAACATCACGGAGGATTTCTGCTTTTCGCTTCAATACAGAAAACGAGGAGTAGTAGTAGGCGGAGATGTAATCCGATGGCCAGCCATCAACGCAAGACCGCGAAAAAAGGAAATCAATCCAACCATGTGAGAACCAAAATCCCAGAGGTGGAAAACGAAAAGATCAAGCGACAGCAAAGTGAGAGCTGAAGAAATCGACGGAATGCGACGAACTGATAATAATATTCCGTAAACACATCACACGCGTGCACGACAAAAGGAAAAGAGAAGGGGAGGGGGTGGCTTTTCCAAGGACGACTTTCACCTGTCAGGTTGATCTACAATCGCAGAACAGAACCACCCTCGCATATCCAATCAGTCATCATATTAAGTGGTGTATTTAACTGATAGTTTCGTTTCGTTAAACCTTTTGATGTTTGATACATTTACTTGAAGAATCGATGAAAGTAGTTCAAGTTAATGGTTATTTTGATATGTCTCTGAAATCATTAGAATAATTAAGGAAAAGGTACTTCCAGACTGCTGTCCCCGTTAAAGTATATGCAATATTTATACTCTTAACATTTCCAAAGTAGTTATTAAGTAGTTAGTAGTAGTAGTTCCAAAGTTATCGTTATTACAGCTAACTTTTTCATTGTGTTAGATACCTTTAGAAGTTTAGAATGTTTAAAATAGTTTTCACATTTTAAAAACATTCACGAGTTATAGTGCAAAGTATTTATCTTGAATGATGTACGCAGAATGATAAGGAATTTACTGTATTGTTTCTTGTGCCAATGCTCCCTGAAGTTCGCGACTCCCTAAAAACTTGGCTGTTGTTTGGCCTCTAATTTATCTTAAAAAGGTAGTTTTGGATAGGACTAAATGAAACAATTTAACGGAACAAAAGCCAAATCTAATGACAATACGTGCTTTACAACTTTAGAGCTACAAACTATATCTAATATGAAAACTATTTGAAGAAAAATGAGCAAACAAAATAGGAGGAAGGATTAGGGCATATTAGGCTTGGGCATATTAGGAAGGTAAAACTCTCAATTAACTGAAGAAAATAAAATGTGAATGAGAAAATATAATTCGGTATTTTATTCCAAAACAAAAGATTAAAACTAAAAATTAGAAAACGATTTTATTTTGCTATTTTGAAAAGGCGCTAATTATAAAAATCGTTTGTTAAAAAAATAAACATTATTAATGCATTCTAAAGAATAGTTTTTAATAATAGTAATAGTTTTTTTTTATGTAAAGAGGAAAAAAAATTCCGTTTCTTATTAGTTCTAAATAATTCAATATAAAACTTTATTTTGTTGCTTCTATCTAAGATTTGTTTGAAAAACAATTTTTTTTTTCGGTCGTAACAGAAAAAGAAAAAAAAATCTACTTCCGTTTGTCTAATACACAAATTTATGCGTTCTTTGAACTGATAGTTGTCTCAAACTAAAAGAGGGCACCCTAATCAAGTTATTTCCGGTAATAATAATCTTTTTCAAAGGGAACTGCAACAATGTGAAATAAAAATGGAGGAAAAGAAACCAATTAATTAAATAAATGGTTTATTTAAACATAAAAAAACATTTACGAATACAGTTAATTTAACAAACGAGAGTAATTTCGAATCCATAAATCTGAATATGTATAGTTTCAATCAAGTATATGTAATAAATATAATACAGAACTGTAGAAGAAGTCTTTTCTTCTTCAATCACTATCTTCTTTAAAAAAATTTGAATATCCTGTCTTATCATTGAAATGAAATTTTAAAGAATTATTTCAAATAAAATTAAAATTTTTTTAATGAGAATTTTAAGTTTTATTTATTATATTTAATGCATTGATAGAATTTAAATACTGCTAAATTTAATAATAAATTAAATTTTAGGTTGTAAAAAAAAAAAGAAAAAAGATTTTTTTCCCCTCTTTATGTCACTCAATGTAGCTAAGTCAACAAACTGGTTTAAATAGGGTTGATAAGACTCTTAAAATATAGAGTGACAAGGGGACTTAAGGTATCCGACTGGTTTCGATAAATTTTTTTTAGAAAATCAATAAAAATTTTAATTTTAAGTTTGGTATGCAGGGTCCTAAAATTATAAATTTAAAGAAAAGTTTAAAAAAAATTATATAATATTTTTCAAAATAAGAGCAAATTTAAGCTTAAAAGCTACATATTTATTATGCCACGCGAAGAGCTCTACAACAAATTGCAATGCATAAATTTCAAAATAATTTTTTTTTAGATCAATTTCTAGAACCTGTATTTTAAACAAAAATCTTAAAAACATTAAAAAAAAAGAGAATAAGATACATTATTAAACATCGAATTTTTAAAGAAAACTTCTATACATTTTTCTTAAAGCTTGATGAAAATAAATTCTAACTTAGATTTTAGCTTTCAGTTCAAAACAGCGCTAACATTATTCAAAATCGGTATTCCAAATTTAAAATAATTCTATAATAATTTTTTTTTAAATGTGTGTTAGCATTAAAAAATTTTTCTCAAAATCAATGTTCTTTAGAAAATGCAAAAAAATTCTGAAATGCAAAAAAAGTCTTAAAAAAAAAAAAAAAAAAAAAAAATAGTTATAATAATAAATTTGTCTCAATATAAATTATTCAAATAAATCAGGATTAAATACTCAAAGCGAAACAAAGAACATTTTGGTTTCGTTTTCGTGAGTTGACTTCCGGTTTCCGTTTCGTCTGTCAGCATAAGAGGAAAAAAAAAAAAAAAAAAAAACTTCATTTCTAAAAATCGGAAATAAAAGATTGGAAAGCTAATGAACTGTAGTTTAAATATGGATTTTTTAAAAAAAAATCGAAATTCTCTCTAAAATTGCTGATTTTCACGCAGTTCGATACTTAATAGCAGTGTTTCCCAAAGTGTGGTACGCGTAGGTACCCTCAGGGGTGCGGGAACAGTTTAGAAGGGGTACGCGTTCTTATGCGAAATATCTTGCTACAAAGGAAAATTTAAAAAAATTTTATATAAAATAAAAAGCTGGCCATGAAAATTTACGATTACGTATTTTTCTATTAGGCAATTTTTTGCAGAGTTAACAGTTAATACTTAGTGGTGTCAACCATAGAGTTGAAATACTGGTGTCTCATTAACTCTATGGTGTCAACAGCCAGTTGTGATTTTTAACTTTATTCTCCGTTCTAAATAAACATATTTTTAAAAAAAATACATTAATTTTTTATTAGGGGTACACAGCGTTACAAAAATTTTAGAAAGGGTACACAAAAGTCATAAGTTTTGGAAACACTGCTTTATAGAATATGTATTATTGCATCCATAACCACTTTCCTTGCTAGTTGCCTTTTTTAAACGTATTTCTATAAACCCAAGTTTGAAATCATCAGAAGAGTTAACTATTAATAAAAAAAATTTTTGATAAAGTATTTGCGTGTAGTAATTGTAGTTAAGTTATTTACAAAATTATTCTTGCAATTGTATTAACCTTATGTCACACGACTTGCTCAGAAGCCAATGATGTTCTGCTGGATTTACTGCAAAACAGAACCATATAAACATTTACAAGAGAGGTAACTTAACAATTTTCTAGTCTAAAGTATACTGCACTTCTTAACTAAAAGAAGAAGAGAAAAAAAAGGAAAAAAAAAAAAACTTATTTGTTTCATGTTTGCAAATATTAACCCTGTGTGAGAAATTTAGAAGATAATAAAAACTAAAAAGATTGAAAAAAAAAAAAGAATAACTAGAAAAATTATTAAATTACTTTTTAGCATAAAAAATGCATGGATAGATAATCTAGGAATTTTAATACCTAATATTTTTTACGCGATTTAAATATCATAGATATTAAATAAAAATATCGATGCATAGTTTTATTAAAAGAGAATTTTTTTTTTCTTCTGATTAGTTCAACACTGAAAAATAATAATTTCTATAGAAATAGGATGATATATAATAGCTTTTTGTTTTAAATAAATTAAAAATATTTTTGTCTTAGAAAAATTCTAATTTTTTTTCCTGATCAGTACAAAATAATAAGATATAATGAATTTCTTGGCAAATATGATAGTGTATTAAATTAATTAAAATTAATGAACTGAAATTAGATAATTAAGAACATTGAGGATTTTTTTGTTTATAGAAATTTGAAATTCTAATTTTAATTTAATAAAAATTTAGTTCTATTTTTTTTTCCTTCATATAAATATATATATATATAAATTATAATCTAGAATAAGTGAATAATCTATAATTAATATTGAAAATTAAGCAAAAGTTAAAAAAATCTATCACATACTATATCAATCTGTCTTATATGAAAATTGAGATGTCTGTAAATATATAATTTAATAGTTTAAAAATAAAAGTAATGAATATATGACACATTTAAAGCTGTGTTCATGCATATTTACTATGTATAAGTACAAAAGATATATTTTTAATCCCTTAACCCAGGCTTGTGTCTTTAAAATACATAACTATCTCAAGATTAAGCAATAATCAATCTTGCATGAAAAATATTTTTATCTTGCCCTATATATGCATTAGAGTTTCCTGCATAATCACAATACCATCTATTGTGATTTTTTATCAAAAATAAAAGTCACAAAGCACATGAGATGATTGTATTAGGTATTATGAAAACTGAAACTTAAAATAATCGTTTTTATTTATTTAAATTTTTCAATATGATTGTCATATTCCTTTGTTTATACTTCTAAAGCTAAAACAATTTTCAGTTTAGAAACAATAAAGATAACCAGCAATTTCGCAAAAGAATTTTAATGCAGATTTTATCAACATGATTGTTTAGTTTTTAAGCTTAATGGTTTTTAGAGATGCATTTGAAGAAGTCTACTATAAATATCAAAATAATTTCAGACATAGTAAGTAGTTCGTTTAATTAATATGCCTAAACAGGGCGCGATCGTTGACTAGCAAGTAGTAAATTGCTATATATATATATTTTTTTTTTAAAGCGCAGTAGCAAAAATTGCTAGTAGCCTCTAATAGGCATGAAGAGCCGCGATGGCTCAGGGGATAGAGCGTTCGCCTTCCAATGAGGCGAACCGGGTTAGAATCCCAGTCGATACGAATTCCGCATCCGGCTTGCACTGACCACAGTGCTGACGTGAAATATCCTCAGTGGTAGACGGATCATGGGTTAGAGTCCCCTTGCCGTCAGGCTAACCTTGGGAGGTTCTCGTGATCTTCCTCTCCAAGTAACGCAAATGCGGGTTAGCTCCATCAAAAAGTCCTCCACGAAGGCAAATTTCTCCCAATACTCGATCCAGGAGTTCCCTTGTCTTCTGGATTGGGTTCAGAATTACAAGGCTACGGAGTTGAACATTAGTAGCCGTAAACCCATTAAGTTGGGTCGGCTGTTCAACGACGGTTATAAAATATAATATCATTGGCATGAAGCAAGACATTTTTTAAATCGAACTATGTATGGTGGTGGCTAAGAGGGGATAAAGCGCTCGACTCCCGAAAATGTGTCCCGGGTTCGAATCCCAGTCATGGCTGATCGATACGAATTCCGCACCCGACTGGCACCGACCACAGTGGTAGACGGATCATGGTTTAGAATTCCTTTCTGTCAGGCTAACCGTGGAAGGTTTTGAGGTTTTCCTTTCCATGTTACGCAAATACTGGTTAATTCCATCAAAAAGTCCTCTACGGAGGCAAATTTCTCCCAAATATAGGTGCCCTTGTCTTCTGAATTGGGTTTAAAATTACTAGGCTACGGAGTTGAACATTGGTAGTCCTTAACTCAAAATTGAGTCAGCTGTTCTACGACGGTTATAATAAAAAATAACGACTAATGGTCTGGATTTTTGAGCGTTTTTTTCACGTGATTCTTTAAATTCCGATATTTTTTAATACGACGTTATTATGTCAAGCAATTTAGTTATGAAAGTTAGGCAAAGCTATCACTTTTTGCTGCCCTCGATTCCATCGTTAATCCTCATCCTTTCCCGATCATTTTTCTCGATAGTTATTAATCGTTTTTCCAGAGATCACCAAAAGATTTTTAAAATTCAATATTTTTAATAAGATAATTATTGCGATTATCGAATTTGAGTAATCACTTCTTGATGCGCATGATTCACGGCTATTTCTTTATTAGTTCACACGTCGTTTCCTGATCGTTTTCCCAGCTATTTTTCATTTTTACGGCATTTCTACATGGTCATCTAAATTCCGCTATTTTTAATATAATGTTATTATGAAGCGTGAATTTCAAATTTGAGTAATAATTTTTTGATGTACTCACTTTACGACGATTCATTCTTATTCATCTTACGATCTTATTCTTTTGGGGGAAGGGGGGAGTTATTTATTTATTTATTTTTTTTAACTGCTTTAACACGGTTTATTAAATTCCCATTTTTTAATACGATATTTCGAATTTGAGCAATCGCCCATTGACGTGCTTCATTCGCGACAATTTTATCGCTTATCTAAGTCATTTTCCGGCTATTTCCTCGGCAATTATTTTTTGTTTTTATGGTCTTTTTCACATACTTTTGTAAATAACGATATTTTTAATATGTTATTACAATCATGAATTTCAAATTTGACTAATCGCTTTTTGCGAATCTTTACTCGCGACTACGAATCTTTACTTACTATACTTAATCTTACTAATAATTCTTGCAGACGATTTTCACATCGTTTTTAAAATATCAATGCTTTAAATACGATATTATTATTACAGACTTATTCGGAATAGCGCATTTGAATACTTTTAAATGGAATAGCAAACTTTCATACGAGTATAAATATCATCATATTATATTTACCTTTCAGGGATCGTTTTATTGCGATAAGTCATACAGCAATTATTATTTGAACTTCCTGAATAAAAAAATGTTTTGTGATACCACTTTAAAAAATGCTTGCATCAACCCTGATTTTGCTAGTAGTATTTTTAAGCTTTAGCAAATTTTCCTGCTGATTTAAAAAAAACTAGGAGGCTTCGCATCCTGCTCGCTGGCGCTCGCCAACCCCCGGAAATGCTTTCGCTGTTCATTTTGCTCGCTGGTTGGATACGTTCTTAACGTCTAGCTTTTGTATACTTTTTTGAACACTGAAGTTCCGAAAACTTTTCACTGTAGAAAATTCTAAACCTGTACATTTCAATATTAATTTGAAGTTGCAAACAGTTCACATATTTTTCTTATTCACACTATTCTAAATTTCAGTTGTTGAGAAAAGTAACGACTGCTGTAAGTTTTGTTTTAAAGTCTCCCACCAGAGGGCTAAAGCCACGTGTTGTAAAACAATATGAAATAGTAGTCTACCACTGAACGCCGGATGTAACGCATCGCCTTCGATGAAGATAATTTTGTATTTTTAATTCTCTGAAGGGCGCCACCCTAATAAAAGGGAATTTGTAAAATAAATGTATATATTTTTCATTGTTAATGAACTTAAAATAAAACAAAATATTAACTTAAAATATGAAATAATAAAACGGCATTTAACTAATAACTAATAATATAACAAAACGTGGAATAGTAAAGCGCTCAACTCAAAGTAAAATAGCAATAGCATAACACTTCTCATTTCTGCCAATGAAAAGGAACTATTTCAGAACTCAATACCAACCAACCGTTTTTTTCTCGGCGACAATCGGAGATGTGGCACACCCATATTCGGTTAGAATTCGGTGAGAATCGAAGACAAATGCTATTGTGTTTATGTAATGAGTTCACAACTTCTTAATCATGTGGATAAATACGAAAAAAAGTAATAAATACAAAACGCCTACAATTAAAAATGAAAACGGTTGCCAACGCGAGAAAAGAAATATCATCCGTTTTATTGATACATACGTACGTATTAGCGTTTTATATAATATAGATGAAATCATGCCCTAAGCTTGAGATTTAGATATACTGTGGTAAGTCTAAATAAAACAGAGCTAAATATTTCCCATAATCAACATCATCATTCATTTAACAGTTTAAAAATTTAAGGTATTTTTATTGTTGTTTTCTTTCCCTCTTGATTAAACCAAATCTGTACTTTGAAACAATGAAGAACCAAGAAATGGAATGCAGCTGACTCTTTCAGCATGTTAAGGTATGGGTGGGATTGGTAAGATTCAACTTGCATTTTGAGCAAAGGGGATTAGTTTTAAGACCCTACATATACAGCAATTAAATTTTTTTCCTTCGTATATCAACAAAATAAGTACAGCGAACGCACTTCAAACTAAATTTGAAAGAACAGAATCAATACAAAATCAAAATATGTTAAAACCATTGTTTAATAAAATTCTCACTGATTTGCAAAATCAAATTTCAAAAGACCTATTTTAAAGATGAAAATAAAAAGTTATGCTCTTTCTTATCGGAATACTTTGGAATTTCTTATTTGAAAGAAGTGTAGTAATAGATAACGTAGTTTGAAATTTCTAATTTGAAAGAAATGTAGTAATAGATAACGTCCTTTGAAATTTCTTATTTGAAAGAAGTGTAGTAATAGATAACGTCCTTTGAAATTTCTAATTTGAAAGAAGTGTAGTAATAGATAACGTCCTTTGAAATTTCTTATTTGAAAGAAGTGTAGTAATAGATAACGTAGTTTGAAATTTCTGATTTGAAAGAAGTGTAGTAATAGATAACGTCCTTTGAAATTTCTTATAGAAGTGTAGTAATAGATAACGTACTTTGAAATTTCTTATTTGAAAGAAGTGTAGTAATAGATAACGTAAGTCACATAGATATAGTAATGTTGTCGTCATTGCATATCTCCGTTGTTTAGCAATGCTATATCAGGTTTATGAAATCTGTCACTCCAAGAAAGTCTAAAACTAGAATTGGGTTTGTGAAAAGCCCCAGACAATCTAATATATAGTCAGGGGTGGTCTGATGGTTAGCACGCTTCACACAGCTTGGGAAAATTTTTTTTTTTTACTAGAATAAAATAGAGATCCCACATGTCTACGGACAAGTCTGGTGATGGCCGCCGGGTACCGCCTACAAAACTTGAGTGATAAAGCATCCCAGGGCACTTTCCCTGGTACCATTGGTGAACAGAAAGGATGGTCCAAAAAGCATTTTTAGCACTTGAGAACAGCTCTAAATAAGTTAATGAATCAGGTGTGTCCAACGGATTACTCTTTAGTCAAAATATATACTGTCTCATTAACATGAATAATGTAGTCATAGTTAACAAAGTCCAGTTTGCCACCCATGAACATGGGGTTAATAAATTGCACACACATCTTTGAGAAATTAGGACGACAGAGTTAAAGAAGAATGTAACATTCTGTTAGACATTTGAAACAGATAAAGAAATGAAGTAGGACAATCAACATAGATGTGTGTTCATGTTGAACTATGATTCAGCTATGAATAAATGTTGAGGAGGATGCATTTTTAATTACATTTTGATAGCTAACAAAATACTTAAATGGCAGATAAACTTGAAATTCGAATTTATGCTTCACACTCAAAGTAATATTGAAGTTATAAATATTTTTATAAACTTCCAAATCATTTGAATCTTTAAATTTTGACTCAGCTAATGAAAATATGCCATTGTTAAGACTTTGTCAGGTTCAATCAAAACATCAAATGTAAATTAAAACAGTTTGTTTCTATTAAATGAAATAGTATCTTAATTCAGAGTTCTCCCTAGGAATAAAAAAGGGCAGGATGCCTCTTTGCAAAAAAGGGCACTTTAAGTTTTGAAAGGGCACTTGGTACTGTCAAAATTTATAAAAATGTCAATATATTATGTAATAACTGAATTTGATCCTCAATTCTTTAATCACCCTCTTATACTATATAAGGTGCATAGTTCACAGTAATTCTCACTCATTTTCAAAATAACTGATAAATTTGAAGAAAAAAAATTTAATAAAATTATATAAAATAGTATAAATTTTCTGCAAAAAAATGAACTAAAAAAAAGGAATAATTGATAAACAACTTGTTTTTATATTTTAAACTGAATATTATGAGAAAATAAACATTTAAAGGAGCATTTTTAAATAAAAGGTATTTAAAGAAAACAATGGTAAAATTTAAAATCAAAATTTCTTATTATAATCCCTACCTCAAATAAAAGCTGTGAATATTTCTTGGGTTGAATATCATGCGAGTTTTAACTATATAATTAGACAATATAAGACAAATCCTGTAGTATTATTAAAAAAATATTGTCATTTAGCTCATAAATGTATTTGTAATGTTTAATTAGAAAATATTTTTTTTTTCTTTCTAAGAGTTGATTTGCTAGTTTATGAAATCAAGAGGATTCAATACGAGTGATTTCCCCCCCATGACAACAGAGTTTCAATTGCTTTAAAATTTATGAATTCCTTTTGTGATTATAAAAAAAAATAAACAAATAAAATATCTGAATTTCAATATGCATCATACTGTATAAGTCATTGTAATACAGTTAAACTTATCATAAAAAATAAAATATCATGAAACACCTCAATTTCCAATATGCCTCAACTTGCACAGAGTTCGTAGTTGCCCTGATATTCACTATGAAAAATATTTTGTCCTTACTTGTCTCCATATTTTGATTTTTGTTCTGATATCTCTGATTTTGTACGTCTACACGACTTCATATTTTCTACGAATACAAATACAAGATTATTTTAAGAAATCAAAATATTTCTGTTTTCAATTTTCTTTTATCTGATTTTAAAAACAATTGATTCCAATCAACAATACAATGATTATATCATCAAATTTTTGAATGGCGATCCATTAAATTATTTTCTAACCAAATTGTTAATCAGCATATTTACTGTGTTTTCATTTGAAGATTATTTAAACTCTACAACCTACATTAAAATTATTTGATTAAAATCTTGACTAATTGATACTGGTTATTTATTATTATTTAATGCAAAAGTACTATAAAAATTTTTTATATTTCAAGCTATTAAAAAATTTTGTTCACTACTCCATTAATAAAATTGTACTGGAAACTGTTAAAAACTTTCTCTTAAAAAAACAAAGTAATTTTAAAACTAAAAAGAGCACATTTTACATAAAAATAATATATAAAACTTGCCTTTATTATACTTTAGTAAAGTATAAATTTTTTACTTTGTCTTTTTTTTAACATTAGTCTGGTATGTGTCTATTGTTCCAAAAAATGTCCTGATTTTTGTTTTAAAAAAAATATTGTTCTGATTTCTTCTTTGGCCCACTACGAAGCCTTTAGTTTGCAACAGAAATTATCACATTTATTTATAAGTTTTAAAACTAGCACTAGAAATTATTGAAGTTGTCATGAATTTTCTTAACTTTAATTTCACCAAGCATGTTATTTCTGTAAATAAAAACAGCATTTATAAAAAAAAAAGCATAAATAAAATTTACCTTTGGTTGAGCTTACGATGCTGAAGTATTCTGATTTTCTTCTTTTTCCAGGGTATGGATCTGATGATGAACGAACAACTCGTTTTGGGGAAGCTTTAGAGTATCGATCTCTACTCAACAGTGGCAAAGTATTTCTGAATTGGGATTCATTCAGAGGTTTTGGGGCACTAAAAAAGAAGAAAATGAAAATTAGAATTTCTTAAAATTACAGAATATAATTTACCAATTAAAAAATTAGTAATATTAAAAATTTAACAGGGTTCCCACTTAATTTCAGGAACAAAAGTCTGTTACTTTTTCAGGTATTTCAGGAAAATGTTGAAGTAAATCCAGACCATATTTTATTTAAACAATGCAAATTTTTATCATAAAACTTTGATTTTTTATTTTATTTATAATGTCAAATATTAGATTTTGTGAGCAGAAATAAAAAATCATTGAATGAGGATAGAAACACGGAAAAGTTTCACTAAAATGTGCAATTTTCATAACAAATAATTGTAATAGATGTTAGAATTATTCAACTCAAATCTTAATAATAACTGATTACTGTTATTGACAATTCTAAGACTACTTATTTTCCAAGAATGATATAAGAATTTTTTATGTTTTTGTAAAAGAGGCTTTTGTTTAGAGTCAAAATAAAATTCCCTAACAATTAAGGTTTTTCCTGTTCTCCCTGACCTGTAGCATCCATGTTTTAAGTAATATAAACATACTACACATAAATAATTAAAAAATGTTTTTAATTTATATCAAAATAATGTCTATGGAATATAATAAATCACATCCATGAGCTGTCACAGTTTACTTATATCTAAACTAAACTAAACTCAGTGATGCAACAGCCCATAGAGGGCCAAGGCTTACTGAGCCAATCTCAGTTTTTTTGACCATGGGCTCTGGGGTGCAGGAGCAGATGTTCCAGTTGGGAGGTCAGCCAAATGCAGACCTCCTTTGTTTAGTCCCCAAGCCTTTTTGTTACTCATTTTATGAGAGCTGAAGGGATGAAAGGCTGAGTCAACCTTGCCTGCTCCGAGGATAGAACTCAGGATGTGTGGCGCTACCACTCTGCTCCCGGGCATCTTAGTTATATCAATTCAACTTGAAAAAGAATTTTAAATTTTTGTGTTGAATAATTATTATTATTTTTTTCTTAAATTTCAGAAGGAGGCTCCATCGCGTGTTTGTTCAGCTCCCCAACTATGGTGATTGCGTTTCAATCAACATTTTTTTCTTCTTACAAGTTAATCAAAAAATAATAATTTTTTTTATAAAAACATAACATTGCAAATAGAAACTTTGATTTGAAAAATTATCAAATATACTTGAAAAAAAATTTCTACTTATTAATTTATAGTTAGAAACATAAAATGTGTGTCTTATTATTGAACTTCAAGAAATGTAAGGCAAAGTTGAAGAACAAAAATCAGTGGAAGAATTTACAATTTTTTTTTATAGCGAGATATGTTTTAAATATAATACTTGTAAATATATAAAAGTCTGGAATGAAAAATCTTTGTATTTATAGTTTTATATGATAAATAGCAAATGTCACCCAGCATCATTATTGTGGTTAAAAAGTTGTAAAATTAAGTATCTCAATGCATGTTTATGTATTCACCTTTACAGATAAAATACTTTGGGACAATGTACAAACATTTTTTGTTTTAGTAGCTAACTTGAATTTGCAAAATATATCCTTTAAACCTTTAATATTAATTTTCCTTCAACAAAAAAATCCTTAACTCTTTTAAATAAAATTGAAAATTTTATTACATGACAGGGTTCCCACGGTCCTTAAAAACTGCATATGTTAAATGTTAATCGCGATGTCTGACTGACTGACGAATCGTTATGTTAAATCGCGATGTCTGACTGACGATTTATTACGGTATAAAATTTCTTACAACGCCCATGCCTATTTTTACATAAACACCAATAATTCTCGAGGATTTTTTTTTTTTTTTAAATGTTGTTTGATCACTGGGTAGGCGGCCGATTTATTTTTCCGGATATTTGACTATTCGACAAAATCACTATTCATTATTCCCTATTTTATAATAATAGTAATATATATATATAAATCCATATTTGCATCCAATTTTCATTACCATTGATTTATGTGACAAATTATTGTTTTATAATTTCAGACAATACTTAAATTATTAGGAACAAAATTTTTTATGGTCTATTATTTTAGTTCCTTTAGTATCTATATGAGACACAATACTTTTTAATAGAATAAATTCTAATTCCTCAGAGGTGCAGTATTACCCATCAATGTAAGCATACAATTTTTTATAACTAAAAGCAGACTATTTTATAAAGATTTTTATCTCTTTTTATAAATGATATGTTTCTGATTTCACTACGTTTTGTTGTTTTTTTCCCTTCATTCGCAATAAATTTTTTATTTAATTATTTCATTTCGTTTTCAATTTTTAGATATGGAATTTTTTCATTTTTATTTTAATTGATCATTTCATCCTGCCTTGTTCTGTGTTTCAATATTTATGTTAGCACTTATTTTAACAATCAATTCTGTTTCTCAGTTCTTAATTTTAATTAATAAGTTTTCTTTGTAGTTTATTTATTTCTTTTTTCCTGATTGTTAGGTACTAAATATATTCCGATTTTAGTAATTAAATTTTTTATATTTTGTGATTTTAATAAATCTTTAGTTTATTGTAATTAGGTTTTACTTAGTCTAAAATAATTGTCTTAACTTCAACTAACTTATATTTGTTAGTTTATTAATTTAATGAATTTACCTTCTTAATTTATATATTTCTATCTGTTTACTCAGTTTTTTTCTATTTTTAAAATAGAAAATCTTAAATGTTTAATCAGCATTCTTTGAGTTTTTCTTTTTTTCTTTCTATTCTCAAAAGCTTACGTGAGGTGATTAAATGCAATTTAATTTAAATTAAATACAGATTATTTGTATTAAGCATTTCTTTATTTAGTTTTTTTTTTTTTTTTTAAATTTTTTAAAGGATGACTGATTTGAAGAAAAACTATTCCATTTTTTTAATCTATTATTATTACTCTATGATGTTTTATTTGATGATAAATCATCATTATGCCATTTTTAAGGTCCTTAATTTCTAGAAAAAAAGTCCTTAATTTTTTGATAAAAGTCCTTAAAAGTGCTTAATTTTTTCTTTCATAAAAGAGTGGGAACCCTGCATGATATTCGTATTTCAACACAAATAGGGAATAAGATAATAAAAGGGACAATTATTATTGTCCCTTAACCCTTCGAGGCAAATGGGACACTGATGTCCCTTTTATATTTTTCTGATGCTTTAATTAAAAGCAAAATATATTTTGAAATTTTTAATTAAAAAAAAACAATCTAATAATTACTAAAAAAATCAGTTAGATTATTAAAATTACTAAAATAAAAAATCCAAAAAAAAGATGTTTGATAAATTTTTTTTCCATTCATATTCAAACTGTTATCAATAACTGATTTTTTAAATTAATGAATTTTCAAGATGAAGAACTGTTTCTTTTAGATTTAAATAATTACCAATAAGTGCAAATTTGAAAAATTATTGTTTGGAAGTGAGCCGTGGTTGCCTTTAATGTAGAAAAATATACCATAGTGTCATGCTGTATTTCATAACCATAAATAATGAAAACGCTACATATTTTATTTTATTTTATAACCGTCCTTGAACAGCTGACCCAATTTTGGGTTTACGACTACCAATGTTCAACTCCGTAGCCTTGTAATTTTGAACCTAATCCAGATGACAAGGGAACTCCTGGATCAAGTATTTGGAGAAATTTGCCTTCGTGGAGGACTTTTTGATGGAACTAAACCGCATTTGCGTTACATGGTGAGGAAAACCATGAAAACCTCCCACGGTTAGCCTGGCAGCAAGGGGACTCTAACCTATGATCCGTCTACCACTGAGGATATCTCATGTCAGCATCAGTCAGTGCAAGTCAAATGCGGAATTCATATCGACCAGCCATTGCTGGGATTCGAACCCGGTTCACCTCATTGGAAGGTGAATGCTCTATCCCCTGAGCCACCACGGCTAAATATGATATTTTTGGCTAACATTTTTTACCTAATTAATACAAAAAAATTTTAAAAAAGTATTAAAAATATGTTTAATAAAAATTCTTCACCAAATGGTTTTATTGTCTCAGTGTCTTCCTGTACAGACATTATCTGCACAAGGAATTTTTATTAATAAATAGCAGCAATGTACCCTAGCAGTAAAATCATAATTTTTAAATCCTTTTATGCAGTGATTACTTCAACTCAACTCAATCATTAAGAGCTGCGTACATTTTAATATCAAAGTTGTTATAATAATTTCATACTATCACGAGCATAAACCAAATTATTAAAAAAAGAAAAAGTATATTTAATCACAAACTTAAGAGCGCAGGACACTTTACTACATTTGTTTTTCTTTTGACATTTTACTCAAATAATAAATTTGGATCAGATATTTTCATTTTGGAGTTTTCCAAATATGACTTAATAACTTATCAACAATATTTAATAAAAAAAATTTCACAAATATACTCAAAGGAACTCTTATTAAAACATTTAAAGATATTAAAAGGATCTTTATTTTAATTACAAAAGTTAGACCAACCAAAAATTTATAATAAATATTGATGTTTCAATAAACACAGCTTGTTTTCAACAATAAACTTAAAGCAGGTTGGATCACAATATGCTTATTTAATCAAGAAATAGTTAATATCGACCAGCTTAAAAGAGTATGATGCTTAAAACATATTTAGGGGAGTGTCGGGTACCCCCGCCCACAGTCAATTTCATATGTATAGAATATTTTTTCAAGTCAATGGGCCATCAGACAATAATTGTTATATTAAAAAAAGATTATTTTCAAAGTTTCAAGTATTTATGCAGCTGGTAACATGGTAAACAATAGTTTTGAAAATATGTTGAATACAGTAGTCAAATTTTTTAAATTTCTATTTTTTTACGTTAAACTATTCTTTTTTTGGTTTATTATTTTTGCATTATTTAATTAGATGATAAAACAATAGAAACATACAAAAATATTGATTATTACTCAATATTATACAGAAATATAAGCAAGACTCCTTAAGTGGGCGGGGCTACCCGACTCTCCCCTACTCCTTAACTATTGACATATTTGATACTAAATAGCAACTAAAATATTATAAAACAAAATGCTTAAAATAATGCTTTCTCTTCCAAAAAAAGGAAAACAGAAAAAAGAAATTAACTCTACCTGTTTATTGTTTTCTCATTTAATAGACAATTTTCATGAGACTCATAAACATCACAAACCATTTCCCTTTCGGTTTCAATTTTTGAACACTCACACAAATGATCTTCCTCTAAATCTACAAATGAAAACATAAAAAAATGTGGTGAAAAATTCCATAACATATACATCATAACAACAATTAAAAAAAAAAAAAAATCACAACTTACCTTCTGAAAATATTTCAGATGCTTTAGATACTGATCTTAACTTCAAGAAAAATTTATGATGAGCCATTGACATACCAAACAAATACTGACTCCTACAACAAAAAATAAAAATTTTACGTACGGAAATCAAAAAATATTCAAATAGAAATGATAAACAAAGTAACTAAATCTTACCTGGATAATTCTGCGGTGTAAAACTTATAGATAACATGTTTACCAAAATGATTTTCATTACTCGGAGCAATGCAAAAATATTTCTTAGAAAATGATATTCTTTTAATATTTTGCCATGAGTAAGTTTGCGTGACAGTCCTTTTACCAGATATGTTGTCATACACATCGATTCCAATTGGTCTTATTCCTAGCCAAACAGCTGACGACAGATTTCTTTTATCCTACAAAGATGTAAAAAATTTTAAAAAACTATTTTGGTGACTGGCATGTTATGACTACACACGTTCTTTCCTAAAGACCTTACTTAATGCATAAAATCCTTATCAAAAATGAAGAAAAATAGTATACACATTGAGGGTCTCAAATTTGTATTGAAGATAAGAAAAATGCTATCTAAATCTGACAAATTGCAATTATGGAAAGAGGATGTAAAGAACATAAAAACCTGCTTGATTGCAAGCTGAAACCCTAAAGCATTTCTGAAAATTGTTTTTTTTTGTTTTTTTTTTGCACTTCTCTGTCTCTTTCCGGAATCAAAGTTTTTCAAGATTTTAAGGTTTTGCATGCCCATTCTCAATTTAAACAATTGAGTGTTTTTTCTTAATTAAAAATAAATTGGTGATATATACCCAATGTCTTCATTTTTTATAAAGATTCTAAAAATATACATTGAGGGTAGTTTTTACACAACATAATATATTTATTTTTACAGATAATAATTGAGGGTTCTAAAACTTTACTGGCTATAACTTGAAATAAGCAACCAGATAAGTTTCTCAATTTAAGTGCTTAATTTGAAAACTAAAACACAGTTAAATGTCTATAAATCATTCACACTTGAAGGGAAAAGCGTAATTTGTAGTAAGTGTGAAATAAAGAAGGTAGACAACTTATAAGTCTTATTACATATTTGGTTTGCTTTCAATGTATTTTCTCAAAGTATACACAACAAATAGTATTTCTTTATGCGGAGTTTCATGATTTTAAATTTAAATATTTTTTCTCTCATTTTTTTGTAAAATTGAGATTATATTAAAGTAATTGAGAGAGAAAAAATTAAGTTGTCAAGTTTTCTAACATTTGACATTGTTTTAATGTTATTTTTGTAATGTTTAGTAACATTTAGTGCATAGGAAACTTAAAAATAATTTTTTTTTTTCCTTGAGGCATTGAAAAGTGAGAAGATCTAGATTTGACTTAGCAAAATTTAACTACACTTAGTAAATATTTACCAAAATCTAGATTAAAATTTCAGGGTTTTGAAATTAGTGAAATCAGTTATAAATACCAGAGATGAATTAGTAATGGTATCTGAAGTATAAAACCAACACCAAGCAAATTATAGAAGAGTAAAATAACATGAATAAGCGAAAACACTCTAGTTTCTATGAAATTCTATTAATTAATACTTTAGTTTATATTAAAAAAATTAAAGCATATAGTGATCTAAAACCTATCTAAAGGCCTGTCCAAAGTTTACATTTGGATCAAGAGTTAAGACTTTTTTTTTACCAGATTAAAATGCTAAAAATAGCATGGATGTTGATTAGGTGTGTTTAAGTATATATTATTTATATTATAAATTTATATTTTGAGGCAAAATAAAGCATACATATACTAATGATATATGGGAGTATATAAGAATAATAGCTGGAAAGAATTTTATGAATACAAAAAGTAACATTTATTTTTTAAAAACAACAAATTAAAAATCTATAAATACCTGATAAACTTTATAAAAATGACTGCCATACTCAGGAGACTTCATATAAGCCTAAAAAGAACCATATACAAATTATATTGAAATTTTTCTTAAATTAAATAAATAAATATTAAAATAATAAAATTAATAATATATTTTTTTTAACTTCACTAAAATTAAAATTGGTTCAAAAATCTTTTTTTTTTTTTTAAACTATTTCATCTGCTGTTTCAAAACTCATAAAAAAAAGCTATATACATAATTTGTGCAACATGGTTTAAGCATAGTCACAGACAAAGCATAACAATTTAAATAAGCTCAAACCCTTAAATTATTAATAAAATAAAAAAAAAATCCCATCTAAATTGCAATTTTTGAAGAAGATATTAAAGTATAAATGAGAAATTTAATAAAAATTGACATTTTTAAAGGTCTAGTATGTCAGCATTCATTTATTATCCTAATTAAAACTAGAAGCAAAATATGAGGTGAGGACCTTTATTAAAAAAGATATGCATTTATTTTTAAACTTTTCCTTCCTTAACCAAGTAAACCTTGGTTAAGGAATTCTGAGTAATGACAATTTTCATATAAACATAAACAATATTTTAAGTTATTTTTTTGGTTCTAATTTCTAATGAGCAATAGTTTAAGCTTATTATTTTACTTCTATTAAAACTGAAATTTTAGTAAAAGCTAATTTGCGAAATTATAAAGAGTTTTAATAAAGAAATTTTAACATTAAGGAGACTAAACACAACGTAAAATAATTAAACCAACTATGGAATTTCCATAGAATCAGAAAAGATTTTTCTAGTGGTAGCAAAGTTAATGCATTAATATATTAATAAACTAGTACCGTATATTCCGGCGTATAACGCGCACTTTTAATACAAAAAATAATATTGGAATTTACGGGTGCGCGGTATACACCGAATATAAAAAATTATTGATTAAAAAAATTTTAATATAGAAAAAAATTTTATTTTAAAGGAATAACATACCTTTACCTATATACTTTATTGATTTTCGTTATTACATAAATAGTTCATTATATTCGTCTTCCGTTATTTCTTCAGGCACGTCATCACAATCTGTTTCGTGTTCATCATCTGTGTTACCCTCATCCATAAATAAACAGTCATCTTCTGATCCGTCCAGATTATTTGAAATGCTGCATTTTTTGAATGATTTTCTAACCATCTCAGGCTTAATTTCATCCCATGCTTTTAATATCCATTCACACATTGTTCTTGTTACAGCGAACACAGTTTCTTGTTACAATCAAGCCATTTTGCCGATTTTCCAAAATCCAGTTTTCTACATTTTCCTCTAATACTGGCCATTTTGTTAGTCCTGTACGCAATGCACACTTATCCTTAGGCATATCCATTATTTTCTGTTCATTTTTCTTCCATTCACGCACCGAGCTTTCCCCAATACCAAAATGTCTCGCCGCAGCCCGATTTCCACTTTCTTTCGCAAATTGAATTACTTTGCATTTAAATCCAGCGCTGTGTTTGCTTCGTTTGATAGGAGCCATGTCTACTACTAAAAACTACACTGAATTCTTGAAGCTTACAATGTTTACTTTTCAAAGGCAGGACATCAAATGGTGCGATTGGCCGAAGAGGAATTACGTTTTGTCTCCTGATACGTGGTATGCTTTTGAGACATACACAATAGACAGCATTCCAGATACCCCTCCCCCCCTTACTTCTAGAATGTGGGGAACAACATTCTTCCACACACCTGCACTGCTGAATACAACTATCTCTTTTCTCAGAATCACATTATTACTCTTTCAACTCTACCCTCACATACATGTCAAATTCAGTTCTTTTATTTTTGCAAAAGATAGGGAAAAAAACTTTTTATTTACGATCTTGAAAGACGAAATATTGCACAGGTACAATCCTAATTTTCGTGAGCGTTATACGAAGAATATATCTTAAAATTTTAAAAAAGTATTAGAAATTACGGGTGCGCGTTATACGCCGGGGCGCGTTATGCGCCGGAATATACGGTATTTAAAATTCTTTTGCTCATCTCTACACATAAAAAATTGCAACAAGTATTAAAAACATCTGATCTGAGGGTCATATGGTCTCATTCTTAAGTTCTAATAAAATTTTATTAAAATATCTATTTGCTTTAATAATATCTGCTTTAGCTCACCATCAGTAAAAAAAATATTTTGTAAAAATCTCAAATGTCGGAGGGCAACCCAAAAATAAATAATAAAAAACCCTAAACAATAAAAAAATAATCTTTTCAATATTATTTTGGTTCATTTATTCATTTTTTTAAAGTAAGGTTTATGAAATGTTAAGTTTGCTTGTTATG
Source organism: Parasteatoda lunata (assembly GCA_949128135.1). Lineage (NCBI taxonomy): Eukaryota > Metazoa > Arthropoda > Arachnida > Araneae > Theridiidae > Parasteatoda > Parasteatoda lunata. Next base: position 55,921,224 of record OX421979.1, on the reverse strand, counting down.
TAAGACATTTTTTAAAAAGATACATTTCAGGAAATATCCACAATCCAAAGCAAAATCACTCAATAATTTTATAAAAAAATATTTTACACCTTATTTAATAAGTTCTAGATACCTGAATGAATTTCAACTCTGACATTTGTTTTGAGACTCCTTTCAACAAATCATGTTGTCTAGAAAGCTTGATTTTTGCATCATTTCTATTAAACTGTTTAATGATAGAGAAAGGTAAGTAATGTTCTAACAGAAAATACTCTTTTCCATGAACAGAAGAGTCATAGTTTCCAAACTCAGATTGTAATGCTAAGGAGCCGAGATTAAAAGCTAAATCATTATCACAATAAAAATGACCATCCAAAAAATCCCTTCTCAGTTGAAGATAAAAAAGATGTCGCAGTTTCATAGTCCTAATAATAAAAAAATCACAAAATAAATATTTCATAATTATAACATATTTCAACAAGGGATGTACCAAATAGTGATTTGGCTAAATAGCTGAATACCAAATATTCGATGGCTAAATAGCAAAAATTAAAAAAAAAAAAAGAATTATAAATATTTTTTTACATAGAAATAAATTTATTCATTATTGAAAAGTAATCAAAACTTAGCTATATTATTCAGGGCCAGCGCTAAGCATTCGTCACCTTACCAAATGCAATTAATTCGTAAATTCGACAAGAAAAAATTTTTTTTGGGGGGGGGGAGAATGATTTTTTTCTGCTGAAAATATATATATATTCCCCTCCTGGAAAAAAAAGGTCAAAAGGAATTTTTATGAACAAATCCTGTATTTTTTGTTTGATTACAGCAATTTCAGTAAGATGCATTGCATAACTAATTAGAATTATATTAGGTCCAGATATTTATTAAATTTTATTTGCTGAAAATGTTTGTACCTACATTTAAAGTTTAAACAATGAGATGTACTAGGTTCAAACATTTTTCTGGTTCAGGTAAGCAGTGAAAATTGAATCTTTCTTTGAATACAGGTAAAGATTTCATTTATTTAACTATCATAATAATTTAGTTAAAACAGTTCTCGGAATTATATTACTGAATTTGCATGACTTTCTTCTGATTTTCCTTGAATTAAAATTTCATAAGTAAAATATGAAGTGCCTAAACTGTTATTTCAGCTTAAAGTATTAAGAAACTATTAGAATACAGAGATCTCTTGAAAACCATAATTATTTTTATGAATAGTTTTAAGGTTACTATTAATCTGTATAAGGTTGTCTCAAACAGAAAATCCTAGCACTGGATACCTGGTTAAATTGACCGGATCCAGTTACTAGGTCTTCTGAGTCTGGATACCTGATACCAGATAGGGATATTCTTTTGAAAATCTGTACGGGTATGCAGTACATAGCTAGTTTGAGCCACAGTAATTATACTATAAAGTAAGTATTTAATTATGCAGAGATATTTTATAAATATATTAATGGTTTAAAAATATTGCATCCTAAAATGAAAAATAAATGAAAACCTATTTGGGTATTTCATTTAAAAATGTAACAGTGAATAACTTTTCCTCTTATATGTGATTGTTACAAATTTTTTCGAATGTGTCAGTTTATATATTTGAAACAGTTGTAAATAAACTTGCCTTCTTGATAAACCGGTTCTAAAACAAATGCAAAAAAAAAAAAAAAATTTTTTTCAGTTAAGAAGAGAATGATGGTTTACAAACAAAATAAATGTATAAAATAAAAATTACCTCATAAGATGAATGTCATCAATATAAAATTTCACTCGCAGATAAAGCTGCATCATGTTGTTAGAAAATATAGTAGAATTTGCATCGTAACGAAGTAAATCTCTAATTCTTTGTTTTTTCTCCAAAAATGTATATTCACCACCTAAACAGATAATAAAAAAGTACAAACAAGCTACTTTAGCAACTAATTTCAATCAACAATTAATTTTATTTCCTAAATAAAATTATTAAAATCTACCAATTAAATACAAAATTGTTATATAATAAAACTTGCACAACTAATAAAAAAAATCATAATATGATAAAAATAATAATGTAAGTATGGCAAATAAGAACTAGCAGCAAATATTTTCAACAAGGTTTAGATAATGAGAAGAAAAAAAATTATTGACTATGTTAGCAAATAAAATCTAAGAAAAATAATAAAAGTCACAGTTTAGATGAAACATCCAAGTAACCAAAAATAAATAACGATAATCATTAGGCATTGCTTTTTTTTATATACTTGATTCAGTATAATTAGTTTTATAGAAGCAATCTTGTAAAAATTAAAACAGCTCAATAACAACTTTGGGTTTAACTAAATTAAAACATGTTTCAAAGGAATCCTTTGGGAATTTTATCTCTTTTCTAAAACTAAAGTAGAAAAATTATAGTTTGTAAAGAAAGGTATAAGTAGTTCAAGGAAAGCAAATTCATACCATAAACTAAAAATTATACAAACAAAAATGTAAAATATAAAACTATTAATCAAATAATAAAAACAAGCAAGGAATACAGCCAGAAGTAATGGAATTTCATTACTTCTAAAACTCATAACTCACACACTATGAAAAAAAAAAAAAAAAAAAAAAACTTAATTTTTAAAACAACTGTATGAAATCTATTAGCCTAAAAAGGTATTCCTAGAGTAGGGGTATTGAGTAAAACTTTAAAGATCTTTGAAAATACTCAATACACAATTTTTGTTGAAAGTAGTGCCACCCCTTCCTTTGCGGATTGCCTCTACCAAGTATAAAACATTTTCAAAACATTACTCTAATATTTCGACTAAATAATACATTTCAATCATGTTATTAAATTACATTTTAAATTGCTCACAATTTGGAAAAAAAAAGCTATTCACAAAATTAACAGCTATTAATTTTATATTCTTAAATGTAGATAATTTGTAAATTTTTTACATTTAAGAATACAAAATCAATTCAAATGAATAATAGGCAAACTAAATGTACTTTTTTGAGAAAAAAAATTAAAGACAAATAAATTCACAACCCAACAAAAAAATTTTAAATAGCTATTTTTTAAGAGCTCTGAACTATCAATATCATTTTGTAACCCCTTCCTCCAGCCTTCCGTGAAAATGACGGGGTGAGGTTTCACCCTCTATTTCTCGCTCCTGTGAAATTTCTGGACTGGAGTGTTTAGTAGTAACGCGCCAATAAGAATGAAACTAATTCATTTCTTTTGCTCGGAAAGCATTTTATTTCTCATTTTACACACCAGATGGCAGTACCAGGATATTTTTAAGGTAATTGTAGAGAGTTAGTTTATTGCTCCAGAAGAAATGAAAACAATAAGAGATGTAGGAAGGAAACTCGGTACTACTGTCCAGATTGTGAGGTTGGCCTCTGTATCTCATGCTTTGAAATTTATCACACAAGAACAAATTACTAATCTTTATATATATTATACATAAGTTTAATAAAATTCTTTTATAATGTTTAAAACACATATTTTTTTATTTTCCTTGCTTGCTGGAAAATCAACATTAAGTCAAAGTAACCATAAATGTTGGCTTTTCCCGAAAATTAAATTTTTTAAAATTTCGAGCTAAAAACAAATAAAAGATTAAAAATGAATAGATATATTGCTCATACACATATTTTTTTATAATTTTCAGGGATAAAAAAATAGGCACTTTTAAGACTGTTTTCTTGAAAATTAACAGATTGTTAAATGGTTAAAAAGAAAAAAAATTAGAAATTAACATACAATTTTTAAATGACAAATAAAAATTACACAATTTGCTAATTAAAAACAGTCATACTGAAATCGAATAAAAAGTAAACAGTGACTGAGGATATTTCAAATAATATTTGAAAGAACTGAAAAAATTCAAATAACAAACATATTCACCATAATTAAAAACTAATCCAAATAAATATCTTTCTTGTAAACTAAGCTTATCAGAAATGAATTGCATCAATTGTTTTCCATTTGTAGATGGAACACATTCAATTTCTACAGTCTCTCCAGAAAGCAAGTGAACAACAACTGTGAAGGCAAACTTCTTAAGATCCTATAGAAAGAAAATATAATTAATTTCACACTTCATAGGTGAACAAAAATTATGCTTATTTAAAGGGGAGGGGGAATGGTGTTTTAAGATTTTTTTAAACAAAAACAAAAAAACACCATTCATCAGCAAAACATTTAATTCTTATAACATCAGAGCAATACTTGTATGTATATGCTGAAAAATATTTTATGTAAAGTCAAACTCGGTTATACTCAACAAACCCTGAACTAACGAGAATCCGGATATAACATAGAAATCAAAAACACTTGGTTGGCAGAATGTTATGTCTATTACAGCATAGCTCGCTTTCAAGGGGAGAAATATTTTCGTGATTCATAAAATTTCAACTTAATTCCACTTCTCAAACTCTTAATTCCTTCTTGAAAAAATTCTTTTTTATTAATGTTTTTCAAGTCTACGAATTTCTTTTTGGTGTTGATGATGTTTTTCGGGTCACGAGTCTTATACGAAGAACAATAATCTGAGACAATAAGATAATTCAAAGCAAATTATATGATGAACCGATTTTATTTTGTAACATCTCTTGTAGTGTACAAAAATAAAAAAGTAAATTAAGTAAGGTCAATACTTATAATTTAATCAGAACTTATATGAATTTTTCACAAATCTACAAGCACTTGGTTGCAATGAGCAAATATTGCAGTTCTTTTGCACTTGTTACAAGAAATTCAACTGCTTTTTTAAATAAAATCTAGTATAGGATGTCCCAAAACTAAGATAAATAGTAATTGTGGTAGAAAATATAGTTTTTTAAATATAAATTGCAAAATATTTATTAATTCATGATACAGAGTTATATAAGGAGAAGCCAGGGAATGCGAGAGGGCTTTGCTGCCACACGCATACACTTTTAATACTGTTTTATGTAAATGTGGCTAAATTCCATTGTTGATATAACAACAAATTTCATCCTTTAACACTTGAGTGATCATAGGCTTGTTAGTATAAACGTTCAATATAATTTTGTAAATAGAAATGCAATTATGATTTTCTTTTCCACCACATAAATAATTCAAAATAATCATTTTTATACATTACAAGTACTTACCTCATCTTTACAAAAAGGAGATGCATGCTCAGGAGGTTTTAGCTGATTTATTACAAATTCAGGTCCCATTAGGAACTAAAAATAATTAAGTAACATTTAAAATTTGAAATGCATAGCTGATTGATAAAAATAGAATTCTTATATACATATAAAACTGTGGTTAAACAGCAGACCCAATTTAGGTTTACAATTACCAATGCTAAAATCCATAGCCTTGAAATTTGTGAAACCAGTCCAGAAGACAAGAGAATTTCTGAATCAAGTATTGGGAGAAATTTGCCTTCGAGGGGGACCTTTTTTGATAGAACAAACCTGCAATTGCGTTACACAGAGAGAAAAACCTTCCACGGTACACTTCGAGGCAAGAGGACTCTAACCCAACACCCGTCTACCAATGAGGATATTTTTAGATCAGCACTGTGCTCGGTGCGAGCTGGGTGCAGAATTCGTGTTGGCCAGTCACCGCTGGGATTCAAATTGGGTCATCAAGATAATGCCTCCTATTGAGGGGAGCGCTCTATCCCCTGAGCCACTATGACCCAAATTAGAATTCTTGAAGTTAGTTAAAATAAAAAATAATTTAATAATAAAAATAATTAATTTATTATAGAAAATTTTGTTTAACAAAGCCTCCAGTTCAGCTTTAGGTTACTGGTTATAACATGAAAAGAATTTTCTTTTTTCAGTAACCAAACAATTGGAAAAACTTTGACCTTATAAAAATAGTAAACTTTAAAAATAAACTATATGAGATTAAACATTATTTAGTAATTATTTAAATAAATATTTCAGTCTCTAAAATAAATGTGTACTAAGTAAAGCATTTAAAAAATTATTTTGATACAAAAAATAGCTTTATATATCAAAAATATTTAACTAACAAAAGAAACACTGAAATCGATGACAAAACCACAATAAATACTTTTAAATTAAAAACAAAAATGTTATAAGCTTTCTTTACCATCATTCGCTTATAAAACACAGAAAAACATAAAAGAGATACTCACTAAAGATATTTTTAGGTAGTTCATTGTTTACTTTAAGTGGTTACGTATTACATTATTTATTATTGTTTTAGAAACAGAAAAAAAAAATGCTTCATGGTTTGTAGTAGCACCTGACAAACTAACGCATTTATTAAATTAAATTAAAATAGTATGAAATAATTTTATTCAGACAGCATTTATTCAAAATAAGTGTTAAGGTAGTAACAATGTTTACAATATGAACATATTAATAAATCAAACATAAATCCTTAAATTTTAACTTTTAAACTGCACACAATAATAAGTACTTAAATTATTTTAAATTTAAAAAATTTTCTAGCAATCGTACACAGTTGACTGTGAGCTAAATTAAAAAAAAAAAATTCAAACTTTACAACAGCACAAACTGGTTTCGAATGACTTAAATCAATGTTGAAAAGATGCTCCAATGATAAACTCTTATACAACAAAATGCCAACCTGAAAGTTCTATCTCTCCATAGCATTTAGAGTCATTTACAGTGATAGAGAGAAAGGAATTCACAAGGCAAGGTTTTTTAAATTTTTACCGACCCTCAAAATAATCACCAAATAAACTACAAGTAATATAAATAAATTACGAGTTTATTTACATCTTTGATTCATTGTAATTTGATGGTGAACAAAATCTATTTAAATAAAATGTTAAAAAATAAACTTTGCAATCATTCTTAAATTAGGAAAAATCTCTGGCTAAAAGTTGAAGAAGTTGGCAGCAAGTCTGCAAAAAGTTTTGCACAGTCTGGATAGTTAGAGGTATTAAAAAAAGTGTAAAAGCTTTATTTATAATTTTATGACTCTTACTTGAGATTCAGAATCAGTTGAAAAAGGTTGCTTTAAAGAAACTTCTTGAATGTTGTAATAGTGCTGTCTAGGGCATTCTTCATCTGAAGTAGAGCTATTACTTGAAAAGGCAAACTGAGAACTGAAATGAAAAATAAATATATAGGAAAAAAAAGTTCCAAAACATCAATTGCAATCACTAAATAAATAAAAAAATGTAACTGAAAAAAAATATTAATGCGAAAAAATATTCTAAAAGTTTTTACTCTATTAAAATAAGTTTGTCATAATAATTTTTTTCAAGGGCAGTTTTTTTAAATCCAAAAATATTCCATTATCTTTAAAAAGTTAACATATCAAATATTTTCATTTTTTAAGCGACTTCAGGGGGTCTACGTTAGGGTCAGGGTCTACGTTAACATCAAAATATCAGATTTTCCTAAAAAAATTCCTAAATTCAGATTTTTCATATTCGGAGGTTAAAAGAAAACGTTAAATTTAAAAAAAAAAAAAAAAAAAAAAAAAAACTCAAACTCATGTGGGTTTTTTCAGAGTGTTTTTTGATTTATTTGGGTGTTAAAAAAAAATTTTTTTTTTGGGGGGGGGGGAGGGGGTAAGGATCAAATACATAGTAAATCTTAAAGATAACGAAATAATATTATTATTAAATCTATAGCAGCATACATACACCATTAATAATCGAAGATATGTTAAACATAAAATTTATTTTAAAAACTAACAAACAAATAAAACCAATATACAGCTTCCTATCATTTTCCATTAGATAAGGACTTGACAAAAAATTTTCTCAATTTTAATTTAATTTAAACTTTGCAATATAGAAATTATAAAGCTACATAAAAGGCAATCCTTTCAGAGAAACGCTTATTATTCCTTCCAACCCATGAGCTTTTCTTTATTTATTTCAGTTAAGACCATTATTTACTTATCAACACAGTTGCAATTAGAAAAATAACTCAAAATTTAAGATAGCTAGCTTGGTAGCTATTGAATGTTTTCTACATATGGACGTGTTTGGTCCAAATTACAAAACAGTTTTGGTCTCAAAGAAGCTTGTTAAAGTTTATAGACATTTAAAGAGTGAATCAGAACAGACTACTACAGAAATTTAATTAACTAAAAAAGGCATTCATTTAAATTTCACTAAGTCAATACATCATTAATTACAAAATGTAAATTACAGACTTTTCTTACTAAGTGAATATTATGTTATATCCTTGAGTAATATTTAATAACATTATTGTGAGTAACAGTTATTGAACTATCTTAACTATCATTTCATTCTAAATATCATTCCAGAACTTTTTAACCATATTTTGATCTTTAATACATTTTATTTGCTTTGACACAAAGTTGTAGAAGAGAGACTGTAATAATCTGATTTTTAAAATATAAAGAAGAAAAAAAAACAACTTTGCAAAAACCTTTCATAACCTTTAAAACAATTGGTTTAATTGCTTTTCAGCATTCTCCATTTGATAATTTAAAACAAAAATGTTAACTCAGCTATAAAAATTCAGAGAGGAATTTTAAATCAAAATATTATAAACTTTTACATACTCGCTACTTGAAGAAGCCCTATTGTCATTTTGTACTTCAGTATGTGACTTAGAAGAAATGGCAGGTTGCTTAGCAGGTCTTTGTAACAATAGGACTAGTTCAGCTATAGTTTTTGGTTTTAGCCCTGTTAAAAAGCATATAAAGTTAGTTTGGACTAAAAATGTAACATTGAAAAGTATTTAAATAAGCAAGCTAAAAGGAAAGGCAAAAAGCTAAGAAAGTATTCATAACAATAGAAACAGCTCAGCTACAGAATTGAGTTTAAGGCCATTTACAAAAACAAATGGGGTTAGCTTGTATAATGTAAAATTGAAAAAGAGTTAAACAAGCACATATAAGGTAGAAAAACAGAAATTTAATCATGTAATTACATATTTGTAGATATTATCAGAAAATAATGAATATTATTTTATTATACTTTGGCACAAATGGGAAGTTCATTATTTACAACAAGAAACAAGAACCATTAATGGTTTAGTATAACTTAGCAATTTACCCCATTATAACCGACGTTGAGCAGCCGACCCAAATTTGAGTTTATGACTATCGATGTTGAACTCTGTAGCCTTGTAATTGTGAATTCAATCCAGAAGACAAGTGAACTCTTGGATTAGTACCTCTAGAAGTATTGATTTGTTATGGGAACTTGAAGGACTTGGTGATCCCAACAGATTTCACCATTTAATACAAGGGGATTCTTCGGTTAGCTGGATTCGAGCTCACAATCTCATGAACAATAGTCCAACGCCCCACCAACCAGGCTATCCCAGCTATTTCCTCCATTGATAATTAAAAAAAAAAAAAAAAAAACTGTGAGTTAATTTTGTTGAAATAGCATTTATAAGGTTTTTATAATCAATTTCACCCATTGATCATAAAAACCTTATAAATGCTATTTCAAAATTATCTCACGGTTTTTTCTTCTTCTCATTTTAAGCAGCTGTTTAAACTTTTGATGCAGATGGGACACTGGTGTCCTATTTATAAATTTATTTTCCGAAGCTCTAAATATGAGCAAAAATATATTTTGGTGTTTTTTAATAATAAAAATCAGTCTAATAGTTACTTAAAATCTGTTAGATTATCAGAATTATATTTTCTCTAAAATTTAAATTCAAAAAAAGTAGTTTAAATTTTTTTTAAAAATTTATCAATAATTGATTTTGTAAATTAAAGAAATTTCAATAATAAACAACTGTTTTCTTAGATCTAGAAAACTGCAAATTTGAAAAACTAAAATTTGGAAGATTTTACCTTTAATGTAAAAAAACACACTGATATTTCATGCTGTATTTCGGTATCACGAATTATTAAAATGCTAAATATAATGTTTTTCACATATTTTGACCTAAATTAATACAAAAAAATGAAAAAAGTACAAAAATTATGCTTAATAAAAAATTTGCACCTAAGGGGTAATGGTTTATCTTAGTAGCTTTAGTTTTTCATTTCATTCATTAATAGAAGTGCCTTGTCCAAAGTCAGCATAACCTTTAATTCTAACCCATATGACTATGAATTACGGTTTTAATATTTTTAAGTCTAGATTTGGTCCGTAATCTCTTTTCACTAGCATATTTATTTCAAAAGTTAAAACAGTTTCTTCATTTATCCTAATGTGAGCAAGATGGGCCATATGGCATGGTTTTCAAATACTATTTGCACACTTAAAATGATACCTATTTTATGTTATTTTATAACCGTCGTTGAAAAGCCGATCCAATTTTGGGTTTATGATTACTAATGTTCAACTCCAAAGCCTTGTAATAATGAATCCAATCCAAAAGACAAGGAAACTCCTGAATCAGTACCCCCAGAGGTATGATTTGTTATGGGAACATGGAGGACTTTGTGACCCAACAGATTTAGTGCGCATCAGTTACCATTTACTACACGGGGAGTCTTCAGCCAGCGAGGATCGAACCTACAGCCTCTTGGACAATGGGCCCAGTGCCCTACCAACCAGGCTATCCCGGCCTTAAAATGATACCTATTCCATTATTTGGGATCAAGACAAACTTAGATAAACCTAAAAGTCACCTCATCAATACATCAGAGATGTATCATTAATATAGGTGTCAGCAATATATCAACTTGTTAATTATTTGACAACCTTTATTTTAATTAATTCAATTCATATTATGGTGAGAAAAAAAACATTATGAAAAAAAAAAAAAAAAAAAAAAAACATCAGTTTAGATAGCAGACTTGAAATTGCAAAGTTCTTCTACAATTGCTGAAAAAAAAATTTTCTTAAGATGCGAACAACACCACATAAATTAAATAAAATAAATCTCTAAAAAGTATTCTACACTGACATTTATTATACCACTGTATTATGAATTTAGATTTTTGTCTGTTATCCAGCTGAAAGTTAAGGATCCAAAAAGTAAATTTAAAAATTAAAATACTATAATAGATTATGCTCTATTTTATTATTCTACTTTAATGCTATATATTGTTATTCTACTTTAATGCTATATTATATTATTCTACTTTATATGCTATATTTTATTATTCTACTTTAAATAATAGTTTAAAACTCAAATGCTCCCCTCCCACAAAAAAAAAAAAACTTTAAAGGTAAGGCTACTAGCTTATTCAGTAATAATTAAATTAATAGAACCTGTTCCTAGCACAGTTAACATTACTACATTATTGCATAAAATAATAACAATAATGGAGCTGAGCATTGGTAGCTATAAACTGAAAATTTGGTCGGCTGTTCAAGGATGGTTATAAGATAAAATAATTTTTAAAAAAAAAAGAAGAAAAAAACAGAACTAACCGGTGGTTAAAAGATTTGTATCCACATCAACAGGAGCAGACGGGCCAATGTTAATACTCAATCGTAATAATTCAAGCATTTTCCTTCTTTCAGTTAACTCTTCATAAACTTTCAAGATTGACTGGTGAGCTTTATGCTCCTGCCAATTTTTAAGGACTTCATCTTTGGTAGAAATTTGTAATTTGGACTTCAGTATCTGCTCTCTAACACCATGATATGCTTTTTTCCAACGCTCCTTTGCAGTTAGAATATTCCCTGCATTGATATTAACTGATATTTCAGGATGGTATCCTAATCTATGGCCATATGATAGATATTTCACACTGTAGTCCAAATCAAGCATATCTTTATTAGCATCTATTTGAAGAAAATATATATATATGTTAATGAATACATAATTTTAATAATTAATTACTCATGCATGAGATTGCTCAACAACAGAAAAATGCTTAAGTTTTTTAATGACATTTTAGTCTTTCAATATTTGCTTTTATCAGGCATAAGAATGAGAAAAGAACAAAAAATCTGAAAATGTCTATCAACTTACTCATGAAAAAATTAGTAGAAAAGAGTGTGAAACTATTTAGGACAAAAAAAATTTTTTTTTAATTATTTACATACTTATTTTAAGTTTTTTATATTATGCTCAAGTTTAAATGACATTTTAATCTTTCAATATTTAATTTTATCAGGGATAAGAATGGGAAAAGAACAAAAAATATGAAAATGGCTATCAACTTATTCATGAAAAAATTAATAAACAAGAGTATGAAACTATTTTGCACAAAAAGAAAACATTTAAATTATTTACTTACTTATTTAAAAAAATTTATTTTTTATATATATATATATACATGTGTGTGTTCCGACAAACTCTTAAACTTAATAGATAAATCATGATTAAAGAGAATAAATAAATAATAAATTTAGAAATTTAATCTTCTAAAGTCTAAAAATTTGATAATTTTACCAAAAGTTTGAAGAATCTTGTGCCTGTTTTATGAGCAAAAAGTTAGAGATATGACCAATTTTCAAATCACATTACATAATTATTAATCAAAAGGAAACAGACACAAGGTTTTTGTAAACTAAGAAAGCCACAAACAGTGATTGCAAAAAATATTTTAAATGAAAATGGGAATGCAAAAAGTGTTTTAAATGTGAGTAGCAATGAGCAGTTTGTAAATCTCTTAGTATGCATCACAGTGTAAGGTTCACAATGTAATTACATGATTATGAATACTGCTAAAACAAAATGAGTGATTTATAATTAAGTAGTGATACATGCTTCAAAAAATTCGGTTAGTTGCAATAGGTTTTCAAAAATCTCATTAAAACAAATAGCCAGGTTCAGTTAAAAAATTATTCAAACATAAATTCCAATGGGGAATTTACAAATCACGTTGATATAAATCACACTGCTTGATGTAAAAATATTGTCTATAGATTATGCAAGATTAGGTATGTATATAGCATTTTCAGGTTTCATGCAATTTTCAATTCATAAATCGCAGAGTAAAAAGCAAACTAACAATGAAGGCAGATTTTCGTAAACAAGAGAAATTTAATTTCAGGAATGATGCAAATTATTGAAAAACCACAAGCATGATCATTATTTTTCAATGCAAAGAATATGGAAAAAATAATCCATAGAATTACCTTATAGAAACCATTTTTTTTATTTATTTCTATTACCATATGATAGATATTTCAACTTGTAGTCCACATCAAGCAATTTGAACATGAGGTTAATTTATTATACACAAGAAGGTTTGCACTAGATTATCAAAAGGTTATAAAATCAAGAAGGATAATTTCAATAGATAATATATCTGTGTTAATAAATCTGGTAGAACTATAACGTGTTTCAGAAACATAAACTTACAGAAATTGAAAGGAATTACATATTTAAATTAATGTTTGAAGAGTAAAAATAGTTTCCTGAAAAATTACACGTAAGCAAATTTATTGCTTTTAAAGTATTAAAAAAAAAAAATCAATGAAATGAATTGAGAAAAATAGTGAATAAGATAATTTTTTATGAAACAATCATTTTATTTATTCCCATATAAGAGAAAAAAACAAAAAAAACACAATAAAATAAATTGACAAAAATAAATATTCTAATGACAAAAGTTTACAAAACAGAAAACGAATAGTATTTTAAAAAAAATTACTTATTAAATTATGAAATAAATTTCATTAAAAAGAAAATGTTATCATAAAAGTTTATTCAATCCCTTATGATATTATAAGGCACATAATTTAATGTATGATGATAGAAAAAAAATTGCTAAATTAAAATAAATAAGTAAATAAAAAATAAAAAAACAGAATCACATTTCAAGTGATCAATAAATGTTTATCCTTAAATTAAAGATAATTAAAATTTGTAACCCATGTTGGTACACAATGCAATATTGTGTAAAGTATGTATAAAACCATAATTTGTAAACCATGCGTGGCTATAATTGCATGCATATCAAATGCTAAAAATTATTTTTGAAATGTATAATTAAATTTAAACGCATAAGAAGCGATAAAACGCAGAATAACATAATCTCACAAAAATTAAAAAATTTTGGATTTGCTTCAGGATGATATCAAAAACTAATTGTGTGCAAAAAATCATTGCTTTTAAAAAACTAATTGAAAAAATGCCTTACACAAAACCCCCAAAAGTCTTTTGAATATGAACTCTGATTACTTTAAAAAAAAAGTAATTGCTCAATATCAAATATTGTAAACTTTACACCTGACTTTCCATTCGAAAATTCCTGATATTCTATTAAAAAAATCACCAGACATTCTATTGAAAAAAATATTACTCAAACAAGTGATAAATGTATCGTGAATACGACCAATGATGTCAGCACAGAAAAGAATCAAACTCAGATTTAAATAATAAACTGCATGGCATTTAAAGAATATTGAAAAAACTAACTGATATTTATTTGACATATTCCAAAGTCCACTATTTAAAACATTCCAAAAATCTTTGTTACAATTAATCAACTACATAACTAAGTATACCCTTCCCCTTTACTCTCTCTGATAAAGCACAACTAACAAAACTCGATTTATTCTAATGTGTTTTTTAAGATAGGACACTTTTCTTAGCAGGGTATCCCATGATAAGCTCATAAATAATGTTAGCTTAGCAGTTTTTAATAATTTAAACTGATGGTGTCACATTAGCTTGGATATAATTAAAAAATTTAACTTTGATACTTACTTTTTAAATCATCTGCTTCATTTTCTCTTAAGATATCTTGATCAACCTGGGACAGAATTTCATTCTGCGGCAGAAAATTAAAATAATAAATAAATATACACACACGGTTATGAATACAGAATCCTTAAAAACTGATATTAGACATTTAGTTTCATTTTTCTAGATCACATTAGTAAACATGAGACTTTTAAAATAACAACTTTATAAAAAATTTTAGCATTTTTTCCAAGATCAAAGTAAAATTTCGAATTTTTCTATTGATTACTCTTTATTTCAGGTGTTCAAAATCTGTAACTTGTTGGCTGTAGATATTGCAGCCCATGGCCATATCAATAATGAATGTATTAAGTTGACAGATTAAAAAAATTTAGTGAAATGTTTAAAAATCACAATAATTGTTGTTAACATGTCTATATTTGGAAATGCAGTCCTTCACTAAGAAAGGCTCGGCGCTCTCACTTAATTGCATAGATATATGGGTTAGTTTAATAAGTAATATTGGTACACCTAAGTACTTAACTTATTATAAATTTAATGTAAGAAAATAAAATTAAAATAGTTTTACAATAAAATTAATGTACTTTTAATTATGTTAAAGAATTATCATTATATTATATTGGACATCGTATCATGCGATAGTTTTAGGCAAGACAACAAGCAATGAAGATATTTATTACCTAGATTTATTTTTTAAAAAAAATTTTATTTTTTTTGAATGATTAAGCCAACTATTTGAAAGATAGATCTCGGCTTCTTTTGATAAAATTATTTCCTAAAATATTCTCGTATTAAAAGAAATTTAAAGTAAAATTTTACAAAACTAGCAGTAGAGAATGATTCTTTTAATTTTTCTTAAAACACTATTACGTAGATCCTTAGATTTTTTAATAATATTCGAAAGCATTAATGATTAATTTTCTTTTGTCGTCCGATATATTAAAATGAGTTCCTTAATATATTTTCATAATTAGATTTTTCCAACAAAAAAAATATATATTTTGACCAGACGAAATTAAACTTCTTTTTCAATTGCCGAAGCTCTTTTCCCCTCTTAACTTAGTTTTTACATCTTATGTTTTATTTACACAATTTTGTCAATTGAACTAGAATGCTTATTATAGAAAAAAAATAATAATTACATTGTTAAAGAAGGGACATAAATTATTCTAAAAATGTAAATAAGATTAATATTCTTTGAAAATACAAATAAAAAATTTAATAATGAACAGCCCCAAAATAATAACAGGTAAATGAGAAGTTATAAGGAGAAAAGAGAGGGAAGAAAAAAAATTTTTTTTTAAAGAATTGTTCAATTATAATTTTGCTATCTATTGTATAACTTTCAGAACTTATTTAAGTTTTTGAAATATTCTGGATAAGAACAAAATCCCAATACAATTTTAAAAAAAGCTCCTGTAATAGCCCATTGGAGACCAGAAGTGCCATGGAGGTTAAGGCTCCACAATTCCTTGTGGATTCAATATTTCGCACAGACCGCCTTTACTTCCAGACAAGCTGGTACACATCAATCTGTAGCTGGGAGGGCTTCAGGTCACCGCTGGGGTCAAACCACAGTCCAATGCCTTAACCATTAAATCATTCTATATTTTCATGACAGTCATACCTCTGGTAAACTTCCTAGGACTTCTTGATGCAACTTGACAATAACATTTGAAAATGTACACCCATCCATGTATTTTTCAGCATGCAGAGTACAGACCTAAAAATAAAAATTATGTACGTTTTAAAGATTTATTTCAACTAAGAATTTTATTGACACATGTGAATTATAAAATCTTAATCATAAAAACTGCAATCAAAACAATTACATTAGAGTGCTCATTATTCAGACAACTTAGAGCTGAGGCCAACCCAAAACAAAAAATCCATATAAGTAGACTAATTTAAAAATAAAATGCTAGGGTAAAGTTTTTTTTTCTTTTTGTATATACCGTTCATACTTTTTTCTGACAATTATAATGTTGCTCTCGTTTGTCTCTGCTAATGTTTCTTTACAGGGGTAAAAATTAAGAAAATTTAGTCACTGGTCAGAAGCACTAGTAAATAAATGATATTAATAGTCCATACACAGTTCCATTAGTTCTTTTACACGCCACTCTTGTAAAAAAAAAAAAAGTTAATAAAAAGAATTTAAATGAAAAATTACAATAATGAGAATTTTTAATGTTCACAATTATGTGACAAATCTTACTTTGAGAAAAAAATACAGGTCAGACAAACAGAGCACGTTTAAGCAAATTGAGTCCAATTTAACCAGCATTATAGATAAACCCGTCATCATAATTTTATATAATATCCTTGCTTTTTTACTCAGAGCTGACAATTATGTCATTAGGATCTAATGACATAATTGTCATTAGATCCTAATTAGATCTTTCCAAGTACAATAGGGGACAAAAGATAAAAATTTTGACAACCTTCAGAATATCAGATTTTCAAGAGAGAAAAAAAAGTATGGAGACAACCAAAGACCATCGATCAATCAGACTGCTTGGACAATTTATTTAATCAATTTTCAGATTGATGATTCTCAACTGTTGTGTAAAATAATAATTGAAAAGTAAAGATAATTTCAAGAAATCACTGCCCATACACATATTAGCTATGTCTACAAAAATTCACCCCCAACAAAATTCAAACTATTCAAAATTCAATCCAATTAGATTAGCTGCTTCTTGCTATATGGAATTGCATAAAGATGAACTTATATTTTTAATTTAGATTTATCTAAAAATAAATAAAATATTTAGGAGTACAGTATTTTATTAATAGTTTTAACAAGACCCATGAAGTCAGTAAACAGTTTATAATTTTCAGTTATATAATATGATGTGTTAAACAAAATTATCATACTCTGTGAAAAAGAATTATCTATTCATGACACATATTTTACAAATGATAAAGTAAAATCTTTATTTTTATAAAGCAAAGAAAATAAGAATTCAATAAATCACTGCATCTTATACCTGTATCACATCAGACAAAGTCATTCGCAAATCAATATCTTTTTGGCACAATCCTTGAAAGACAGTTCTAATTAATGGTGACAGTTTGTTCTGAAAGTCAAAATAAAATTAATATTAGGAACTACATAATTTAAATCATAAATAAGAACCAACATTGAACACTTTAAAGCCTTTCATTTTAAAAGTTAATTTATTTTTTGCTACACTGCATGCTTTACATACATAATGCAGAATAAATCAGTCATAATTTTGTAGAGCTATAATCACTAAAAACAATGATTTGACAATTGAAATTAACAATCTAGCAGGACAAAAAAACCTAAAAAATCTGTTTAAATCTTCATATAATGGTCAAAAATTAATATTTACAAAACACAACACATTTATTCAACCAGCAAGAGATGATGGGTGACGAATAAGTTGAACAGAAGAGTTCATCTTTTCTTATGTTCAAATAATGGAAGGGTCTGAAATATGTGAACATTCTTCAATATTTTGTACTCACATTTATTATGGGTTGTTGTTGTTTTTTTTTTTGGTGATTCTGTATGATTCTTTAAAATAGAAAATCTTTTTTCTGATATTTTTCAGCAAATCAGAAAAAGCGTATGAACAGCCTGGCACTCTTTTTAGAAAGAGCAGAAATAGCTCTGTGCCTCCCTATTCATTCAGTGCATTCCTATTCAGTGCATTAAAGAGACACTATCAAAATGTCAAAAGATAGCAAAAATAAACCAAAAAAGTGATCCTAAGTGAAAATAAATTGATCCTAATAATGCACTTTCTACCAAATCTCCATTTCTTTTTAGGTTTATAACATTCTTACCCTTAATTCCTGGAATAAACGCAATTATTGATATAACTCAGATGCCATCGTCTGACGGGTGAATAATATATTGGAAGTGACTGAATCTAATGAAAACTTTTTGATTTTTAAATATAAATATTAGGAAAAATTTTTGGAAAAATTTATGACAATAGTATATGAAAATATATTCATGTAAATTTATATCGAGTTTAGAAAATTTAATGAAAAAAACTCATAAAAAACCACTTAATACATTAGCTACGCCATTTACTCTGTACAGATGATTTAAACCCCCTTTAAAAAGCTCACATTCAAGCTTTGAATTATGTGACAATAACAACATTGATTTTTTTTTAATTATATGGTGGTATATTTTCATAATAACAAAATCATTATAACAAAAAATTAATTCGATGAAAATAGTAAAACTATTTTTACATTTTTCTATTTGAGACTAAATTTAAAATAAAACACATATTTAAAATAAGATATATTGAATGATTTACCTGACTTTTATCACTAATACTAAAGTAAGCAGCATGAAATATAGTTTGGCCAATAGAGAACACATATATCTGTGATAAGAAAAAGAGCAATATTTAACAGTAACATAAAACATATGTACATAGTAACAAAATCATTTAATGACAAATAGGCTAAAGATAATGATAAATCACCCATGTTGAAGGAGCAAAATTTTTTCGGGCTTTCTGCGACAAACTTCGCTAGCACTAATATTTTGCTTTTTGAAACTTTTAATTATAACAAGTACTAATTTGAAGCAACAGAAACGTTGCGTTTACTGAAGAATAAAAAATTTTAACTATAAAAGTAATATTTTTTAGGCAATATATTCTCCCATTTTGAAGGCGGAAAAATGCACTAATTATTTCCTCTTTCGTCTTGAAAATTTACACAAATTAAAATTTATACATAAATTAAAAATCGTGAAATCCGAGCAGTAACTAAATAAGTTTATGTAAAATATGATGTTTTTTAAAGAAAGAAAAAAAAATAACATCATTTCTAGAGCGAACTATCTTTTAAACTTTTCCCATTTCTGAATTTTTTCATTTAATATTATTAATTTGAAATTCTAGCTGAAGCCAGTCATTACCAATATTTTATAAAATTTCATATGAGAATAGAAAAATCATGATAATTTCTTTCCTCTCTGATGCAAAAGAAAGACATCTTTGAAAAAAAATTCTGCAGGGGGAAAAAAAATAGACATTTTTCAAAAAATTATGCTGTTAGGAAAACCAAAATTTTTTCCTTCCCAAATTAATCTTTCTGCTAAAACGATGTAACGTTCTGCGACAATGTTGCTGTGTCGCCGCAATTTTGCCCATGTTATACATTATGTCATGAAATAGCAATATTTACTAGTAACATAAACATATATACATAATAACAAAATCATTTAATCACAAATAAGCTCATAACCTAAACAACTACCCAATAACATAACTATGAAATAGCAATATTCAATAATAACATATACATAATTGTTTAAAGACAAATTAGATTATAACGATAGCAATTACCCAATAACATAGCCACAAAATAGCAATATTCAGTAATAACATCTACATAATAACAAAACCACTTCTTGACTAATAAAATCATAATAATGATAACAAATATATATTATAATCAATGCTTCATAGTTCAGAATATAATAAGATATTCTGAGCTATAAAAAAAATAATAAAAAAATAAAACTAATTGTAATTTTTTTATTCTTAATACATACCTTCTCCAAGATTTCACTTTGAGAACAAATATTTTTGTCCTCAAGCTCATCACACCAATATTGAGATTTTTTGATGATTTCAAATTGGGAAACACTTAATATAACTCTTCCTGTTGAAGTGCAGAGAAGATTCTCGGGGGTAACTAAATATTGTGGAACACCATCCTCATTTGCATGCCCTAAAATATTACAGAGCAAAATAAACAACTAACCAATCAAACATAAAAATCAAGAATTTTAAGAAAAAGTAAAATATTATCCAATTTTTATTACAATATATTTTATGTGCAACATTAAATTAGAAGTTAATTTCAAATGAAATTTTCAGATAAAATTGATTAGTGTGCCTATGATAAATTAAAAAATATGTAGTTAGTTTGTTTTTTAATTAATTATTCATAAATATGTTGTTAGTTTTTAAAAATTCTATTGTATTATCAACATCCATAAAAAATCTTTTTTATCCAGTAATAACTTGTCTTTTATTTGTCTTTAACCAATTATGACTATAACTCTTGCAATTCATTTCTTTTAGTGTTTTTAAAAAATTAATATAATGCAAAATTTTCTAACTCCAATTTTCCCTAGATTAACAGGAAGACAAATTTAAAAAAAAAAAAAAATTAGTTTTAGTTATTCAAAAATAAAGTTGAATTTTTTGAAATATTTTATCAACTAGAAGCAAAAATTCATTTTTAATTAATCATGTAGCAAAAATATATTATAATGAAATATATTTTATTAAATGATGTAGTAAAAATAAATGTTTGCATCTAGTTGACAAAATATTAAGAAAAAAAATTAACACAAGCAATTATAATTTTCTTCAAAATAATTTCATTTATATTCAAAGTAAATATTTAATTTAATTAGAAATGAATAAAAATGCAACAATGCAATTTATTTAATTGAATAAAAATTAAATAAATTGCATCAAGTAAGCAAATTAAATAAGCTTGAAAACTAACTGAAATATGCATAAAAACAAACCTTTAAGGTATAAATTAATAAGTTCTATGTCAGTCAAAAAACTAATAAGGTTTAAAGAAAATTATAAATGTCTGAATTAAGTAATATTAAAGATAATGTCTAAAATATTACAATCGTGGCACACTTTTCTTTTAGTAATTATGTTTAAATATACTAAAAATTCTTAAAATACTAATATATTGATTTAATAAAATAATTTTTATTCAGAGCAGAGAAAAATATTGCTTTAAGAAATGATATTACCTAGCATGCAAAAGAAAGAAATACAATAGATATTATTGTATTATATTTTTCTCTGCTCTGATTAAAAATTATTTTATTCAACAAAATATAAGTAGTTGTAATATAACAAATATAACAAATTTTTAGTTTCATATCTTAAGAACACATAAATCATATTTTGTTGCTAATGCTAAGTCTAACGAAAAAAATATATAAATTTTGAAAGAAAAAAAAAAATCTTAAAATTCAGAAAATTTGAAGGAAAATAGTTGATTCTTTTTTTTTTATAATGATATAGCTAATCAGCATCTTTTAATGTTTTTTAATTAATTTGACAACATAATATTGAAGAAAACTATTAAACCTAAAAATCATATTCTGTTATTAAGTGTGTGAAGATCTACTGCTTGAATAAACATTGTAACAAAAATTAAGTAAAACTATTGTATTTGTATAAAACACATTGAAAAATATGTTTTCAACGTCAAAACCACTTACATTATATAAGAATAAACTATATAAAAAGATACATAAACATGTTAGAAATATGAGAATGGTACATTTAAGAATACAGATGCTATATACAAACCTCGCAAAAAAATATCCTGTACAGCCTGAGTTGTCTGAAACAGTAGACCCCATAACTCATACTCTTTTAAAGGATTTCCTCGTACTTCTAATATCTCATTTAATGAGACTTGTACATTTTCCAGTACAGGCATGCTGCAATGATATGACACCATATCAAGTTTCTGCATAAGGCTTTTCCAATTTGGTTCCTTTACATCTAAATTCAAAGGATTTGGTTTTAAAGGCAAATAATAACCCATGATAACAGTTATACAAGAAAATTTTACAAATTATTAGAAAAAATAATGTTTTCAAATAAGCATTAGTACTAAAAATTCAGTACAATAAGGACAGGTGATACAACAATAATAAATAGAACTTTCATTTTGTTTCTGTTAGTTAGTATAAGCTCTGTCTGGGCATTAATAAGGCTTCAAAGGATTATCTTATTCTAGACGAAGCCAGATACTAGCAGCAGGGAGGGAGAGAATTCTTTTCAAACTAATAAAAATGTTGAGAAATAAGAGAGAGAAAGTAGTAAAGTTTATAAGCTTGGAAAATTTAGTTTTAATCAAGTAAGAATAATAAGGACATTAAAGAAAGATTTTCATAAAAAAATGCATGAAAAAAAGAAAGAAAGATAATACAAATATTTTTCTTCAGAATTATAAGTAAGAAAATACAAAAAATATCTTTAGAAACAATAAATTAAATTAGTAAAAAATTACTCAATAAAAAATATATAGAAGGTCTGATTAATAAAATACTTTAAGTGCTCATAATAAAATTTTATTATAAAACAGGAAATAAAACAACACTAATTTTCTAAACTATTAGACTAATTTTCTATAGATGGAAATAAAAGTTTAAATTAACACTAATAATTTAATAATCAAAATTTGTTATTGGTCAAAAATATTAAAAAAAATAATCAAGAAACAGAAAAACCTATTTCTAGACAAATAAAATTTTTTTGAACTTTTAAAAATCTTTATTCCACTAATTTATATAATAGATGAAATTATACTAAAAATAAATAAATAAATTTATGAGGAATCCAACAAAACTTTACATGGATATAGTAATAAAATAAAGTAATAACTTATTATTTTAATAAGGGACAAGTGTTTATAAATAACATTCCATGATGCAAGAATATTTAGAATTCTTCACCAGCAGCTGAGTACATAAAAGCAGAAATCTTGTCTTTAGAAGCATAACACTAAACATTCTCATTTCTTGTCAGTGATCTGATGGAATAATGATGGTCCCCCCCCCCCTTCTATGTACACATAAACTTTTATTTTAGAATTTTTTTTAATTAGATCACACAAATATTTTTAAAGTTAGTCAACATCAACATTCAATTACATCAACTTTTCATTTTGTTTGTTCCATTTCCATAAACTGCAATTAGAAATCCATCACTAAGCTTTAAGCTGACTAATTTTTACACATATAGGTAGAAATAGAATATCAGAATTCTAAATAGAGAAACAAATCAAATCAGATAAAAATATTGAGCTTTTTAACTCTATATTTTACATTTATTTTAGACTAATTAACGAATAGGACACTAAAACATAATAAGCAGGTAGTCCTTATAATACATAATATGAAGGTTAATAATATTTACATGATTTTTTTCTTTGAGAAAATCATTGCAAGTCTATGACAAGTTGGAAAATAAACCATTGATTTCAAAAGCCGCCATCTGTCACCGTTGTCAACATCAACAAATCGTAATTCATTTCGACTGCCATTCGTGCACTGTTAAAAAAAAATTAAAAATCTTTCTCATGCCCTTGTTACAAATTTAAAAATAAATTAAAAGTTTCATTAAAAAATGTCAAGTTTTTAAAGTAACCCACTCATATTTCTGGACTTTTTTGTGAAAAGCAATTTGTCTTTAAAAAAATATGAAAGGTAAACAAAACCCCGGCATCGCTTTTGTTCGCAAATAAGCAAACCTTTTTGCAACCTACCATTATTTCAGTTTTTGTTTGTTAAATTTCAAACTTTCAGTGTATTCTCCTACCTTCTCAGTTCATAAAATACAACCGGTTCAACTGGCTGATAAGTTCATAGATGAATTTCACAAAACTCTTCTCATGTTGTTTACTACTGAATCAGAATTACAAATCCAAAACTTATGAATTTAACTTTGTAATATTTGTTTCAGAATTTCACACTCTATTATGTTTATAAACAATTAATTATCAGCCATGGACTTAGAAGACAATGAAATTTCAGAAGAAGATTTTTCGCGAATGCATGACCGTCAATGGAACAACGCTTCGAATTACAGAAATGCTTCTGAAATCATGAACACTGTTGAAAATCCATATAAAAAAAGGAGAGAAGATGCAGCTCATTTAAATTTCAAACCTTTGGAGTTAAACCTACATTGTGGAAAGACTCAAAAAAGTAAATTTTCTTTTCCCCAATGCCTATCATACCGCGAAAATGGAATGACTAGTCAAAGTAATTTCAACTCTCAAATTTTAAAACTGAAAATGCGACAGCTAAAATGGGTCAGCATGAGTCAAATAGATTTTTCAGATTATGTAAATTGCTACTATGTTACTGGTTTTAAACGAAATATAATAGGAGCATGGACCTATCATGAGTATTCAGCTACTTTACTTGAATCTGTGTCATTCCAATACAAAAAGCTCGATTCAAAAAGCAACAACGTTGACACTAGTATTTCCCAAGTTTCCTACACACATATTGCAACATTACCAAGTTACAAAGTATTTGATATGTGTGGTTTAACTAGTGGGAATCAAGATTATGTACTTTATGTTGCTAATTCCTATTCTCGGCATAAAAACATGGCCTATCTTGCTCGTGCCGGAGCTAATAATGGAGGTGAGGCACCGCGGGATGATATTGTAAGAAGGTTTGAGCATCAAGATATCCTTTGGAGTTGCTCTTGGAACGATAATAAAAAACGATTTGCAATAGGCGCTGATAGATGCTTTTACTTACATGACTACCAGAGCTTTTCTAAGAAGATTGAGTTATCGAAAGGACAACCGTATTCTTTAGATTTCAACAGTGATGGCAATATTTTGTATTGTGGTCTTCATCAGGGGGACTTAGTGTGCTACGATCTTCGTACTGAAGCTGTACCTGCTATGACTATACCCTTATGTACTAATATATCATATATAAAACTTATGTCTCATGAAAGGAATGTGGTTGCAAGTGGATTCAATAGTGTTCTCCTCAATGTTAGTATTTATTTTCATCTTTAGAAGCTTATTGCAATACAAGTTGCTATCCACTCTAAGCAAACAATTATGTATTGCTAGTTCAAAAACGCTTTGATATCTTAGCTAATTTAGTTGGCACAATCAGGTACAGAAATGGGGATATTCTCATATCATGATCTGTTGCGCCAACGACAATGTGCTAAATAGATTTTAAACTTGAAAACTTTTTTTATAAAAAAAAGGGTGTAGATGTTTGCCTGGGTTGGTAGCTAGTTATACCTATACCTTTTAAGTTGCTCCCTTTCTGTGATATTTTTTTAGTTTTTCGTGGGCCGCTGCCCGGACGTAGCCAAGACTTAGTGATTATTCTGCCGTAGATCATGATACGGAAATCTCCCCACAGAAATATCCCCATTGTCTATTTCACAATTCGGTCTAAACTAACTTAATGCTTGAAAATATTTTTTCCATTATTAAAGATGGCAAAGGAGAAGTAGTAATTAATAGATTGTAAAGATTAGATGTTTTCTTAGTTTCGCTTAATAGTTTTCTACCATAATAGAATTTCATATTCAAAAATCGTGACTTTTTTGTAGAGGGTTAGATAGGATGTGCGTGAGCTGGTAGCATTTTAAAAAATATTAAAATGAAATAATGATATGTTAAACTATTTGACTATAACCTTTCTTAGGTGATAAATTTATACTTTTCCTTAGAATATTTGGAAGATTTCTTAATTCAAACCTAAAAGTAATCTCCAGACATTGGTGACTTCTGGACAACTTAAAGGGTATAACTTGTAGCCATCCCAGGGCAAAACTCTACACTTTCTTTTTTTTAAAAAATTGCAAGTTTACAATCCCTTTGGTATCTTGATATGAACAGATACCAATACAGAAATATCCTCTCAAAATATATATCATAATATATTTATTTTAAAGTAAGTAGTATTGGATATTTATAGATCTATCTCGGGTGCTGAGGTGGAAATCTTCCTAGAATGTACTTCTTTTTGGTACTTATTCATTACAGGTGGCTGTAAAAAAATCACTTAAGCTACTATTATTACCAATGAGGCTTAAATAATTATGGTAACGTAATTGGTCCTTGTAGCAAAATTTGTTCAGTTAATCTACAACTTGCTTATAAAATTGTTTAGAACTCTTGATATTTGGTTCAATGTCGTCATAAAATCTGTGCTTTGGTGTTGAAATAAATTGACAAGGTTATCTCAAAATTTTTTAACTAATGTCCCTTGTGCTTAGCTTTATAAGGTTAATATATAATAAGCATAATAATTAATGTATAAAAAACATAATAATTATTTTATAATAAGCATAAATAAAAAAAATAGAAAATAGAGAAGCTTGTTAATAAAATTTCAATAGGACTCTTTGGAGTTGTAATTTTTTCTTAAAGTTTAATGCTTATAAAAAGTCTTAAAAATCCTAAACTTTTTTTTGTTAATATATATCTATATATAATATATACAGTTCCATATCCGAATGTCCGTCTACCGGAAGGATCTCATTTCCGGAAATTTTTTAACAATCAAAATAACAAAAATTTCCCTTTTCAAAAATTTTTATTATTATTTTTTTGCATTTGCGCCTTAAAAAAGGTATGCATCTATAAGAATCCTCCGCGTTCCTGCTTCTGAATGATTTTTATCAGACTTTTTTTTTATTCGATTTTAATCCGAAATCTGCTTTAATATGAAATAAATTTGATATCACAGAAACGACTTTCCAACATTTCACTATAACGCAAAAGAAATCACATATTTTTTTTACTAATGTCTTGCATACAACGTCATGTCTCACATACTCAATTTCAGAGAGCATAAAAATTTAATATTTTTGAAAAATTGTGGATTTGCGATAAAATTGTCGTGACTAACGCAGGTCATTAAATGATTATGCAAAAGCGAGATTCGGAATTCGTGGTTTGTAATATTACATAAAAAATAAATTCTAAAATGTCTACAAATGCATGATTCGAAATTTCCTGTTTATAATAATACAGCATTTAGAGACTACGAAAATCGGATGCAGCAACTGACAAAAATAAGATCAAATCCATGGGAGATTGCTGGTGAATCATCAGTAATTTAGTGCTAAATTTGAAGTCCGCCGAACGTAATAATTGACATTCGAGAGTGTCGCAGAATATCATTGTATCTGTATGTCAACAAAACAAATAAGAAAATGAAGTTTCTATAGCAATAAATTTATTTTAAAACATAAAACTGGTAAACATACTCTCACAAACAGAGTGACAAATGAGTAACGAAAAGAAAGAATGAATACAAACAATAATGCTTCAACAGAAGCTTAAATACTCTTTAAACAGATGAAGTCATGATCCAAGCCAGAACGACCAACAGCAAATGAAAAGAAACTGGCCGATCCCCGCAGACCATGACGTTACCGACGCAAGTTGAATGCATGAGACCATCATCTTAAACTACTGACGAAGATCGAACCTATAACCTTTTGTAATTTAATCAATCAAAACAGAAAACTCTTTTAGCCTTCATTTATCTAACAATATCGTATAAATATGCGGATTCACTGTGGAATCGTTGCTAATCGAATGCATCTAGAAATGATTTCTTACCAAAATATAACATATTATGATATTGAGATTTTAAAACCCCGAGCGGAATTCTCTAACAAAAGCTGCAAAAAAAGTGCTATGACACAGATTTATTCATTGTTGGTTGAAATTGACATTAATTATCGTCTATTATTATCGAATAAGGATGTTTGTCTTAAAGACCTATTATCCAAAAAAATCAAATTTCCAGGCTGCTGAAGTCCCGACAATTCTAGATATGGGACTTCCCACTGTATATATTGTTAAATGAATAGGCTTTTTATCTAGACTTAATTTCTTTATTTTTCGTCTCAGATTACATTTTCTCTTTAAAACCAAATTCTAAACATTTGTAGTTATGATGTTCCCTACACCATCTTCAGAACTATGCCACTGTCTAAACCTCTTCAATCATCTCTTTATTTAGACTATTTATTCTTAAAAATTTTCTTTTACAAGTACATATATGTTTAGTTTTTATAAGGGAAAAAATTAGTTTTTTCCACAGAAAAATATGATTTTTATCACCACTTCAGTTTTACTTTCTAGTACAGGATCAGTCTGCCTGTTTAAGCCCATATTTTAAGTGAAAAATAATCAAAAAGTTAGAGAAATCAACATTTGATCTTAGATTTTAAGCTGCAGTTTGTGTATCACTGTTAATTGCTATATCAGCGGTGATTTTGAATTAGTATTGTTTTATTTATCTTTTTTCACAAATAATTAGGAAAACAATAGACCCTTTTTTTATGTGTATTTTTTAATAGAAAGAAATACCTGTGAATCTCGAAAAATTGACGAATCCTGCATAAACTGGACTTAATTATCGGGGGATACCATAAAGCTACAAACTTAAAAATTCCACAACATTATCTGTGTCTGTCAGATCAAATAACGTTCATCATCATCATCATAGTTGGCCAGACAGCCCAATGTGAGCCAATGCCTTCCTAATAACGTTATCTTTATTTGAGGGCAAATCTCATATCAAGAAAGAACAACGTGAAATATTTTATATTTGGGTTTTTCAGCAGTTGACTCATACACCGAGATATATGGTATACAAATTGTATTGCAATCAAGAATATTTTGTTCATAATTTAAGCAATTCTATACTTGTACTCACTGTTTTATTTTTTTTATAAAAATTTTCTTATATCGCTGACCGGACTGTGTAGTAGTCAGCGAGTTGACCTCGCATGAGAAAGGTCCTGTGTTCCAATCCTGGACAAGGCATAGATGTTCTTTCATTCTCTGTAATATCTGACTTTACTGTGGGAGCAATGTTGGCCCACTTAATATGGTGCCCTTAAAAGAGTGGTCAGCAAATCTGCCCTGTTGATACTTGAATGACAAGTGTCAATCGGGTGGGCGTCTTAAACCCGCTAATATCCATTTTCAAATATTATCAAATGTAGCAAACTATAATACTTTTCTCCATTTTCTTTCTAGGTTGATTTGAGAGCCAAAAAGGAAGTCTTTCAATATCCACATCACTACAGTCTCTATAAAAAATTGACTTTTAGTTTTAATGAGTCGGCTAACATCTTGTGTGCTCCTGGTGAAGATAACATCACTAGGCTATGGTCATTAAGTGACGGAGAACTTCTGCATTCACTTCCTTTACCAAATGCGCAAGATTATTGTGGTCAAATTAATTCTTTATTTGAAGCTGATGATAGAAGAATATTTGTACATATTCTACTAGGGGATACAATTCATACATATGAATCCTTAGAAGACTGTAAAAACATTAAGCCCGTTGCATTGAGTGCAAGATTACGCTCTTAGTCAGTTTAGTGCAATGTTTTATTTAAATGTAAAGATGAAATTGTTTTAAAAGTACTGAAATAATTAAATGTTATTAAAAGCTTGATGCTTAAATTATCTAAATGTCTATTGCTTGTAGAAATTATAAATATTTATGTATTAAAGTATGCTGAATCAAATACAGTTAAACCTTGATAATTCTAACTTTGAATTTTTTAGATAAAAGAATAATTCTCTTTTATTTAAAAAAAGAATAAAAATTGCTTTAGTGAATTTTTATCAGTAATTTGAATTACTACACCCCATATCTCATCTTTGTTTAATTTTTTTATTTCACTTTTATCAATTTTTCTTAAAACTTTTGCACTTGAAAGTTATAAAATGGAGATAACCTAATGAAATAGGACAGCTGTTCCCAAATTTTTTAATTGTACTTCTTGACAGCTTACTATTGTAATCAACTTTCACATATTCAGGGGTGATTGTGAGCCCAAGTCAAAATTCCGGAAAATTTCTTTGGTTAAAAAAAAAAGTTTAAATTGAAAAAAATTTAAACAAGGTTTTTTCCTGATTCTCAATATTTCTTAGTTTACTTAAAATATATTTAAAATTTTACATATACCTATGATGACCTGGAGAAGTAATTGAAATTTACAAAATGTCTTTCTTTCTTGAGTTTATGAATATTAATCTTGACTATAAGCTTATAAAATAGATCTCCTTACAAACAAGTAAAATAAATTGTGTTTAGTTCCACTTTTGAAAATTTGATTTCCGAAAACTTTTGCGATCAATGTTTTTTTTAAACATCTGAACCTTCGATCTCCGTAAACTTCTGGATCACGGTTAGTGAAAAATCAGGAAATCCGGAGCACAATCAGCCCTGCATATTGTTCTGTGAATAGTTTTTTTTAATATTTTTATCTGCTTTAAATAGTTCAACTAGTATGATATTGAACATATCCTAAACAAATTTTGTGTTAAAACAAGTACAGTATTCATAATTTATTTTGAATGTTAAAAATCATTGGACCATATGATCTAACAAAACTTAATCCTCAAAGGTGACTACATCACTGAAAGTTTACATGATTATTCAGCTATCACTTCTGAAAAAAAAAAGTCTCAGGAATGTTAAAATTGTCTTTTAACATTCCTGATTAATAGGTGCCTAAGTTATGTTAGCTATTGATATGTGTTTCCAATCTGCTGTATATTACAACTCATCAGGGCAAGAATAATTCCGGTAATTTCTATTTCAAAAAATATAAGTTTTAACAATTGAATGATAATGCAAAATTTGTATAACCAGTTACTATCATCTATAACTATTCATTTTGAGTAAGTAACAATAAGAATAAGATTGACAAAATATTTCTGTTTAATATGTTCCATTCTGTTTCAAAATGCCGCATTTTTAGGAAAAAAATAACCTTCATTAAAAAAGGTTGATAAAAAGAAAAATATAAAGGAAAAACAGAAAAAAATTATTCTTAATTCTGAAATGCAACTTAATGGTTAAGAATCTTTGTTTTCTATATTACTAGTACAAGAAACAAAGAATCAAGTCTACTAGAAACGCTCTGTTAATATGCTTCGCTTCAGTTAAAACTGAAAAATGAAACAAAAAAGTTCTCAATTTTTTAAACATAAAGTGCTTAAAAAATGATTAAATTAACTTGCCTGAACATAATTACAAAACTCATGGTTCAGTATATAGTAATCTAATTTCCTTTCTTCTAATTTTGCTTTCCCATGTATGTTTCAGATCATAAATTAGTTTTTGAGCTTAACAAAAATGCGTAAAAACTATTTCTAATGTATAGTAACAATTAAGATTTTATAGTAATACAAATAAGATTCTTTCAAATCTATTAAAATCTCCCGCCCAAAAAAAAACATTGTTGAATATTCAACGAAAGGGCCAAATATTCGTTACATCCCTAGTGAAAATTCAGATAGTAGTAAGTAATTTATAAAAAAATTAATTCTAAATCAAACAGTAAAAATATATATATATTCTTAAAATTTTAATGATTCTTTTATAGTAAATGCAAAGTGAAAATTCAGACTTTTTTGCTTTCTTTACTTCATGCTTGTTGAATGTGTTTGATAAACTTTTAAACAAAACATATTAACAACACAATACATATACAAATAATGAATTTAATAACATTGATGCAGAACACATAGCTTTCTTTAATTTTCAAAATGCAACTCGCAAGTATATTTTACAAAAACAAATGAAGTTTAAAAAACATCAAGGAACATTTAAGCTCTTTAAAAAAAAGTTAGAAAAAAAATAGAGTGTTCAAAATAGAGAAGAATGAATAAATTGCCATTGTTTCATGTACATTTGATACCAATCTGCACTGCAGTTTTGACCACAAACATTTCTTAATTGATGATGACTTTCATGACCTATATGAGACATATTCACTTGGTTAGGTCTATAACTGTGGGAAACATGTCCATTAATTTGGTGATTGCATGCATAACCAGGCAACTGGTGTTCCTGGTGGCAATTCATGGACAGAAAGTTTCCATAGTTTACTGTGCAATCATTATGTTCATGAGGTTGACTCGTGGATGCGATGTTTCCAGAATTCACTGCACTAGTGGAGTGCTCTTGAGGCTGACTCATAAAAGAAACGTTTCCATAATGATGACTTGGGAATGGTAAATCTCTGTAGTTAGCTGCACGTGTGTCACGTTGATGCCCTCTATTAGCTGATTTTGATCCTTTAAAATAGGGAGTAGAATTATTATGAACAGATCGTGAACTAGTCAGGCTTTCAGATTCTTCAGAAGATTCTGTGAGTGTCTTGTTAAATTTATCACTGATTCTTATTGCATTACATGGTTTGGCTTCAAATTTGCTTTTTTGTTTAGCTAGATGGAACTTCTTGGATTCACATTTAAAATTTTGCCTTCCACTGTACATTTTCTTAGCACCATCTACTTCTTGAAGCATGTTTTCAGTATCTTCGTCACTAGAACTAACAGTAGAGCTGTTGCTCGATCCTCCAGAGTCAAGAGGTGAAGAATGTTGTCCTTTACCTGCAGCCAAAGGAAACTTTTTCTTCTTCATATTAATATGTTTCTCTTTCCCTCCTTTTTGACTAGCATTCAAAGTTGTTTTAGATTTGGCTTTTTCAGAAGTTTTTGCAGCGTGGAAAGCACGTTCTAAAGTCAAAAATGGATCATCACTATCTGAACTACTTGAAGAGGTATCTGCAGAATTCTCTTTAAAAACATATCTTTCAAAAACTTGACTAAATCCCGATGCTTTATTTTTCTCAGATAAAATAGATTCATTTGGAACTTCAGAATACAAACTACTATCACAGACATTAATATCACTGGATTTTAAATCAGAAGAATTTGTATCATTTTCTTTCTTTAGTTCATCAGGAATATTTTCAGTTATTTTTTCATCACAATTTATTATTTGATGGGACAAAGCTTCTGTATTGCTATGGTTAACATTTTCTTTAGCAGATTCTTTCTGTTGCATTACAAGATTGTTAACATTCTCAAATGCAGCATCGGTAGGATTTTCAGCTTCATAAGCTTGAAACACTTTAGAATAGAAATCAGCCAAATCTCCTCTAATATCTTTAAAGGTTTTTGTTAAATCCTGCTCTGTTTCAGCCTTATTATCAGAGCAGTCTTTATAAGAGGGAGAAATATCAATTTCTGGAGAGTTATTTGCCTCATTGTTCATACATTTCATTAAAAACTTCCCAACTGAAAGTTGTATTTTATTTGGAATTAACACCGTCTTTGTTTCATTTGAACCTTCGTTATGAACTTTGTCCAATTCTGGTGTATTTGACAACGTAGAAGTTGGAGTATCAATTGATACAGTATTTTTCTCTTGAGTTATGGACTCGAGTGTATCTGAGGAAGGAATCGATTTTTCAATTATCTCTTTAATCTCATACTCACTCACATTATGCTTAGAGGCTTTTGAATCTGTTCCAATATTATCAACTTCTAATGCATTCTTGACATTATTCATACACTGCTTCTCAGAAGAATTTTGGCTATCATTTGCTTCAAAAGTAGTTTTGCTTTTAAGCTCTTGTGAAGAGATATTATCATTAGATACAGAACCTTTAGCATTATTAGGAGAAGATCTAATATCCTTAGATCCACTCTCTAAATATTCAAGAAATGAATTTTTATCTTTTGCTAATTCAGTTACATTAATTTCACTGACAATTTGATTATCTCCATTTCTTGCAACCACTTCCGAAATTAAATTCTGCTGTATACTGTCTGAAACACTTGACTCCTTATTCACTGTACAGTCATCCTTTTTATTTGCCGTATTAAACTCACCAAGAGCACTCGATTCTTGATTAATATCTTTCGTTTTGATCATATGTCCATTTAATTTGGATGAATCGGCACTGATGTTCTTTTTTTTCAAGTTGCCACTATTATCACTAGAATAGCCATTCATATCATCAGAGTCTTTTTCTTCAAACTCTTCAGAAGAATTCTCAATACCTTCCGAATCTTCAGTCGATGAGTCAGAATCATTAGGTCTAATATTTATTAGATTGGCTGAAATGGGATCTGAAAGGACAAAATAAATCTTAAGTAACTTCAATCATTTTTTAATGATTGTGTAAGTTAAATATGAATAGTTCTTAGTTAAAAAAAAAAAAAATAAAAAATGAAAATTAGCAATGAAAACAAAGGAAGACTCTTTCATACCCTTGCTATGATTGGAATATGCATAGTTTCAAAAAAAAAAATTTTTTTTTAGTGGTAAATAAAGGTAATTTATTAATAATATAATAAATGATTTAAAAGAATTTTGTCCACCAATACATGTAAATAATGTGAACATATAAATTAAAGGTCAGTTAGAGAATTAAATTCATTCTGTTTAAATGCCTTATTAAGGGTCTTATAAGAGTTAAATTTTTGTTAAGAATTCCAACCATACTCTTCTATCATTGATAACCAAATGCATTGATGCACCTAACTCGAAAGTTTGGGATATGCTGTTTTATAATGCCCATAACTTCTAAACCATTTTTCAAAATAAGTACACAAGTTAGGGAGAAATATATTCTTTTCTTTTTTCCTTTATCAATTTAATAACATCAAAAATACATGTTAGTTCATTGTGAATAAAAGCAAACTGAATATTTTTTATAACTAATTGTAAACTTTAATAATAATATAAACTTTTACTAGCAATATGAAAACCAGTGTTGCATAATTTAATAAACTTTAATAGAAATTATAATTACCAGGAAGATTATATGCTTTGAAGTTATGCTTTACTTTCATCTGTTCAAATGCTACTACTTCATTCTTATCAAGGAAAGTTATGGCTACTCCTTTTGCACCTTACATAAAAATAAAATAAAAATTACTGCTTTGTACTAAAAATAAATAAAATTTATTAAAATATGCATAACTTATACCTAATGAATGCACATATTATAAATAAAAAACCTAGTAATCTGAAATAAGACAATTCAGTATAATTTTTTTTTTTCAAAAATATTCAAAATTTTATTAGCATGCTTTAAATTTTCAAGCTAAAAATCATTTGAAACCAATAAAGTGAGTTTGTATTTAATACCATATCTTCCAGCACGTCCACAACGATGGAAATACACATCTGAATTAACTGGCTTGTCAAAATTAACAACAAGATCAACATTCTCAGCATCAATACCTCTAGAAGTCTGAAAAAGAAAACAATGAAATACAGGAATACATGACAGATATATATAAGAACAGTTCATAAAGAATTCTGCACAGGACAATACAGGAGATATAACTCTGTCTTTTTTTTTTTTTTTTTTTTTTTGTCTAGATTTATGTAATATGAACTAAGTTATACTTTGAAAAAAAAAGCATACATATTTTCTCATATTAACTGGTTTGATAAGTAAATAAGCAATAAATTTATTTAAAAAAAAAGTCACAAGTAAGCCAGTATTTGCTCAAAACCACTTCTTATATGTTAATGACCAAAAAGAAAAACATACCCCTTGATTTTTTTTTTATACTGAAAAATGACATTTAACATTATGATGAAAAACATTAAGTTTAAGAAACTTCACTTTTGAGCAGTTTAACCACTTAACGATCGGTTAATTTTCAAGAAAACGGTCATAAAAGTGTCTATTTTGCCAAATACACGTATTTGATTAGTGCTAGTATCTAGTTTAAAATAAACTACTTACAATTACCTTAAAAATATCCTCGTACTGCTCGTATGGTGTGTAAAATGAGAAATAAAATGTTTTCCCGGTAAAAGAAATTAATTAGTTTTATTCTCATTGGTACATTACTACTGAACACCCCAGCCAGTCAATATCACAGGAGTGAGAAATAGCGAGCGAAAACTCACCTCGTTATTTCACGGGAGCGAGAAGGAAGGGGTTAAAAAAAAAAGGTTAAATACTTTTTTTTACGTTGAAAAGTTTGATACTTACAATTATAAGAAAACAAAGGGGAGGCAAAAATTATTGAAATTTGCCAAAAAATTCCCTAAATATTATTTCAGTATAAATTTTTTTTAAAAAACTATGTAATATTTCAAGCATTTTAATAACTTAAAAATTCTAATAACACCAAAATTAAGTAAAATGACTCTTAAAATATAGACATCTAAAATTAATTTCTTTTGAATGTTAAATTAGAAAATTAATGATAATTTAAAAAAAATTCAACAATATAAAATATTTCAATACTTACTACATCACTGGTAACAAGAACTTTGCACTTAAAATGTTTTAAGCACTCAATGGCTCTGATACGGTCACACTGTTCTTTAGCACTGCTAATAAATGCACACGCAAAACCCCAGGATTTAACGTCATAGGACAAAGGTTCAACTCTGGAAGGAAATATTCATTTCAAAATTAAATTTTGTGACAGTCTTTTCAATAATATTATAGACATTACTTTTTTTTATTCACATATGCACAAATTACAACCCAAGGGACCAAAAGTCGTCCCTGAACAGTCTTAAATACTAATAAAAATATAGGAGGGGGGTATTAAAAGTAAGAGGAAAAAAAGTAATAGAAAAAATCTTTTGACGGTTGTGCTTTGTACAGTAAGTTACTGATTTATTTTGGTCTCTTTCATAGTACCAGATTATAACCATATAACTTTACAAGTTCTGTTTATGGCAATGGCTCCGTGTTAGGGCCGGGTTAGCCTGGTTGGTAGGGCACTGAGCCCATGTCCAAGAAGGTGTTGGTTTGATTCCCTTCGGCCGAAGACTCCCCTTGTAGTAAATGGTGACTGGTGACAAATCATACCTCTGTAGGTACTGATCCAGGAGTTTCCTTGTTTTCTGCTTGGTTAAAAATTACAAGGTTACGGAGTTCAACATTAGTAGACGTAAACCCAAAATTGGGTCAGATGTTCAACAACGGTTATAAAATAAAAATAAAATAACTCTGTGTTAACAGTAAAAATTAACTTCTTATGAAATTTTACAAATAAATTAGATTCTTTTTTAACATTACAACTTCAGTTTTTTTTATCTTTTTTTTAAGAATAGCTGTTAGATAGTTTTTCTTTAATCTTAAATATTTCTTAATATCTAATTAATATCTTAAATATTATCTTAATATCTAATTATTTTTATCATCTGAAACATTTTTATTAAAAATTTTTCCCTTTACCCCATACCAATAATAAAATTACTTTTCAATAATGACTAAACTTAATAGATTAAAAAAAATATTTATTAGTGATTTTAAAAAAAGTTGCTATTTAGCCGAATACCTGGTATTCTGTACAATATTATTGGCGGAATATTCTGCATTCAACCAAATCACTATTAATTACATCATTAAAGAAAATGTAAAAGTTGTAGAGAAATTTGATATTGCAAGGAATTCCCTCAAATTTAAAACTAAAACTTATTTATAAGATTGCGAAATAAGAAAAATACATGATAAAAACAAAATTGTTTTGAATAATTTTTACACAGATATCATACATTATTAGTTTGCAAAATATATAGTAAAATAAGAGCAAAAAAATCTAAAATATTCAAAAATTATCTTTGATTTGAAACTAATTTATAAAATAGTGAAACAAGAAAAGTATTCACACACACACAAAACAAATATATATACATATATTGAATAGCTTTGACACACATTTAGTAGT
The DNA here is from genome assembly GCA_949128135.1 of Parasteatoda lunata. Taxonomy (NCBI): domain Eukaryota; kingdom Metazoa; phylum Arthropoda; class Arachnida; order Araneae; family Theridiidae; genus Parasteatoda; species Parasteatoda lunata. The sequence goes on along the minus strand of OX421979.1, from coordinate 55,883,634 downwards.
TCCATAGATTATATAACAATAAAAATGAAGAAATATAAATGAGGCAAATTAAGTCATTTACAAGAATTTTTAATGAAGTCAACAAAAAATTTAGGGAAATTTGAAATTGCACGGCATTGCTTTCTCAAAAATGAATCAAATAGTAAAATAATTCATAAAACATAAGATTAAAATAATGTTTCGAATAATTTTAAAACAAATTTGACAATTTTTTTTTGTTTAAATAGATATGATAAAAAAAAGAAAGAACAATGAGCAAATATATTTTTACTCGCTAAAAGCATTTTGTGATTATTTTTGATCTATTAAAAGGCTGTTCTATTTTATATAGAAAGTGCATTTTTTAGTGGGGTTGCATCAGGATTTAGTGCATCAGCCTGGTTACTAAAATGGAAAACTAAAATTCCTGAACCACAAAAAATACATATTTGCCACTTATACATTATTTTATGTATTTCATTTTAATTAATTCCACATGGGAAAAAAGAAGTTCCTGCACAGGAAATGCGTTCCATGAGAAATATTGGTGCAAAAATCGCAAGCTTGGCCTTCGTCAAACCAAACTATCTCACTTTTCCAGATTTTGGCACGAAAATTTAAAATTCCTTTCAGACAATTTCTAAATTTTCAGATTTTTCAGGTAATGCAGTAACCCAAGCAGATGCATTAAAAAAAATCTAAATTTAAAAAAAAAACTGACCTTGAAATGAGATTGCAAAATACTAAGCATTGAGTAAAATTTACAGATGTTAAGACTTTTTCCAATGCCTCAAGCTTAGTCTTGTACGCCATAAGCGACATTTTTGATAATTCCAAAACCTGAATATAGTGCACCATACCTGCAGTGAAAAAGAAAAACATAAATAAAAAATACACATATAAATAAGACTTCAATCATCTGAAGTAATTAAAACTGGATCTACTTCCTAATTTTAGAAGTAACCTCATTTTTTAAACTTTTATTTAATTTTTAACTAGACTTTTAAACATTTTTTTTTTTTTGGAAAAATACTCTATTTATACAAATCAACTTGTACCATGTTCCTAAACTGTAATCCCTTTTTTAAATCATATTAAGCTTTGTAAGGTTTCTCAGTTTAAGGTCTTCTAACTTTTTTGTGATTTTCTAAGTTTAACATCAATATTAGATATGTATTACGAGGATAACATTGCAATTATTTTTTTTAGCTTAATGGAAACCATACAGGCAATAATAAATTACAAGAAAAATAATAAAAAGATGGTTAAAATAATAAAACAACAAAAATTACAACTTTAAAATTTTCTAAGCAAAACCAACTTCACTCATATAAAATGATCAATTTTGACACTGCCACCAACTAACAAAATGTATATTTCTTACCCATTTAAAATAAGCAATTTTATAGTGATGCAGTACAAATAATTTTTTTAACAGACTTATGTATAGCTGATTTATGGAACCATAATATTTGAATTCAGAAAAAAAAAATATATATATATATATATATGAAGATGTATATATGTATACAGTTGGATCCTGTTTTAATAAAACCCCACCATGAAGAGTAGAGGTTGAAAATAAAAGAAAGCAAAAAATGTAAATCTAAAGAAAAATTATTATGAAAACTTTAGTTATTATGCTTACAAGACTTAAAAATACAGCAAAATGTAATATAATTGATTTCCATAAATACAGTTGTAAAGAATACCTAAGAGCGTTAACTCATTATGATTGAGGCGTGCCAAGTAAGCTTTTCTAAAATATTGGCTTGTCAAAGATCTCAGTTCCTTTGGATAAGTAGCACTTGTAGCAATCACTTGTTTTTCTTTTGGCAAAGAAACAAAGATGAAACTAAAAGAGAAATTACTTGTCAGAGAAGAAAAAAAACAAGTTAGAAAATTATATATATATAATGCAAAGATTTAATTTTTTTCAGTTAGTAAGCCATAAATCCAAATAAATATGAACTCTTTACAGTTGTTTATGTACTTAAATATTATAATAGTATTAAATATTATAATATCGATATTTAAGTTAATGTAGTCTATCTAGTTGAATATTTAGAACCTAGTTAAGGAGTCAAATTGTAAACAAAATTGTTAACTGTGAATGAATAAATTTGAAAGTACTTACTCTAAATCATCTTTAAAATTTGATTCCAGCAAAACATCTGCTTCATCTAACACAAGTAAGCGAATAGAATTGGCAGGTAGAATTCCCAGAGATAACAAATGCTTCAAACGGCCTAGATAATAAAAAAAAAAAAAAATGATTTTGATCCATTATTAGAAAAACGCATTAAGTGGATTTTCATAAAAGAGGTAAAATCCATGATATTTTAACCTTATTGGTAAATACAAATTTCTAGAACAACAAAAAAATAACATAAGAAGTAGGATAACAAATGAAACAGATACAGTAAAATAGATTTTTTAATGTATTTAAATTAAATAACATTCCAACTAACTACTTTTTTAGATATGAACCGTCACATAAGAGGTAATTATTGTTACTAAATTAAAATATATACAGATGAACTGGCTTATAACAAGTGACCTCAATATTCACTCTTTAAAACCGGGTGCTCCTTTGTTGCCAGGTTCTTTAATATAACTCATGACCTGAAAAACACAGTCTACATCAAATTGGAATTTTTCAACCCAAAAAGATCGAAAAGGATTTTTCGGGACAAAAAACATAAAAAATAATTTTTTCCAAGAAAGTATTAGGTGGCAGAATTAAGTAGAGATTTTATAAATTAAAATATATTGCACACTAAAACTGATCTTGGCACATAAAAAGCGAGTTATGCTCCAATAGACTTAACATTGTATTATTCAAGCATTTCAAGTCACTAAATCCAGGTTCTCGTTAAATCAAGGTTGACTGAATATATTAGTTTAAATAAATATTTAATAATTGTTGCAAAGTTAATAATGAAGTTTACACATATCACAGTGCATTTTGTATAATGTTTACTATATCTTCAAAAATAAAAACAAATAACATTAAATAAAACACAAATAAATTCAAATTTATTAATATTTAAAAAGGTCAAACTTTTTTTAAAATATTGATCTGATCAATATTAAATGTTCTATCAATATTAAATTTTTAACTTGTATTTAAAAATCAAGGGCACCATTAAAAATACGGAAACAAAAACTTTTAGTAAATCTTACCAGGGGTTCCAACAATAATCTGACAGCCATGTACTCGTTCTACATCATTATCAACAGGTATACCACCTATGAAGCAATTGCAAGTTAAACCCTTAAAAGCAGATCCAACAGCTCTAACAACATCGCAGATTTGCAAAGCAATTTCTCGAGTAGGAGCAATAATCAGTACCTGTTGAAAGAAGATTATAAGTTATAAAAGTAAGACAATGTAAAATGAATTATATTTGGGTGTGAAAGTATAAACCTTCATAATTTAGTACACAAAACTGGAAAAAAAAAAAAAAAAAGAATAAGCACAGACCTTTAAAGATGATTTGCCAAAATTTTTTTACTATTGTGGAAAATGTTTTAGCATTCTCACCAGTAATGAAAATTTAGAACTTAATATGGTCCAAGAACTTAATATGGTAGACAAACTTGAGGAAAAAAATTTGAATTTTACAATTGCATAATTATTGTGTACACATCAAAAATTAGTAATTGCCGTCTATTATACCCTAAAACTAATCAGGTCCATTACCCCAAAACGAATAAAGATTAGTATTTCTAAAATTCAATGAAAAATAAGCTAAAATAATATTAGTAAACAGATTCAACATATAGAATAAAATGCTTCAACCAAATAAATAGAAGAAAACAGATAATGTAAAAACTAACAAAATATATTAAAAATTAATTATTTAAAATTATAAATTAACTCAATTCTAAAAGAGCAATAAACAATGTTTTATTGATGAACAATTATACTGTCAGTACATGAATACTAAGCATAACACAACAGGTAAATCGGAAATATCAACATTTATATTCAAAAAAATTTTTCTCGCTTTCAATTACTGTCAGTTTACATTAGAATTGTCACTTTCGACACTTTCAATAATTCCGGTTGAAAAATTTTGAAACTAAAACTTAACCTACACGCAGAACAATAAAATTAGTACTACAATTTTTTTAAATGCATGGCATTCATGGATTACAAAAATTTTTACCTTCCAGTGTTATAGAAAAATGTGCTTATTTACATACATATGCTTCAATGACATTAAGTTTCAAAAAATATGTATACTTTTATTAATGGAAATTGTGTTCATATTCACATTAGTACACTTTTTTATTTTTTTGTATCAAGAGAGTGAACATAAGTAACACTATTATAGAGTGATTCTGGTCACCATCAAAATTTTTTTATGAGATAAAATCAATAATTTAGTTCTTTAGTTTTGTTCTTATTTAATAATAAAAATAAACCAAATAACTAACAAAAATGATTCTTAGAAAAAAACTTTCTTACAAATTATAAGAATGTTAAAAATATTCTGATTTCCATCCATTCTTGATAATTTATAATGTACAAATAAATAAGGCAGTATAAGCTCAGATAGAAAATATAAAATTAACTCCTAACAGACCAATGCCACCATATAAGCCATCTATGCCAAAATAATGGATAAATACCAAAATAATCAATGTCAATATAATATTCACTAACACTGTTTGTGGAAATTTTTTATAAAAAATAACCTGCCTCTTCATAAAACATTTATTCTTTTTGAATTCACAAGAAGAAGAAAAATTCTTTTTTAGACTATTACCTATTAATGCAAACGAGATTTAAAATTATATCCCATGATTTAAAATCATACATCACCATTCCTATTTATGCAATTTAAAATAGCTCATCGTATTTCCCATTTTTGCACTTTTATATCAAATACTCTGTTTTGTATTTTTGTGATTTAAAAGCCAGTATTATTATTTGCCTTCAAGTGACTTTTCACTATTCCAGTTTTTAAATAGTGTGTATAGAAATAGTGATGTTACACGTACATCAAACTACATGAAATACGAAGCAAGATAGCATAAAGATAGCCTTGAAGATAGCATAAATTACGTACCACAACGTATGACTTGCAATTTGGAACGCAACATACGTTTTTTGTACATTACGATGTTAGATTCACAATTCAAAGAATCTGAAGAACTAAATGTTACCTATTAGCGGTAAACATTTAAAGATAAAACACTGCATTAATAAAAGTAACTAAAACCAGTACAAAAACTTAAATTTATTTGCTAGAGATTCGGACCATCTAAACGTCACAGTGAACGATAACCTGAAGAAAAAAACTGGAGAGAAAATTTATGTATTTCCACTTAATCTTCAAGAATTTACCCATTAAAGCTTTTCTAAAATTATGTGAGAGCAAATTTTTTTACAATGTCATATTTGATAGCATTAAAATTGCATATATTTGAAATTACCAGATTTTCAGTATTGGAAAAATTTGTTTCCCTACACCCTACTTGTATTTTGCAATCGATTCACAGGTGAGAGGTAAATAAATAAGGATAAGGGTCTTTTTCTAAATTTATATCAGACTCCCACTTAGCAGGCCCTGAACTATTCATATAGTAAAGAAAACAGCAAAAGGGGGAGTGATCAAAATTTCCCTCATTATAATTGAAGTTTCTTTTTTTCGTGCTTCTTTAGTAGCAAAGATTATTATTACTATTTTGAAAATTAATTCAAGAGAATCAACTATTAAAGAACCCTATCATTTAATTCAACGACATTTTAGGGCCCTGATTTTTTCTAAACAAATTCAAGGCTTAACCCTGTTTAATTTAATGGGTCCAATTCCACACAAGTGCTGACCCCTGTGGCAGAATTGCTGCAACATTGTCTCAGAACGTTACACAGTTTTTGCAGAAAGATTCTTCATTGGGGAAGGAAAAAATCTTTAAGAAAAATACGTGATTCGGGATCATTATTTTTGAAGTTACTGCAAGGATTTTAAATTTATTTACAAATTTTAATTTGTGTAATGATTTACAACATATGAAAGAGGAAATAATTATTGCATTTTTCGCCTACAAAATGCGAGCATAGTGCCTATAATATTAGAAATAAAAAATATTTCTTTACAATTAAAATTTTTTAAACATTTTTGTTCTCTACTTTCTTCTGTAAACACACAACGTTTCTGTTACTTTAAATTAGTAATTTTTATAATTAAAAGTATCCTAAAGCAAAATATTAGTGCTAGAGAACCTAGAGAAGTTTGTCACAGAAAGCCAGAAAAAATTCTGACACAGGGGTGCCGACTAAAGTCATTTTATTTTTCTTTATCACACTTGTTACATTTGTAATAAATTTTATTATAAAAATGCAAAATAATTATTAAAACTGTTTGGAAGTAAATTTGGAATATTTAGGTAAGGGTTAAATATGTTTTGATTACAATTCAAGAAATATATAAATAATACATAAAACGAAAAATATACCTGGGGATATTTTATTGCTGTAAGATTTTCAAGAGCAATCACTGTAAACACCAGTGTTTTTCCGGTTCCAGATTTTGCCTGGACAAGTAAGTCTAAAATGGAGAAATTTCATTTTAAGTGACTGGTATTTTAAGAATAAGTATTACATTTTACAAGAAAAGGAAAAAATGTATAAAATAATGGGTGAAACCAATAAAATAGTACCTCTTCCAAAGCGGCCCACAGGAATTGATTCAAGTTGAATGGGAGATGGAGTTTTATATCCAGCATTCTCAAGACCCTTTAAAATTTTGTCCGGCAAAAGCAAAGAAGAAAAACTCGCTTCTTCTTGCAGGCGAACATCATCTGAACGCCATTTCTTTTCAAAAACATGGGCCGTTCTCACACATCTAGGCATTATAAAATAATGGAAATGTGTAATTCAATATTAAACTTTTATTAAATACGTCAATCAAAATGAATTAACCAAATTTTACGAGTGCCTGCATTGTTTACTGGCAAAACAAAAGCAAAATTTTAGGCACGGTTTCGAGTTTTTCTTAAAATAAGTGGCAGTTACAGTTATTTAGTAGATGTGATGCAATTTTTGTTCTTTTTCCCCATTAAAGGGTCATTTTTACTCTATGAAAAAAATTCGCGGACGCGAGTTCGGAGTTCCGACCGACAGCAGGGATGACCGACAGGAGGAGATACTTTAAACTCCACAAAACAAGTCAATGGATGATTTTCAGGATTAAGGATTCAGAGCAATGCTGTCAAAGCAAAGGCACGAAGCGGGTGAATTTGAGTCTCGCGTGAATTCGACGCGCACAAATCATTGTTCAATTCATTACGCACAATTCATCTCTGGGACACAATATGTCGCAAGCACAATTCGTCGCGAGTACAATTTTTTGCAGTTTCAATGAAATATATCTATTTAGGAAGACAAAACTCTTACATTGTCTACAAAAACTAAATAAATATTTAATTTGTGACCGTTCAAAAATTACCAACGCTCAAAAGAAGGGAGGGTTTTGTGATTTGTTTATTGTTACTTAACACAAGGGAGAGGTGTAAATGCCTGCGTAAGACTTTAAATTGAAAATGTTTGTTGTAGCTAGATCTTAGCTTCCAGCATAATAATTTCGTTAACAGGTAATAATTAAAAAAAAGATATGTGTTGGCTGTAGAATATTTTTTAAGTAGCATTTAACTTGACTAAACAAAATATATGTGTTAGTCGTAACATATTTGTCGCAAGAAATATTATATTCTACCTATCACCTTTGTTGTTGGAAATATTCTGGATTGGTCAAATTTTAATTTTTAAGCTTAATAAATATTAAAACATACTTAGTAGTATTTTTTCTTACTTTTCCTTCCTTTATTATTTTAATTACATAAGAAATTAATAATACAGTTATTAAATTGAATTAGTTTTCTATTTTTGTATGTAAGTACTACATAAGAAAATTGACTTTCACAACAAACACCATGAGCGTTTCATAACAAACACCATGAGTGGGATTTTTTAGAATATGAGACGAGTAAAGTCAAGTAAAAAATTGTTTAAGCATAATGATAAAAGAATATTCTAAATATTTTTTCATCTAAACATGCCGTAATCATCGATATGATGATTACGGCATGTTACGATAAATCCTCTATTACGACAAATTTCCCAGTCAACGCCAGAATCCTAAAAATAAGGATCCGAAAATTGTATGTTCATAACGATTTAAAAATTATTAGCTATCCACTATTATAACAAAATTGGAGGCGACATTTTTATTAATTTCTAGTACCAATATAGAAAAGGGAAAAAACGAGCATCGTTTCCTTCGTATAATTTAAAAAAATTATTTTAATAAATCAATGTTCTTAATATGACCGGGTAAGTTATCCTCTTTTCAACAAAACAAAAATTCTATAGCTATTTTTGAAATTCCTGCCGGGAACATGAAAAGCATGCATCTTTTGTTGATCACATATTATATCTCTCCCTTATTTCCCTAAATTACAACTTTACTATTAAAATTGACATTCAATGTTATCAATGAGGTCAAAAGATATTGCATTTCATTTTATTTTCTTCTTACCAAAACTTGTTACAATTTTGGAACTAGTTGTTTAAACATTTCAGTTCCTGGAATTACTGTCTTTTAAAAAGTATATAGAGTTACGTAATCCAATTTATAATTTCAATTTTATAGGCAAAAAGCGAACTTTCACTGTTCTTTCTCCAGAGAAGCATTTTTCTAAGACGGATTAATATTTTTGACTTTAATCATAAGCAATAGCTGTAAAAATGGGGTCCAAATAGCGTAACTAGGAAAGCATTCGAGCTTCATAGCGTTAACTTTACTTGAGACATTGTTCCTGATATATATATATATATATATATATATATATATATATATATATATATATATATATATATATATATATATATATATATATATATACACTAAATTGAATGAAAGCAATCTTGAGACTATCTGGCGAATAATTTAGAAAATATAAAGATTTTATTTAGAAAAAGTACAAATTACGCAACTGACATCGTTATCTAAACAAGAGAAGCAATATTTCTTATGTATTTTCTAACGCTGAATGGAAGGAGACTATATACCAGGGGTGGCCAACCTGCTGCTCGCGAGCCACATGCGGCTATTTGAAGGATCGTTTGTGGCTCTCGATAAATGTACCCGAGTTTCCTTTTCATTTTTGTGCTATTATATTTTAACAAAATTATTATCGTTCCTTGACGAATCGACAGATATCACAGATCCTCCGCAATAGTCAGCTTTTATACGTTTTGTTTCACCTGACTTCGTTGTTAAAAAAGAATTATTAGATTTAGTAGCACTTTAAGAGTCAACCGCGGTGTCGATATTAAAAATGCATTAGATTCCATAATGAAAACTTTTGATGCGCTTCTTAATAAACTTGTAAGCATTGCAACTGATGGAATTCCGTCAATGCTGGGTAAAAAAAATCGGTTTTATTGTGATTTTAAGAGATAATTCTCATATTCCTCAATTCATACAGATTCATTGCATAATTCACCGAGAACATCTCGTTACAAAATATTTAAAATATTCAGATGTTATGAAAACAGTGTTACACATTGTAAATTAAAAATTTAAATGCACCAATGCAAAAAATCATCGACTATTCAAAAATTTCTTTAAAGAATTAAAGGACGAAGAGCTTCCAAATGACATTAATTTCTTTTGCATTGTTAGATGGTTATCTAGCTATAACGTATTAAATTGTTTTGTAGATTTGTTTGATCCGATAACTGCATTTCTAAAATGAAAGGAAATAACCTATTCAGAATTAGACGATGACAAGTGGTTGCAAGATTTTATGTTTTTAACTGATGACATGGAACATTTGCAAACACTGAATTTACATTTACAGAGGAAAGATAAAATAATATCTAACCTCTCACAGTGTCTATTTAGTTTTCAACCTAATTTACAACTTTTTCAAAAGGATACTAAAAATAAAACGTTTTGTCATTTTCCTCGAATTAAAAAAATCTGTTTCAATATTAAACAAGAAAAACTCAACGAGTTTAAGCTAGAAGGAATATTGAGGGAATTCCGTAAATAGATTTCAAGACTTGAAATATTTTAAATCGTCTCTTGATTTTTTTCCGAATCCATTTGAAATTGACATAATTTAAGGTGAGTTTTCCATTTCTGATATAATTATGACCCAAAAAGCATCTGGAGAATTAGAATTAATAGAGATGCAAGAAGATCAAGCTCTTCAATTTAAATATAAGTCGACGTCAATTACTGAATTTTGGAAATTTGTACCAGAATCGAAGTATCCTGAATTAAAAAAGGCTGCTTGTCGAATTATTTCAATATTCGGAACAACGTACTTATGTGAATGATTTTATACCACTTTAAAATTCGTGAAATCACAACACCGATCACTATTAACTAACTAGCATCTCAAAGAATTACTAAGAAGTGCTGTCACCAATTATTCACCAAATTTTAAAGAATTATCAAGAGAAGTGAATAAATGTGTTTAATTTTTAATATTTAAATTCAATATAAATATTCAGTACTTTTATTTATATGTTTTCAATAAATATAATTCCTGAAAAAAAAAATGTTTTTTTCATACCTTTTTTTGCCTACCTTTTAAATACGTATATAATTGCGGCTCGCGAAAAATTTTCAATTTTGAAAACTGACTCGACTATCAAGGAGCTTGGCCACCCCTGCTATATACACATGTCGACAGAATGAATAGTTCAAAATTTAAAAGGGTTTTTGTGTATAAAAAATACTTCTTTGGACGTGTACTTATGTACACGCTTTTAATTGCTATGTAAGAGATATCTAAGCATGTAAGGTATATTTTTTGTTGTAATTTTCTATGTTGAATGAAGATAAAACAGAAATTGATAAGCCAAATAGTTAAAAAGTTATAAGGGTTCTGTGTGAAAAAGTACAATTTTGTACTTGCACTTACCTACACATTTTATATTGCTATACAGACAAGTGAGGCATTGTTTCCTATGCATTTTTGCAAAGAACTATGCAAAAAAAAAAAAAAAAAAAAGAAACATCTTCAACAGTATTTCAAAATCAGTCAGTATTTCAAAAATTGCGGTAGATTTTTAATATACAAAGTACTATTTTTTAAATGGTACTTATTGTCAAGAAATTTCTTATAATTTAAAATCTATATATCCTATTAACTTGAACGTTATCTCATTCAATTCAGCACGAAATATTACGTCGGAAAATGTACATGGCATGCTAAGATAGCCTGTAGATAGCAATGTAAGAATTGTACATAAATACATGTCAATAGAAATACTTTCGTTTACACATAAAGTGTTTTTTAAACTCCTCATTGTATTTATTCCATTTCCTTCACAAAAAAAAAAAAAAAAAAAAACGTACAGAGGAAAGTAAGGTAAGTTCCAGGTATCATCTATAACAGGGGTTTCCAACTGGCAGCCCGCGAAGCCTTTTTTTGTGGCCCGCGAACTAAAATATATTAGCTGTCATTTTTTTGCGGACAATTTTCGTAAAAAATCTATATGGATTTAAAATACTTTTCTCGTTAATAGAAACCTAATTTCTTTGTTTCTGTGAAATTTAACATACCAACGGTGCAAAAAAATGTATTTCTTGGGTTTTGCATCCAAGAAAATATTTACTCAAATACAAAAATAATCATGTATCTTGCTCCTTTTTACTTCATTTTTTTTTTTGTATTTTGTGAATATAATTCAGCGTGTGTGTATCAGAAATTTTCTCGAAGAAATTCTCCGATTTAACTTTTTGAAACCACTCATTTTGGACGAAAATATTTACACACACAGACACACATTTGTAAATTTTAAATGTAAATATTCATTGTCTGGTGGTTGCAGCAGACAAACCAAACCTCAATTTTCTCATTGAACATTTCGTGTGGTACTATGTAAGTTTTAATACCAACCTTTTTAAAGTTTTATATCTTAACAATTAGATATCTGTTGCACATTAATTGTTTAATGCATAGGTGCACATTAAAGTTATTGTAGCCCGAATTTTTATTATTTATTTAATATTTTTAAAAATATTATTAGTAACAATTAAGTATTTTTAAAAATCTACTTCTTATTCTAATTTGTAATTTAATACTTTTGTTTCAATACTTCAAACATAAAAGAGTCCTACATAAAATTTTGATAAAGTTGCGGCCCGCCATTTGATTTGCGTTTTTAATTGTGGCCCTCGACCTCATGTAAGTTGGAAACCCCTGATCTATAATGACTAAGTTTTCTGCCCTCCCCTTCAAAAGTATTTTTGGAATTAATTTTTCTGTACAAACACCCTTTTTATTGCTATGATTGCTGAGCTAAGATGCATTTCATCAAAACCGCAAGAAATTTAGCTCACGACGAACGGTTGCTATGACGAGTTGTGCGTACAGCGAATGGTCTTTGCGACGAGTAGTCGCTGCCACAAAATGTGCTCACGACGGATTGTCACACGACAAATTGACGTAGAACCCTTCAGTGTCTGAGGGCACTTATTAGAATTCAGAGCTATAGTTCAAAAAATGTACATATTTGGGAGAACTCACCTTTAATAGGGTATATGTTATGGTGTCCTATCGTTGTTAGACATTGTTAGTCATGTCATTATAGGCCAGAAAACGGCCAGTTTAAATTACTCGGCTAGCTTTAATTATATAAAGAAGACATTTATTTTTTTAAAAAAAGAGTATTTGCTGTTAATTTGCATTATACTTATTTTTGATCCATTCATCAAATATAAATGATAGGCTGCTTGAATATGATTGATGAGATAATTGCATAATATAAATGAGCCAGTACTAAATTCCTCATTAGCATTTGAAAAGTACTATGACTATTTATTTGTTAAACACATTGCCTCCTGATAGCAAGAAGATAAAAAATGCATGTATGAAAGCAAAAAGTGATACACAGATTTGTTGTGTTCACATTTATAAAAATTTATGTTCTTTACTTTAAAGTGTCTTTATTCAAATGAAGAGCTAGTGAACTCTATGACCCCCTCTTTTTTTTTTATTACTTGAACATAATTATTTGCTCGTTCGTCTCTTCGTTTGGTTCCTTTCCGTTTCCCCTATAACTACAGCACTTTTAGAATTAAACTTTTTAATTATCAAAATGCATATTATCTCTGCATTTGCTTTTTATTCTACCTATTTTAAATTTCAGATTTTTAAACCTCATCGGCAAGATTCAAACTAATTAAAAATTGGCATTCTTAACAGAAAAAAAAAGAAAAAAAATGGACTGCTTTTGGGAAAGAGAGAAACTAATATTGAAATAATATCTAACGTTATATATTTTTTTAGGAGTTAATATAAGTTTTTTTTTTTTTAGTCTAACCATGATCAAAATATTTTTGATGTTATGTAATATTTAAAAATGTTTTTAAATATTATACTAATTTCTATTATAGTACTAATATTCTCAAATTTCTAAGGAATTATATATTTAAAGACGTTTTAAAATGTCTTCTTTTAAGAATTGATACGCGTGCTTTGGTGCGTATTGATTGAATTTACTCCGCAAATATTTTAATATTTTGAGAATTAGACTATTAATTATTTAAAGAATTAACTGTTAGCTGCTTTTTTAAAAAAAAAATAAATTTATATATTCTTAGTTGAAATTTCTTAGTTTCTCTGAGCATAAACATTTAATTGATAGCTAAAAAAAGAAAAATAGTGTTAAAATTTATTGTAAATTATCTATTTTTTATAAGTGCTTTTAATATTTTTATTATTCTGCTAATTTTTTTGCTTCATTTATTTTAAATAATCTATAATTTTTGTTACTTTAATAATTTTTTATAACCCCCAAAAAACTTTTTTAAATAAAATAATTTCCGCGTAAAACAAGTTAGGAGTTTCATCGATAAAAAGGATATAATACTAAATATTCATAAAAAAAATTTTTAAATTTATTTGTTCGCATTCAGTCATTTATATATTGATTTTAAATATTTGGAAACTATTTTGCTAATTTAGTTAGTAGTCAATTTTTGACTTGTGTTAAAGCGATGGGATGCAGTTTTCAACGCAATGAACTCGCGTTTTTTATTGACCTTACACTACTTTTTAAAAATTTATCAATCAAATTCTATTTTAGTTTATATGAAGATATAACAGATGGCGCCACTATCGATGTCATCAAAAACGTTTTTCGCATAAAAATGTAAATATAAATATTAGGAAAAATAAAGAAAATTATCAAAGTCAGCGAATAGCGCACAACGCATTCTTTACCCGTCAATTTTAAAAATTAAGTGGGGTGGCAAACGTTCTATGAATTATTTTTATGAATGATATTTATATGATTTCTTAAAATAATAAAGTCTTAGAATATTCAATCACTGATTCTCAGTGAAAAGCACGGTTATGTCATGGTCAGTCGCCTATTTGCGATGCTCTCCCTTGGAATAACATATATTTATCCATGTCTTCTTCAAAGAGTATATGGTTGAATTTGAGAGGAACTCCTCCATGGGGATTTCGTTTGAGAGGAGGAAAAGGAACAGGGTCTCCTCTTGTAATTTCGAGGGTGAGTCTTCTATTTTTATCTTTACTCCCATCTTCCATCTCAGAATGTCAGTGGTGGTGATGCAATTATTTGTTTTGTCACGTGTACAACACCGAAAAGGTGCGCTCTGCAGTCTGGGTACTTGCCATTATTTATTTCCTTGTTTATTTATATTCTGTGTAATTCATTGTGACTTTCTCTCTCGCTCTCTCTCTCTCTTTTTTTGCGATTATATATTGTCTAGTAGACAAAAACAAAAATGAAACATTTATCATTTATGACATTTAATTATAGTTATTTTTCCTCTCTCTTTTAGTTATGTTTTCATCCTCTCTCCCTCTCGCTTATTATTATATATATATTTTTTTAAATTACAGTAAAGTGTATAATTTTTTGGAATAGAAATTTTAATTTTTTTTTTTTAATAATTTTTTGAAAATTAGGTATTAATTTTTTAAAAAAAAGTGTTCAAAAACTTAATGAAACACAAAAGGGGTAACAATTTTGTACTATTTTCTTAATATATATATATATATATTTGATAAATGATTTATTTTTTTATAATTTTTTTGTTAAAAATTAATTGTTAAACAATTAAATAAAACTCTAAAATTTTAAAAATTTTGTACAAATTTTTAAGTATTCAATTAGTGTGCAATTTGAAAATTTATACTTTTATGCTTAAAAAGATCTATACACCCAATCATGCAATATACTACATAAGACTCTCGATTAACCGGGATGGTCAGGAAATACCTCGTCTCAAATAATTGAATTTACATAATTTTAAATAGAAAATGTAAACTTATTCAATAGGACTTTAATAATTTAGTTAATATAAAAGGAAATGACTGAATATTAAATTTCATATTTTAAATTATTATAATGCTAAAAACATCAATAGTTATAACAATAAGTATTAAAGTGTTTTGTTAAGAATGAAATGAGAGAAATATGTTTTCGTGTCAACGAATTCCACTTCTCAAATATCTTCAGTAGATATTTTATTATGGAGAAAGATCTGTTAGTTATAAATGTTTTCGCGGTACCGCAAGAACCTATTTAGTTTCGAAACAATTGGAAAAGACCATTTAGTCGTCTAGAGTAGTGGTCTTCAGCTCCCGGGCCTTGAACCAAATGGTACCGGGCTGTCCTAAGAACATTAAACTATTTCCATTTTATTTATTATGGTGCGTTGAATGTTTATGTATAACGTTGTTTATATCAAACGTTGACTGGCCCGCGGAGATGAGAAGATTGGGGGGGGGGGCACTGGTGTTGAGAAACGGTGCACAATTTTTTTCCAGCTATGAATATATATATATATATATATATATATATATTTCAGGTGGGGTAGATTCTCTTTCTCCCGTTGACCCGAGCCGAAACCAGTCCTAAACATTTATTTATCTCACACCCCTACTTGAAATAGTTATACCTAGTTACCATAGTCACCGCCACGAGTCCAGACGAATGGCTAGGGGAGTTCTTACTTTTGAGAAACCTATATACATTTGTGTATTAAATGTACTATTTTACTACTTAATTTTATTGGCATTTTACTTAAATGATTTCATGAAAATAACCTAACTAGTATTAGATAAATATTCGGATAAAAACCAATTACGTTTTTAAAAAAGAAAAATAAATAAATAAATCATAGCTGGTTAAAATAAAGTTCCAGCTCACGGAACCCTTTTCATATTTCCACGGAATCTTAGGGTTCCGCGGAACACTTCTTGTGAACCGCAGGTCTAAACTAATCCGAACCCATTAATCTAATATTCCGTAGCAAGCATTTTTTAGATTGAGTTTGATTCTAGTTTTCGTACAATTATTTTAAACACATCTTATAGGGCCGCGTTGGCTCAGGGGATAGAATGTTCGCCTCACAATGAGGTGACCCAGGTTCGAATCCTAGAGCTTTCTGGCTGATAGAAATTCTGCTCCCGGCTAGCACCAACCACAGTGCTAAAGTAAAATATTCTTAGTGGTAGCCATAAAACATGAGTAAGAATCTCCTTGGCGTCGGGCAGACAGTGGATGGTTTTCGGTGTTTTCCTCTCCGTGTAACACAAATGTGGGTTAGTTCCATCAAAAAAGTCCACCACTAAGTCTAGTTTGTCGCAATACTTGATCCAGGAGCTCCCTTATCTTCTAAATTGCGTTCAAATTACAAGGCTACGGAGTTAAACATTTCTAGTAACTAAGAATTGGGTTAGTTGTTCAAAGTCGGCTATAAAATTCGTAGAAGTTATTTTCATCATTAAAAAAGTCTTAATACATGATATGGGATCATCCACTATGGGATGCTGGTTAATTAAGACTACTGCATAAGACATTTTTAATTAAACACAGTTATTAAATTATTTTTTTTCGTTTTTTTAATGCTGTAAAATTATTGTAATAAAGTATCAAAACACAATTAAGTATTATCCATTACGCAAATAATCAAATACCGGATAATCGAGATTATTGTTTTATAAATTCTCAATTAAACACTATTATTTAAAATTATTTACATTGCTGATTGCTAAAAAAATACAATAATAAATCTCAAAACACAATTAAGCATCCTCTGCAACCCGATAATTTGATTTCGGTTAATTGAAATTACTCTATAAATTTTTTTAACTAAGCCCAATTATCAGAGATTATTTTATTATGTTAATTTTATAAATAACAATCGTAAAAAAAACCTAAATAAAGGGGAAATCTGAAAGGAAAAAATAGTGTTGGATTATATTATTAGCTAATAAAATCTCTTTACATAAACTCCGCATCCTCTTTTAGATATATGTTGACAGACATGGAAAAGTGGATGATCTTTTGCTCATCATAACTTTCTCTCGCTTTCCCGTTTCCGGAGTTACGCCCTAGCAGGTCCACCGGAACTTCTTTCGACAATTCATTGTTGATCATGATATCTCAAAGTTTACGGTTCGTAAACTTCGACATGTATGTATTGTCAAGGATAAAATATTATACAGTATGAGTTAAATTATGTTTAGAATGTCTATAACAGTAGTAGACGAGTATACATAATAGGAAGTCAGATGATTTTGATTATTGTATCGAACCGTTGTACCTGAAAGTCATTATTTATAATGAAACTCGAAAATTATTCTATTTGTGTCTTATTAAATTGCGGCATCGATTTATTAGTTACTCGGAGCTGAAAACTGAGTTACAGTTGTAGGAAAAATATTAAAAACTTCATTCTTTATTGTTAGAATAATTGTAATATATTTTAGTTTAGCATTTAGGCACTTTCATCACTTTTGTCATGAAAATTGATATAATTTTTCCAATAAATAAACGGCGAATTTTTAAAAATAAACAGACGAACGGAACGATTTTAAATTTTCGAATAAAATAGCGGACATTTATGTGTAAAAAGTATGTATAATATTTGGAAAAAAAAAATAGTAATATAGAATAAATGTTTATTTATTCATGTTTACATAAAAATAATTCTTATTCAATGTTTAAACTCATTCAATGTTTACATAAAAAGAGCAAAATAGTTAAAACAAATAGCATTTGGGACCTGAAAGAGTAATTAAAAATTTGCAGATGTCATTGAAAGTTTTTAAAACTTATAATGTATGAGAAGAGTTCATAACATTCTTCTACTTTTTTTTTTTCGTTAGTTAACAAGTTAACTAACTTTTAGTATTTTGCAAACTTTCATTATTTTTTTCATAAAACTAAAACAAAACAATTTTTTTTTTTAAATATTATTTAAGTTGTGAAAAATTCCTTGAAATTTGTAACAGCTATTTTGAATAATTCGTTTCAAAAATTAATAAAATTGAAAGATTAATTTTCTAACTAAGTTTTTTTCATGCGTTTTGGCTTTATTTATTTTTTAATTTTTTTTCTTCTTCTGATTTATATTATCGTCAACTATTATTTCATTATTTTATGTCCAATTTTTTATATGTTACATATATTTCTTAAGAAAATATATCATTTTTTTAGACACGAAACTTTTAAATTCTCTGCTGCGTGTTATGGATACAACAACTCATAAAGTTTTATTTAATAATATTTTTTTTCCTTTGTTGTGGCTACACTTATTTTTATTTTTTTTACATATATATACTGTTTGCTTTTTTTAATTATCTTCTCATAATTTTTATTCATTTTTTATTCATACAAATTTTTTAATGTACACATATTTTTTTTAACTTTATTATTATAATTTTTTTAGAAATAAAGCTTTAAATTCTTTGTTCCAAATTTTTTTTTCCTCATTTATTCAGTTTTGAGAATGAGTGACCATTTTCGAGCGCTCGCAACATGCCGACTTTTTACACTTTTACGTTTGAAGAAGATTTTATGTTATGAAGTATATGTTTAAGTTTCTTGGAATTATTCATTTGAAATCTTTTAGTATTGCTGTAGTAGGAACAAACAAAACAACTTAACCATGTTGCTCATATAATTCTCAATCCCTACATTTAACCTTACTTTTATTCAAAACAGATTCAAATGTTTCATCTTCCGCTAATGGACGATTTTCATGTGTTTTGAATCGATCAAAAATAGAGATTTAATTATCATCTTTCTAAAGGCTAAATACATTTCTTATATTTTACTAAATTGTTTTAACACTTTAAAATGAATTTTAAATGAGAGTTTTTTTGTTGTTGCTGATTTTAAATAGTTAAACATCAATATTGTATGTAAGGGAAGAATCGGTGGAGGGCGTAGATAAAATGGACAGGTCAAGAACAAAATGCTGGTTATAACCTTGGACTTTCTCGAAAATGGACTTACGCAACAAACCGGAAGATGCGTAAGATAAATCGCTATTATTCTTAAGGTGGCAAAAAAAAGTTAAATCACTTGGAGAAAAAAAAAATTATCCGCTACGGTTGGTTAAACTATCAAAATAATTGAATAAAAATAAATGAAACTTACAATAAAATAAACAATGAATATAAGGTGAAGTGTTTTATAGTACGGACAGCAGGAATTATTAGGATAAAATAGAAATTTTGAAGAATTGAACAATACAATTTTAACAATAAGCATTTTTGTTGATTTACTATCCTGATTTTAGTCCATTTACGACTAAATCAGATCCATTTAAGTCCATTTACGACTTTTTGTAGAAAACTTTCTTTTAATGTAGTGTGCGAAAAAATTAACGGAGCATCCTAAATAACTTTGGATTTCAATGATCGAATCTTCACGAACTAAGACTCAATCGTAATGGTTCAGGGTCTAACCTTAAATATGCTAGTTAAATAGTGCAAACAGATTAAATTACAGAATTAGAAACAAAAATGTGCTTTCTCGGAATAATTCTCTCGACGCAGTTAGATTTCAAATCTTCAAAATAAGTGGGAAATATGATTCGAATAGTTAGGTCAGGACAGCTACAGAAAGCTGGGATGCTGAATGTTTATTTTATTTTTTTGTACGTTCCGGGCCATATCCTGAGAATTATTTAAGCGACTCGAAAAATCTTTGCCCATGGTTATAAATTGTTTTTATATTAAGATAAATGTAAAATAAATAAATAATTTGTAATATCTATTTATCATTTTTTAATTATTTTATTTAAGAATTTTGAATTTTAGGGATTACATATTTTTACACGATCTAGATATGTATTAATTTCTATTTAAAACAATTTTGCTTGCTGCTTTAACGCATTCATTTGTTCTGAGGAAAAAGTAGATGTTTCGATATGCCACTGTTTTCTTATCTATCTTTATCAGTTAAGTATGCGAATTTTAGAAACTGTTTTTTTTTTTTTTCCTTTTAAAAAAAGATAAAAGTTATTACGGATGTGATGTCAATGCTATTCTTATCGTTACATAACTTAAAATAGATGTTATGTTCATGGATTTTCATTAAAACTATTTTTTAAATAATTTCAAGGTATTAAGCGCTAAACAAATTCACCGCTTATTATAATAGTTTACCATTTCTTTTGTTGCTATGCGTTTCGGCTCTTTTAATTCGATAATTTTCTCCGCAATTATAAGACGATTAACTGTATCTCACTTGGATCTAACTTACGGACTGCTAGAAAAATGGCAAGATGAATTCACGTCTGCATTCTTAAATTAGGAGCTAACCTTATTAATATTTATAAATTACTTTAGCTTATCAATAAAAAAATACCTTAATAAGTTTTGGTTGTGTCTTAAAAGTTATCAGACAATTAAAAAATGAAAAAAAAAATTCTGGCCAAAAAAATATTAATTTTTAAAGATATTTTTATGCGAAGTTAATTAATCTAAATATAAATCATTATAAGTTATGAAGTAATAAAAATCAGCATAATGTATCATTTATTGTTAAAAATAAAACAAAAGTTAATGTTTGTTTTAAATAAATAAAAAAATATAAAGTAGAATGGAGTGAACTAATTATTGAATTTGAATGTAACTAATTATTAATCTATGTTATAATAGGAAATAGCAGCTTCATTAATAAATACGGTTTGCGTCCTTAAGAAAAAAGTTTTGTGTCATTTTTTAATTTTCCTTTTAATAATTTTATAAATTTGTTAATACATTACTTTAACACATTCGACGAGCATAAAAACTGTTCACTGTTAAAGCTAGTTTTCTAAGTTTGATTTATTTTGTTATAAAAAAGTTATAAGTCCCTTAAAACGTTTAACACTTTTCAAAAATGTAAATATTTATCATTTTTATTCCTAGCTTTATTTAAAAAATGCATACAGTAGTACAAAATTCCCTTATTTAGAAAGCACATTTAGAACTTTTTGTGACCTAAATCAAACTTTTTGATCTGTTAAAGGTACAGATTTAAAATATTTTTGTGAAAAATAAAATAATTTGCTTCAAATGGGCTTGAGTTATATCATATTTTAATCCCTAATTAGCTGATTAGAAATTCCTTAAAAAATCGAGACGATGAGTTTGCAAACGGTTTTAGTTATTTTTTATTAGACTTCTTTTCAAACGATATTCAGAAACTATCAAACGATAATTAAAATACTGAAATATTCAAAAAGGTTCAATATTGATTATGTTCTAAATATGAAATTTAGATTTTAATCGGACACACTGATTTAAATGAAATATGACAAAAATCAAAATTTCTTGCCCTGTTATAGTTGCATATTTAAAATGCTTTAGTGGAAAAGCAAATAACTTAATCCAAATGAACTTTAATTATTTAAAATTTTAATTCATATTACTCTAACCAGAAATTCCATAAATATTCGAAGCAATGATTTTTCTAACCATTTTAAATATTTTAGAATAGACTTTTTATCAAACGATATTGAATAACTTCCTATCAAACGATAATCTAAGTGCAGAAACATTAAAAGCGGTTCAATATTGATTTGTGTTCAAAATATGAGATTTAGATTTTAATCGGGCATACAATATATTGATTTAAATGAAAAGTGGGAAGATATATGATATGTTATGACGACAAGTTAGAACATCTTGTCTGAACTGTTTACAAGTTTTGAACGATAATTTCCATGATGCATAAACATTTCATTATACTTATCTGATATGTAAGACAAGGGAAGCACTGTTCGAAAATTCCTCTAAGTCTAGCGTTGATGGTGACTGTGAGATGTGAAAGGGAAAAAAATTGTTTTAGTTTGTAACAATTCAGTTTTCTAAATAGATGTAAATTTCCTCCATAGAAAACAATTAATCGGATTACAGTTAATTTTAGTAGATGAGTGCGGTAAGTAATTATGTGCATTAAGTATAAATGTATATGCTTTGGTATTTGTAGAATGTGTAATTGATGATAATATATTGAATTTAACCTTAAAGTGCAACGAATTTTATATTTATGGGATGGTTTTAAAAAAGTTGCTTCAAAAATAATTGGAAGTGTTTCGATTTATTTATTTATGTTTTTCCATCAATTTTTTAGGTCATTTGCGAAATTTATTACTTAACTTGCATTATAAGTTATTGCATATATATGTATATATCATCTGCAGAGTTAACGTTAGTGCTAAAAAGCGGAGATGAGAGTACTAATAAAAAAATCATTCAGAAAAAGTGTGAGAAGAATTTTATTGCTTTAAGAAATATTTAAAACGTGAATAATAAACATTGTTACTTGAATTGTTTTCTCATAATCGAATTTAAACTTTTGTTTTATGGTTGTGTTCTAGAGGAAACATGTCCCTTTTTCATAAAATAAAGAGTTGTATTATATTTTCATTTTATTAAGCAAAATTATAACAAAATTGTGCACCATCATTCATTATAAATCTAAATAATTTTGTATCTATCTAAACCCGTAAAATGTAATTTTTTAAACGTGTGGTGATAGTTCACAATCGAAAATATTTACTTTGCTTAAGCATGAAATACCTATCAATTTTTTTTTTTAAATAAGCTCTCATACGTCAGTTTTCTCATTCCTGAAATACGTTGCATTTACGAATTTTTGGCTAAGAATGAGTTAAAATATTCGTGGGTTGAATTGATATTATCGCATGGATGATTGCCGTCAACTTTAATGCAAAAATATTTTTGAATAAAATAACACAACAAACATTTCTGGTAATACAAATTCTATTATTTACAATTATTTTAACTATTTTATTTTGCGATATGTTTTTATTTAGAAACTATGTTGCTATCGGTGCCTAACTAGGAAGAATTTTCGCAATTAATTTTTTAAAAATCTGATACGGTTTACTTGTTGAAAACGGCTGTGTTACTTGATTATTTCGGTTATCATCAGAATTGTTTTCAATTTTTGTAATATGCCGTTTTGATATTGTACTCTCTTTATAATTCCCCTCCGATGTGTATATTATTATGTCTTAATTTTCTACAAGGATTCTTAAAAGTAATTACTCCGGTAGCAGAATTTACTGCATCATTATTTTGCTAAATCAAAATTTGTCTGCAATCTAAACGATCATTATTTTAAAAACCATTATTGTAAAACCAAAAACCATCATTATAAAAATAATGCTTACTCAAACATATGTATAGCGAAATTTGAATTCGTAAATTTAAAGTACGTAAAAAAACACAAGAAATGTATATTGTATAAATTTTATTTACATTAAATTATAATTAAAAAGGAAGATAATGTGAATCCCTATTTTAAACATCTAAAAAACTAAACAGAAAAAAAATAATGCAGATTAAAATTAGTTTAAAATTAATACAATAAATGTTACCAAGATGTACCATACTAGAATAATCAATTACAACAGAAATATTCATAATGATTTCCGATGAAAAGTAATCTGCAGCATCTGCTGCCGTGCTGGAGGGCTTCTGCGACAGGGGTTATTACGAACACCATGTACAGATCACACTGAATAACTTTTGATCTAATTATCAGATCTTCGCTTTCTGGGACTCAATCTTAATGGTTCGAGGGGGTGACTTCAAATATTCTATTTAATTAATACAGACAATATTTTTAGTTACGAAATCTGACACAGAAACGTACTTTCTCTGAATAAACTTACATTTTTTTCAATGGATTCGAATTTCTGACCCCCAAAATAGAGTGAGTAGATGCAATTCGCAAAATATAGTCCCAATAGTTTGGTCAGGAGAGCTGTCCAAAGTTTGGACCCCTTAATATTAATTTTAATTTTTGCGTATTTCACCATATCTCGAGAACATTTTAAGCGAATTGAAAAGTTTTTACAGGTAATTATAAAATTCGTTTATCCAAAGATAATTCAATACGAAATATAGCTTTTAGTAAATATTTATGTATTATTTTATTATTTTATTTAATATTTAATAGTATCAAAGCTTAACCCCGTCCCGTCCCCGTCAGGGGGCATCCAGAGAATACTGTAGCCTCTAAGTGCACGCACGTAACCTCTCAGTAAAAAAAAAGAGAATTCAAAATGTAGGCTTGGTGGCGATTCATGGCAACACCAGAAGGCCTCAAAGAATTTAGTGAAATCTTAAAATTAACAATGGTAGTTACTCAGAAAATAGGAGTTTGAGTGTTCAAACATAATAGACGAGGCATCAAAAAAAAAAAAAAAAAAAAAAAAACATTGAAAAAAAGGTAACAAACATATTTTGATGATGAAAAGTACCAGAATTTGGATATTTAATAGTAATCGAAAAAATTTTGAATTGTGAAGTATATAATTTTTTCACATCGTTTTAAAGAATGCAATTTTAAATGGTAAAATACAAAATTTGCGCGAAATCGGTCAAATAGTTCCTAATGTTCCGAAAACCAAATTAAAAATTCTTGAATCATTTAACTTATTTAATTATGACGTTTTATCTTTATTTTAATACATCACTTGTACTATTGTTGTTGCTTATCTTAGTCCAGTGATTCCCAAAAAATGTTCAGCTGTAAGCTAGGGTTCCGTAGAAAAGTTATTGAGGTTTAGTAAGATAGGACTTTATTTAACCAATTTCGATTTTTAAGTGTGTAATTCCTCGTCGTATGACAGTTTTTAATGTATATTTATATTTCATCAATAATATATATATATATATATATATATATATATATATATATATATATATATATATATATATATATATGTAATATAAGGGTTAAAATTGCTTTTATTTGTATATAGATAGCTTAAATAATGCAGTCGTAAGCCATGTTACACACAAAAAATCTTTATTAATGGTAGTAGGCTGGTATCGATAACAATTCACATCCACACTCCGCAAGGGAGGGGGTGGACAAGATTTTGGACAATTCCGGAACAACTTATTCAGAATCTCTCTACGCTTATTCTTTAACAAAGACATTTTATTAAAACGAAAGAGATTTAATTCTTTTATTAATACAAAAGTATTATAATTTTTGTATTACATATATATATATATATATATATATATTAATAATTTAGTTATTTTTACGAAATATTCTAAATAAAATGTTAGGTAGATTGAAACGTTAGAACTTTTTCAATTCAAAATAAAATTAATATTCTTCCCAATTTCGAAATAATTAGTAGTCTTTACTTGGCAATTTCTAATAAACTTAATTAATGAAGCCGATGGTCCGCCATAACGAATGTCGATCATTTAGGGTTCTTTATCCAAAAGAAATTGGGAACCGCTGTCCTAAACCAGCGTATGCGTTCAGAAAACCCAAAACAAGAATTGTTCTTAATTAGTCTAGAATCCAAGTTCAAGGCAGAAGAGATGATCGGGTGTGGAATTCGAGGCATCGCGTTTTCCACACACGAGGAAGCTCTTTTTTACCTTGTTACCCTTACTTTTAAGTGCCCAACTTATAGTTTTGCTAGTGCTGTCACAAGTGCGCGGTCACTCTCAAAATTCAGAGCACTTCTAGGTTGTTAAAACTAAAATAAGCATTAGTACCCTAGATCAGCGATTCCCAAAAGATGTTCCGTTGAGACCTTGAGGTTCCATTGAAGGGTCAGGTTGCGAGAGTAAGGGACTTTAAAAAAAAAAAAAATGATTTTCTAAGATCATAATAACATTTAGGTCCAATCAATTATTCATCGTTTACTTACTATTATTTTGGTTATTTTTTAATCGAAGTGGTAATGAAACAAGAAATAGCGAAATTTAAAAACAAAGAATAATCATAAAGTTATTTTTTTAATTACAGTATATTAAAATATATAATCATAAAGTAATAAAGTTAATAAAAGTTAAAATCATAAAGTTAATCATATATAAAATATAATCATAAAGTTTTTATTTATTCTTTTAATAAAAAGAAATTACATTTTTTATTTCATTAATGTTACGACAAACCTCTACGGAATTATGGGCACATCAATAGGATTGAAATTGAATAGGAATCTATGACTGAGAGTGTCGTCATACGCCGCTAAGGGTGCTCCTCATATTATGAACTGTTTCTTTGCGTGGTTGTGCTTCTGAACGGGTCATAATAGGAAAGCGCTTCTAGCCGTATACGACAACAATTCCAGACATGGGTTCCTATACAATTTTAATCCTGATGATGTATTACGTGACGCCCTGTTATATATAACGTTTTTTAAACCTCTACATTTCGAAAAAAATGTTCCTTGATAAAAAAAAAAAAAAAAAAAAAAAAAATATACCTGTTGTTTTAGGAGCAAAACTAATTTCAGATTTGAAATCCTCGTACGGGAATCAGGCAAGATCAAGTATTTGTTGAAATGCAACCAAAAATTTATTTCCCTGTGTTAATAATTTAGGATCATTTAGAACTCCATAGGCGGAAAGTATCGTTGTTTTAGATTATTTCTTTCAATGTTTTGCCATTAAAATCTTTATATTTTTTCTCCCAAAAGTGGCCTTGATGTCCATTTAAATAATTCATTACCGAAATTGTATATTTCTGAAAACACGAGGTCAAATACTATTTATACAGGGTAAGATTTCTCCGCAAAATAAAATAAAAGGAGGAAAGTGTTTGCAGTCATCCGTCATCGATGAAGCTCCTCCGGAAGTCGGGTTCTCGGATCATACATCTTATACCTCCTATTTTCTTAACAGCGAATTGGGTTAGAGCCAGGCACTGCTTAACTCTGCCCATTGTTCGGGAAACCGCTTTCTATGAATGTAGAATTACAGAATAGTTAAAAGTTTCTTGAGAAGCCGTACTAGCTGATATGTTACCTCTATAGTATCAAAATCAGGTGTTCAAAATCAAATTATCTAGCTATTTTGTAGAGTAATTAGAGTTTATCGTTTAAGTGCCAGAAAATCGTTTCATTTCTCAAATTACCTAGGTAATTTGTAAACTACCTAGATAATCTTTGCATTATCCAACTAGTCACTCGTTAAAGTGAAAATAAGATCTTTGTTAGAGCGACAGCAACGTTTCTATACCCTCAAATTAACATAATGTTATTTATTCATTTTTTAGTTATCTAAAAACCAAGTTACTAGAATCAAAGAATGAACACGTTAGTTGATAGAATCAATCATCAATTACTTTGAAAAATATAATGCAAAGAATTAAACGGTTTGAAATAATATTTCAGTTAAAGAAATTAACATAGTGTTATTTATTTAATTTTCGGTGACTCAGAAATCAAGTTAATACAATCAAACAATCAAGAAATTAGTTAATTTGAGAGACAAATTTTTAAAATTTAACGAAACGGAGACCATTAATGAGCATATCATTTGTGTAAATTGCGGGGGGGGGGGGGGATTTTAACCGCACTTTAACGGATTATTTGAGTTAATCCGCAGATTAGATAGGTTGTGTGCATATTAATGGCTTTTCGCACACATTTATTTAGAGTAAATTTGTTCAATTTGAGTATAACAAATTTATTTCTAGTATGCTGGAAATGTATTTTGTTAATATTAAAGAATTTATTTATTTTATCTTGTGAATGATAGTGATGAATAGACAAAGATAAATTGGTTTAGAACTCAGAAGACAAGACGACTTCTACTTTGAGCTCGGGGGATAAATATCTCATGCTTAGCGCTACCGAAATGATACTTTGTTTCAATATCTAGGTTTACATTATTTCAACCTTGTTTTCTAGAATTAAAAGCAATTTTATCCGCTTGAGTAGAGGCAGAATATTAGATCGAACTATTATTCTACCCTTAAGACTTGGCATAAGAATTACACTTTTACCAATAACAAATTATTATTTAGACTTCTATGCTACTGCACGGAGGAAAAAAATTGTGGTATAATTACCGTACTATGGTAATGAAATTTCTGGTAAAAAAACATATAATTCTGGTTTAAAAAATATAAATAAACCACTAAAATCAAAAAATATAATATTTAAATCATTCATTTAGTGATTTTTTCCGTTCATACGGTAACGGCTTACCAGAAATTCTAGTTTTTAAAATTATAGTTCTCTAAAAATATATCAAAATTATAGTTGGTATTTAAAAATGCCAAATTTTATTACATATTATATAAAATCATATTTATTGTTAATTTTACCAAAATCATTGCCAAAGTGCTTCGGTAAAATTACTTCCTTTTTTGTGTTCCCATAAAGCTGGAAACACGGTTAGTTTTACCATATTCTGGTAGTTTAGATCATACATTTTTTCTTAGAGTACTATGTTTATGATCTGCTTGATAGTCAGCCGATTCTGAGTCTAAAAATAAAAAATTTTAACGTTTTGTGAATCGAATTATTCAAATATAGTATCTACAAACTATACTTTTGAGTGTTGAATGTATCAACATAACGAGTCTTTTTTTTCGCACATTCAATATAAATGTAATCTTGTTTTAATTTTTATTAGCTTTTTATTTAAATTTTTAAAAAGTGATCCTAGTTAATGTATAAATATTATTATAATTCCTGCTTTGAACCCTTTTTTTTTTTTTGAAAAAGTGGAAATATTTATTGAAGCAATAAAATATGCCAACAAATATTGTAATCATAAATTATTGTAAGCTTCAACGAAAACACATTTTTAAAATTGTAAGATTGCAAAGAAATAGAATAAAAAGTAACTGAGCAAATGAACGTTTTTCTTCTTGGCATTTTAAAATTACTCAAATATAAAAGTACAAAAAAAAAAAAAAAAATTAAAAAAAACTGCATTATTAACTAAATGCTTGATATATATGGTGTTTGAATATATGAATGATGTATATGAATTCCTATCTTGACGTATATGAATGCTTGAAATATATACCGTTAAAACACTCTTAATATAAATTTGTAGAATCCTTGTCAAAACGCAAGTGCTGTCAAATTAATATTCAAGTAGTAAAATAATAAAGTTATCGAAATCTGACAAATCACTACTGAGGAAGGCAGGATTAAAAACATCAAATGCCTGTTTGAGAGCTCAGGGGATAGAGCGTTCGCTTTCCAATGAGGTGAACGGGTTCGAATCCCAGCGATGGCTGGTCAATACGAATTCCGCATCCAGCTTTCACCGACCACTGTGCTGACGTGAAATATCCTCAGTGGTAGACGGATCATGGGTTAGAGTCCCCTTGTCGTCGGGCTAACCGTGGGAGGTTTCCATGGGAGGTTCCGTGGGAGGTTAACCGTGGGAGGTTCATCTCCATGTAACGCAAAGTTCTATTGCAAAGTTCTCGACGAGGGCACATTTCTCCAAATACTTGGTCCAGGAGTTCTCTTGTCTTCTGGATTGGGTTCAAAATTACAAGGCTACAGAGTTGAACATTAGTAGTCATAAACCCAAAAATTAGGTCGGTTGTTCAACGATGGTTATAAAATACCTGTTTGAGTGCTAGGTGAAGAGTGAAGATTTTTTTTAAAAAAGAAATCATCTTTTAAATTTTTTCATTTTCCTCTGACAATGAAGACAATAAAAAAGGTTTAGATGTTTTCAGTCCCACCTCAATCAGTAGTGGTGTGTCAAATTTCAATTGTGTTTTTGTTTTTCCCTCGCTTAAATATTAATCGTGAACTCCTTCACTATGCATACATTTTGTCAAGGATTCTTAAAGGTCATTAAAAACACTATGTATGTGCTGCTGCAATCGGCTTTGAAATTAAAATGTTTGACTGAAATTATTACAAAAGTAATTTAATTTATTCTAACTGAGCAAAAATAACTAATTTTTAGTTTTCCATTTCTAAATTTAACATATTATAATGTTAGACAAATTTATATGGCTACGCTAAGTTAGATTTAATGCATAAGTTATTCAGAAAGTTGAATTAAAATTAATTTAACATATTTAACAATGACTTTTTATCTCGAGTTTAATAATACACGACGTGATTTTCGAATCTTGATTTATGACGAGTTAGTCAGATTCTTCGAATTGCTTCTTTCTTTTTTTTTTAAAGATAAAACAGATAAAGTGTCTATCTTGGCACTACTCCTTTACTTCAAGGCGTGAGCAGAAAATGCATTTGTCTTTTTATCATTCACAATTATTTTTAGAAATGTCTAAAGAAACTTCATAAGAAAATGTAGGGTTTTTATCTGATGGCTATCGTTGTACGACTTGTTAAACGCGTTTCGTATTTTTAATTTTGGTGAATCAATGGGAAAACAAATTAAAAAATTTTATTTATAAATTATTAAAACAAAACCTACATTCAATAGTTTAAAAAATCCAATTCCATCGTTTTAGTTTAAGGAGCATAACCTTAATCCTTTGACACAGAATTTTTATTAAACATATTTTTCCCACTTTTTTCATTATTTTGTATTAATTTAGGTCAAAATAAATGAAAAATATTGTATTTAGCATTTTAATAATTTATGGTTATGAAATACAGCTTGAAACACTGGTGTCTTTTTCTAAGAGTAACATCTTTCAAACACAGTTTACTTTCAAACAATAATTTTTCAAATTAGCACTTATTTGCAGTTATTTAGATCTGAGAGAAACAATTTTACCATTGAAATTTCTTTAATTTACAAATTCAATTATTGATGAATTTTTGATTATAAATGAAAAAAAAAAAAAAAGAAACTGTCTTTAAAACTACTCTTTTGGATTTTATATTTTAGTACAAATATAATTCCGCTAATCTATCAGATTTTTCAATAACAATTAGACAATTTTTTTATATTTAAAAAATACCAAAATATATTTTTGCTTGCAATTAGAGTGCCAGAAAAAAATACATAAAGGGACACCAGTGTCCCATGTGTTTTTTGTTTTCGCTTCCATACGAAAGAATATCATACATTCCTCTTTTTTTAATTTAAAAAACCACAATTAAGAAGGAATGTTAACTGAAGAAATCTCCAGTGCAACTGATGATCCTGTTGCTCTGCTAGCAGGAATTCGTCTCAAATAACAGCGCCCCCTATAGGTCGTTGCGATCGCGAATTGAAGCAGAAAAGAGAGTTTATTGCTCGTGCTGACGAAGTGTAAACCAAACTCTCGATGTATCAAGTTTTTAATTGATGAATTTTGGTATTTTATTAAATGTATAGATAAAATAAAAAACAAATGTAAATATTAAATGTAATTGTGAAACAAAACTACTGTGATAATTTGCATCTAGTTTGAAATAAAAAGATTTTTATTGAAATTTACTTTAACAATTATTGAAAAAAGTAAGTGAAAAAATTCTTCCTAAAACATTCGTAAACATTTGTTACAAAATATGTTAATTTTAATCACAATATTTTTTTAAAACATGATACATTAATAATATTAATTAAAGATAATTATGTAAATTATTAAAATTGTAAAATTATCCAACAAATTATGTAATAACCTAAATTAATTCAAGAAATGTATAAACTATTAAAAAAATATTTATTTAACATTGTCGTTTATCAATCTCATTATGACCTATTTTTGTGAAAGCACTTAATTCGTAAAATTATTTCAGGTTTAAAAATAGATGACTTTTGGATTTTTTTTCTCTAATTACTATAAAAATCATTGTCGTGAGATAATAAAGGAATGAATTATGAAAGGAATGAATTAATAATAAAATTCTGGCGTACTTTCCTACAATCACGAATTTTTGGCTGAGAATATTATTTTTCACTTGTATGCATATACTCATAACTGAAATTCGCAGAAATGGATTATTTGGAAATGGCAGAAATGGATTGGAAATAATTTGTGAATCTGGAAACAAATTTAGTAAAGCTGTCTGCAACTTCGACGACCTGCTTTAAAACTTTCTTTCAAACAAAAATATTGTGCAAACTTGTCTTTATAAAACAAATCATCATTATTTATGACCTGTTTTCAGTTGCACATCTTTCTGTCTGTGGATGTGCGTGGCATGATTCGCGTCATCCTTGCGTTTGTGATTATTTATTCATGTGTGATTCTTGCCTGTTACCCTGTTCCTGACCTAGATGCAGATTTTTGAGCAACAGTTTTGAATCACTCAGTATTTATTTCAAAATACCAAAATTTTTGCTTCAGAGGTATACAATTGTCTCTTTATTTTACAGTTTAAAAACTTCACTTCCTCTGAGAAGCATCTAAAAACTATCCTAACTTCTTCATCATAGTTAATGACGACAGATCTATTATTAAAGTATGACTCATAGCACGATTGCGTTAAAAGGTATTACAGATGAAAACTTGAGATGCAGGGTATAACATATAGAATAAAAGCTTCGTTAATCAGAGGTATTTCTAGAAAAGTGAAGAGGGGAGTTTAAGTCACGTGACCTAGTAAATTGAGTAATTATGATCTTTATCTATTAACGGAGGGAAAGATGAAAAGAACACGATTTTCATGGGGAAAATTAATACAAAAGGCCTTTTTTTGGGCCGTATTATTTATCTACTCGCTCCTATAATTGCAAGGCTTGTCACTTTAAGTGGCGTAAGAGATGCAGGCTATAGTCATTTGTTAGTATTTCTTTCTGAATTTTAAAAAATGAAAAATGATAATAATTAAAAAAAAAACAACAATGCCACTTCGCACAGAATAATATATTCTTCAAAACACACATGGAGAAAAAAAAATCTGGTAAAATTATTCTACTGTATGTAAATGGCATTGCATGTAAATGACTGAAAAAAGAAAAAAAAAGAAACATAATTCTGTTTAATAAAATTAAAATATAGTCATTAATTTGATAGTTTCTCCGTTCATAATGATAAAGACTTGCTGAAAATTCTGGTTTTTAGAATTATAGTTCTTATTACCACGCATTTGGTAAAAACTACAAAACAGAAAAATAAATATTACCGAATAAATGGATTTTATGCCATGTTTTAAAGTATCATGATAAAACTATTAAATTTTACGCCATTTGCCAAGTTTTATTACATATTGTAAAACCATATTTTTTTTTTTTAATTTTATACCGAAGCGCGCCGATAAAAATTACCAAGCCTTTTGTTGTTCCTATAGTGCCAGAAATTCGGCAAATTTTACCATATTTGTATAGTTTTGATACATAGAAATGTATCATACATAGAAATGTATGAAGCATATCAAAAATGTATGAAACGGCATTTCATACATAGAAATGGGTTATTTAAAATATTTTATATTTTTCTGAAAATATTTTTATAATATATTATTTTTATAAATAATTTTCTGTAAGTTAAAGAGAACGAGAAGATGGAATAGTGATTTTCTTTTCTCTTTTTGAAAAAGGGAGAGATAAAGAGTAATCGCAATGCAATAAGAGAATGCAAGAGCTAAATTTTCGTAATTTAAAGAAATATCTTGTAAATTATAAAATAAATTAAAGTTCATGCAAAATATTACATTTTTGAAAAGAAAAAAACTACCTTATCAATTGCGATTTAAAAACCATTTAAAAGATAATAGTCAGAAAAGATAGTTTCATGTACGCTATTATAAAATTTGGGTCAGAGAATCGATTGAAATGCAGAGAAGACTGGGATCTCTTCCAGACAGTGAAAGCTGGCCAATACTGTTCCACTAACCATTGTTAGTTTTGAGTGATATATATACATTTCGTGAGTATTTCTTTTAAAGATGAACTTATTAGTTGAGCTTTACATTCAATCGGGGATATGAAAAAAAGAACAGAATTATTTTATCGGCGAATATGTTTCTATGTTATGCATTTGTATTTTTAGTGTGAAGATTGTAGCTTTTCCTACTATTTAATGTTAAAATTAAAATAATTCCTAGAAGACAGAGCCAGTGAATATCATTTTTTATAACTGAAAAATATTTTGTTTTTCAAATTTAACAACGTAAAAGCAATATAACATAAAAAGTGTTAAGTCGTGGCTTAGTAAGTTGTCTTTGATTTTTTTTAATTTCACGGAACTCTTTTTTTTCTCCAATTTTTATTATAAACAGAAACAAAATAGCTGCACATTTTACTTAATGAAGGGGGGCCAAATATTTTATCTCCCCCCCCCCCCGTTTTGACATTATAAGAAATGCGTATCTATTTCATCGAACAAGAAAAATTTTGAAGCATTTTTGTTACACAAGGAAATTGTTTCATTAACAATAGTCGATTGACTTAAGAGTTTTAATATTAATAACACTTTAGTTAGAATTTAATCTAAGATTTTCTTTCATTCAAATACCAAATAAACACACATCTTAACTTAAAGCATCTGGAAACAAATAATTTTAAATTTAATTGGGCACTTACAACTCGAGAAAAAGTGAAATGATTATGCTTAACCATGTGATTTAAATCAGATTTAATTGGATGCCTGTAAGCGGCGTGACGTGTGTTTGTCGAACCTCATTGGCTTATGTCACGATTTATCTACGATGACATCACTTGCAGGTATCCAATTCACTATAGAACCTTTAGAGTAAATTTATAGTTCTATATCCCATGACTGGAATTTACTCCGCAAAAGTTTTCTGTAAATACCTTCAAAAAAATTTTTTTTTTTTTTTTTTACGAAAAGGACCATATAACACAGGCCAATGTTACACGGTGCCAATGTCACATAATAATAATAACAATAGTGTCTAGCTGATAAATAGAAATAAGACTATGAAGAATGGTAGGAATAGATAAAGTATATTTTACTGCGTGAAAGATTAAAAAAAAAAAAAAAAAAAAAAAAAGAAAAAAGAACAATTTAGTGTATTTATTGCGAAATCGTGTTATTATTAAAAAAAAATGATATTAAAATTTGTACTGTATATTTATCTTTCCTTTAAAAATGTATATAAATATTTAAAGTATTTTTGAAAGTTTTTATGAAACATTTTTACAACAAAACGCAATTGTCTTTCACATGGAACAGTGAATAGTCCAAATCGGGTAACGATCACAACACCCATAGTTATTCATCTTAACTTACTGTTTAGGATCGTTTTCATTGAAAAGAAAAGCTGCTATCATGTTAATTATGTAAGTAGAAAAGTATCTTGTACATTAGTTATTATTTGTGTACAAAAAACGGAGTAAATACCAGTAAACGGAGAAAAAAAAAATCTGGTTTTTATGCCATGTTCTAAAGTATCATGATAAAAATTATCAAAATTTAGCACATTTTATCATATATTATGAAACTATATTTTAATGTTAATTTTATCAAAATCTTTACCCAAGTGCTTCGGTATAAAGTACCGAGCACTTGGGTGTTCCCATGGAGCCAGAACACTGTAAATTTTACCATATTCTGGTAGTTTTCACCATATTTTTTTTCTTAGTGTAGCATTCAATTTAGCTGCTGTTTGACATAATTGTTTCCACCTTTTAAGAACACTCCTCAATATTAAAAATAATAAAATAACTTTTTCTGATGAATGAATAACAATTAAGTTCGTTTTTTTTCTAATTTCAATTTCCATAGTAGGGGAGAGTGGGGTCAATTGTAACAGGGTACGATTATAACAGAGCAAAAATTTCGAGTGTCGAGTTCTAGATTTGGTTCCTAGGTGGCGCACAAGGTGTATTTAATAAATCTACATGTATACCCCTGCTGGAAACCATTTTTATGTACTTTTGAAAGAGTTGCATCACAAAAGATATTTTCACGCTATGTAAGTACTTTTTTTGGTATTAGAATATTATACTGTAACAAAGTAATTTTGTTTAAACAAATAAAAATTATTAACCGAATATGTAAGTGGACACCTTAATTAACATTTAAAAATTTTTTTTTTAATTAACTAGCTAACTAACTAATTAACTTTAATTTTGTTATCAGTTTTGTTAATTAACTAGCATTGTTTTTAACAAATGAAGCTGAAACGGCGTCTTGGGGACGATTGTAACAATAAGTAAAGGGACAAGTTCCTGTTACATAACAGCTGAAAATAAATAATCTTATGTTTACAAACCATTACTTAACTCTTTAAGAATTACCAATAGTTTCCTATATCATTTATATTATGTTGCATGTGCATTATTTTATTTGTCACCTTTCACAGCATAAATTAAAACTTTTAACCACTTAAAGTTAAAAGTTTATAGTCTCTTTAGGTCTCTGCTCATTATTATTTTTACTCCTAAAATATCATTACTATTTTGATCAATAAAAAAATATATGACAACTATGATAATATGTATAATTAACTATGTTTTAGTTGAATTTATGAACTGTTACAAGTGGGTACAATTGTAACAAGTGCACGATTGTCAAAAATTGTTAATAACTAATATAATAACATTTAAAATAAGGTATTTATTTTTAGTAGAGGATAGCCTACTTTACTCGTCTGTCAATTAATACTAATAATATATTGGATTTTTTGTTAGTTAAAAATAGTTAAGTAAAAAATGTTACAATTGACCCCACTCTCCCCTACTTATTTTATGAAGAAATTGTTTTTTTAATTATCATTATTATTTAGATCGACATTAAGTTTAGAAAGTTAAGCTAGTTACTAAAGTTTACACATTAATTGCTATTACTCATAACAAAACAAGATAGCACATTCATTTTTAATTGAATTAGCATATTCTTTAATTATTTTACTATCAAATACCTAACAAATACTCTAGTTCATAAAAAAACTTTTCTGATGAATGAATAACAATGGAGCTTTCTACTTTCTAACTTCACTTAAAGAATTCGATCTACTTAGTTCGATAAGACTACAATATCTATAAGTTGTTAACGTGGAAAATGAAGAAGCACTCACTTTCAAGAGACTTTTTGTTGACATCTTTGCTTATTTTAATGGCTCTATGCACTAGATTTTAAAAATAAGTGGCGTATCAGCTAAGAACTTGTACAATGTCTTCCAGAGGCGTGCAGCTGACATTTTCCTTTTAGAGCGATATAGTAAGATTATAAATTTTGTGTTCTGATATGCTTCAGGCAATTACTAAAATACAGTGAAGTTCTTTATTATAATTTTTCATT
The DNA here is from genome assembly GCA_949128135.1 of Parasteatoda lunata. Classification (NCBI taxonomy): domain Eukaryota; kingdom Metazoa; phylum Arthropoda; class Arachnida; order Araneae; family Theridiidae; genus Parasteatoda; species Parasteatoda lunata. The sequence continues at coordinate 55,846,472 of OX421979.1, read as the reverse complement.
ACAAGGAATGAATTAGTTTTAAATTAAAAAAAAATTATGTGTGACTTATTACGTCCTCGATTTTAATTAATATTGTTTTGTTTCATTTTATTTATTTATTTTTTGTTATTCGCCTGATATTTTTGTTGTAAGCAATACACGATAACTAAACATTTAATCTTTTTACATAACCTCGATTTATGAGAAAAAGAAAGTGACAAATTTTTTTAGAAAAGCACAGATTCTCAAGATTTTAGGTACCCGAGATTCTTATAACACGTTTAGGTGAACAAGGGCACCACGATAGAGTTAGCGATATCACTTTCTTTTATTTTGTTAGTTTGCTCTCTGTCCTTAGCGTCATCGTTTGTGTTAGCTTCCAATAATACGGCAATTTCAGGTACAATCATTCGTTTCGCGCATGAATTCGTATTTCTTTAATCTATGTTAGATGACTTAATAATATTGACTTGCATACGTTTTTACAAACACGCTCTATAACAAAAAAAAATTTATAACAAGAAAATATGATTTTAATTTTAAAATTGTCCAATCGAATATGAACTGATACAATACTACGCAAAGCGCCATCTATGAGAAAAATTATTAGTAACAGATTCTACCGGCACTTAACGTATTTTTTTCTTCCATTTTTTTCCCTTTTAAACCAAAAACCAAGTATTTTTCTATTGTTATAAAATTCAGATTCATTCATTTTAAAAGAAATTCAATTTTTATCCCAGTTTCATTAGTAGTAATTGTAAAATTTTCTTCGCAATTTGTTCCATTTGGCCACTTTCTCTAAAACCTACACTAAAGAGAGAAAGCAAAAGGAATATTTTCTACAAAATTCTTCTCTTAATCTTATTCAGATTAATTTTAGGAAACCTGAATTTAGGAAACCGGAATTAGAAAACCTGAAAAGGTTTTACTACCAGCCTTTCCTTTTTTCCGTCTCGCTTTCACCCCTGACTCCCCACAGTAACATTTGGAAATTTTGTCATAATACTTTACAGCATATCCTAAAAACCATTTATTCGGTTGTTTTTTTACTAAATGTGTGGAAATAAGAACTAAAATTTTGTAAACCAGAATTTTTCGATAAATCGTTACCACACAATCGCAAAAATTACAGAATGAATGGTTTAAATATCATATACTCTTAATTTTTTTATGTCAGAATTTTTAAAACAAGTATGGATCGTGATGCATAAAACAAAACACTATTTTAATAGGAAAATGTTAAAGACAATTTTTTTTAAAGAAATTTTTTCTACTGTCATTTTCACGCACTGGTCAATGAAACTGATTTAAACATGTTATTTATAGAAAGCTATTTTAATGAGATTTCTTTGCGGTTAGCTCTTTAAGTTAAACCTATTGTACTCTTTACAATTAATCTGTTTTGAATTACTCATCGAAAAAGCCATGCCTTTTCAATCAAATGTCACGTGCTGCAAGTTTTCAATTTCTCGCCTCTTAGCGGTGAATGTTACTTATACTTATGATGTAAGGTGGTCAGTATGTATGGCGTAGATTGCTGTAGCTGCATTTCACTGACACGACAAAAAGAAAAGAAACAAAAGGTAAATTGTTCATGTTTAAATAATAGTATCAATTAGTCTAGGGCAGTGTTTCCCAAACTTATGACTTCTCTGTACCCTTTCTAAATTTTTCGTAACGCTGTGTACCACGAATAAAAAAAAAAAAATGAATGTATTTTTTTAAAAATTTGTTAATTTTTCTTTTTTTGTACAAAGTTTTGTAGATACTAACCAGCGATCCATATTCTATGTTAGGGATAAAAATATTATTTTATAAAAATAATCAAAATAAGTTGAACCTTTATTATAAAAAAATTGGGAAAAAGTTAAAAATCACAACGGGCTCTTGACATCACTAATAATTAACTGTTAACTCTGCAAAAAATAGCCAATAGAAAAATACGCAATCGTAAAATTTCATGGCTAGCTTTGTTTTTAAATAAACATTTTTTGAAATTTTCGTTTGTTGCAAGATATTTCACATAAGAACGATAACCCCCTCTAAATTGTTCCCGTACCCCTGGGGGTACGCGTACCACATTTTGGGAAACACTGGTCTAGGGGTTCCTAATTTTTTTTCAGCTATTGAATCCTATATGATCGATCTTCTTTTAGTGGAACTCTTTCTGTAGAAAAACATTTATAAGTAATTTTGAACACATTAGTGAAAAAAAATGAAAAAGATTATTAGTTATTTAGAAAAAAAAAATTATTTTGAAGAATTCAATTTATTCTTTTTTTTATCAACCATTTGTTTTAGATTTTATGTCAGACAGTTGAACTCTCAAGTTTAGAACGGTATCTGGTATTTTTCTTGTTCCTTAGTTTTTTGTTATATACATAAGCTGAAAACAAATGAAATTAGCTAAATTGTGGCTTTTGTTGAACCAAACGTTAAGAATGACTATCAGAGAAACATATTTTTTTATAGCTAAATTTTTTTAAAAAAAATAGTTCTATAGCAAATAAAAATGCAATTTTTTATAAATGTATTCTATTTTCTATTCATAATTTATTCAGTATATTTTTTTGAATATATATATATATATATATATATATATATATATATATATATATATATATATATATATATATATATATATATATATATATATATATATATATATATATATATATATATATATATATATATATATATATAAAGTTTGCCATTTCTTTTCCACTGTTATTCTGTCATTTTGATTAAATAATATTTAACTACAAATTTCGAAACTCATTACTTGTTAAAAAAAAAGTCAACAAAGGTTCCCAACACCCAACAAACAAGGTATCCTATGTGACCCTTCCTTCCACAGAGCCCTAGAGCTCCGCGGAACACATTTTGGGAACCACTGGATTAACCGATTTTGGGAACCGATTAATCATTTCGGGAACTGATGTATGTATCTCGTTTTCGTAAATTTTCAAGAGGGTATCTGGGGAATATCTGGGGAAAAAAGTATTTGTTTTATTTTTATTTATTCAATTTTTTTAAAAAAAAACTTTATTTTATTCTGAATTTTAGAACATTACATAAGACTTATTTAATTAATATTTGTTTGTTCTGCAATATTGATAATAATGCAATTTTTTTAAAACATCTTTTGCAATTCAGTTTTATTTAGTCATTTTAGTCATTTTTAGTCATTTTTTTCACTTAGATTTTTTTTTCTATTTTACAATAAATTCTTTATTAATTGTGAATAATATTTTTCAGGTCAAGCATATATTGTATGAGAATAAATTTTTTCTTTTAATAAATTAGTATAAATTTTGCATTGTATCTCATTATTTTATGTATCCTTTTATACTAAGCGCTTATGATGAACAGAATTTTTCAAGATGTAAAAAAATTTGTTTTGGGGATATAAGCAGGAATAAAAAACATAGAAACACAAATAAGAATATTAAAAAACATTTGATAATGCAATGTAATTCTGATGTTTTTGAAGATAGTAGTTAAAAATTAATAAATCCCTATTTATTTTTATCAAGTATTTATTTATTGATTAGTTCTCGAGTTAAATAGATTCACTACAATATAAGCATATGACGTAATGATGACGTAATTATCCATAATGACGTAACACAAAATTTGTTCACAATTGTAGACATTTGACACCATTCTAACGTAATTTATCACTGAAATTTTTTATCGCTTACTCATAGAATAGACCTATAAGTAAGATTTTTATTTAAAAAAATTAGCGGAAAACAGATTATTTTTAGTTTCATTAAAATACACCTAAACAAATGCTTCATAAAATTTGCTCCTCGCAAAAAATCTTTAATCATTATTGATAACAGAAGATTGAAATGTTTGTCGTTATGAGTTACTCAATCTACTTTATACATTACTTAGAAGGCAAAACAATGTAAATAATAAATATCTATAGCTGTCATATTTGTAATTATTTTAAGTCATTATTACGTTTTGTGTGATTATCATAAATAAATTGTCGGAACTATATTAATCATTGCAAAAATTATCATTGCTTTTTATATGTGAATGTTGTTGCTTTAAATTAATATGAACTGCAAATTTTAAATTTTGAGATAATATTCTCAATTTTCATTCATATTTTGTATCATAATTAGCGCTTTCATTTTTTGTGTCACTCAGTATCATTTCACACTTATATTTTTATATTATGAAGTGTTGAGAACACTTTTCCTATCTTAACAATGCTCTGCTTTCATCCAATTACTTTTTTTTCTTCTCTTTTGAGTTTTTTTTTTTTTAATAAAATGCTTTTGAACTAACATCGTATCTAGTTTAACTGTAAAACAAAATAAAAATAATAAATAAAAAAGTTTCTGATTATCTTTTTTAGAGATAAGTTTTGAGTAGGTGTATAAATGGATATCGAAGTAATGTTTACAGGACGAAAAACACTTCCTGCTGTGAAATTTTTGTAATTTCGAATCATTTTTTCTCGAAGACATTTATATTAAAGCGTATTTAGTATCAAAATCGATGAAATTTCTAAACCTGCGTTGGCGTCAAAAAGCTGAAACAAACTGAGCTATAAGTTAGGCAGAAATGAAAGGTTAAATTCGAGCAATTCATACAAACAAGCAAACAGTTATTTAATTTTATTTTAGATCTAAATATTTTAGTTTTACTTTTGCTTAATCTTTATCACAGGGAGAAAGATCCTCAACTTAATCATAAACTTAGATCATCCTCAAATACGCTGCTCATACTTTTTTTTTGATCCTAGTAATTTTACAAACTTTATTACTGTGATTTTTCCTTTTTCCAAATTTTTTCTTTAGTATTTATACATTTTACGAGATTATATTAGAATAAAGGATTTAAATCTGTTTTACCCCCAAACGATGGAATTTATAATTGTGTTTATTGAGACATTCTATGAACAATTTGTTTTAAATGCAATTTTCAAGTAGTGTTGAAGAGAATTAGTTAGAAATAAAATCATAATGTACGTAGATTAAATGAAGTGTTTATAAATCAAGTTTTATGAGATGTATATGCTGGAAATTTTTAAATCTTCATTTTAGAAGGCATCATCGGTAAATAGCTTGACTAAAATACATAAGTATACAAATTGCGAACGAACCAAGCTCAAATTGCGAACCAATCCGAAAAGAACCGAGAACGCAGTTCTGAGGACTCCCGAGCTTAGCTAACAGAGTGTCCTCTTGTTTTCATTAGTTTTTTACGTTAAGTGTAAGTTTTTGAAAAAGAATGCGAATCAGTGGTTTTAAACAATGTAAATGGCTTGCAAGCAGAGAGTTAAAGATTAAAATCTAATTATTCTTATTATAACTAAAAAAAATGCATGCATATTTTAAAGGTCACCTTTTGTTTTGATTGACGTATAGCTGTTTCGAAGACTTCCAATAATAATCAAATGTAAATAATCTTTAAACGATATTAGACTTGCGCCAACATCGGTGTTTTCGGAAGTGAAAATTCTCGTTTAGTGTGAATAGACGAGTGTTTGGTGTAAGATTATTCCATAAATGTTTAGATTTTAATCACAACCTTTAAATTCTAAATGAAAACTCGATTTGGAATTACCCTGAAAAAAAGTATATCACAAATATTTCGAAGATAGCTAATAAACGAACAAGAAACGAATTATACGAATTATATAAATTTTTTTAGATACTTCAGTTAACTGAATCAAACTAAGTTCATTTAACAATTTTAGTTAAGAACAGTTATTTTTTATCACTAAATAATTATTTTTGTTCTTTTGACGCAACGCAGTTTTTTTACTTTTTGAAAATTGCCTATAAACAGTATCTTTATATATTAACTAAAAAGTAATTACGCAAACAGATAGTATACATTATAAAATTATTTCAACCTGAAATTTTAACATGCTTAAAAAAGTTATAACAATATCTTTCTGGAATCAATTCAATAGCTCAATTGATGATTGATCTTTGTAGTTCAATTGTTCAAACCTCCCCATGTTCCCCTTACAGATTCTCTGACTAAGTATTTTAACTCTAAAAGATTTTGAGACATGAGATACGTAAAAAAGATATTTTCTATGTAAAGACAGAAAAAAAGTTAACATTTTCTTACAAGACTTCTTTGATAATATTTAATTTATTTATGTTTTGAGTTCCTAAACTATTTAAATGCATTATTTCTAAAATACCTAAAGCACTATATTTTTTACTCTTAGAGATTAAAGATTGTTGCTCATTCAAATAGTGTAAGTATATACACATTCCAGCTAGGTGTATATAAGCGTATACGTTCCTTTACAAAATCGATGATTCAAACAGCCTCTAATATGTATAATATAATAGAATGTAAAAATTTGTTGTCTTTCATTTTTTATACTTTGGCAAGAGACCAGGATAATTTTTTGGTTTTGCTTTAAAATGTTTGGCAATGTCCTTATTTAAGCACAAATTAATAGAGGAATATGTATTGTTTGATGATTCTTACTTTCTAATACCACAAAACAAGAGTATTATTTGTAAGCTCTTTAATAAATATTAATATAAAATGTGTCATTCATGTTTTATATTTCAAAATTCATATTTAATTTCCTTCAAAATTTCATTTTAAAATTCATATTTTGTGAAGAATTAATTGTTCTTCTTTGATGTTATGTAGTTGGAAAAAATATTGTCAAACAGAATTTTGATTGTGTGAATATTAAATTTATCAGCAGATTTTTTGCATTGCATGTCTGTCATGTCAACTTTTAAGGTCATTGGGGAACTTTTTCAGTAGTAGCAACACTTTAAAAGTATAAATCAAATTTTTAAAATTAAAAAATCTTTTGCTTGCCCCGAAAAATTAGTAATTTAATCAGGTTTGTAAGTTGGACAGTTACGCTCCTATACGCTTTAGTTATTTGTAATTTTGACGTGTATCTTATAAAAATATATTCTTATATTACTACATGCTACATGTTTTGCTTGATTCACAATGAAATATTTTATGAATAATTCAACCCTGAACTTAATGCTTTCATTGTTTTTCCCTTTTTTGATTTCGGTTTGTTTCCGCAAAAATAAAACTTCCTGTTTTGTTTTGTCAATATAAAACAGCTGCTTCATTTTTTTTTAGGTGTTGTTGCACATTAAAGTTGGTAATAGAATCATCATTCACAAGGCAGATTGTGAAACAGTCAACGATTCTTATGTTTAACATAATCTTCTTTTTAAATGTCTCTTTCATATAAATGTTTCGTGGTCCAAAATCGTCATATTTTCAACTAAATATGATCAATACTAGTATTGCATAGATATATTTTTGTTATCAAGGTTTTTGTTCGGTTAATAGTTAAAAATAATTGAATGCCTACTAAGTTGAATCATTATACTAATTCGCACTAAATTTCATAAAATAGCTGAATATTTTTTAGAGAACCTTTCTTAAAATTAACTTCAAGTTTTTGACGGTCATTCTTCAACAGGACGACCTATAATCCAAAGAAGACACTAATTATCTCCCTTTCGACATGCCGTGTGATTAATTTTTGACCATCTGACCTTGACTTATTTAAGAGACCTAAGTCTTTTGTTTCCTTTAATCACTCAAAGAAAAACACCCCGCCGAGAAAACAATGATTGAAGATCACGCAAGATCTAAGGGCAGCAACTAATTCTTTGTTGATCTGCTCTCCTTTGATTAAAATTGATAACGTCACTCTAATTACCGTTGAGTTTTTAATAAGCGATTTGTTGGTGTGTTATTATAGTGCTTAAGAAGACAAGCACAGATCGAGAATAATAGGAGTTGTTGGTTAAACATATTGAGATGTATTTTTAATTTAGTAGCGTGTAACCCAGAAGCAAATTGCACGAACTCATGCATTTTGTTGTATCAATATAATAAATTTTCAGCACTTAATTTGCAGTTTTGATCCATGACATGAATAAAAAAATATTGGTTTCTTAAAGTGCTAAAAAATGTAAGAGGATCTGACGACGAAAAAGTTTAAAGATAAAGAAAAAGTTTAGTGATTAAAAACGAACATTTATGTACCGCAATAGATTGTATAGATAGAAAAAATATTTATACGGAAAAAAAACATAGGTAAAATAAAACAGCTATAAAAAAGCATATAGATTGCAAATAAAATTATTGCATGGAAAAAAATTCTGGTAAAATTAGCGCACTGTCTGTTAATGACATTTCTGTCAATAAAAATCCCCATAATTCTGGTTAATAAAAACGAATATACAGTATTTAAACCATTCATTTGGTAATTTTTTCGTTCATTATGATAATGGTTTACTGAAAATTATTTTGGTTTTCAAAATTATAATTTTTATTATCATACATTTAGTAAAAAATACAAAATTTATAAATTAATTTAACCGAATAAATGGGTTTTACGCAATGCTTTGAAGGATCATGATAAAATTACTAAATTTTACCACACTTATCAAATTTTACCACATATTATACAACCATATTTCATTGTTAATTTTTATCAAAATCGTTGCTAAAGCGCGTAGGTAAAAATTACCGAAACTTTTGGTGTTCTCATAGAGCCAGAAACAGGGTGAATTTTACCATATTCTGATAGTTTTGACCATACTTTTTTCTCAGTGTGAGATGGTACAATGTAAGCAATTATGATGTATAGTTGCCTTTTTTTAGAATTGAGGTAAACTAAACACATTACGAATTACAGAACTGTACTTATCACGCAAAACATTATCTAAAATTGGCAAGCAACAATTGTTTGAAAGAATTTGTCTGAATTAACTAAAAATGTGAATAACTAAATTGAATTAACTAAATTGAATTAACTAAATTGAATAGAACCTAAAATAGCTATAAAGTCCCCCTCCCCTCCAATGGCAGACGAAATATCGTTCTGTCCATTTTATTGATTTTCTAACAATTCTTTGCCCATCACGCCGAATGCAGTTTTCTGAATTTTTCGCAGCTAGATGCTTTCTCATCTAGCTGCGAAAAATTCATATCCTTGCCGACATTAGGACGGAATTCAGCTAAAATGTCATAATTACGATAGCTCAATTAAGCCAATCAAAATCCTGTATTTTTAAAACATATCGTATTTCACGATAGGTAAAAATACAGGCTTTTGATTGGCCAAATTTGTCCGTCGTAATAGCGAAAATTTAACTGAATTCCACCCTAGAAAGCCATGAATTTACGAAATATAGATTGTGTTCATATGATAGTTTAATGAAGAAGCTGACGTAAAACTGACGGATTTTACACTCTACTGATATTTTGTTTAAAAAGAGTTCATTAAAGAAGGAAATGTAAAATAAATTTTCTATTCGATTTGGGGGCCCCCTCTGCATATTGGGCATACGGGGCAACTGCCCCGTATGCCCCTGCCTTAGTCAGGCTCTGCCGATTCCGATTTATTACACTGTTATCAACACTGTTACACTGTTATCAATTAAGTAATGCTTTGGTCAGGTCACTGGACTCAAATGAGAGCTTTCTGATTAACCCTTCGCAAAGTTTAACCCGTTGCGGACAAAATAAATTTATTTATTCATGGTTGTCGTCATAGTTGTTTGATTATATTTTTTGTAGAACGAAGATAATATGCTGGATAATGTTAAAATATTCTTTTTTAAGGAGAGTATAAGACTACTGTTACACTTAAACACAATTTGTAAAATATTTTTTTGAATCATACATATTTTAGAAACCTGCATATTTTACTAGATAACACACTTATGTCTTTTTTTCTGTGGTGATTGAGAACCGACATACCAAAGAATGCAAAGTGCATACCCTATTTATATTCTTTGGACATATGACTGGAACAAAAAGAACACGATTGGGGCTGATGAAAGTAGACATACGATCATTAACCATAGCTGATCAGAATTAATTAATTACATTCTCAGAAATAAAACTCTCACTTTTGACGATTCTGCTATCTTTGTATTTCGTTAATATTGAGAATCATTTCGTCGCGTGATTTCTGATGATACGTGAATACTCAAATATATGGCGAAAATGTTTCCTTAACTTGGAACTTCATCGTAGTTAATTGTGGGAGATAGTTAACTTGAAAAACGAAACTAGCAGGAAAACCAGGCGATTGAAACTAAAATGACGACATAAGCCAATCGGTTGTATGGTGGTTAAGGAGTTACCCTCGTAGTAGGAAGATATCGGGTTTGAGTCCTGCTTCGGGTATGGATGTAATTTATCTCTCCATTTTATCTCTTCTTATGTTGTTGGGGTAACTTTGATTTACTGATATAGTACCTACGAAAAAGTGATTAACAATGCCACCAGTAATTATTATTATTATTATTATTTTTTGGAAGTAAAGCGAATGATTTCTTTACTTTTGACGAAATTCCTGAAGAAGTGACGATATTTGTTTCATCACAATGAAAAAAAAATGTTTGCTTGGAGCCTATATTAATAAATAGTTTCATAAGAACAAAGAAAGTTTCGTGAGATTTGAATATCCATTTTTTACAGTGTAGGGACTCTGAACACCGTAGTCAAGCTTCATTCTATGAACGTTTCCCGGTATTAATTCGACTTTTCGAATAAGTTTTGAATTGCATTATCTAGTTCTGTAAGGAGGATATGCTATATCTAAGCCCATTTAACCTAACTTGAAAATAATATGTTTTATATTATTATATCTTTTATTAAATTGCACCATTTATTCTTGCAGGTCAATTCAAAAGGGCGGCAGCAAGGTTTGAAAGAAGGTGACTGTGTGCTGTCGGTGAATGGAAAGTCTGCTTTAGATATGACACACGCTGATGCACAGCGTGCATTAAAAGATTCTAATGATAGCTTGGAGCTTCAGCTTGAAAGGTAATTACTTGTTTAAAGAATGATTAAAATTACTTGTGCAATGAAATATGCTTTAAAAAATTATAATTTAATCAACCTGTATGCTTTATTCTGTAGTCTTAGCCACTGTTTTTAATCAATGAATAAATTATTATGACTGTTTAAAGTATTTTACAAACTATTTTTCAGAGCCATTAAATTTTGAAGTACTAACACCAAATTATCGTTTTGAATCAGTGGGCTCTTACTTCAAAGGAACATTCGTGTTCCGTGAATTTAGACACAGTTTTCCTCTAACACATTTGAAATTTGACTAAAATTTGATTTTCTATTAATAATAGTTACCGGAAGCTTTTTGTATGTATTTCTCTCCTAAAACTCCAGAACCGTTCGCGCTGGGTCTTGAACTTGCGAGTGCGCTTGAGGAGCGAGGGGCGATTTGAGTCTCCAATCTTAAAAACGTTCAAACATTATAATTATTATGTTCAGGAGAAACGTACGAAAAACAAATATTTGTTTACATACTTTTAAAAATTAAACTAAATTTTATTTTTTTTATTTTTTATTTTTTACAATTATTTAAAAGAAAACATCAATGATGTTCGCTAGCACACAGCTCTATTTACAACTAAAATGAGTTTCACTGAAAGTTTATTCCACGTTCTTTATTTATTTATCGTAGAGGTAAGTTCAAATATATTAATGTGGAAGGCATATATGCATGAGCAACGTCACCGAATTAGTATTTTTATCTGAGCCTACATGTTTATTTTATATGTAGTTATGTTCTTAATGCGCTGACCAGGTGGCCGAATGGTTAGCCTGCCTGACTGCGGAGCCGATGGTTGCGGGTTCGAATCCCGCTCAGGGCATGGATGTTTCTTTCTCTTTGTGTTTTATGTCCTTTCTCCTTTGTTGTGTGATTGCGTGAATGTGACCCGCCCTATAAACGGGTTTGTGGTTGTATGACGTGGGCGACGCTGCTCCACCGCCGTGGCTTCGCCACAGGTGCCCACTGGGTAACGAGAAGAGAGTAGCAGTTCTGGCACTCCTGGCCAAATGGACAATACATCCCAAGTGCCCGCCATTAAAAAAAAATGCTCTTAATGCTTGTTTCTGTAAACTTGAATAATCTAAATTAAAAGGTAGTTAAAATAAATTTTAAGTTTTGTACCAAAGTGCCGCCATTCCATTAGAAAAACGGCTTGACTGTAGTAAATCTTATCCATCATGAGTTGATTGTGATCATTAGCATAAATTTCGGGGCTGAATGACACTGCTAAAGTTCCTGAAGAATTGAACATCTAAAAATTTGTTTTACTTAACGTTAATCTAATAACGTTAAGTTAGCCACATGGGCATCAAATAACAATGATAAAAAATCTCAAAATATTTAAACTTTTTTAATTGTGTCGGTATTTAGTTCTATGTTTAGTTAGTCGATTTTAAGTTCTATGTAAAATATCGATTCATTAATACTAATTTTCTCTATTATTTATTTTATTATTTTTTGTACCGTACAAAGAATGAATTTTCAGCTATGTTATAAGTGTACAATAGGTTTAAAATGCCTTAAGAATCATTGACTTATCGTTTCAGATTTTTACTTTTTTCATTCTATTTTGTAATTTTGATTCGTTCCCCAGGGCCCGATCAAATAGAGATGAAATCCCTGGATAAAATACTGATTTAGGAGCTTTCAAATATTAGCTGAGTTCTGAATTATTTTTAAAAAAATTGTATATAAATAGTTATTACGCATATATATTTCGGCCTTACATGATTTACCTAACTATTTCTAAATGAATGATTAAGAATTAATAATAATACAATTAGTTAAATTTGTGTTGTTTCTACTATTATACTTTATATGTTTCTATTTTTATTTTAAAAGAAAAATGATACTTGCGGCTTAAATTCCGTAAATTACGATTAATTTAACTTCAACGTACTGTTGAGTCACAATTTTTCATAAAGTAACCATTAAAATACTAACAATTTTTTTTAAAGAAAAAAAGTAAAAAAAAGAAGTTGAATAAAAAAAACTCGAAAATTTAAAATTTATGCTGAGAGATTTTTGGGTTTTGTGCAAGTGCTATTTCTGCCCATACGATAATCAGGTCCCGTAAAAGAAATTTTAATTAATGTAAAGTATTCTATGTCAAATTAATAGTTTCATACATAACCTGTTATGCATATCATATAAAAAAAAACTCTATTCGCATCTGTGATTTTTAATGTACTATTCTATACAAATACAAATATAGTTCTTTATTTCACTTCCGAGTTATAAAAATTTGTTTTAAAATTTCAAGTGTTTCATACTTCTGAAAAGGTTAAGAATAATTAGTTTTAACTATTAGAGATTATATTACAATTTAAATCTTGTTTCAATGGTTCTTTTAAAAATAAAATGATGCTAATTCAAAGTATTTCTTTTTATTTTTATCACTATTCAGGCCTTGACCTTGTTGAAAGTGACGTCACATTTATTTCATACATTTTTAGAAGCTTACATAAAAATCGCAAAATATAACTGTGAAAAATACACCCGCCTCATTGCTAGAAAACTTTGAACTGGAAACTAACCAGTCAACCACGACACTTATCGTTTTCTAACACAAAAAATAATAATCTACAATGAAAAAGTTTCAAAAATTTGGGAAGAATATTAACAAATCCGTCCATTCATTAACTCCGGAAGGAACTTCAACAAATGGATGATCGAATCTATTGTGCAACATGACTGTTGAAAGCAAATATAGTATTTTGGTGTTACCTCAAAATTCTACCAACAACGCCTTCATAACTGCAAACGATTTTTAACAGATACATAATTTTGATTTGGCAACGTTTCTTACATCGAGTGTTATAAATCATATAATTTATACTTATGAACCATTTCTTTCTTTCGTTGTCAATGATTTAATGAGAGTAGGAATTGTTTGTGTGAGGTACATTTCTAGCTGTGGAAAAGAGAGAACTTTTGTTTGAAAGAAGCGCGACCATAAAGGGATACAGAAAATACAGCGCATGGTTGTTCTTAATTTATCTTTTGAAATGAGAGGTAGGTTTTGTAAACTCTACAGCATTGTTTATAAATTCCTTTTTTATGCTTTTTTTTGGCAAAACCTGTAAATCATTGTTTACTACAGCTTCAGACGACTTTATTGCTGCAATATATCGAGATAAAAGTGTATGTTTTTCAAAAGTTTTATGCTAGTGAAAGGTTTTGCTTTTACATTATTTAATGGTTGGGTAATACCTTTATTTATAAATACATTATTTAGAATCTTTTTTTTTTCCCTTTTGAATGAGGGAAAGTTGTAATTGTTCGTCCTTTTTTGTATTCTTGTATTATATTCAGAATTTGTATTACTTATGACTTGTATCATTTAAAATTTGTATTATTTAAATTCATAACTATTTATTTAATGCGACATTTCATTCCACAAAATAAAGCGTTATTTTATCCGCTGGGCGAAAAAACTTAAATTCTAAATTCAACATACATTTATTATTTCATAAAAAAGTAGGAGAAATAGAAATCACAGCATATATGAATCCCTAAATGTTTGGCATCAATGCTTGAAATACATACTATGAAATAAATACTTGAATTATTATGAATTAAGATACAAACCCTTGTAAAAGCGAATAATGCAAATAATATTTAATTAAAAAACTTTGTGTAATGTAATGATAAGCTTAATTATTTTTCAAAAGTGACAATTTTACAATCAATTGTTTATAAGTATTGTTTCTAGAGTAATGTTTGTAATTTATAAGTTTTTTGAATATCGGCTAGATAAAAATAGAATATGCAAAATTTTATACTCTTTGCATAAAATTATCGTCATTTTTAATTGAAACACTCTCTTTAAAAATTTTAAAATGTGGTATTTTCTTTTAACCTAATGTTAAGGACTTGGCAGAATAAATTAATGTTTTATATTAAAATTTGCCTTAAGTATTGCTAAATTTAGAAATTTTAATGTTAGGAAAAATATCGCTAACATATGCCTTGCACAAATTTTTTGAAATGGATTAAAACATATTTTGTGAACATCATTTAAAGTTAGTGTAATTGTGATCAGAACTCTTTATATCGTCATTCTTCATAAAGTAGGATAACAAACTTGAAAGGCTTATTGAATATTATATTAGGCAAACTTGAATATTATATTTTGGAAATATAAACATGTTCTATTTTTATGAAAAAAAGAATAATTACAAAAGCAAAATAAAATATCAAAATTATCTTAGCTCATGTAATAATTTAGCCTTTTATTCTATTTTTTTTGTAGTAGTGTTCGTAGTTTATGATATAAGACTAATGGACCCCATGGTGCAGCTAACACGATAATTAATAGATTTTTGTAATTATTTTAATTATGTCACTCCTAAATAAGTGACTTACTGAAAAAAAAAACTAATTTAAAAACTACTAAATATTGAGAATCAAGTTCTTGAAATTCTTGAAAAAATATTAAAAAATACTGTATCCCACTTGTTAAAAAATTCTGGTAAAAATACTGTACAGTATAGTAACCCATAATTCTGGTAATAAAATCAAAATATATATTTATAAACCATTCACTTAGTTGGTAATTTTTCCGTTCATATGGTAGTAATTTACCGGAAATCCTGGTTTTCAAAAGTATAAATCTTATCACCAAACATTTAGTAAAAAATACAAAACTGAAATAAAATTATTGGAATAAATGGTTTTCACACTCAAAGGCAACATTATACTCAATACAATATGATAAAACTACTAAATGTTGCTATATATACCAAATTTTAGCACGTATTGCACTACCATATTTTATAGTTAATTTAACCAAAATCATTACCAAAGTGCTTCTGTAAAAATTACTGAGCTTTTTGGTGCTCCCATTGAGTCAGAAACATGATAAATGTAACCATATTCTGGTAGTTTTGACTGTACTTTTTTTCTCAGTATGGAAAGATGTTGCTAGCATTTTAGTGGGCTTTTATGTGTTTTTCTGCCTGACAATGGAGATCTTCTATAAAAGTTGTCCTTGCTTGATTTAGAGTTTTGATAGGATTTTTTTTTTTTTAGCAGAATACTTTTTTTTAAAATTTTTTTTTTTTTTTAAAAAACTTTTCGATACTTGTTATCATCAACACTGGCTGCCTTGAGATTCATCACTAACTATTCCTCCAAATTGGTATGATATGAATTTTAGCGTGTTGTGAACTAAATAAAAAATATTTTTGTTCTTTATTATTAGGAACATCGTTATTCCAGAAACCAATAGAAATGGTTCGAATCAGAACGGTCGAACTGAAGAAGACAATAATGTGATTTCTCATTTGAATGCTTTGGATGAATACATGAATCAATTAGGTCAGTCAAAAATCATTTTATTCTTTGAATTATTCTTAGAATGTGTATTGCTTTGTGAAATAATAAGTTGTTGACGAATATTTCACACATTTAACTATAAAATGTGACTTTATTTTTTAAATAAAAGAACATGTTAGGGTTCGTTTGGGGAAGAGCATGCTCTGCTTAGCAAAAATATATAAATAAAAAAAGCTTAGAAGAATATGTTAAAAAGTGATGTTCCGACGTGAGACATTACTAACATACCTTGCAATTAAATCGTATGTCAGACTGTGTGTCGATAATTTGAAACGAGCATTTTGCTTCCTAATACTTTACTTGCTTTTAAGTGTAGTAGTAGTCACTACTCCTCAATAATAATTTATTTGTAAGATTTTCTAAATGAATTTAGTTTCACACTAGTTTTAAATTTCTGCTCATAAAATTAATCCTTTTATTTTGTCGTTTCCGATTTCATAACTTAGTTTAAATTAAATTAATTTACTAGTTATTATTTTCAACTAATGATTTTTAGTTATTAACTCTTAATAATGACTAGTTACTATCTTTGTCTCCTTAGTGCTGTAATAAATTATTAATGGTTATCGAAATGTATTTCCTAGCAGGGAGCAAAATGTCCAGAGGTCAGTTTCCGGGGGGGGGGGGGGTACTATTTATTCAGAATGATTAATGATTCAGAAGATTTAAATGTCAACCTTTTTAATTATATCAACAAAACGTTTGGGAATAAGATATACTAATTTTGGACCAAAGATATAAATTAGAAAAGTAAGATATTTAAATTTAAAATTTATGTTGAAATATATTACAGTTACGTAAAAAAACCAGTATCAAAATATTTACTACTATCAAAGACAACATTTGTGCTCCAGTTGTGTATTTTTTTCCATAAATGTCCGAAACACGTATATTTTACTGTAGTTTGTGTAACTTTCAAGGCGACTTTCAGCGACGGTAGCCACTGATGTTTCAAATCATCTATCGACTGCTACCTGACAGATGCTTCAAGGTGCCCAAGTCTTAAATTATAAATTTAAGTGAAGACTTTTATAACAAATTTTTTTGTATACCATTTAATTTTGAAAGATTATTTAAAAAATTAACAACTTCTAAAGCATAAAATGACTTGATAGCTGAATATTACACCATAGTAACTATACTAAATAAATTTTACTTAAATACTATTTAATTTTTTAAAATTTGAGAAATAAACAACTTCTTAATCATTGAATGACTTGATACACAAATGTTTCACCATAATTTGTGTAATTTTAATATTTCAAAGACATCGAGTTTTTAACTATAATGTAAAATTCATGCTGATTAAATTAAATTTAAATGTGATTTAATTTATTAAAAATTATTTGAGAAATAAACAACTTCTGAATAATTGAATTACTTGTTACCCAAATTTTTTACCAAATTTTTTGTGTAATTTTAATAAGTACTTCAACATCGAGTTTTAAACTATGAAGTGGAAACTTTACTAATGAAATTATATTTTAATTTTTAAAAATTACTTTAAAATTAATCAACTTTTGAATTAATATATATATAACTAAGAATTGATACAGAAATATTTCACTATAGTTCGTTTAATTTCAATGAGCACTTTGAGTACACTGAGTTTTAAATTATTAATTAAAGTAAAGTAAAAATTATGCTAATAAAATTACATTTATATACCATTTAATCATTATATACATTATAATTAAAAAAAAAAAAAACTTCTTAATAATTAAATTACTAATATTTCTGATTTTATTGCTACTGCGTGCTACTTTAAAAAGTTCTTCAAATACACTGATTTTGTTAATTAAAATATAATAATTTTATTAGTAAAATTAGCTTTTACTAGTAGCACATAAAAGTGTATAAAATACACTAAAAAATTTGTACTGAAATACCGTTTAGTTTTTTTTATAGATTCCTTGAGTATTAGAGCAAAAGTATTTCTTTGACTGCATTTAAATAAATTTCAATTAATATCCTTAAAAGCAAAAAAGCGGAACAAAGTCATTTTGAATTGTTGTCATACGTTATTCTTAATGACATAATTCTTTAACCGTTCTGAAAACTAGACATGTGTAGTTCTACGAATTTTCAAAAGTAATGGGGAATTATAATATTGATGTCACTGATCTCAATACAAATGAAACTATTAATTAAATTTATTTCATTTTTACTTGTCAATATTCCAATAAAAACTGAAGGAACGATAATTTACGTCTGCGGCGCAATGCCAGAATTACATTGTTTCGAATTAAGTTTCTAATTTTAAACTTTTTATCCATTGTATACGACTACTTTGTAACTGATTGATGAAGAGAAGAGGGAAAAAAACTGTCTCTGAATTTTAAAAGTTTTCCCTACTTAATTCGTTAATAGCGAAATGACTATTTTGAGAGGTGTTTAATTCTAACTATTAGCAATTTACTGGACTCGATATTATTTAATGGAAAAGTCATAAGTTGATGTATGATGATAAAAGTGTATCCTGATAGTTGAAATGTTCTTAATTATTTTTAAAGCTAGGTTGACTTTAATTCTGTTGCTAACATCACTTAGATTTTCACAGTAAGTAATTGCGTTGTTGTCACGTTTTATGATTAAATGTTTAACTATTAATATGAAAGTCTTAAGAACTAGAAAAATAAAAGGGTAAATTTTTTAATTTGAATTTCAATTTTCTGCTATAATGCTAAATTTTTTATAGATTATTACTATTGTTTTACTTCTAGACATATATATGTCTTGAGTTAAATATTAAAAAATCAAGTATTTTAGAATTTGCGAGTTTTAAAGAAATTCGAAAAAGGACAATAATGTGTACTTGTATTCTGAAAGTGACAATTTTAATTCCTTCATCTTTCTAGTGTTAAGTAATTATTCAAAAAGTTTTATTAATCATTGATTTTTAGTGTTAAGTAAATAACCAAGAAAATGTTTTAATAGTACTTATATTCGATAGTGAAAATTTTAATTACTTCGTCTTGTGTAAAGTAGTTTTATTCAAGAAAATATGCTTGCGTTATGAACGGGTCAATTTTAGTTTCTTCGTCTTTCTAGTGTTAGTAAATAATCAAATAAATGTATTTGTAGTTGTAGAATATCTTTCAAAGTTTCTAATTTCTCGTCTTTTTCCATACTTTCAACTGGGGGATTCAATTCTCTATCCCCGTTGCTCTTTTCCCGTTCGGATTCCACTTCACTGCAATATCCCCATTGATTAAAAAGCGGGGGGGGGGGATTAATACCTAAAAGGCGGTAAATAACTTATGCTTTATTTCTGAAAAATTCCGGTTAAGAAAATGGGAAATATTTAGTGTCTAAGGGTTGGGAAGTAATTTACAGAGTTATATTTTATTTCTATAAAATTAATATTAAAGAGGCGGATGAAGTATATGTATAAAGATCGGGAAGTCATTTATACTTCAATTCTGTAAATTTACTGAGTCTTTTGTGAATATTTTTCTTTATTTCTTCAAAAACTTTCCATTTTTAATTTTCTATAATTTTGTTTCAGACTGTTGATGAATGACATCCAGTAGTAGTCTTTAAATACAATGTTTTCTCAGTTTTCTTTTCGAATGAATTTCTATGGTCGCGAATGCTATTCATTACGCTTTCAAGAACTTCTCTAAGTCTTTATTTCGTGGAATTATTCTTAATCATTCAACCTGTCAAAAAAGCACCTGCTGCCAATTTGGCAACAAATTTCATGGTGCACAGGCAAAGGCAGTGTTCCTTCTCCTTCCTACATATAAATGCGCTTTTGTTTATCGGTTTTCGAACGGATAATCTTGAATGAAGAATTAAAGTTTGTTTGAAAATAACGGACTTATCTCTTGGTGTGTTTTGTTTTTGTGTACTACTAACATCAGTTGTACGTAATTACATCTTATTTTAATATTAAAATGTGCGAAGGTTTTAGCAGAATAAATCGGTGTTTCCTGAGTTTAAATTGCTGGGAAATTGATTTTTTTACATTCATATTTTTATTTTGCATTAAATATGTAATTATGAATAAAATACTGTGAAAGAAGTGACTTTAACCCCTTAATGACTTTAACCCCTTTTTTTGTATTAATAATAACCGTCATGAAATCACTGGATAAAAAAAGCACCCTGTCTAAATGTTAATAGTTTAATTTTTTGAAAAAAATTTTAATTTTTAATTTTAGTAAAACATTTGAGAAATAAATTAGAATTCAAAGTGCCCAAAAAAGACTATTAGATTTCAAAATTATGTGATATTTCTAAAAAAGTGTTCTTGCGTTTTATATTACCATTAATGTATGAAATGCCAGCTTTCTACAAAATGGCTGGTAATTCTATAAAATATCTAAAAATTTTTTAGGCATTACGTATGAAATATGAGAGTCATTTTGTAGTTAGCCTATGCCTATAGTATGATTGTTGAATTTTCAACTGTTATTCTATAGAACACCTATGAAATGTTTGAAATATTACTAGTTTCATACTTTGCTGGTTTGTCATTATATTCATTCTATAGAATAGTTTGGCAATTTGTGAAATATTAATCATTTCATATTTTGCGATCGATTTTATGCATCATATTGAATTTGATTACTGAATTATTCTTTAGAATTCTATAATTACTAGGAATTCCTTAAAATGCCAGATTTTATACATCGGCAGCAAAATATGTACTAAAACATTTACTGAATAAATATAACGAAAATAATAAACATTTTTTGTTGTTTTAAAATAGTTGTAAACGTAACTGGTATTGTGTGTCATGGCATGTTATAAATAAAGCACGATTTTTTTTTTTTTTAATTTTATATTTTATCTTCAAAGTCAAACTTATCAAATCTCAAAAACCCCATTTTAAAGCATTGTAACCATTGGCACAGTGTCGTGAGGAAAAGAGGGGGCAGGGAGGGACACTTTCTCCTAACAATAACTTGACAAAACTTCAGAATTTTTTAAACCACAAGGAACTAAATTTTAATGTTCAAAAAAATTGTATGATTATCACTTTTGTGTATGTTAAATCTTGAAAAAATATTTAATGCCTTTTATTAAACGGTTTTAGTGTACAACTACTATTTAATAATTAATATTTATGAGTTATTTTGTGAAGTTAATGAAAGAAAAGTAACATTTTGTAATTATAAGAAATTTTTTCAACTTAGTTTAATAATTTTCTTAGACAATTTCAAAAGTTTTTTTTTTTATTATGTATAATATTATTTTTTTATTTTGTAATGTATGTATACTCAAAAACAATATCATGTTTTAAATTTGAAATTTATTTTCTTATTTGTTTAAATGCTTGGGGAAAATTTAATAGAAAGCCATTTTAATATCTTTTTTTTCCCGTGTACCTCTCATATAGTGTTTTGAATTTTGAAAAATATATGATTAGAGTTAAGTGGGCGATATTTCATTTTATTACCGGCGTTGAACTGCCGACCTAATTCTGAGTTTACGACTATCAATGATCAACTTCGTTGCCTTGTAATTTTGAACCCAACCCAGAAGACATGAGAGCACTCTGATTTGCGACAAATTAGCCTTCGTGGAGAATTCTTTGATAGAACTAACCCACATTTTCGTTACATCGAGAGGAAAACCACAACCTTTTCCACGGTTAGCCCGACGTTAAGGGGATTCTAAACCATTATCAGACTACAGCTCAGGATATTTCACGTCAGAAATGTGAACAATGAGAATTTTTATCGACGAGCTGCCGCTGGGATTCGAACCTGGTTCACTTCGAACGCTCTACGGCTCAATAGTGCGTGATATATTGTTTGACTTAAAAAAAAAAAAAAAAAAAATTAATTTGAATTCTACAGTTTTAAGAAATCAATGTAAAAATGAGTTATATTAACATAAACTGGATCGGAAATGTAATAATGTGTTTTATTGTAACGCATAATATTGTTTTAATTTAAAAATTATTTTATTCGTTTCTTCTAACATTGGTTTTAAAATGGATCAATTAAGTTTCAAAGTATGATTTGTTAGTAAATCATGCATTCAAAAAATCTTGCGCTTGAATTGAGTGTCTTAATTTAATCAAAACATTTATATTTTATTTTAGATGTTAATTCTTGGTCGACTGATTCGACGAGTACTGGATCTACGACGATACATGTCAGTTCTTTGAATTCTGACGAACTATCAAGTTCTGATGGCGGTAAGAAAAAAAATATTATGCATATATATTTTTAAATTATTGCTTAAGAGTATAAATGTGTTATGAAATTGAATTAAATATTTTACTCCCTTAAATATGTGTTTACGGAAATCTTGTTCAACAAATATATCAAATGAATTCAATATATTTTAAGAAAAGTAGTCTAAATATTTTTATATAATACATTTGAGTTGTGCAAAGATATGTAGATGGAAATATAGTAATATATACATCGTATTATATACATCGTATTATATAGGTAATGTATGCATCGATTACTTTGTATAAAGTACAAAATAAACTGATAAGTTGTATTTATACAATTTCGGTACACTGTAAAAAATTCCAGATTAAATTAATGTAAAAAGTACCGTCGCTCGGAGTGTCGATACTTTTTATTGTAAAATCCACTTTTCCGGAACATGTTTCTGATATCTGATATACAGTGATTTTTAAAAAATCTGATATACAGTGATTTTTAAAGTAACAATTACTATAAAATCACTGAATTAAAATAAATATTACTGTAAAAATTACTGTATAATATTTTACTGTAAAAATGAATTTTACGGATGAGATACAGAAAGTGACTGTACTTTATATCGTAATTAAATCCAGAATTTTTTGCAATAAAGAAGTAATAATTTCACAATTATAAGTTTATTGTCCTATTAGCAAACTGGTTTCACTAATAACTCCTGCATCCTCTTAAGAAAAAACTGCTGTAAAAAGTAATTTTTATTTGGAATAAAAAAGTTTGCTTGCAATGAACTAAAAACTATTTTAGAGTTATGAAAATCGACAAAAGATGGAGCTTTTTTCAATATTGATTTAAAATCTTGCATTATAGTATCTCGATGAGACAAAATCTCTTATGAACTCAAAATATTGTAGAAATAAGATATAAGAACTTATTATTTACTATATGTTTTTATAACTAGTTAACTGCCGAATTCTAATTCTTTAGATCTTTATACTATATTCTATAAAAAAAAAATCAGTTAAAGTTGTACCATATTATCAGTGCCGTGAATATTTATACCGTGCATAATTGTTTAAATCTTAATAAGGTGTTGAATTTAACTATGTGTTCGTTAGAATTGAAACATTATTAAAGTGTATAGAGATTAAGAAGGATTATGAGCTCTTTAATGATTTTGGTAAAATTGATTATAAAATATGATTTTAAATTATGTAATAAAATTTTGTATTTTCGTTATGATACCTTAGAGCATGGCATAAAAACTATTTTTTTGATTAAATATATTTGTCAGTTTTGTACTTTTTACTAAATGTGTGGTAATTAGAACTATAAATTTTAAAACCGGAATTTCCGGTAAACCGATACCATATGAATGGAAAAATTAACAAATGAACGGTTTAAATACTGTATTTTGGTTTTTATCTCGAGAATGTTTTCTATTACCAGAAATGTAACCATACAGTTCTGCAATTTCACCAGAATTTTTATCTCCGTATACCATTAGAAATATAGACCTGACACTAAATAGCTTGGATTTGAATGATATACATGATTTTGATTTTGTACATTATTCAGCTAAATGGTACAATCTTTACATTAATGATTTCTATTTATGTTATTTGAATGTTATTTATATTATTATAAATAATTATGTTATTTATATGTAATTTAATGAAAGCGAGTAAATTATATATTAACTAGGAGGCTTCGCCCCCTGCTCGCTGGCGCTTGCTAACCCCCGGAACTGCTTTTGCAGTTCATTTCGGATTGCTTCGCAATCCAATGCTCGCTTTGCTCGCTCATTGGATACGTTCTTAACGTCTAGCTTTTGTATACTTTATAGAGAGAATTTCTTTAAAAACACAATTGTTGATTTGGGCATTTGACGATACACCACTTATAGAATTGAAGGATTTGTTACGTCAAGCGCTCAGGTATCATAATTTTGATCTAGTTGCGCTTCTATGTCATTTTGATTTATGTTGCTAATTTAACTTTCAAAAAATTCTATGGCTGGCAACAGCATTTTTATTTTTTAAGTTGTTTATTTTTATTTTTGCTGCAGCTGAATTGAACAACCTGATAATGCTAACTCTGGTTATTGCGTTATATTTTTTTAAAGCGCTATATGTTGAGCCACCTCAGCTAGATTTGGCATGTGACATTTTTAGATGCAATCATTGGTCGATTTTCTAACATTGCCATTCGGGGAGTTGTAATGAGGCTTTTTTTGGTGCCGTGTAAAAGAAATATATATATAGATGCTTATGTTTTTTGGAATATCGTAAGTCTCTTAAACGTAAGCATTAATTTTAAACACACTTGTTAATTACTGCAAAATTTAGATTTCTTTTTAAAACAAAGCTTAGGGAAAGCGTTTCTTTGTCCGTTGCGATAACAAAACACAAAAAAAAAAAAAAGAATCACTTAAATCATATTTTATGCGTCTATATTTTATATGAAACTTTTGTCAAATTACACAAGTTTTAACTTGGCCTCATTTTACAAAAAGTAATAATTAGAGATGCAAGGAAGTAAATTTTCTTGAATTTACAAATTCAGAGAATAAATAAAGTTAAAGTCCTTATATTATACTTATATTAATTTCTAAAGTATATCTTCCAAAGCATCTAATCTGTTTCGTTCTAAAATAAAAACTATGTTTGTTTTTCTTCCAACGTCTGAAGTAAATAATAACCTATACTCTATTCCTGATTTGGGAGAAAATATGTAGGCGGATGATACAAAGCAGGATTTCCCGCTTTTGCTCCAGATTTAAACTATTTTTAGACCCAAGAAAGAAAAATATTTACGAGCAATTTCATCTTTAAAGGAAAAATATATACTTTTAAGTAATGAATTTATGAATCCTAAATAAACTCGTTTATTTTTAAGAAAAACTTGATTTGTATAACAATGGAATATAAGTAAAACTGAAAGCATTCACTTTTGTGTTTTTTTTTTTTTTTGTGTGTGTGTGCATATTTTTAGATATGTTAGTAACAATTATATTGTCAGTTTTATTTTTCGAATTTTTCTTTTGCTCATTTTTGATAGTCTATTAAATTACTGTAGTTATTAAAAACAACATACTAATTTTGTTGTTGAATAACATTCCCTTAAATAATGACACACCACTCGGAAATATCAATCTAGTTTATTTCAGTGCATATGTATTTGTATTGTCTGGTGACTAGGTTAGTTTGGTTTACATCAACTACTGTTTGCTCTTGAAATTAGCTTATTCTAAGCTTTTACTTCAAATCAGAATTTACTTCAATTTGTTTAGAGTTAGAGTGAGTACACATGCTTCTGAATCCAAACTTTTGTCACTGATGACTTAGGATTTGGAATTATTTTTTTAAATTACTGCTAAAAGCACTTTCTCATATAGTTTAATGTAGTGTAGAAATTTGTACAGAGAGCAAAATAGCTATCGAATTACCAGAATTACTTTTGATAAATTTTTTTGTCCTTTTTTTAAAAAAATCATTAAGTGTTAGTGTATAATAAACATAAACACAAAAACGTATTTTTTCTTAATAAAATGCATTTTTCTTTTCTTCTTTCTTTTCCCATTTTTGCGTATACACAGATACGATTAAAATCGATCTGCATAGATCGACACATACAAACTATGCGTACAAAATACTACAATTACAAGCAATTTTTTTAGCATTAACAAATGTTATCGATGAAATCTGTGAAATAATTTTGATAATTAAAAGCTGAGATTTTTAAATTAAAATGTTAGTGTTAACTTAGCTAAATTTTTAAAAAAACGTTTTAAACATTATTTATGAAATTCATATCAGAAAAATAATTTTAATTACCCGTTTAAAATCATGTTTCATAAATTATCATGCTTCTTACTTATTTCCTATAAATCCTTGTTTCAAAGAGTTTTCGACAATAAAGACAGTAATATTGCATTTAAACTAATTCAAAATATATTCAATTATATATTCAATAATATAAAATATATTCAATATATATACAATTCTTAAATGCTTATAAGATTAATTGCATCAGTAATTATAACCTTAAATAGGTATTTTTAGATTCCTTGTCAAAAATGAAATTAAAAAGACATGCATATTAGGGTCGGAAAAAAAAATATTTCAGTGAGGAAAAACAAAAGCAGTTTTGTAATTCAAAAATTTATTCCAGTGAAAGACGTAACTGAAAACCTCAAAATTTTTTTTATCAACAGGGAGAACCAAGCTGACTAGAAGGGCGATTGTTTGTAGTATTGTTAGTTTCATCAGGCAATCAAACTGGTTATGTTATTCTTAGCCCTTCTCAGTGGTGATTCCCATAATTTGATAGAATTTTTTTTAAATTCCTCTCTTCAATGCTAATTTTCGATTCCCTATACATTTTCATCATGAATTCTAAAAATATGTATTAATGTTTTGTAACGTCATATTTTGAAACATTTATGAATTGTTGCATAATTGTTGCTTTAAAAGGGTATTCATTTAGGTGTGTACAAGATTTTTATCAGGGTATGGAGGTGTCCTTTGAAAGAAAGCTAGTTTATAAAATAACGCCCACTTATGAAATTTAACGTCCATTTATGATTTTCAACCAACCTCGATGATTGTTTTCAAGTCTGATCTTTTTTGTATGGTTTCAAAAAAGTACTATTGTGCACTTGTATTCTGAATCTTTTGCATTATCTTAGATGCCCCCTCCGGGGGCGGATCGAGTTAACTTATAAAATAAGTTTCTAGGCTTTGTACATATCTTGAATTGAAAATTCATGTTCTTTAAAATGATTTTTGTAATTCCTGTAAAATAAAACAACAATAAAGAGTCGCGGTGATTTAGAGAATAGAGAATTCATGTTTCGAAAATATCATCCAGATTTGAATCTCAGTGATGGCTGGTCGGTCCGGCTTGCACCGAAAGCAGTGCTAAGTTAAAGTATCCTCAGTGGATCTCCAGTTATTATCCCCATGCTATCGGGCTAACCGCAAGAGGGTTTTCTTGGTTTTTCTTTTTGGCATAACGCAGACTCTAGTTAGTTCCATCAAAAAGTCCTTCACAAAGGCTTGTTTATTCGTATGTTTGAGTTTTCTGGATTGGGTTCAAAATTACAAGGTTACGGAGGTGAATACTGATAGTTGTAAACCAAAAATGAATCTGCTATTCAACGCTTGTCATAAAATAAAATAAAGGCATGTTGATATGAGTATAAGATAAATATAAAAAAATTGTGAATCGGATTTTCCGGGGGCTAAACTTGACTAGCCAGAGGGCTGCTTTCGACTAGAAGTGACAATATTACGTGACACATTCATGGTCACGGTAGTATCTCTTACAAATGAATTACAGTGTGCGGAGATTTTGGATTAACCGGAAACTTTTTCAACATTATCCGGAAGCTCTTTTAGGTGCTTTTCCTATTGCTCTTAAACTCATTTTTGATAATAAAGGGTGTGAGCTTTTGACATTCACTAGTTTTTGTAACTATAAAAGGATACAATTTTTACTGTCCAGCAATTTAGCCTTTTGCTACTACGATTATTCAACTGTTTTGAAACTATTTCCTTTTTCTCTTCATCTTGATTTCATAAAAATAGCGAAATTTCTGAAAAAATTTACAAATAAAAATAAAATGAAATAGAAATAAAAAGAATAAAACACCGTTTGTTAACTTATTCCAAATTTTTAAGGTTTAAATGTAGTTGCTACGCAAGAACTTATTTTTTGAATAACCTATCAAAGTTTTGTGTTAAAAGGGCTACCAGTAACTTAAAAAAAAAAAAAAAATTTATTGGTAGCAAAATTTAAATTTCTGTAGTTATTTTAGGGAAGTTATAAGTTAAGTTTTATTTAAAACATACTTTTCAACTATTCCTTAATTTAGTAATATATTTACAGAATTGACATTTAAATATTAAATGAATAAGTAAAACACTTTTGGGTTTTAAAATGAACAATACAAATTAGAAACTGCAATTTTCCTTAGAGTAGAGTAACAGTGCTTTAAGAAATAATTTTTGGACAATCAATTTTTACAATCAGTTATATTGAAAAAAAAATTTCCTGTGGTCCATTATAAAATTAAATTTAAAGAAAAAAATTAAAAACTTGCTTTTGTTTTGGAATTAATAATTTTTTTTCTATCAGAACATATTTTTCAATAACAACTACAAAATATACTTCTAAACTTCTTTCCATGAATTAACCATTCAAATATATCATATATTGAGAACCAGTAGTCGGATATTTTCAATGGTTGAAACAATATTTTTTGCTTTTTACTTACTGTCCTCATTTGAAGATTTTCAATTTACTTGAACTACCACACTAAAATTTATGGTGAACAACTGGTTGCCTTGTGTGAATTATCTATAGCATCTTGGAAATTATCTTGCGTGAATTATCTATTTGTATCCTCCTAAATGCTTGAAGAAACCGAACGACAAATTGAATATTTATATATGTTACCGCTTAAGCTCCTAAGCTGTGGCGGGGATAGCCAGGTTGGCAGGGCGCTGGACTCACGTTCGTGTGAATGAGTGTTCGAATCCTGTCAGTCGAAGATTCCCAGTGTAGTAAATGGTGACTGGTACACGTTAAATTTGTTGAGCCACAAAGTCCTCCATGTTCCCATTACAAATTATACATCTGGGGGTACTGAATTGAAGATTGATCGTTCTCTAGTCCAGGTCAAAATTACGATCTGTATATGAATAAATGGATATTTGAATGGGTCCGCCTTATAAAACTGGTGTGACGTATTAGTGTGGCAGAAGTCAAATTCTTGGTTATAGATAGCGCCACTGGACAAGAACAATCGCACCCCCTCTGCCTTAATGGCCGACGGCAACAACAACAACAGCTCTAAGCTGTAGGCTAACTGATTTGCTCAGTTAAAGTTTTTCGAATTTTACCCAGGTATTGTGACATTAACGGTTTCTGTATCATTAAAGCTCAAAAATTTGTTTGTCTCATTCAATCGATTAATTTGTTGATTGTTTGGTTGAATCGATAGGCTTGATTCATTGGATTATTAAAGAATAAATAAATGACATCATGTTAATTTCTTCAAGTGTAATAATATTTTCAACCATTAAATTATTTGTATTATAGTTTTTAAAGTGATTGAAGATTGATTCTGTCAATTAATCTGTTGATTGTTTGAATGTACTAACTTGATTTTTAGAATTACGAAGAAAAAAAAAAAATTATTATCGGAAAAATATTTTTGGATAAAAGCACAGTGCGAAAAAGCAGCGGAAAAAAGCACAGAGCGAAAAAGCAGCGGAAAAAAGCACAGGAAAACAAGCACCTCAAACGTGTCCATGTAGTATTACTAATAGCAGAATCATTAAGTTTTGATATGAAATTTTTTTAAACGTTTATGACTGTTTAATTGGCATATGAATATAATGACCGACTAATGTGTTCATGACATGACCTTGCAATCAATATACTTATATTTATAGGACTTTTGACCCAAAGTAAGTAAAAGGGTAAGTGTGAGCAAGCAATAAAACTGATTATTTATACTATTGTTGCTTTTAGAAGGAGAAAGTATAATCAAGGTGAAGCTGATATTATTCTATAAATACAGTCTGAAGTAAATAATTATATATTTTTATTTTAATTAATGTTAATTAATGTAAGTATTAATTTATAATTAATTACTGAACTTAATTCCGACTAAGTAAAAAAGAATTGTTTCAATAACAAGTATATTTCAAATATTTTTTGTTAGAATTTTTTTTATTAAAGTAAATTTTATTCCGGTTTTATAAATTATACTTCGTAAATTAATCTTAAATGTCAACTGAGATGCAATAATAGTATTTTCAAAATACTCAGTTTATAAATACAATAAAAGAAATATAATTCTACAGATAATTGTTATTTTGAATTATTATTATTAAAATGTGTTAAAACATCAGTTTCTTATAAATTTTCCATTGCACTAGTATTAATTTAAATTAATTAAAAAATATAGAGAAAGATTACAAAGAAAGTCTATGCTTAAAATTTATCTAATTTGGTTGCGATATGTCCTTAAAATTGATTTTCTGATGCATTTTTCCCCGAGTGTTCTTTCTCCTTCGACCTTTTTTTTCGGTGCTCTTTCCACTTACCTACTTTTCAGACAGTGAAAAATAAATAAATAACATTATGCTAATTTAAAAGGGCAAAAACGTTGTTATTTTAGCAAGGCTCTTATTTTCACTGTAACGAGTGCCTAGTAGACAATGTGCAGATTATCTAGGTATTTAGAATATGAGTGTTATAATATGAAATAATTTTTTTGCGTTTTAAATATTCACTCTATTTAATCAGAACATTGGCTACATATATAACTTATCTAATTTTTACCCTTTAGCGGTAATATACATGTGCAACATTATATTGGAGATGAAAAAAATTTAAATGAGTAAAACACAACTTGTTTTCTTTTTCTTTTCTTTTTTCAATGTAAATACACAACGTTGACAGCTCTTCAGTAACAGTTTCTGAACCCGTGTAGCGGCGCCTCACTTTTTTTAGGCATTAATCTTTTCCCCCGAAAAAAAAATTGAATGAATGAACTTCCATTTCCCTCCCCCCCAAACAAGTGTCGCACATTGTGTTTACGTTTGGCGACGAAAACCATGGAGCAAGTGAAAGCTGTTTCTGTTTATGGGTGTTAGAATCGGAGGTGGTTGATGGGTGGGAAATGAGAAGGGGGAGCTCCCGGGCTCGGATTCCTGGATTCTAAATATAGGCAGGATAAAAGAGAGTTTCCATCTTCTTTCAAAAGTATAACCACTGGGCCCGTGTCCAATCTTTATGGGGTTGCTGATGGCAGTTTAATCCGCCAAACGTGTCGCCAATTTCAGGTGACATTTATGCATAAAATCGGTGACTAGGAAAGCCTGAAACAAACAGATCCAAATAAAATTATGGTAAAAATTATTGGCCCCCAGAGTGCTGTTATTTTTCTCCGTAAAATCCATTTTTTTACTGTAAAATTTTATGGAATAAAAAAATTTAATTTATCGTAATATTTACAGTAAAATTTACTGAATTACTGTAATTAAATAGATTTTACTGTAAGAATTACAATATAAACTTTTACGGTTAATTTAACGGATGTTGCATTCAAAGTGCCAATACTTTTTACGGTAATTTTAACAAAATTTTTTTGCCGTTTCCTGGTATAAATAACGCATGATTAATGATATTCAACAAAAATAGTAATAAAAAAAGCTCAACATTTACATTTTTTTAATCATTAGTATTCACATTCTATGTTTAAAGTTGTAAATTATTAACAAATATTTCATGCAAAATTTTAATGTTTGAAAATCTAATATTGATATTTTAAATTTAAAATAATTATATTCAATATTGAATATTTTATTTTCATATTCATTTTTAAATGTTTCAGCGCATTAATTTATAAATCTTTTTATTGAAAAGATTGATTTTAATTTTAACTTTATTAAAATATTTACGTACAAAAAGTTAAATCCCATCTAATCCTCAGAGGAGCGTAACATACAGTTTGTCGTTTCTCAATTCATGGTGATAAGGAAAATTAAAGAATCATTCTATGTTTGACATTGATGATTATTCTTGGTTATAGTATCGCAACAGCTATATTCCTAACTATTTTGCTTTAAAATTTGTTTTCTGGTACTTTATGCTGTCTCAAG
This sequence comes from Parasteatoda lunata, assembly GCA_949128135.1. Taxonomy (NCBI): domain Eukaryota; kingdom Metazoa; phylum Arthropoda; class Arachnida; order Araneae; family Theridiidae; genus Parasteatoda; species Parasteatoda lunata. The sequence goes on along the minus strand of OX421979.1, from coordinate 55,814,481 downwards.
TTTTAACCCCTTATCGCTTTTATTTTTTATCCATAACTTAAGATACGTTGGAGTTAGACATGCACATTACCACGTTGGGTTGATTAATTCCATAGAATTAAATTCAACAACAGTTTTTTTTTTTTTTTTTTTTTAAAAAAAAACTTTCAACCGAAACTGAACTAAACTCTTTCAAACTGAAGATGCAAAAAATAATATTTTATGTTTTAAAAGGCGCTAGTAAATTTCAAAATTTGGATTTTTTTTAATTACTCAAAAGCAATAAATACAATAATACACAAGAACACATTCAACTACTTAATTGATGGCCGTTAAATTGTCGATGAACAAACGAAAACGTAAGAGGTAAAAAGTTTTTTTTTTAATACAACTTCATTTAAAATTTGTTTATGCTTATTTCGTTCGACTGAGTACCAAATCAATTCACACTGTATCTTGGTCATTTGTTTGAATTCCAGCTTATACTGTTTCTAGACGTTTAATCAAAAGTGAAAATTGTGGAGCAAAGTAAAAAGAAAAAAAATCTTCCTGAAACCGAACAAATCAATTTAATATCTGAAATATGCTTCTTCATTTTAATAAAATTTGCATAAAATTTGTAAGTTAAAAATATAGTGAAAACATGAAAAATAATAGAGAGAAATGAAAAGAGAAGTAGAAAAATTATTAAAATAAAATATTTTTACAAATATTAAAAAATTTGTAAGTTACTTTGGATTGGCCGAAAATGGATGTGCTCAAGGTAATAATATTATACTTCATAATTTAATGTTTATAATTTATAAGGTTGATATTTAATTATACAATTTTAATGATTTTGGAAAATTAACATTTAATTAAAAAATGAAACATGATTTGCCCGTTTTGCACAGATTTTTAATCACAGATTTGCCCGAGTTCGATTTTCTCATGGTAAAAATATAAATTGAAGAAAAAGTTCATTATTATAATAACATATAATTAACATATAACATATAATTAACATATAATAACATATAATATAATTAACATATAATAGCATATAATTAACATATAATAATAAGTAATAACGATATAATTAACTCAATGATTTTCTATCGAACTTTATTCCGTTAGTTGTGTATCCATTGTTTTTTACCAAATTTTGGAAGAGGTTGTCTATTTATTTTTTTTTAATTTTTTTTTTTTGATAAATAAATATTACCACTTATTCGTTTATCTCTATTCATTTGATTAAAAATGGCATTTAAATAAATTTTTTAGAATCATTAGAATTCCAAGTAATTAGTTTATTTATATTAGAATTGAAATAATTTCTTTTATCGTTTGAATCAACAAAGCAGACATTTTCTTCTTTCATAATTCCCAAATCCAAAAAATTTAAATTAGTATTATCATCATGATTGAAAAGTAAGATTAATTCCTCTGGGTAAATGTTATTTAAAAGAATTGTATTATCTTGAAAATCAAAGATAATTAAATCATCAAAAAATTTAAAAACAAATTTAATATTAAGAGTATTATTTTTTTTTTTTTGTTCTTATAATAGCGTACAAATTATTTAGCTAAGAGAGATGAAAAATTATACCCTTGTGGTATTCCATCAATTTGAATAAAAATATGTTTTCCATAATAAAGATAATTATTAAAATGACAAAAATTAGTTAAAATTCCCCAATAATCAAAATCGCTATTAAGGATATTTTTAAAATCATAATAATAACCCAAAAGAACATCTTTTTAGTTTAGAAAGAGGAATGCTATTGAAGAGATCCTAGTAATCAAAAGTCCCAATATAGTTAATTTTATTTATTTTTTAATAAATTCTGAAATCGGTTGATTATTAGTGATTGTCCAAGAAAAACCTTCTTTAATAATATTGTTAATTATATTTAAGTAGTTAACTAAGGAAAGAATGTAACTAATATATATAAAATAACCAATAAGAATGCGGATACGAATATTTGATTTAAAAAAGTGATAATTTCTTACTACGATTACCTAATTTAGACGAAACAATACCTTTTTATCTTTGAATGAATAGGAAGACCGTTGTTTCTCGAAAACATCTTCAGTTATAAAAAATGATAAACTTTTGTATTCTTGTTTAGATTTTTTTTCTTTTTTCATGTTAGCGTAACTTAAAATGTCTTGCTTTTTGGATCACAATAATTACTAGTATTACTTACTTAAATGGTAAGTAATTTTGCTGTTTTCTAAATTTTATGAAACAAAATAATTTAAAATAATTCTATATGTTTACCAGTAATCGGACTTTAATTAACATTTGTTTTCTCATAAGTGGAACTATTTCAGACTATTTTATATTGTAATATAATTATAAACTTAATATGATCATTTTTTTAAAATTTAAATTTTTAGTTTTTGTTGTTGATTTATTCATAACGTAGTTTATGTTAATATTGGTGCAAGTTTGTTTTTTGTTCATTTTTTTTTCTCGTATTTTTGAAATTATTAAAAAAAAGAATTTTTATTTTGTATTTCACTCAAAAAGTCTAATAGCAATTAAAAGATTTACTGCTAAAATAAACTTGCTGCATTTTTGCATTTTCGTGAAATCTAAGGATTAAAAAATAAATGTTTAAATGCTGATGTTTTCTTTTTCTTTCAATGTCTTCAATTTATGCAATAGGTATCAAAATATTTTCTGGCATCATTGCAGTATTAATATGCTATTCTGAATTATTAAATTATTTTAATATAGAACTAAATTCAAAAGTTGAATAAAAATTTATATTTGATCTAACATTAATGATTTTAAAATAATTATAAATTAAATAATAATTTTAAGTATTAAATTCAATTAGTTGAATAATATCAAAACTAACAGATAACTTATTACAAAGCTTAAAACCTAATAATTTTAGTGAAATGGCTAAAATATAAGATGTTATTAGTTTTAGATGTAATAATATGTAATTAATTTAATTAAAATATCGATGCTTATTAGTTTTTATTAAATTAATAAATAATTTTAATATCCAATTAATTTCAAATGTTGAATAAAAAACATTCCATTTGATCTAACATTGAAAATTTTTGCAATAATTATAAACTAAATAATAATTTTAATTTTTTTTAATACTTCCCTTTTGAATATAATTGGTGGGTATTTACTTGGTGGTAATGTGATTATAGTTGCTTAACTTCATTGTGACTTTTAATACAGATGATTAAAACTCACAATGTTAGTCAAAAGTTTAAAAACTAAAAACTAAACTAATTGAAAAAGAATTACATAATAGCAAAAACAATAGAAAACTAATCTACTTTAAACTAATAGAATGACATTTTTAAATAATTTCAAACTAATCAGGAAGCTTAAAAATTAATAATTTTTGTGAAAAGTCTAAATTATAAATTGTAAAGTTAAACGCTTCCACTTATATTATTCTCATAGTTAGCAAATCCTTGAAAAAAAATTTTTTTTTTAAATTATTCTCCACAAAGCCTCATAGCCGTTTTTGAAAGAAAAACATGCTTGTAGTAAAAATAAAGCATAAAAAATCAAATGATAAGAAAGATGCTGAGTGATTATAAACTTAGCAATTCACAACGCCAAACAGGAGAGGCTGCCAAATGTGTTTTCCTCTCAACTTATCTTCTCAGGACTCTTCGGGCACACCCTAATTTCGAACTTTGTTTTAGAGGCCAAGAAATTAGTCGTCAGATGAAGAGGATTACTTCTTTCCCCTCCTAATATACGCTTGTCCTCATCTTCTTAAGATCATCTTCATCTTCTTATTTTTAATACAAAGCGATTTGACTAATTGTTTAAATAATTATCCTTTTTTATCTTAAGGCAAAATGTTGACTGAATAGCCTTAAATTGCAACTCTTATCCAATATCGGTTAATACTGGATTCAATTTGTGGAAAACTAAATCCTATTAAAAGAACATGTGATCGAGTGTCATCATCTTTTGGATTACTTAAAAGAAGTCCTCTAATTTCGGATAATCCGCAAGTGTTGAAGTTAAGGACTGGGGGGTAAAATGTTGATTTCGGGGACACCTGTAGGTCCAAGCTTCAAAGCTTCAGCCCCAAACGCCGGTGAGTATGTTGCACTTAAATTATTAATAGATTGGATAAGTGTCTTGTGGCATGCGGTAATACTTATCGCAATTTGAACTTATTCTTGAAGTGGGGGATGAGGATGTTGAAAAGAGCGTTTGATCCGTTTTCTCCTCTAGTTTTTCGTTCTAATTTAAACACTCCACTTGAGAGTTACTAAATACCATTTTTTCTTGTCTTTTTTCTTCATCTTTTTTAATTACCATTTTTTTTCATTAGTTTTAATTCACAACTCTCGCTTATAAAATTATTATTTTAATTTTTATAAGTCGTTTGAACTTGATTTTTGTGCTGGAAGAAAATGCCCCGCCTCGCCCTTTTCCAAAAAAGCCCCTTATTAACTAAAATAAGAATTTAATGTCTGTTCGATTCGAGTCGTTGAACCCGAATTTAATGTAATTAAATATTTCTTTGAAAGCAATTAGATATTTTAAAAAAATTAATTAACAAACTTTAATTTGAAGTTGCCTGGAAAGAACTTTAATATTTTATGCAACGTCTTATAACGTATTTAAATGCAAAGTTTAATTTGAAGTTGCCTGAAAAAAATTTGAATATTTGCAATTTTTTAATGCAATTACATCATAGTATTGTTATAAATAATGTATAAACACTAACAATAAGTTTGCGGGGGGCTTACTCTTTTGATTAGTTAAAAATATTAACGAAAATGAGAAAATATTTCAATTAAATAAAATTTTTAAAAAAAATTACTAGTGGAAAAAATATTATTTGTATAGTATTGCTGTATAACAATACAATGAGTATAAATAGTGAAATTTAGAACTGTTTAAGAGTCCGAATCATTTTGTTAAATAGTATGAATTGGGAAAGTTCATTTCCGTAACTTGAAATTTATCCTTATATATTAATTACTTTTAAAAAAAATATTTAATTTCATTCGAATAAATATTTAATTACGTTTAATTGTGGCGCAACGGTCCGATTTGTATCGGTTGATAAGTTAGCTATTAACTGTTAATATAACATATTACTACTAATGAGATGCTTTTTTTTTTCTGTTGCATTGTTTCCGTTTTTTTTTTTTTTTTTTTTTTTTTTTTACCAGAGCTTTTTGGGAGATTTTTTTTTCGAATGTCTGTTTATGAATTCGCTGTTCACAATTGTTTGCGTAAGTTGTCAGTTGAATCAGTTTATCATTGTGAAATTATTATTTTTTAAATATTTCAACGTACATTATAATTTTAGTTTTGATTAATGTATATCATTTTTCTCAAACTCATAAACTGTCTATCATCTTACGGCGAAAACCTTTCAGTTGTGAAGAATTTATTTTTATAGCATTGAAATTAACATGAAAACTCTTCCGCCAAATAATGAGATTTTATTTTATTTTATACTCGGCGTTGAACAGAAGATGTAATTTTCGGTTTACAACGACTTATTTTCGACTCTATAGACGACTCTATAGACAATGAAACTCCTGGATCAAGTATTGTGAGAAATTTGCCGTGGAGGTTTTTTTTTATGGAACTATCCCGCATTTGCTTTACATGGAGAGGAAAACCACGAAAACTTACAATGGCTAGCCTGACGACACTAATCCGTCTACCACTGTGGTAGGTGAAAGCCGGGTGCGGAATTCGTATCGACCAGCCGCCGCTGAGAATTGAACCTATTTCTCCTCATTAGAAGGCGAACGCTCTACCTCCTGAGCCACCAAATAATGAGATTATCTGGTTTTGCTTGCCGTTTTGGGTATTTATTTTTTGATTGAATCTAGTCAATTTTATGTTATATGATAAAATAAAGCACACAAAGACCTGCAAATTGCCAGCGTAGGATGTTATGAATGTTAAAAATCAATAATTTTCAAACCAACTGCATGATGGCAATGTGGTCAGCATCGTGAATCGGCCTCTTTTAATTTCTATACAAAGTTGGCCCCTATTGATCTGAAGCTGTTCTTTGAATTCTGACCCTTCACAATAACAGCTCCATGCCTAGACCTCTGCCGCTAACGTATTTAGTTAATACCACAAAATCCTTTCAATTTTTGCTATGTTTTTTTTTTTTTTTTTTTTTTTTTTTTTTTTTTTTTAATATTTTTCCCGAAATTTTTCTTTATAAAAATATTTCTCAATTATTAATCTTTTAAACTGTGGATAGGAAATAGATGCAATAAATATTATTGCAATTTTGTTGTAATGGATTTGCGGCAATGGATGCTAACTTATGTTAGATGTATATTTAAAATGTTGAAACCAACTCAAAAGTTGAGTGAATTCTTAAGGTGTACTTCGTGGATGACTTTTTTTTTTTTTTTAAATAGAAATCATGAACACCTTCTTCAATTAACACCTTTTCTTAAAAATTTAGATCTGTTTTTTATTATTTTTATTTTTTATTTTATTTATTTATTTATTTTTTTTTTGTTAAAAAGTTATTAGAGTTATAAATGATTCGATTTGTGAAATTTTAGTACATATTCTGTATATTATAATATTTTTAGATTTTTCAATCTCCAAGCGTTGAGCCCCTGGGTAAAATTGTACAGAAAAAATCACTGATTACACTTTGAATAATGTGGGGAAACTGTTTTTTTTTTTTTTTTTTTTTTTTTTTTTTTTTTTTTTTGATGCAGGAAAGCTTGCAGCTAAAAGTTCTGAAAAAGCCTGAACTAACACTCAGAGGGTTATACTAAAAATATATGTTATGAAAGTTTTAAAAAAATGCACCAAAATAAAAAGTAATTGTTCACTAATTTGTCCAAAACGTGAATTTTGAAAAACGTTAAATAAAAATTCTAGGAGTTTTCAAGATTTAAGTAACGGACAAATCTATGCAGTTGGTTGTTCGCTAGAAGGATACGTAGCTTATTTAAATCATTGAAAATCTAATTTTTGAAAATAACTAAAAACATTTTAATGGCCGAACTAAACATTTATGTTGTTTATTAATGCAATAGATTTATTTTAACTGCATCTTTTTTGCCTTATTAGAATTCTCTTGCGGTTTTGTGTAATAAAAAATGAAAAAATTAGAAAATAGAAAAGGATTTAAATATACGGATCCAAATATTGAACTATTAATTACTGCAATATTCATTTTGAAACTTGTAAGTTGTCTTATTTATGCAATAAAATTATTGCATCTTGTTCTCTTGTGGGTCCTATGTATTGAAAAAATAAATTTTATAATGATTCATATTAACAAAAGCTTAGTTTAAAGAGTTTAAAGTTTCAGATATTTCAAGCTAAGTAAGGTTTATAATGAATGTTTCATAAGTAAATTCGGCCATTGAATTCTTCTTGCATTTCCTTAAAATACTAATATAATTATATTAATATGCTAATTAAGATAACATATTTTTAATATACGCCGAGTGAGTAAAAAGTTTGGAAGCCCTGAAATACACAGAGAAAACACTTTTTGTTAAATCTAAAAATTATTTGCCCAATCAATTCAAGTGAGATATTTGGGTTGGAAACATCGAATCCATACTAATATATAACATATTCCAGGATTGAGTATGCTCTTTAACCACTTTGAATACATTGAAATTTATTTTTAACAAACACTCGTTTAAGCTAACACTGTTTTTGAATAAGTTTTTGATAACCATTATATTTTGATTTGTTTAGCTAACACAATTTTGAATATCAACAGCTTTCGATTATTACTAGAATTCGATTTCGATTATAATTCGAATAATTTCGATTATTACTAGAATAGATTATTATTCTCGATTATTACTAGAATTAGGTTTTCATTTGTTTAGTTTCTAATAAGTTTAACGGTAATTAATCTAGTTGCTGTTAATGTGTCAATTTTTTACTTTTTTATTAGATTTTGCATTATTAAGTTAGAAATAGGGAATTAAAAAGTATTTTATTCAATTTATTAAAATTTTATCAACAAGAAAAAAATTATCGTACTCAACAACAAAAACCTCTAAATTAGTTAATTTCAGTAAAAAGTATGAATGCTGACTTTCAACCTTATTATCTGCATTTTTCTTTCAGTATTAGTCTCATTTATGTTAATGACTTAATGGGGTATAAGTAGCAATAAATACGACGTATCAATTGATCTTTATATTTTGAAACAATTAAGTGAGAGATTTTCCCCTTGATACACAGTTATTGATTTTTGATGATTTTAAATGTTTTCCTCATAAACAAAACTTAATTTTTTTAAAAATTTTTTTTAATTTTAAGTAAAAATATGGAGTTTTAAGTTTCAAAGGAAATTTGATAAATGAAATGCAGTGTAAATGTTTGCATGCAATTATCAACACAAGATGCAAACCTCTATGATTTTTACTCTGTTGGAACAGTTGAGTAAAATTTGAAATCTTATATATTCACTGAAGATACTTTTTTCACTTAAGAGTTGACAAAAAAAATTTGATCTGGTTTAGTTTTTGAAAAAAAATTCAACATTCTTTTGAACCTTAGAAAAGATCACACATTTTAAAGTCAGACATTTTCCCCCGTCTTAGATCGCTTTTCCTTCCGACCTCGGCAGGAATGCTAATATTCTTCTCTGCATTCTTTTTATGTTTCCAAGGGGAAAAAAAAGTCACCTTTGGCATCAATTCCTCTTTTTGTTAATAATGCGTTTGCCCTGGTTACAAACCACCCCCGACATTTTTTTTTTTTTTTTTCTGTTTGAGGGATCTGTATGTGAAAGAGAGTTTTTTTTCCCTTCTTTTTCTGAAGATTAAACACGTCAACTTTCGAAGAAGCTGGGCAGCTGCATTTTACGCGAGTGGTTACCGGGATTGTAATTGGATCGCGTGTTCTTAAACTTTCGTCTTATTTACAAAGAAAACAGAATAAGAATCAAAACCAATTTTTGAAATGAAACATGTAACTTAAAATGTATTTGCATGTTAGCATCAAGTGCAATGATTTGTTGTGATTTATGATGATGGAACTGATTTGAAATATAATATATATATATATATATATATATATATATATATATATATATTGTGGCCATTGTTTGTTTATAGAAAAAGATATACAGGAACATGGAGAAATAATATTATTAATTTTAATGAAGTAAGTGCTGGAGTCCCAAAAAAGAGAACATTTCAAGCTGGTGGAGATCTGTCCACCAGCTTGAGAAGAGACAATTGACTCTGAAAAGAGGGTTTTTATATCTTTTTGGAAAATATATTTAAACATTAATAGATCTTAGTATCGTGGGGCTGTTCCCAAGTCACAAACGACACATCATCACATTTTCTGAGATAATTAGATCAATATTATTACTTTCTTAGTGGGAAATGTTTTAAAAATGATTGCGCTCTAGATATATAAGCTCTATTCATGGATTATATTTCATGTAATCCTTTTGACACATATATTTTCTATAATTTCTTTAAAAAAATAAATATATAAATAAAAATGTAACTCAATGATTCAGTTGAAGAATTCATTAAGCCTGCGAAAATCAATCTTAACTTGAAGTGCAATTTTAAACCTAAAGTAATTTTGGATTTTATTCATTAAATATAATACTACGAAAAGTACTGTTAACAGATTATTAACAGATGTTAAAACAGGTTTAATATATTTATAATGGAAAGTAAAATCTAATATCTATGAAGGCAAGTTTTAATCCATTTTTAAAAGATTTTAAACTGGACCGAAAGAAAAGATTTTCGACAGAAAAGCCAGTCTGGCACACAAAAGTGGTGAAGCAATATTCACTCTAAAAATTATATAAGCTTAACGACTGATTCAGTTTAATATAAGTAAATATTTATTCGTATGATATTAGTTATCTTTTGAAAAAAAAAGTAATGTTACAAAGAATAATTAAAAATGTACATAACATTTAAATTTTTTTTAATTATATATCTTCTATAATTGAAGAATTATTTAAAGCTGCGTGTTTGCTAGTTTCCATTTAAACTTTTTAAAGGTTTATTCCACCCATGTGCATCAAAAGAAATTATGTATATGAGTTACAACTTCTATTATAAGAAAACTGTTTTCGGATGTGTCGTCTAAACATCTACAGTACATTAGGATGGATTAAGTCTTCACATAGAACAAGAAAAACGATAAATTTGACCACATTCTGGTAGTTTTGATCATACTTTTTCAAAAGTTCACATTGGGTTTGAAATCAGAACAAGTACAACACGTTTTATAAAAAAAAAGTATTTGTTCATGAGGACTGCATTTTCTATAACTGTCTCTCAAAGCTTTAGGCATTTTTAAATTTCGTTTTCTATAGAAACTGCCATGATTACTTTTCAAAGAAAGCCGTAAAGACAGTTTTATTTCTTCCTCGTTTTTTTTTGCTATTTAATTTTCGGATTGAATTTTAATGTGTTTAGGATTCTCCTTTAAACGTCCAAAGTTTTGTTGTCTCTGATACGCGACTAGTGAAAAAAAGGACAGCCATTGAAAATGGGAACATTGGCATCATTATGTGATAAAATGTAATCATTAAATTAAGACTCACAGATCGTCGATCTATTTGTTGATCACATTCCTCTGGAAGCTCACCAACATATACCACAATGCTTAGAAACATTCAATTTAGATAAGACGCAAACTTTTACAATCATTCAGATATGCCTTATAAAAACGTGAATGTGATTAAAATATATACACACACACCAATATAAATGAAACTATCAGGCTGCAAAATACTTTTTTTTTTGTCTGTAAAAGAAAAGAAAATCAGTAGGAAAAATAATACTAAAAGAATACAATTAAAATATAAACAAAATGAACAAAACTTCTTTTAAAAAAATGCGCTAAAAAGCAGCAGAATTTTCAAAAAAAAGAGAGAATAAAAATAGAAATAAAAGTAGCAAAGGAAATAAAACAAAATTAAAAAATATGACCACTGAAGCCGACGTCTTCAGGGGGTACCGGCCCCAGTGGCCAAAAAACAAAACCTTTTCTATTAAGGAAGATGGCAAAAGCCTAAAAAACCTTCCTCAGTACCCCGAAGGTTTTGTTTAAAAGTCCAGGAGAAAAAAACATGCAAGACATAAAACTAATACAGAAAAAAAACTCATACAAATTATCAGAAAATAAAAATCAACAGAAAATAAAAACTCACATAAACAAGGTCAGACAGCGAACCTTGTTTATGTGAGTTTTTATTTTCTGAATTTTATTCAGATTCTTATATTCTTATATTTAATGAATTTTTATAGTTCATCTACTTATCGAAACAATAATGCCGTAACATTTAGCAGTCGTAATTGTATGTTCAAACAATTTATTTTTAAAGATAATTTAAACATTTTTATTAATCTGAAGCAATTAATAATAGAAAATATTATTCGACATTTTAAAGTATATTAAATTTTCTAAAAATTCTTGAATTCACGTTTAAAAAGAGCTATAAAAACATAATTTCTTAGAATTTTTTTGTCATATTTGTTTAAACATTATTTATTTTCTTACAAAAATAATTTAGTTTAAAACACTAATGACGAGATAAAAATCCTTTCAATGAATCACTTTGGATCCGATTCAATATTTTGCCATGGGCAAGGAGCTGTTGGCAAGAGTTGGCTTTTCCAAGTTTATTTTCTAAACCGACAGGCTGCTTGAAAAATATAAATAACTCTTTTTTTTTTTTTTTGCATCCTCAATTGCATCATGCCTGTTAAATTGGTCTTGAATTGTCGAAGCAATGCCAGTAAGGCACTGTTTGGCCACGGCTGATTATGATGTCTTAGTAACGCTCCTTTTTAGAACAATGTGGAACGAAAAGTTCCCGGAAGCAACTTGTCTCAGACTATCTTGCTTCAATTGGAAAAAATCGCTGATTTCATTTAACTTTAAGTTACGGTTAATGTGGCTGAATTGGATAAACTCCCACGGATGAAATGTAATTTCCGACAGGATTTGACACCTGCAACTTGTTGATAGAAACTCAACTCTATTAAATTAGATAGATGGAAAATACAATGGTGAGCTGTATTAAAGAATTATTTTAGTTAAAAGTTAGTCAGTTTTTGTTAGTTAAAGATATATTAGTTAAAGGAAATCATATTTTAGGATTAATGTTTACAAACTATTGTATAATCTATAACCAGTGAAATAATTGTTTAATATTTAATAGGAGTTATTAATTTTTATTGGAGAGCTGTTAATAATCGAATCAATCAACATCGAAAGAAAGTATCACTAATTAATATCGAAAAAGGATAAAAAGAAAAGTATTGATGTTATTCGATGTTTTGTAGTATCGATACTAAATTTTGTTTTATAATCTAGTGTATTGATATCGATAGTGATATATTAATAACGATTTTAATTTATGTTTTGGTTATTCTATCAGCAACGTGGGTGGCAATAGTAACAGATCATAGAAGTTATCGCCTAAAGAAATTGAATTAAGCTTATTATGGTTCCAGATGGTAATTTAGAGAAAAAAAAAAAAAAAAAAAAAAACAAAAAAAAAAAAAAAAAAAACGTGAGACCTAAGAATTTTAGAAGTAAGTTTTTTTTTAAACGATCTTGCTTAAATTAGGATTCTGTTTAACTGAAGAGGGAAAATATAATAAACCTCCATACTGTTTGGTAATGACATTTAAAGTGAAAAAGAAACATAATTCCAGTTAATAAAAACAAAATATACGGTATTTAAACCATCCATTTGGTAACTTATCCGTTCCTATGGTAATGATTTACCAGAAATTCTGGTTTTCAAAATTATAGTTCTTATTACTACCCATTTAGTAAAGACTACTAATCTGAAAAGTAAATTTAACCGAATAAATGGTTTTTATACCAGGCTCTAAGGTATCATAAAAAACCCGAATTTCACCTCAATTCCCAAATTTTATGTTATAAAATCATATTTTATTTTTAATTTTACCAAAATCCTCACCAAAACGCTACGGTAAAAATTACCGAGCTTTTGGTGTTCCAATCGAGCCAGAAACACGGTAAATTTTACCTATTCTTGTAGTTTTGACCATAATTTTTTTTCTTCTTAATGTGAAGTTACGGTAAATATGATTGAATTGGATAAACTCCCGAAGACGAAATGTAATTCAGGACTGGATTGAAAACTGTATTTAAAGAAAAATATTAGTTAATGGAACTCAAGACCTTTAAAGAGAAACTTATAGAAATCCATTTAATTTAAGTGACATAAAAGTTTAAATAAATTCTATAAATTGTAATCTACTGGCTGCTACTTTTCTCTTACAAGCTGTTACAATAATTCCCACTCTTACTATATTTACAATTTCAGTCTCTCTTTTATATGTTTTGATAAATTGGGGAATTGAAATCTTCGATGAAATCAGTTAGCGAAGTGCACAGTAACTAAGACAACAATCTGAAGCAACTGTATACATTAACTAAAGTAGCTGATATTATACTGTAAAAAGTTCAGGATCGAATTACAGTAAAAAGTATCGGCACTTTGGGGGCATCGTCCGACAAATACATTTTGCCATAAAATTCATTTTTACCGTAAAACGTTATACAGTAAATTTTACAGTAATATTTACAGTGATTCACTGTTTATACGGTAATTATGACTGTAAAAATTACGGTCTATCAGATTTTTTGTTCCGTTACATGTTTGTGTAAAGATGGGGTGGTACTTTTTACCTTAATTTGATCCAGAAGTTATTACAATGAAGCCATGTAGTTATTTATATTAATCATAACTAAGTAAAATCTTTAAATACTTCCACTTGTTTCACACTTAGTTTTTTTATATATACCTCACTCGTTTGTGAACAACTTTTATGTTTATTTTAAATTAAAATAAATTAAATAGGAAATTGCATTTTAAATATTTATTCACCTTTATCTTCGTATTCAATGGGATTTTGTATTTCTGTTTAACTATCTTTTTGAATCAACAAACTTTAGTAAACAAGAAGAGCTTGCATTTTTTACATCTGTGAATAGTTCGTTTTACAATCTAAAGTGAAATATAACTAAAACTATAATTTTAGCTAAATTAAAATTATAGTGGCATAGTCTATACACAAATAAACTAATAATTTTTTCTTAAATTTAATACTACATTATATTTTTAGATTTAATTTGAAAATATGGTAAATTTTTCAATGTAATAAATATATACGGAGAAATTTTTTTTTGTGTAATATTACTGTACTGTATGGTAAAGACATTTCTGGTATTCTTCATTCATTTCTTCATTCATTTGATAATTTTTCCTTTCATGTAATGGTAATGGTTTTCCGGAATTTCTGGTTTTCAAAATTATAGTTCTTATTACAACACAATTAGAAAAAAGAAATTGAAAAGTAAATTTAACCGAATAAATGGTTTTTATGCCTTGCTCTGATGTATCACGATAATTTTATTACTTATCACGATAATTTTAATAACTTATTTATCATATTTTAGTATTACCAAAATTAGTACCGAAATACTTAGGTAAAAATTCGAGAGCCAAAATTGGAAATTATAAATCCCATAGAGCCAGAAACAATGTAAATTTTACTTTATTCTAAAAGTGTTGATAATACTTTTTTTCACGGTATATTATATTTGTAATTATAATTTACCAGTAAATAAGATTAAACTATAGATAAAGCTTATCCTAATTATTGATTAAAATGGTTATGGTTAAAATTAAAATATCGAAAATATATGAACATTTATCTTTAAAAAAACATCCTATAATTTCCATTGAAGTCATAAGGTTATAGAAAATATTTCTTAACTTTAATCGATAAAAGCAAATTGCATTTTGTACTCAATAGACTCTTGCACATTTTAAGGAGACTTTCATTTAAAATGAAATATCAAATTAGAAATGTTTCATAAGTTTTAATTGCCAACCTACCGTACCTTTTTGATTACTGAGTAATTGCAGAATGAAAAATTTAACCGATGGTTTTACACATGCGTCTCATTTAGGGAGGGAATAAATAGTTTTTATCAGTTATGATTAACGATTTGCGTAAAAATGACGAAAATAATTTTAATACAATGATTCATCATTCAAAAACTAATGCTTACTGAATGATTCTAAAGATTAGATAATTTAAACAGTCTTAATACATTTGATAGGGTTAAAAATGGAAGTGCAATTGTTAGATTCTAGTATATTATTGAGTAGAATAGTTCTTTAAGCATGTCGCTCTTTTCTTATATGCTTTAAAATATCAGTTATTGTGTTAAATAATTTTATTGTAATTAAAATTTATGTAAAAAATGAAATTCCATCAGTTTAGTGATTATAGCGCTATAAGAGGTAATCATAATATTTTATAATATATTGTATAATATTTGGTATTAAATATCAGGTAGCTATACTCTAAATATATTTTAATTACTATTAGTTATTTTTGCAAGTCATTTTGAATAGCATATGATATAGTTTTTTTCAGATAATTTTGCCTATATTTTCATAATTTCTACATTGTAATGTTCAAAAAATTTTGTAATTTTCAACACCTGCATTATTTTATATTCATTCAGTATTTAAAACCCTGCAAAAAACTCCAGATCAAATTATGGTTTAAAGTACCGGCCGGTAGTAGTTTGGGTGCAGCATCCGTAAAATCCATTTTTACCGTAAAATATTACACCTTATTTTTACAATAATTTTGTTAATTATTACTAAAAATAATACGATATCAGATTTTTTGTTCTGTATCATGTTCCGGTAAAAATCAATATTTAGGTAAAAAGTACCGATACTCTGAGTACCAGTACAGTACTTTTTACATTCAAATTAATGATATTTTATTTTCGTTTTCTAAAAAATTCACCTTATACAAATTTATACACCCTTTTAATTTTATTTTGTATTTAATGCCTTTATCAAGATCAGTTTTTTTATTAAGTAATTATATAGCTAAGAAAGTTCATGGTAATGCTACTTTTACGATATGTTATGAAACTCATGCACATAAAAATGTCATTTATATTATTATTATTTACCCTTTTAATGTGCTATTTTATGATTCTTTTCCTAGAAATTCGTGACTTATTTTCTTTTTTTATTAATTATTTAATAATTATTTAAGTACAATATTTTATTTTTTATGATGTGCTCCAATTTATCCGAAATAACTATTCTATTTTTGTTCCTCCCCACTAATGCTAACTCTATGGGAAAATGTGAATCCAACGAACATTTTTAAAAAAATTTTTATTCGATTTTTTTTTCTCAATTTAGTTCAATTAATTTATTTCTTGTAATGCATAGTTTCGTTTTTATCTATGAGTATTTGTTTTATTATATAACCGCAAAACATGATTTAAAACTTAAATTAGGATATTTGATTGCGTTATAGAAGCAAAAATTTTCTTTATCTATATAAAAGATTTTAGAATTGAAAATCACGTTATACAATACCAAAACTTCAGAAAATATTTTTGTAGCTCAAAATATACTAGTAGTAAAGAGCATTGAAAAAAAAAATGTCACTGTTCTATTTTAGAGTTCCGATCTTTTCTTTTCACCACCCAGCGTTTATGCCACAATCCAGCAAGTGATGTTTCTCGCACAATATCTTAAAGCCAGCTTTCATTCACTGTTAGGTGCATAGCGGGAAAACAAATGACAAATAAGAGAAACTTTTTACGGTTATGATTTAAAATATTGCAATTAATGTAATATAATTTGTCTATTCACAACTGTAAATGAAATAAAGAGCCTGAAAAAAAGAAAGAAAAAGAAAAGAAAGAAAAAGAAAAGAAAGAAAAGCGTTATTTTCCAGCCTTCTCACAATATTATTTTTTCCATTCCTTCAACAAGTGAGGAGCTTTCAGTGTCCAGCGCTCCTCAATTAGTACTTTTGGACTACTGGAATATGAAGCTTTCATTTATGCATAGATGGCAGCACTGCAGATTTGCTTACTACAAAAAGTCAATACTTTCCATCTCACCTGCTAAGGGGAAGCACTAGATAAACTAATTAAGCTACATTCCACGGTACACTTAATGAAACACTAGTCATCCACTACCTAACTCCAATGTTCATTATATAATGAAAGGCCTCACGTAACCTAACTCCGACGTCCAGTTACATTTCATTTTTACGATTCTGAAACCATGCTATTTGTAAATGGTTACAAAACCTTAAGGCTTTGTATTCACCATTTTTAATTAAACCCGTTGAAAGCGATTTCAAATTCGTAAAAGTGAAAATATGTTCCTAACTATAAACTTTACCGTTAATTGGATGGATAGACTACTGCCGGTTATTTTACCGTAATTTTAGAATAAAAATTCTTAACAGTGTATTATAATCTTAACGACCGATTAGGATTTAATGCAGTTAAACTAGAATTTAATGTATTTAAATGTTGATTAGAATCTAGTAAGATAATTTGAAAAAAAAGAATTGATTAACACACAAGAGTTAATATTTTGAAGTTTATTGAAAACAAATCCAACTTCATTCTTTTTAAATGTTTTCTTAAAAAGATTTAAATATTTTTAAAATCTTAATATTTACAATTCTTGTATTTCGATACAATCGTATACAATTAATATTTTATCAACAAGTGATTATTTTTAAAAAATGTATTAAATTGAAATAGTTTATCATATTTTTTTAATATTTTTATTTTAATCCCACCTTATTCTCATGAGAGACTATTGTTAATTCTTATATTATATGATAATAATACTATTTATGAGATAAATTCGGGCTCAAAGATTCAAAACGAGTCGATCGTTAAATTCATACAATTGTTAAAGTAGTGTTTTTATCCGTTGCTATTTTTCGTGATACATTGCCGCACTTTTAAACTTTTTAAAAAAAAATGTAGTTTTTCATTTGACTCAGATATGGTTTAATTTTACAACAAAATAACTTTATAAGTTCAGTTCATAGAATTAAAAAAAAAAAATACTTATTTCTGAATTCTTCGAAGGTTAAAATTTTGTTTTAGTACATTCATTATGTGCTTATTTTTAAAATGTTAACTGAATTTCAGATCACTTTCATTTTTGTAAGATAATATTTGAACAAATATTTTAATTTCTTTTAGAAATATTTCTTTTATTGCTTTAATCAATACATATTTAAATTAACATTACTTTTTTTACATTTTATTTATTTGTTTTAGAAAAAATATTATTTGTTGTAATTACTTTGCTTTTTTAATATTATTACTTTGCTTGTCTTAATAATCTTTACCCGTTATAGAAGTTAAATGAAATGTATTATAATTTTAAAAAAAAACATATTAATAACGGGACGAAATTACTTTAAGATTTGAACGTTTTTATTAACTGCATGAGGGATAGAATGATGATATTTAAATTATTCGAGAACCGATGTGCTTAAATTTAGGTAAGTGCCTAAATTCTTTTTTACTTTTTAACCAACTTAGCTTAATGACAAGGTTTGCAATTGTCTAAAACTAGCCTTACATAAGTATTGTGTTATCTTCAACTAAAGCCATGACTCATTTTTTTTTCATGGTGAAAATGCTTGATACTCTCTTTTAAAAAATTTTTATGGCTTCCCGTGGTGATTTGCAAAACTTTAAAGACAGGAAGGGTTTTTCTCTGATGTGTAGTTAATTTACGTCGCACTAGAGCTGCAGAATGGGCTATTGGCGACGGTCTGGGAAACATCCCTGAGGTTGATCCGAAGACATGCCATCACAATTTTGATCCTCTGCAGAGGGGATGGCACCCCTGCTTCGGTAGCCCAACGACCTGCACGCGAAGTCGAGCACTTTACGGTAGAACAGTTTAACGAGGACCAATACCGCACACCCTCGGTCCCTACGCAGACTGATCCAAGTGGTCACCCACCCGCACACTGACCGCAGCCAGTGATGCTTGACTTCGGTGATCTGCTGGGAACCATGTCTTAACGATCAGTCCACTGCGGGACCTTTTTCTCTGAATTATGTCTATGTAAGTTACTTATGTTATGTTTGTAATGTTATGTTTGTATGTTTTAATTATTTCTAGTTATGGGCACAATTTATTTTTATTTTTTTGGGCACCGCGTTTCTAATTTTAATTCATTATCCTTTTTACTATACTCAATAAATCCATCTAAATGCTTCCCTTCACCCCTGCTTGAAAGTGGATTGTCTCACAGGTGTGATAAGGTGAAACGACTGCAGCGCCGCCTTTTGGCGCGGAAGGATACATGAGCGCGAAAAGAGAGGCAATTCGTTTTTTCAGGCATTCCCTGCTTGACCGTCCATATTGTAGCTGGTACTGAATTTTCGGCGAGGGTGGCCGGCCACGCGCCCTAACAAAAATGCTTCTATTAGGATAAGTTTATTTTTTCTTTCATTGTCATAGTGCCCGTAATTTTCATTATATTATTTAATAACTTAAGATTTGTTAAATGTGATAGATGAAATAACTGATGTAAGCTTGCATTGGCAGTTGAATAATTATTGTTAACGTAATTAACTCGAATTATGTTTAATTTCTTTGAAATAAAATGTATGTTAATCTAGGATACAAGTATTGGATGTGAATCCTTTATTTTAATCTATTTTTTTTACTTTTCAGTTAATTACAATTTATTATATTAAATTTAATAATTTTGATAGTTAATTTAATTTAGCATTATGATTCTTCTTAACTTGTTGTAACTTATAAATGATGGAAAAAATTAACACAACGCAAATATTTAATTAACTTCTAGATTTCTTAATTATTCATTTGGCTATTTCTAAATTTAAGATACAACACTTATCACCTTCGTTAAACAGTTGCATTATTCAGTCAGTAAATTTCATAGTGATTTGCGGCTATCAATGATTAAATCTGTTACCTCGTAATTTTGAACCCAGTCCAGAAAGAAAGGGAACTCTTGTACTATACTTTGATCTAAACTATCCTTTTCCTTTTTTCTGGAACCAGCATGGATTTTCGTTGCACACACAGGGAGAGAATAGCCAGAAAAATCTCACAGTTAGCTCCATGGCAATGGATTCCAACTCATAATCTGCCTAATACTGGATATGCTTAGCATCAACACTATGGTTGGTACTAATCGTTCAGGAGCAATGTACGGTTCGCTTAGCTATTTAACTTGGGTCACCTTATTAACTCTCTCTATTACTATCTGTAACTATTGATTTCTCTAACCGAGCCATTTTGGCTTGGCTATACGTTATATCTGTATTGGCTAGAATTTTGATTTCATTGGTACAAAAGTCAAAAATGGCTCAGGGGATAGAGCGTTTGCCTTCCAACGAGGTGAACCGGGTTCGAATCCTGATTTTGGCTGGTCGATATGAATTCCACATCCGGTTTGCACCGATTACAATGCCGACGTAAAATATTCTCAGTGGTAGACGGATCATGGGTTAGAGTCCCCTTACCATCAGGATAATCGTGGGAGGTTCTCGTGATCTTCCTCTCCATGTAACGCAAATACGGTTTAGTTCCATCAAGTTGTTGTTGTAGTTCATTTACGTCGCACTAGAGCTGCACAATGGGCTATTGGCGACGGTCTGGGAAACATCCCTGAGAATGATCCGAAGACATGCCATCACAATTTTGATCCTCTGCAGAGGGGATGGCACCCCTGCTTCGGTAGCCCAACGACCTGCACGCGAAGTCGAGCACTTTACGGTAGCACAGTTTAACGAGGACCAATACCGCTCACCCTCGGTCCCTACGCAGACTGATCCAAGTGGTGACCCACCCGCACACTGACCGCAGCCAGTGATGCTTGATTTCGGTGATCTGCTGGGAACCGTGTCTTAACGATCAGTCCACTGCGGGACTTAGTTCCATCAAAAAGTCCTCCACGATGGCAAATTTCCCCCAATACTTGATCTAGGAGTTTCCTTGTCTTCTGGATTGGGTTCAAAATTACAAGGCTACGGAGTTGATCATTAGCAGTCGTAAACCGAAAAATTGGGTCGATTGTTTAATTCCGGTTATGAAATATTAAAAAAAAAATTGGCTATACTGTACCAAGCGTAAACAATATTACTCAATGCCTCTACATGGTGCTGTAAACTTAGTCTAACAAAAATAAAAGGATCACTTCGTTGTTATTTATATTAAACTCATAAGATGTAATGTATATATTTTATAGCGTCTAAGTCTCCCTACATCAATAATAATAGCATATTCATTTTACATTTCCTTTTACAGTATGGTCACCTACAACAAAACGTGCCAATCTTCGTTTAAACTGTAATCTCCGAACTTCAAACAAAAGTCCAGAACCTCTACAATCAAACGAAGATAAAAACAATACTCCCACCAAGCAAGAGAAGGAGGAAGAATCCAGTCCAGTTTGGCAACCGTTTGGTGCGCCGTGTGAGGTTCAGTTTAGACCAGTGAAGCTCGAAATCAAATCTCCAAAAATGACAACAACCGCACAACAGGTACATGCATCGATAAACTACAAATATGTGACTTTTTCCTAAGTAAAACGCGTTGCAAATGTTTATGCCAAATTGTTTCTAATGGTTGCTTATATTAGAGGAAAATGTAGTGTATCTTAAAGCTAGAAATTCAAAATACAATGAGTTCAAAACTATGTAATTGAATTAGAAAACATATTCATCATTTTAACATGGAAGCAACGATAAAGTTTACATACCAGGTGATGTATTATCACCTCCCTTAATATGTAGTTTTGAGATGATCATTTAAATGTAAAGAAGGAGAAAGTCATTGTCTGTCGAATTCTTCTCTATAGTCTAAGAAAAAATAAGTTCAACGTCGAGCCATAGCTTTGAGCTTCCTTTGTATAGAAAATAAAAAAAATTGTTTTGGGAACTATTTTCAGATCGATCTTAAAAATTCGATTAATGGTCCGTTCAATTTATACTGAAACAATTCGCTCAATCTTTCAAAATTGTAGCTACAATAATGAAAAAGGGTAACGCAATCTTAAAGTGACCAAAGAACATGTGTAGACATTTCAAAATAACGGAATGAAAATTGTAAACAAGCATTTTAATGCAGAGGGGGGGGGGACTTTTATTGAGAATATTGTAATAAATGTCAAAACAAAAATTGTGTTTCTTTGTATGAAGAGATAAATAAAATGCATCAATAATTTATGAAGTAAATAAAAGATGATGGCGAAATCATATTTCCTTAGTAAAATAAAAACTTGATTATAATGTATTTCATCGTGTTGCAATATATATAATAATAATTTTACATAATAATATGAAAATTTTAGAAAGGGTACACAAAAGTCATAAGTTTGGAAAACACTGCTCTAAGGCATCATGATAAAATTACAAAATTTTTTCACACATTATAAAAATTATATTTCATTGTTAATTTTAACAAAATCATCACCAAAGCACCTCTATTAAAATTACTGATCTTTTCTGTATCCCATACAGCCAGAACCACTGTAAATATTGCCATATTCTAGTTGTTTTGGTCATACCTTATTCTACTAAAAGGCAAATTTCTCCCAATACTTGATCCAGGAGATCCCTTGTCTTCTGGAGTGGGTTCAAGATTACAAGGCTACGTAGTTGAACATTAGTAGTTGTAAACCCAAAAATTGGGTCGGCTGTTCAATGACAATTATAAAATAAAATAAAATACCTTATTCTAAGTGTATAAAATACAAATACTATTTTCCATTTTGTGAATCGTTTTCTTTTTGTTTTTAGAATGATATACCAAAGAAAAAAGAACCAGAGAAATCTGAATCTAAACTCGAATCTCCTAAACCTGTAGAAAACCTCAAAAAATCAGATTCCTTCACGAGTAATGGACCAACAGAAGACTACAAACCTCCAGATATATCATCTGCACCAACTACTTTCACAAAAAGTGGATGGAGTAGTCATTTACCTCCTTCCCAAAGTCCGACAATTACACTTTTACAAAAAGCTAGAGGCAAATATATTTTATATCTACCAATAAAAAATTTAAAAAAAACTTAGTGGAAGAATAAGTGTCGTCCAATTGAATTTCAAATTTAAACGTTAAAATGAGTAGAAAGCATGAAAACACCATTCTTTCATTAAAAACCGACTTATTTAAAAATTTCCCGGAATAAAAGAGTGTTTTACATTTACGGCTGATTGATACATAAAAATTTTAGTGAACATATTCTTCCACTTCGCTTTTCAACTAATGGCATCTTTTGATGTATAAAACTCTTTTAATTAATATTTGTTTTCATTCTGATAGAAGGACAAATACCAAAGGGCGCTATTTATATCGAAGACAAGCATGAAACAAGTAAGTAAATTCAGTCATGAAACAATTAATTCATTAATTTCTTTCAAATATTTTTTTAGAAATAATGAGGTCTTAAGAGAGTGGCAGAATTCTTCCTAAACACTTCCCTTGTCATGCATTATTAAAACCTTATCAAACATTTATTAAAATTAGCTACATGGTGAAAGTCTTAAAACGGTGACTAAGTTTATATTTTTTAATCAGGGTGGCTGGAAAGCCTTGAAAACCTGGAGTTATCAGGGAATATTTTTATACTGGAAAAAACCTGGAAAAATCAGGGAATTTTAAAGAAAAGCTGGAAATTTTTTCTACAATTTTTTTAATTTCCCTAATTTAAATTATTTATTAATTTTCTTAATTTAAATTATTTTACTATCCCATTTTTTTAGACGGAAAAGTATCGACAAACAGTTGAAATATCAACTTTGCGATACTTTGCTTGTATCAAATTTTGCTCCATTATAACCCTGCTAAACTAAAATGCCACGTAAAACTCTCCCATGGTTGCTAAACGAATCGAGAAATCTTTGACTTGGGATTGTGCTGTTTAGGAAAGGTGAAGATGCACAAACAAAAAAAAAAAAAAAAAACAAAAAAAAAAAAAAAAAAAAAGGCACATAAAGATTGCGAAATAAATATTTTTGTCATACGATCGCCAAATAACAACCTTGTTCAGCATTGCTTGCATCCTTTTCCAAAAAATAGCGAAATAGTATTGTCGGATCCACGTGATGGAGGCGGAGCCAAGTGCCAACTCCTGGTGAACGAACTGTACTTTCTAATGTTGTCTATTGTTTTATTACGACAACTAGCCAGTTTTAAATGATAAAAGAAAATATTATAGAGTTAGCAAGTACAAATTAAAATTTAAATTTGTTATTTTAAGTTTGTTACAAAATATATATTTTATTATACGAGAAGTTTGATAAAAAATTGCAAATAAATAAAAAATTAATGAAAAATAATTAAGTAAAAAAAATTAAAGCAATAGATAATAATTTTAATTCTGAAACTATATTTTACAAGTTAAATATATTATTTTCTCTATATGTTTAAATTTTTTAAAAATTTATGTTTTACCAAAACATTAAAAAGAAAAAACAAAATCTTGCCAAATTGTTAAAATAAATTTAGTCTACTTATTTTTCAAGATGATATGTTAAAAAAATAACATTTTAAATAAAATACTTTAAAATATTGACACTTTTCTTGTACTAATCTTACACTTTATGAGAAGAAAAAAAAAGGCACCCTAACCTGGAAATTTCAAGATTTTTACCTGGAAAACCTGGAAAAATCAGAGAAATTTGAAACCTGATTAGAGTGGCCACCCTGTTAATATTAAAACGAAGGAATATTCAACATAACATTCATATTCTCTATAAGACTGGTAGCAGAAATCCTTCAGTACGTCAATGAGAAGTGCAGATTATTTCAGCATTAGCAGATTATTTTCCCCCTCATCTTTTTAAAGGCTTAAAAATAATGATAGGGGAAACAGAAAAATTATTATTTTTTAGTTCTTAAACCTACTCAATTACTATTTGTTTACTAGAGAATATTGATACTTTTTAAAAAAAATTCCAATTAGTTTTCTTCATGTAAATGAAATTTTTTGAAAAAAAAATTGAAATTAAAAAGACAAGAAAAATTTAAAAAATAAATTTTTCAATTTCCAAAAACACTGTAAAAAATTGCTGCACTGTAAAATATTCAATAATAATGTAAAATATTCAGATCAAATAAAGTTATAAAATTCCGCCACTTTAGGTGCATCATCCTTAAAATTCATTTAATCGTAAAATCTATTTTTGAACTGTAAAATATTATGCGTAATTTTTACTGTAATATTTACTTAATTAGAGTGATCCAGTGATTTTACGGTAATTGTTACTGTAAAAGTCACAGTGTATCAGATTTTTTGTTCCGTGACATGTTCCCGTAAAAATGGGTTTTACGGTAAAAAGGACCGGAATCCTCAGCGCCGATACTTTTTACTGTAATTTTTGCAGTGTCGTTTATAGGCTGTATAGGGATTTCCTTCACTCTTTAACTTTTCCCTATTCATTAATTTAAAAGTGAATAAAAAAATTAAATAAAGAAATTAAATAATGAAGTAAATTAACGCATTTTTTACAACATTTGTTTTGTAATATTTTTTATCTACTCTTTCTGTGCAAAATTTGCAGTTTTCTTGTAAGATTAAGCCTAATTTTTACAATAATAGTCTCTGTACGACTGAATTAAGGTCGTAAACAAATTTGAATTGATGAAAATTGTGGGGAAAATCGACACTGAAAATTTTGCTACCTAGTTTATAAGCAACTACCTATATGGTAGAAGTAATTAAATGATGTTTAAAGGCATATTTTCTAATGTTAAAGTAAAGAAAAACTCAACATTAATATTTTTTCTAAAAAATGTATTGAAATGAGTTTTCAAATTTTGCATGACTACGATGTATTTCTGTAGAATAAGTAGAGCATTCCAGTATCTTGATATTTCGCATTCAATTCAAAAATAATACATTTAAGAGAAAATTAGTACGCAATGGGGAGGTATGATCAAGAGCGGTTTTTCGGAGCGTTTTTAACACTTCAATTTGAAATAGTATTTGTTTTTGAATAAAACGAGACGAAAATTCGTCCTTTAGACAGTCATTAGATTAAACTTTCTTCATGCACTTTGAAGCATTAAATGAACATATTCCACGGAGAACTATTTGAAAGTGATTTTTTTTAACTATTAAGTAATTCATTAATAATTTTGAATATTTTTTGGTCCATTTTATTTTTATAAATGCTAAACCTAGTTATCAAATTTTACGGTTGTAAGTAATTTGAAAACTTTTTCTCAGTTCAATTACTTAATCTCGAGTTCTAATAATGAGAATCGCCATTTTACCATTCTTCACTATTTTAACGAATAAAAATTGAACTAATATTCCTCTTTCTGTTTCAAAAGCTTAACTAATTGTTCGTGACATTTTTCATCTTACCTACCTTTGTTAAATGACACCTAAAACTATTTATTTAATAATATAAGGATAATTTTTTTTTTCTCTTAAAGTAATCATTTGTACTTATTATATATATATTTTTTACTAAACTCCATAAGCACTCTTTAAAGTTCTAATTAAATTTCCTATTAAATGTGATCGTTAGATTTTACGCCGGAAAACATTAAAAAGTCTAATTGATGAAATTTGATCAATATTTTTGTTTTCAGCACCGATACCAAAGAATGCAGTTCTAATTGACCAAAAAGTGACCGTCGAAGGTGACAAAGTACACACGGACAGCTATTATGCAGTGCCAACAGTTACGACAGAAACCACAACGCATTCTGTTAAAGGTCAACCTCCCAAATATGATGGTATTGGTCCAACAGAATATGGAATTCCTGTTGGTCTTCGAACGGTAAGGCATGTCAACAAATATTAAATACATTTTAATACACTTAGGCTTAGATACACTGTAAAAAAATTCAGATCAAATTACGGTAAAAAGTACCCGCACCGTCAGTGCCGGTACTTTTTACCGTGAAATTCAATTTTATCGATATATCAGATACCAGATATATCGATATATCAGATATCGTTAAATCCAGATATACCTGCTTAACAATTACGGTATATCAGAATTTTGTTCCGTAAAAAATTCCGGATCAAATTATGGTATAAAGTACCGAGACTTAGGCTGCATCACCCGTAAAATCCATTTTATTGTAAACTTCATTTTTACCGTAAAATATTATACCGTAATTTTATAGTAATATTTATTTAAAATAGAGTGATTCTGTTATTTTACGGTAAGTATTACTTTAACAATTATAATATTTTACGGTAAAAATAAATTTTACGGTTAAATGGATTTTACGGATGATGCACCCAAAGAACTGGTATTTTATACCGTACTTTGATCCGGAATCGCTTATAGTATATGTATGAGCAGAATTATTTGAAATTTTCCCTATTTTAATTTAAATTTTCGTTCTTTATCCAAAAATTGTGCAGGTTTACCTTAATATATGATTTTAGAACTGTCAAAAATGTAATAAAATTTCATGCTCATTAGGGAACTTAAATTACTGCTTATTCGAGGAAAGAACAAAATATTTAATAAAACACTAATGAGGAAGACTTGTTCAAAAACATCAAAACTTGCTTAGTGGCTGAACGAAACTTAATGGTATGTCTAATAATCACTATGATAATTAAACTGGTTTAATGTTTTTAACGTCACCTTTCTCGTTAATGATTTCTTAAGCTGTGTTGAATTTTTCTTTTTTTTCTGCTTTAATATTATTTTGCAAGCTTAAATTTGTACATTTCTTCACTTCGTTTTTGATAAGGATTCTAAAAGTATGCATTAAAGGAATTGAATACGGAACAATATGTATAACATCAAATAGAGATGAAAATAGTTTTTTGATACGCATAATTTTTTGATAAACATTATAAAAAATTGCGGTATAAAATATCAGCACTTTATATGCATCATCCGTAAAATCTATTTTGTCTCAAAATCTATTTTTTCCGTAAAATATTATTGCGTAATTTTTATAGTAGTATTTAATTAGAGTTATTCAGTAATTTTAAAGTAATTATTACTGCAAAAATTACAGTATATCAGATTTTTTGTTCCTTAATATGTTCTGGTGAAATTGGATTTGACGATAAAAAGTACTTATACATTTTATAAGTACTTTTACCGTAGTACTTAATACCGTAAAAGTACTAAGTTTTTTTTTACCATAATTTGATGCGGAATTTTTTGCTATGCATGAAGAAATACAGCATGACTCTTCTATTTGATATTATTTTGATGTAAATTTTTTTATTAGTTACGTGTAGAAAAGATTTTAATATGCCTATTCAAACAAACGTTTACAAATATTTAAAGCGGATTTTATAAACATGTATTTTCTTTTCTTTACAGGGTGTAAAAGAAGAATACGCCAGTGACTGGTATAAAAGCATGTATAAGTCGTTGCATAGAGTTAAATTTCCTAACGAAGGCGGTAAGTTACATTTTCTAAAGTTTTAACTTTTTTGTAAGGTCCACTATTAATACGCATATTTAAGAACTCGAAAATGAAGTAAAAAAAAAAAAAATATGCGTATTAAGAATCGCAAATCTATATTTAAGCGAGAGAAAAAACAAAAGCGAATCAAATTCTAACGAATCACTATTGAGAAAGGATGTATGAATAATATCAAAACCAGTTTGGTTTCCTGGTGAAATTTTGTTATTCTAATAATATAACCTTCAACTCCTTTTGTTTTAACCGATAATCAAACATGTTTTGATGTTTTCAGTCCTGCTTTCCCGGGTGGTGATTCCTTAGATTTAGAGAATCATTTTTTCCTCCTAAAATATTAATCTGCGGTTATTAGCGTGTTTTTTTTTATTTTTTTTTTTTAAAAACATTTTTTTTGGCAAGGATTCTAAAATATACTGATTATGTATTTTTTTTACTTAGGTCATACGCAAATGGTTCATATCGGTGGATACATGTCTGAACCTGAGTTCGATCGTAATGGTATGAAAATCATTTTTTATGCTAAATATTATGAAAATAAATAATTGCTTAATTCCTTTTAGCAATGAATTAATTATTAATGAATTAATTATTAATGTAATATTACTTTTGAAATATTTCGATCTTAAACACCAAAACTTCATAATGATGATCTTACAATCATGATCTTACATCATGATTATTAAGAGTAATAGTAATTCATGATCGAATTATTTAATTTTTATTAATTATATCAAACATGTCCATTGATGTCGTTCAGAATTTATGTTAGAACTGGCAAGGTCAATTGCAATTTAGCGTTACACGAATTCTTGATATTAAACAAGTTTTTTTTTTTTTTTCTTTTATAGTTTTTCAAGCGCTGAGCTCAATTTTGTTTTATTATTTTGAGATCTCTCAACTCAAAAGTTATATGAGAACAAAAAAAAAAAAAAAAATTTCGATCTTACATTAAGAGGAAAAATATGTGACAAAGAATTGAGTACCAATCAAAATTTTGATCTTTATAGTGATTGGCTTTCAGGTTCAAGGATCATGAGGATTTGAAGTTTTTTCTTCTATTTTCTTTAATCATTTCAAACAAAAACTGAAGTATTATTCTAGTTTTCACAATATATTCCAGTTTTTGCAATGTTTCCTATATAATTATAATATTCTAGTTTTATTTTCGTATTTAAAAAATAATTTATTATAATGTTCTAGAGTAAATCATTTGTGAACACAAGGCAGTCGACAAACTGGCAAACGAAGCGAGAACCCAAAATGACAAACCACATCATCACCTGGCATGACGCGCAAACCATCATCTGATAACATTCGGCAAATGAAGTAACATTTCAGAAGATGACAACTACACCAATGCATAAACATCTTTTTTTTTACTAAATCATTGCACACATTTCAAAATTTTTGTTTAAATTTATTTTAGAATTTCAGATATTTAGCAATATTGGTGGCATTAGAAAAATAAAGGGATTTTTATAACCGTCGTTGAACAGCCGAGCCAATTTTAAGGTTCGACTACTAATGTTCATTTACGACTACTAATGTTCAACTCCGTAGACTTGTAATTTTAAAGCCAATCCAGAAAATAAAGAAGCTCCTGGATCAAGTACAGGGACTAATTTGCCTTAGTGGAGGACTTTTTGATGGAACTAACCCGCATTTGTGTTACATGGAGAGGAAGACACTACAAGATCCTCCCACGGTTAGCTTGATAGCTAAGGGACTTTAGCCCATGATCCGTCTACCATTGAGGATATTTCACGTCAGCGCTGTGGTCAGTGCAAGCCGAATGCGGATTCATATAGGCCAGCTATCGCTGGGATTCGAACTCGGTTCACCTCATTGGAAGGTGAACGCTCTGTCCCCTGAGCCATCGTGGCTCAAGATAATGGGATTAAATTCTTTTTTATAAACATGCAAGGAAAGAATACAAAAAAAGTTTTTTGAGCTTCTGAGCTTCCCTACAAATCATTGTGTGCCTAAGGGGGGGGGGTGAATAAAATAAAGTTTGCGTTTCGGTTAACGGGTAACAAACACTATGAAAAAGCTCTCTAATATCTGCACTACAAGGCTCCTGAGAGGACACTGAATATGTATTTTTCGATTGATCGCATTTATACGATTCGGGAGAAATGTAAGACTCGTAGCAATCTCGGAACAAAAAAGAAAACTTTTAAGTTTTTTTGGAAAAAATTTAAAGTAGTCCAACTCATTTTTTCAGCTTTATGCAAGAATTTGGATAACGGGAAAAAAACATGCTTTTTTAATTGTTAACATTAGATGAAAAATAAAATAAGTATTTTTTTTTCCAGAAAAGTTGAAAGCGAAATATGCTACTTCAGATTATAGACGCAAGCCCGAAAAATCTGTACCTGTCACTAATAAGCGCCAGACATCACCAGAAAAACTTAGCCCGTAAGCGCTTCTTCATTCCTCTTTTTTAATAAAAGAGTTCCCATTGTTTTACGAGTTCTTTCGGCATTCTTTCATTAAATTAGTTATTTTTCATGCGTAGGTTACCTGTTGATACGACAATAATACGACACGAGCCTCGACGTGAAGTTTACAAAGTGGAACCAAGAAGCATCGCAGAATACGAACCGGGAAAGTCTTCGTTAGCTGAGAAGGAGTTTCAAAAGGTAAGTTTTTTTTTTTTTATTGGATATTTTATTCTTTTTATTATACAGCTTTTGTAGAGGTAAAATAAAAAAGAGGCAAATATTTTTTTTCGCATTCTCATTTACGAAACTATAGTTTTATTTGTTTTGAATTGGGTACTTGCAACTCGAGAAGAAGTGGAGGTATTATGCCTAACCACGTGATTTAAATCAGATTTAAATTGGGTGCCTATAAATGACTTCACGCTTGTGTCTCGAACCTGATTGATTTCTGAATCTACCAATATCACCATTTACCTACGATGACGTCATTTGCATATATCCAATTGCTTTAAGGATTTAATACAAATTCCTAATGTTGTATAGTGTTCGATTGAATTGACAAAATATCAGATTTTTGGTAACAGCAAAAAGAAAATCTAAGGTTTTTTTACAAATTATAAAATTTCGTCTCCTGTTCGCTCCGCTCATAAGCCCCTTAGTTGCTTCTCAGTCATTATTTATTTTCTTTGAAAGTCGTTAAAAGAAGATAATTTTTTAAAATAAAATATGTATTATATGTAAGCAAATTTTTTTAAATATGTTAAACGTAACAAAATGAAAGAATATCTGGATTTGAAAAATAATCAACTGTACTTTAAATTCAAACTTAAGATTACAGAATGGGTGGCACAATAAGAAAATATAAATGAGAATATATTTTACCTCTTAACAATTTAAAATGGTAACCTTATGTCATATAAGAGTTCGCATTGGAAACAGTTTCTATCTCTCATCTTTCTTTATATTTTTAAAAATTTCGATGTAAATATCAAGATTTATATCTGGCTACATGTAATTCCTCGCGCTTATTTTTTTTATTTATTCATTTTTTTTCACATCAAGTCAAGTGCGAGTTTATGAAATAAAAACCGTGAGAGAAAAAATTTTCAACACAATTTGTAAATAATTAATCATCATTATCATCAATGGCTCTACAGTCCAGGGTGGACCTTGGCCTTTTCAAACCCTTTTTTTTTTTTTTTCTAGTGTTTTCCCATTTTTAGTTTTTAAGACCAAAAGGTAAGGTTTTTCTCTAGACCATCTATCCGTCTCAAATTCGGCCTACCTCTTTTTTGTGTGCCAACTGATCTGGCATTGAAAACTCTTTTTGCGGTACGGTCGTAAATAATTAATATTTAAAGAAAAAATTGCAATATTTTTCGAGCAAATTAGAATTTCGAAAAAAACTATCGTTAATTTTATAATTAAAAATTGTCCTATCAGCAAGACAAATTTCAAACCCATAGTTGCATTTCAGAGGGAGTTATAACATCGGCCAACATGGTTTTTTGATTACAAGTTTACTAGTTAATTTTTCTTAATCTAATAATCGAGTCGTAAAATTTTTCATTTCATCTAACCCCTTTTTTTCTTCTTTTACTCACTATAGCAATTTTAAATTTCTAAGTAATATAGCTTTTGCGCGGTCGAGTAAAATTTCGGGGGGGAAAAGTAAAAATTCGCAAAAAAGTTTCAATATCTTTCGAACAAAGTCGAATTTTGAAAGAAACTCCGTGTTTATTTCTTATAAAAATCTGGCCCTTTCAGCATGCTAAATTTTCAATTCTGTAGATGCTACCTGTAGAGCGGCCCGAATGGAATTTTTTTCTACTGATTTAGCAATTCGTAATTCTCGACCGAATTATCACATGTTAAATTTTTATTTCAACGTAACCCTTGTACATTTTCTGCACGCATTAGTAATTTTAAATTTTTATAAAGAGAGAAAACATAGGGACTATTTACATGCTTTTGCAATACTACTTTCTTTATAAATTTTGAAATAATTATAGTTAAAATGAGATTTCTTGAAGTTTATTTAAAATATTTCCTTGTCTACTAATAAGAATAACGTCAATCTCTTGCTTTTTTTTTTAAAGGAAATTCTTATTCATGCAAAAAATAAGAATAATAAAATTAAAAATTCGCTTTTTGAAACCATACTTTTAAATTTTTTATTTAAAAATTAACTACCATGGTTTGTTTAGTTTTCAAAATTACTTGATTTAGTTTACAAAGGTACTAAGTTCCTTGAAAGATACCATTGTAATGATATTCTGATCGAAATGTCACATAGTGCGTGAACAACTACTGCTTCCAACATATACCGTTAACTTTAGATGCAACAAGTGACCCAAGTTCGAACCCCGGCTATGGTTAGGTATGTTACTTTTATCCAAAGCTGACCTATTTTATTAAGTAATGTTTTATCAAAGTTTGGCGGATCATGTACCACAGTCGGGCTGAGTGTGATCGATTTTCGTAATTTTCCTTTCCAGATCAGAAAACTGCTAACTTCTTGAATGCAAGTTCTGGTGTCGCCTGAGTCAAAGAAACTATAGAATACGAAGATAATCGTTTATTAGATAAATAAGAGTTATTCATTTTAAAAGTTCTTCTTAAAGACAAATTAGTACGATAGTTCACCTATGAAGAAGTTCCCTTACTTTTTGAGTTAGATTAAAAAAATACAGATACGGAAGTATTCATTTATGAGGCAAGTGTTAGTGTAATTTTATTTGATCCTTACTCTTGAAAGGGGAGTTCAATACTTAAGTTATTGACCTGAATTGAAGTCGCAGTGTCTTCTAAAATGGATAATTAAAATATTTTGGAACAATTTTGTTTTACCCCTTGAGTTAGATTAAAATAATACAGATTCGGAAGTATTCATTTATGAGGCAAGTATTTGTTTAATTTTATTTCATCCTTACTCTTGAAAGGGGAATTCAATACTTAAGTCATTGACCTGAATTGGAGTCGCAGTGTCTTCCAAAATGGACAATTAAAGTATTTCGGAAAAATTTTGTTTTGTCCTTTGAGTTAGATTAAAACAATACAGATACGGATGTATTAATTTATGAGGCAAATAGTAGTGTAATTTTATTTGATCCTTACACTTGAAAGGGGAGGAAAATACTTAAGTTATTGACCTGAATTGGAGTCACAGTGTTTTCCAAAATGAATTATTAAAATATTTCGGAGCAATTTTGCTTTGCCCTTGGAGTTAGATTAAAATAATATACAGAAGTATTCATTTATGAGACAAGTGTTAGTGTAATTTTATTTGATCCTTACTCTTGAAAGAGGAGTTCAATACTTAAGTTATTGACCTGAATTGAAGTCGCAGTGTCTTCTAAAATGGATAATTAAAATATTTTGGAACAATTTTGCGTTGCCCTTTGAGTTAGATTAAAATAATACAGATACGGAAGTATACATTTATGAGGCAAGTGTTAGTGTAATTTTATTTGATCCTTACTCTTGAAAGGGGAGTTCTATACTTAAGTTATTGACCTGAATTGAAGTCGCAGTATCTTCTAAAATGGATAATTAAAATATTTTGGAACAATTTTGTTTTGCCCTTTGAGTTAGATTAAAATAATACAGATACGGAAGTATTCATTTATGAGGCAAGTATTTGTGTAATTTTATTTGATCATAACTCTTGAAAAGGGGGTTCAATACTTAAGTTATGGACCTGAATTGGAGTCGCTGTATCTTCCAAAATTGATAAGTAAAATGTCTCGAAATTAATTCTTTTTTAATTTTAAATCTTGGAAAAAATATTTTTGGCAAACACTAAAATAATTTAATGTTTGTTCATTTTATCGATCATATATTCAGTTTATCATACTTAGTATTATGATCAAGTCCTCATTTTATTCTAGCATATCTATTTTATGCAAATTTTTAATTATAAGCTGAACTCCTGGTCATATGCGCTTCGAAAATCTAAACTTTTGTTGCATTTTATATAATAATATGCATTTTTAATTTTTAAAAATAGCTTCGCTAATCTCAAAGCCGGTAACTAATTTCGGGTCATGGGTAGAAAAATAAAAAGATTTGGGAATCGCTGCCCTTGAGTGTATGAAAAAAAAAATTTTTTTCCAACTCAATCAAATGAAATTCATCCTTAAGATAGAGAAAAAAGCTGCACCTATTTTTATTATAGTCTATATCCGATTCCAGTGTAAGTGATATTGGAATAAAAGAATTTTCATCAATAAAAGAATTGTACTCAAATTTGAATTTATGATTTTCTCAGTTGACTTATAAGTCTTTTACAATGAGTATGAGATGGTAAGATTTAATATATTTATTATAGCTTGCAATCATTCTAAAAAACTCATATTGATGTTTGATTTTGTTTCATTTCTTAAGCTTTCTGTAATTTTTTAAACTCAGTTGCAATATGTAATTTAATTTAATTTTTTTCTCACCTTACGTTTATTTTATATTATCATTGTTTCGGTGTAAAAATGCTGTCATTTAATTTGGAAATTCCTTTTACCTATTCAATTCTTCATTGCATTTTTTTTTCTCGTTTTTCTTCGGTAACTGCAAAAACTGACAATTTTATTTTTCTTTTCTTAAAGCTTTGTACATTATGATTATAAAACTCATAACATTTGTAAATTTCAAGTTCTACTTATCAGTAGCCTAAGAGATTCAGAAAAACAATAATTACATTCAATGAAAACTAAAGAGTTTTATTAATAACTTTTTCTATAGAGCATTAGCTTTTCGGTAAAATAAAAATAAATCTATAATCTTTAATGATACTGAAGAATCACCATTCTTCCGAAATCTTTCAAAAGCATATAAATTTAAACTAGAATTACACTCATTAAACTAAAAACTACATTCTCTCAACTAAAAATTACACTCACTGAACTGAAAATTACACTCACTGAACTGAAAATTACACACCCTAAACTGAAAATTATACTCACTTAAATAAAAATTACACTCACTAATCTAAGAACTATATTCTCTGAACTAAACATTACACTCACCAAACTGAAAATTACACTCCTGAAACTGAAAATTATACTCACTTAACTAAAAATTTTCACTCATTTATCTAAAAATTATACTCTCTCATCTAAAAATTACACTTACTAAAATTTTTCAATAGATTTCTTTTGAATTTTTTTAGTAACTAATCATGCTTAGTTTAATTGTGTTTTATTGCTTATTAACTTGCACATTAATAAGAGTATCAATTTTTAATTGCTTTTTAAAAGTTAATTTAGCTGTTTTTTACAGTTTTGGAGCGATTTTTGGGATTCGATGGATGATCTGGTATGAATAAAGGCTGTTTTAGGCATGCTATTTTTCAGCACATTTAGCCTGGCTTGTCTAACACTTTAATTTTGTTTAACTCATAAAATGACCTCAACCATTACTAATTTTCCAATAACCAGCCGTATTTTTGAAAAAATTTTAAAAATTGCCCAAAACTATTTTCCTTTTTATTATTAATAAAAATGAGATTTATACCCAAACATGTTTAATCAGTTTATTTGTATGAAGTGTTTCTAAACACTCTAAGATCTAATCAAATATTCTCCAACGCTGTAGTTAACGTTGTTTTTTATATGTAAAACGTTTGTATTTTTTCTCAAGAAAATTTTTTTTTAGCACAAATTCCCTTGCTTATGCTGTTCGGACATTTAATATTTAAGTTATAAATAAGCGTATTCTAATTTAATTACGAATTGTAACTTTTTACGGATTATAAATTTACTGTCTATTTTATTTATGAGCAATTACAGTGATTTTCTGAGTTTAAAAGGCAAATAATTTTAGTTTAAAAATAAGTCAAAGCTTTTTAATAATTTTTATTAAAATAACTTCCCGCTTCATTTACTCTTATTTAAATTTTTTATTTACTTTCATAAATTAAATTTAAAAAAACTGGTACACGGAGAAAAAAAAATTCTGGTAAAAAATTACCGTACTGTAATGACATTTCTGGTAAAGAAAAAAACAACAACATAATTCTGATTAATAAAATCGAAATATGCGCTATTTGAATCATTCTTTTGGTAATTTTTCCTTTATAATAACGCTTTCCTGGAAATTGTGGTATTTTAAATTATAGCTCTTATTACCACACATTTAGTAAAAAATACAAAACTGAAAATTAAATATAAATTAAATAAATGGTTTTTGTGCTATGGTATGGTTTAAAATATCATGATAAAATAACCAAAATTTACCCTATTTACTAAATATTATCAGATATTATGAAACTATATTCTGTTGTTAATTTTACCAAAGTCATTACTATAGCGCGTGGGTAAAAATTACCAAGCCTTTTGGTGTTCTCACACAGCAAAAAACACTGTCAATTTCATCAGATTCTGGTAGTTCTGAATATAATTTTTTCTCTCTGTGTATAAAGTCCATTACAGCCAGTTATAATCAAAAATAAAGTACTGCATCAATTTTTATTTTTTAACGCATTTAAGTACTAGTCATAATTTAGTTATATGTATTTACCTCTACGGTACTACTGAAAAATGTATTTTTGTTTGCTTTGTTTCTTTTATTTTCCGCTTTCATTCTGCGAGAGCATAGAAACTCCTTTTGAAGGGAATAAATATTCACTATTTAGTCAAATTGAAACAAATGTACGGAGGGTGAAGTGTGTAATGAGTATTTAAGATACCTTTTATTGCATAATGCACATTTTTTTCTGATTGATTAGGGTTTATATCAATTTTATGTCTCATTGTCTTCTTTACTATTGCAGCATGAATATTTAGGAAGTAGTCCTAAAACCCAGCAAGGACTTAGCCGTCGGTGGCCAAATGTGTAAGTTAGATGCTTCTTTAACTTCTTTATTATATTATTTTTCTTTTTAATTACGTTATGTTTTATTATTTGATTTATTATTCTTTTTAACTTCTATGTTCTACTTTTCTTTCTTATCTAATTTTTTCCTGTTGTGTTTAATTTTTTAACCATCGTGTGGATGTAATTTTTTTTATAAACTTCTTTGATCTATTTTTTGTTTTCTTCTGAAGTCTCTTTTTTCAATTCCTACTATTAGTTCACACTCTCCCTATATTTATTTATACACCTTGTTCAAATTTTTAATCGTTAATAAAATATTTTTTATTCATCCACTCAAGTTCAAATAAATTTTTTTTAAAACTTGTAGTGGATGACACTTGATGTTAATGCAGTTTTATCAAATATTTATTCATTATTTAAATTTAATTAATTAATTTTAGTTTTATATGGGAGAAAAAATTTCGCTTATATAAGATAATACCGAACGTATTCAGCATTCACAAGCACTGATAAATGCACTTATAGCTTTTATAGAATTGTATTAGAAGATATTTTTTAAAATTAAGAATTAACAAGTGATATAAAATAAAAAAAATTTCTTTGTTGACCTAATAGAAATTTACTTTTTTTTTTTTTAATAATATCTGTTTTCCTTTTCAATGTTTTATTATTTCTTTAAAATTCACATGTTAATTTTGAGTTCATATTTAAGAAGAAAAAAAAGAAACACTGCATTTTGTTTTAATAAAAGAAATTGGATTAACGTCTGACAAACATCTAATTATTATAAGAGGACATAGATCAGGGGTCGCCAAACTTTTTTGATCATCGACCCCTATATAATTTTTCGAAATCTCCATCGACCCCCATAAAAGTAATTTTTTGTTAATTAAAATAAAACTCTATTACATACTGTATTTGTACATTTATTTTACGATTTTAAACATTTATTAAAGTAATAGTTCATTGCGTAACAATAGTTTTATGAAAAATATATTTATGTTGAAATTTAAATACCTTAATATTTATTAAATAATAAGTAATTATGAATAAGTCGAAATAATAAGTAAAGTAACTGCATATTAATTGCTTCTTAATCAATGAGATGGGTGTGCCTGGTGTTTTTTTGTTGTTGCAAGGTTTGCTATATTGGGCTTAAAATTGGTCAATTTTAATTTTCGTCAAAATTGTTCAATTTTGTAAAAAAATACAAAGTGTGCTGAAGCCTCCACACGGTTTTTTGTAGGTAGTCTGATCAGACCACCATGAAGGTATACCAATTAGTTAAAGAACCATTTAATATGATATCTATTAAAAATTAGAAAGTGGTAGCGCAAATATATGTCTAAAAATTTGTTTAATTTATAAATATAATTGGTTTGTTTTATTTACTTGTCAACCACTACAGATTCAATTCTCAAATATATATAATAAATTTCTCTCAAGTACTTTTAAAATGGAATTCGGGTTCAAGCGCACAAGTGGTTCGCTTTTTAAATAATCTGCCCAGACTACTTATAAGAAACTGTGTTGAGGCTTTCTGATGTAGGAGGTGATGGCTGAGTTCATGCCACTGCGCACTGGTACATAAATACTTGTTTTACCCGAATAAATATACGTTTATTAATTTATGTTTTATAAAGAACCTGATATTAAGTCAATTATAAAAAAATCATAAATTTTACAAACTCAATTAGGTATGGGTGATTTGCGTATTAAGAACTGTTTTTTCTTCGACCCCAATCGACCCTTCCGATTCTGATCGACCCCCATTAGACCCCCTGCTCAGATCGACCCCCACTTTTGTTAAATAGACCCCTGGGGGTCTATATAGACCACTTTGGCGACCTCTGACATAGATAATGGAATATCCTTAGCAAAAATTAAACATGTTTAAAAAAGTTTTTTATTGATTTTAATCTTTACATAAATCAAAAAAGATCGTTTATAATAATAAAAAAAAAACATTTAATGCCAAATAAACGTGATTTCTCATTACAGGATGAATAGGGTGATAATTTTTGAAGTTATGTTTCATTGTCTACTTTTTTTTCCTTTACAATGCATTCGTTTTATTATTGACTTAAACATTTACGTCGATTTTTTTTTATCTACACTTTTATTTCTTTTACTTAGCACCAAAAATCGCAGGTATACCTCTATCTAAATTGGCAACACTATAGTCATCTATAATAATTAATTTTGTTAGATTGATGATTGCTCCACTGAGGATAATTTGTTTCAATGTTTGATCCGGGAGTTCTCTTGTCTTCTGGGTTGGGTTCAAAGTTACAAGGCTACTTAGTAGAGCATCGATAGTCGTAAACTCAGAATTTTGTCGGCTGTTAAACGCTGATTCTATTAAATATTAAATAAAATAAAATATTAGAGGACATAGATAAGAGATGGAAAAAACCAGTTTAAAAAGTTTTTTTCTTCACACAAACAACATATCATACTAAAAAAAGAGCATAAAATAAAAATAAAAATTTGTATTTAGAGCTTGATAGCTGTAATTATTTATAATTTTATATGCAAAATTATTTTATATTTAAGCTTTAAATTGCACATTAATTCAAATTAAACATACATTACATTAGTTAAAATTTTGATATTTATTTCTTCTATGGCTAGATTTCAAACATTCGACGCTTTCTTGACCATGCCATCATCTTAATCATGCTTCGTTAAAAGCATATATATCGTTAACATAATAGAGGGCGATTTGTGAATTTTTTATAATTTTTTGCAATGATTAATTCATTTGAAACTTGTATCAGATTTAAAGTGAGCGTCACTTTTTTTTTCAAAAATACCAATATGCTTCAAGAAATAAGTACTCAAAAATTTTAAGAAGGATTTGTTTACTCAAGGGTTTTTTGCAATGCAAAATTCATTTAAAACTTGCTTCAGATAGAAAGTAAATGCCAATTTTTTTTCAAAAATATCCATAGTTGTGAAGAAATAAATACCTAAAGTTTTTAAAAAGGATTTGTTTATTTCAAACAATACTACGTTAAAAGCATATTTATAGTTAACATATTGGAGGACACTTTTTATAAATTTTAGAAATGAGGAATTTATTTGAAACTTGTTTCAGATTACAAAGTAAGCGTCAAATTTTTCAAAAATACACATAGATGCGAAGAAATAAATACCCAAATTTTTAAGAAGCATTTGTTTAGTCCATACCATGCTACTTTTAAGAGCATTAATATAGTTAACATAATGAAGGATAAAATGCGAATTTTTTTAAACTTTTTACAATGAGGAATTCATTTGAAACTATTTCTGATCATAAAGTTAACGTCATGTTTTTCACAAATCCCGATAGATTAGAAGAAATAAATACTCAAAATTTTTAAGAAGCATTTGTTTAGTCTTAACCATGCTACGTTTAAGAGCATTAATATAGTTAACATAATAAAGGATAAATTGCGAATTTTTTGCAATTGAACTTGATTAAGGTTCAAAAGTAAAAAAAAAATATGAATTCAATATTTTTAAGAAGCAATTTTTAGTTCAAACAATGATACTTTAAGAGCATACATATAAAAATAAAGGAGGACACTGAATTAAAATCACACATAACTAAACACATAATTAAACACACATATTTAAAATCACGCACATCGTTCACATTTTATTTGAAAATTTGAACACATAATTAAACACACATATTTAAAATCACGCACATTATTCTCATTTTATTTGAAAATTTGATTTTGTCAAAATTAAATCATTTAAAAAGCAGATAAGTTTTTCTTCTTTTTTTCCTCACTTTTTAAGGAGGGCGTTCCGTAAGAGAATTATAAAATTTTTGGGGGTCGGTGATTAATATTTTTTTTGACTGCAATAAAAAAAATAAAAAGTTACAAAACAAAATATAGAAAATAAAGAATTGTGCATTAAGAGCCTGATAATTTAAAACACTAATTTATTTTAGATTATAAGTTTTGATTTATATGTAAAGTGCAAAAATGTAATTAAACGTCAAACAAACGTCTATTCACCAAAAAAGAGTCTTAACATAAAGAGATAATGTTTTTTTTTTTTTAATTTTTAATCTTTCCCACTGGTTAACATTGCAAGAATTAAACCTGCCTGAAAAACATTATTTTAATATTTCCATTTCAAATTTTATAGTTTGCGTATTTAAAAGAGCTTAAAGCAAAGTAAAGAATTTTGTATTCAGAATTTGATAATTTTAACTGTTAAAAATTTATTTATTTAATTTTTTATAATTTATAGATTTGTGGTTGTTCTTAACTAATCTTAATGTTTACATAAAATTAAAAATAAAGATATCGAACAAAAAACTCAAACTACAGTGGTTGATATAGGAACACTTAGATAACATTGACAGAAAAAAAAAACATGCAAAAAGTAAGAAATTAGCCCTTTTTTACGCAAACTATATTATTTCTCAGATAAGGAAAAAATATTGTGCGAAATTTTCCAGATATATTTTGTATTCAGAATTTGATAATTTTAACTGTTAACAATTCATTTCATTAATTCATTATAATTAATAAATTTGTTATTGTTTTTAACTAATCTTAATGCTTAAATAAAATGAAAAATAAGAATATCGAATAAAAAATACTTAAGTTTCAGTGGTTGGTATAGAAACACATAAAAAACATTGACAAGAAAACATGGAAAAGTAAGAAATTGGCCCTTTTTACCCAAATTGTATTATTACTTCTCAGCTAAGGAAAAAGTATTATGCGAAGTTTCCCAGATGAATTTACAGTAACATTCGCCGAGTACTTCAAAAGGAATGAAGTTAGTATCGATTCCTGAGATGTTCTACTTTTGATGATTATTTCATAAAAAGTATTTTCGCTATTGTTATATGATCATTCGCATTCCGATTTTATCTTATGGAAGTTGTAAAAGAATTTCTTCAAGTTTATGAAAGTCAATATTTTTAGGGCAATAATATTTTGTTAATCGCAAAATGATTGTTTGTTGATAAATTATCTGCAATAAAAAGTGATCAAGTTGCTGCTTAAGTTTTTTTTTTTTTTTTTTTTTTTTTTGTAAATTAGACTCATGAGACAATTTGACTTAATTTAGTAGAATAACTTGATTAAAAAAAGGTATGTACTTATAATCTATTTGGTAATAAGAAATAAGTAAATGTAATTTATTTTATACATTCAGTATATTTAGTGCATTTAATGATATTTTATGAGTATCATTTTCTTCATAACTATCTGTTACATTTCAATTCAGAACAAAATTTTCTGTCAACTATGAGGAAATTTTAAAATAATTATTAAATTTAATAGTTTTTTGAAAACATGAAGTTTCTTTTGAATTCTTTAAAAAATGTTTTAAAAAAAGCGTTTCTTATTTTTAATACTTTAAAAAATGGACAAAATTTGGATTAAATTACCGTATTGTATGGTATTGACATTTTTGATGAAAAAAAAAAGGAAAGAAAACAAATAAAAACATCATTCCAATAATAAAAACTAAATTATACGTTATTTAAACCATTCATTTGGTAATTTTTCCGTTCATGTGGTAACGGTTTACCGAAAATTCTGGTTTTTAAAATTATAGTTTTTAATACAACACATTTAGTTTAAATTACTTTAAATTATAGAAATTAGCTTAAATTGTTTAACTCATTTCAAATTTTTTTAATTATTTTTTACTATATTAAGTTTACGTCGAAAAATAAAAACTGTACAAAATTTCTTTAGCGAAAAGTACTGTTCACCATTTGTATTTATACAAATATTATTAGTTTCAAGTCTATCATTATGCTATTGATTTCATTATTTTTAATTCTAACTCTAATTTTGTGTCAACTCTAATATTTTTTACATGAACTCACAATTTATAATTTATTAATTTCTGATGCGAAAATCGCAGAAATTTGCGAATAGAATTTACTTAAATTTATTTATTTTTCTAATTTTTTTTTTTATTATTTTTTTTTTTTTATGTATTTATCGTTGCCTAAAATCTTAAAATCATTTACTGCAAGTTAAAATAATAACATAGATATTACATGAATTTAGTCAAATGCATCAAATAAAATATATCTAGAAAAATCGGTTAATTTCTTTCCAGAAGAATATATTTTAGTGATAATCTTCTATATTTCCGTCAAAAAAAAATATTTAGCTTGTAGTATCATAGATCTACCAGTCCTCCAATGATTTATTAGAAGTTTGCAAATAAATCCTCCGTTTCTCATAAATTAAAAGACTACAAAATAAGATTTATTCCTATCATCTAAAGATAAATATGCTGGTTAGCACCTAATTCATCAAAGTTATAAAATACTATTTTGCTAATTAATGTTTTTCTGAGCTTTTTAAGTATTTTTTGTCCCATTTTTTTATTATTATTACCGCTACTTATACTTCGATAGTTTATTATTGCTTCTCAAACTACGCTTTTAATTTATTCATGTAAAACCTTTTGATCAAGTTGCTCATATCATTGAATTAGGCGCGTGCGCGAAGAAAAAAAAAATTCCGATAAAATTACCCAAATGTACGGTAATAGCATTTCGAGTAAAGGAAAAAAAAAAAAAAACTTAATTCTGGTTAATAAAACCAAAATATATGGTATTTAATTTATTCTTTCGGTAATTTTTCCGTTCGTATGATAACTGTTTTAAATACGAAAAACGAAAAATGCGAAACTGAACAGTAAATTTAACTGAATAATTGGTTTTTAATGCTATGCTCTAAGATATCATAATAAAATTACAAAACTTCATCACATATTATAAAACCGTATTTTATAGCTAATTTTTCCAAAATCATCACAAAGTGCTTTAGTTAAAATTACCGAGTTCTTTGGTGTCCACGTAGAGCCAGAAACAGGATAAATATTACCATGTTCCGGTAGTTTTGACCATACCTTTTTTTTTCTCCAGAGTAATGAATATGTTTTTATATCTTTTAAAGCCTTTTAAGTGATGGTTACGAATCAGATTCAACGCTAATACGAAAAACTGGAAGAAACATCGAAGTAGATCCGGAACAACAGAAATCCTGGTACAAAGAAATACAAAAAGGAGGAGAAATACCCCTCACCGGTCTTCGGAAAACTGTACCAGAAAAACCTACAGGTAAATAAATCAAAATCTCTGATCTAAATAAATGAAAAGAGAGCGACTTTATATTATATTCACATTAGACTTAGTAGTTAAATATTTTACGTTAAATTTGAATTTTTTTAAAATTTCGATTTCTGTTTTCGATAGTTAAGCTCGCTGTTATGAA
This sequence comes from Parasteatoda lunata, assembly GCA_949128135.1. Lineage (NCBI taxonomy): Eukaryota > Metazoa > Arthropoda > Arachnida > Araneae > Theridiidae > Parasteatoda > Parasteatoda lunata. Next base: position 55,769,733 of record OX421979.1, on the reverse strand, counting down.
TGTTTAAAAAAAAAAATCTTATTTTTATCAGTAAATATATTGATCGTAAATAGTAAATTAAAACTTATATTTGTTACTATAAACGACAGAAATTATTTAATGTTAACATTTTCAAGTTTTCTTTTCTATTAAAAAAACACATTACGTCTTTAATAGATCAAGTAATTACTTTATTTGATAAACAATTCTGCCAATATAAAATAAAAAATGTAACTATTTTGGCAAATGGGGGGATCTATGCGTCCCACCGGGTTCTTTAGATGGGGCTCATGTTTCCCAGTGGTGTTTTTGTCTGCGGGACAGGTATGTTCCTGTGGAGACGATTAGAGGGCCTGGAGGATTAAGATTCATACTCAGATGAGCAACAACATTTATATAGATGCTTTGAGGAATATTCGAAAAATATTTATAAAATTTTCTTTTTTCTTACTTGCATCAGCACTCACTTATTGTGAATGTTGAATAAAATAGTTTTGTTGTAGATCATTACTTCTCACTTACACTAGCAAATGCCCTTATAAATCTTACAAGGATGCATGTCGCCACTTTTAGATGTAGAAGTGAAATAATGACATTAATGAATAAATTCAATTTAATAATGACTGAATTTTTTCTCCAAACGATTACATGAATATCGACTTGTTAATATTTACCTGATTCCGAAATCCATGGTGACATATAATACTTATTTTCACATATACTCAATATTTTTATACCCGTTTATTACATTAAATGTAGTCAATCCTTTGAAGATAAAAGGGGAAGTAGTCGATAAATTCCAACCGGGAGACTATCTCTCAGAGCGGACTTGATTAATTGTTCAATTTTTATCCGATTTTCTTAAAGATTTAACATCGTATAGATAGTATCAAATAGATTTCTTATCTTATTTCAGCAGATGCATCTAGAATCTTTTAAAATCATCTTTCAATTTGTTTTCGCAGTATTTTAATAGTATATAACACTTTTCGAAAAATCTCTTGGTTCTAGCTGTTAGCTTTAGTTAGATAAATACGAGTCCCATTCGTATTTATATAAAGAAAAAGCCCTGCGGTATATAGTTTTTAGGACAACTTGAGTATATATAAAATCTTTAGCGCGCAATATTTAGTTTTTTCCCCCTTAAACCTGAGTTTTTGGAGCTGTATAGTGGTTCTTGCATTATTCATATTCGATCCCATCATATATTTTTTTGAAAAAATGTCCGAACTCTGTGAAATGACTGTTGAATTATGTAACGAGGAAAAGATATTACATGAGAAAAAGTATTCCGATAGTTCTATATTATGTATTTTTATGTTAGTACTATAAACTACATTCAAGATCTATGAAATAGAGTTACTGATATGTCATTTTTCCCTGTCATTTTTTGTTGAACTGTGCACAAAAGTTTTAATCAATACTACTTATGACCAGTAAAATGCAATATGAGAGTTTATAAATATAAAGCATAGCTTTTAATATAAATATAGCATAATTAGTAATAGAAAAATTTCAACAGATAATACTTTATAACAAGACAAAATTTTGCTACATTTATTGAAACAATTTAACAAGCTTTTGTTCATTGAAAAATTAAATGCTTTTACTGTTAATGTTTATAGTTATATTATATTTTATATCTTTTATAAATTAATATCCTTTTAACTAAATTTATGTTTCAGAAATTCGCAATCAAGATTTAAAGCACGCATTACTAAAGTCACAACCATTTAATCGCGTCGATAATAAGACCACATCGCATTCTACGCTTCAAATAAAGATAACGAACTCAATAACAAAGCCATTTCCTCAAATCCGATCCATATATGCACCAACTACAATGTCTGTTAAAAATGCAACTCCTGTACCTCCTAAAAGAGACTCATCAAAAAAGTTTTCGTTTTTAAATTCTGAAGCTGCTCGTCTTAAGCAGATTGATAATAGAAATTCTACATCTGCATTGAAGCAGATGCCGCATCTCATTTCTACAGATTCTACATTAAATGACTTTTCGTTTTTTCGCCAAACTGAAGGCGATCCTCAAGGTTTAAAACCTGAATATTGCAATTCTGTAAGCCATGACACTGGGGGAGGAACTTTACAATCATTTATAGAGCATGAACCTTCAAACAGGCATCAGAACGATAACGCATTACCGACGGAAAGCTTTGATTATAAAAGTGAAATAAAACAGTTAAATCAACACCAACAAAGACATATTAATTATTTTAATAATAATCATATTAGTTCTGGTAATAATAACCTCAGCAAAGCAAGATTAAGCTTGAAGCAAGAAGAATTTTCTAAAAACCCGAAAATAATTAGCAATTGTTCTATAGATGAGAAAGACAATTTGTGTTCAACATCAATATCGTTATTACCAGACACCTCTATCGATGTTTCTGAGTTAAAATGTGCTGATGAAAATCAAAATTTAAAAGTAAGCAAAAATCGATTTGAAGAGAACTTTGATTCCGTCACTGTACAGAAAAATTTGTCTCAGTCATTACCAATTGATCATCATTATAGTGATCCATGCAAAAAAACAACTATATCCAAAGTAAATAAGTCTTTCTCCACTCGGATGATAACTATATTGCCGCCTATATCCTTCTCTTCCATTACTTCCACAAGAGGCTTAAAGTCTCACGTGGTTCATTCTGTTTCGCAAAGCAATAAAAAGTTGCAGTGTGGTCACTTATCCAATGTGAATCCACTAAAAACCTTTTTAAAAATGAATGAAAATTTTTTGTTTAAAGCTGATGATTGCTCTCCTGATTATTTATCAACTGTTAAACTTTTATTAAAAAATCACCATAAACATATAGCTCATTCTTTTAAACGAGATCAAAAATTTATTTCGAACACTTCCTTAAGTAAAAAAGAAACTGACAATAAATTGCATTTGGACGTGTCTTACAATAAAATGAAACAACGCTTGACTCCGTTTAAGCAATTCGTTAACTCATGTAAATCATCCACAGACAATATGCTCAATACAAATCCTTCTACTACAAAATCCAATTGCGTGTCTAATAATTCTATTAAATCTTTGAACAATTTCCGAAATAACAAACTATCCCGCAATAATAATTTAACGCTGAATGAAAAGAATGCATTAGTGTATCAAGAATATGCTACAGCTATGGTGCAATCTACTCCAAAATCTAGAAGCTTCACTCGTTTGAAGAACTATTATGCAACATTAGGAGAAGCACCAAACTCGTGTAATGAATTGCAACATATGCACGTTAAAACTGTGTCGATTTCAAGTAGAAGTTTATCTTACTCTCATTGGCACAAAGATCTTGATATCAATCTGAAATGCAAGCATTCCTCTGTTGGTAACTTAAAACAATTATACCAGCAAACTTTTGGCAAAAACCACCAAAGTCTCCAAGCATTTCGTATGTCATTTCAGTATAAGAGAATGCTGTACACTGCATCAGTTTCGAATTTAATTAAGAAGTATAACAGCATGCTTTATCTTCAAAAACTAGAAATGATCACCCACCATTCTTGTAAACAAGCACAATACTCCCGATATCTAACTGCCGATTTCAAAAACTCTCCAAAACGTTTTAAAGATAGGGAAAGTAAAGGGGCGTTTTTGTCCAATGAATGGCATGCTCTATCGAGAGATAAAGATTCACCTACTAAATATTGTGATTCAGAAGCTGATTCTTCAGAACTCAATTCTGCTAAATATCGCTCATCTCCAAGCCTTAACAGCTCCATTGATGATGCTGAAATTCCAAATCATGTCCGGCGTAGGGTTAAGTATTTTGAGAAAATATCTGAAAAGCCACATCTTAGAAGCAACAAATCCAATCTTTCCAGAAATTTGTCGTATTGTGATTTAAGAAATACTGAAGAAGATGAAACTAGAAGTTTTTCTAGATTATTCTCTCCTCATTATGTACCAGAAAGGGCTATGTCCTGCTTAGATTTGTCGCAAGAGTCAGTAGATATTTCTAGCTCGGAGAATTCATTCCAGAGCTACGGAGAAACCTCAAAATCCTTCTGCACCACCGAATGCCACGATATTCACACAACCCGCATTATTCGAACCGGTACAGTTGCTCAAATAAAACGAAAACTGGAAAAATCATTGACTCTTAAAAATGGTACAACACATTCGCTTGGTGGTTCATCGTTGACTAGATGGTGCAGCGTGCCCGATGGCATCTCCTCAAACAGCATGGTAAATCAAACTGAGAAACGAAGGTCTTATCCGTTTAAGAAAGCTCCAGCTTTTGCCAAATACTCTTCGGGGTCGGTTCAAAATTTAATCAAAAGATTTGAGCCAGAGCCGTTATTGCCTGCCGTAAATACTTTCCAACAGGAAATTAAATTGGAGTATTCTTCGTCAGACCTTGGTGACAGAACTTTTCATTTAGATGATCTCAATAACAATTTGAATATTAAGCAAGAATTTGACCCTTTTAACTTCCACAGCAACATCTTCAGTGATCTTAGCCTTCCTTTAAATATCCGTAGTCCTAAGGATTATTTAAATACCTCCTTGAAACTTGAGTTTACGGATTCCCCAGAAAATAGATTCATGACCAATGCTAAATATGAAGACAGGCATGAGTGGGAGAGTTGTAGTAATTCCTCGACTGAAAATTCAATGAATCGGACCTCTATTTCTAAAGTTGATGATCTTTACCTTCGACCCTTCGTCACAACATCCTTTAATTCAGTGTCCTGGAATCATGATGAGAAACTTCCAGTGTTCGAGGATGTTTGTCCACAAAGATCAGAAATTGTGAACGTTTATAAGCCAATTTCTAATTTCACGCAAAAGCTGAAAATAAATCCATATTTACGTGTTGCTAATTCATCACCCAGGCCTTACGTGAAGAAGTTTACTGATGCTAAAGATTGGAGTCTGCAACCAGGTTTAAAGATTTTTACGCACATTAAAAGCACGGAACACACATGGAAATTGCACTCTGGGAAATTACTTTAATCTTGGCACTCTTTTTGTACTTTCTCATCACACTGTTTGCACCATCTATTGCATGTTTTTTAGAATCTTGGAAAAGGGAAACGGAAGACTTTTTCTCCATAAATTTCAAAACTTCGTTTTAAGAACTGTTTTGTATGTTTTGACTATAATTAAGCTCTTCCATTTCTGTGTCATTTAATTTTATCGTGCACGTAAATTTGACGAATTAAAATAGTATTTTGGCGAAAGTATTCGCGAATGATTTTTTCCACTGGAAAGAAAAATATATATTTAAATCGAGCGTCAAAATTACGTCAAAGTGAATTTTTTTAAACAATTCAATTTTTATTCGATAAAAGTAACTTTCGGTAGATGCGCCGCGTAACGAATTAGAATTACGTACAAATAATATGAGCCTGAAACAAAATACCGTAAAATAGCTTTCTATGGGGAAAAAATTAATAATAAAAATTTTTAGGATTTGCATTTGGCGAAGTTTTTCGAAAATTGGCGAATACTTTTGATATTTGGCTAATTTACTGGCTAATAATTTGAAATCCTTAGCGCGAGCTCTAAATGTATTCGAATGGGTGACCGATTAGTTAAAAAATCCATTTTGTGACTAGTATTTTGCATCCCAACTGGAAACAATTTTTAATTTAAATTTATTTAAAATGGATAATGTTTTTTTTTTAATATTTTAATTGAAAAAACCGTTAACCAATTTTATAATTCGGATGGAATTTTTAATTTTTAAATCTTAAAATGTTTTATTTTATTTGAGTTTTATTTTTATTATTGATAATGTTTTATTTATATGAATTATTTGAGGAAATGTATTAATTAAATTTAAATTTTTTATTGTCTGAAAAAATAAAAACATAATGAAAAGTTTCCGTTTAGAATTTAATTGCGAAAATAATTGAGAAAACTTTTAAATTTGCTCCTTTAAAATAAATAAATTAAATAATGATTTTTTAAGTTGTTAACTAAACTTAATTACTAGTTTCTTAGTATATTTTACAACTAAAGTGATAAATCCGGTTAATATTAATAATAATCGCGATTAATAAAAATAACCACACTTTTTGGTAAATGTAATTGAGATTAGATTAAAAATTAAGGGGAGCCGCAAAAAACATTTTTAATATAACGTTATTAAAAATAAACAAATTAACAAAATATAAAAAAAAATTTTAAGAGTAGACTTTTACTCATAAATAAATTTAGAGCACTGGTGGCTCAGGGAGTAGAGCGCTCGCCTTTCAATGATGAACAGGGTTCGAATCCCAGCGATGGCTTGTTGATTCGAATTCCGCGCCCGGCTCGCACCAACCGCAGTGCTAACGTAAAACATCCTCAGTTGTAGACGGATCATGGGTTAGAGTCCTCTTACCATTAGGCTAACCGTGGAAGATTTTCGTGGTTTTTATTTCCTCATAACGCAAATGCGAGTTAGTTCCATCGAAAAGTCGTCCACAAAGGCAAAATTTCGTCCAATACTTGATTCAGGAGTTCCCTTGTCTTCTGGATTGAGTTCAAAATTACAAGGCTACACATACACCTCTGGAGGTTGATTTTTCATGCTTGTTTTTGGAGTCTACTTCAAATAAACCTACACACCTCAAAAACACCATTTTTAAGGATTACATCAGGAAGAAGACAGTAATCCGAACAATAATCCGAATTCGTACAAATCGAATTTAAAAATGATGAAAATATTTTCATTTGTTACACTATGTGAAAAAGTTTTGAATAGAACTTTGTTGTTAAATGAAATTTTATTTACAGCATCTCCGCATCAATATCAAGAAACGGAAGTAAATATTCACTATCGCGCTCCCATAAGACATCTTGAAAAAGATTACATAGAAGAAGAGCAATTAAAGAAAATTCAAGAAGACGCGGTAAGTTAAAATTTATTCAAAATCGCTCTTAAAATCACAGTTAATTACCTTATTAAATAAAAATACGGATTTAAATACGCCTGTTGATAATAAAAGTTTCATTTGGGTTCTAACCACTACAAGAGATTTTATCGTCAATCGAAATGTTGACCATTTTTCGATTAGCTAGAGTCCTCGAATTGGAGTTCTTTGCCTGGTGACCAAGTATCCTATGTTTCTTAAATGTTTCTATATCTTATCGCCGCTTAAAATTTCGACTCACAGTCAAAATAAAATTAATCAAAATAGAAATATTTAATTAGAAATTAGTAATAAAAATATTTAATTTAATTAAAATTAATTGTATTTAACAAATACATATTACCAACGTTTTTGTAGTTGCATTTTACGTTTTGTAATTATTCAATTACAGTGCTTGGCTAAATTATTAGACGTAGTATAAGATTCCAAGTAAAATCTTAATTATCAGGTGATACTATACAGCTTTATTGTTTTTAGGCGGCTGAAACCGGTTTGCACTTGTTTATGTTCTTCTATCAATTGGTTAACATTGTAATGCAATACTTTAAAAATGAATACAAATAAGAAGTACAATAAAAAATCTCCTGAATAAAAACCCATTGCATGTATGTTTAAATATAAAAGTATTGCATATCAACTCGTGTAAAACATGTAATTCTTAAAACACTACAGTGCGTCTAATAATTTGGTCTAATTGTTATAATATACTAATATAATACCTGATATAATAAATATTCTATATTTGTATGATATATATCGTCTTATTTATCCAATCATCGAATTTATATTGTATATCGTCTAATTTAACCAATTGATACACGAACGTAAATAAGTGCCAACCGGTTTCAGCCGCGTAAAAACAATAAAGCTGTATAGTATCCCCTGATAATTGAGATTTTACATAGAATCTTATAGTGCGTCTAATAATTTGACTGTATATCCTATTTGGTGTATATGCTTGTATGGAGTGCATGTCAATCACAGCAACCACTAATCAATCAAATTTAAAACGCAACTAAGACACAGTGTCTGAAATTTAAATAAAAACAACTTCAATTATAGTAGATGTTAGTTTTAATAGTGTCATTCATTTATTTGTTTATATTATCTTAATGTATCGCGATTTTAATTTTCAGATGCGAAAATTGTATGAAGAAGAACGAAGAAAGAAACAACAACAGGAACTAGCAGAAATTGAAATGAGAAGGCACAGTGATTTTTTCACGTATGTAAATTTTAATGCTTTCTTTTTACAATTTATTTGCACATACATCGAAAAATGTAGTAGCTATAACTATATTATAGATACTATTTTGTAAATTCAAAACTATTATTGTAATAATAGTTTCATTTTCATTATTGTTGTAAATTATTGACATTATTGGCGCTTCGCGGAAGTTTTCCCCTGCAGAGTATCAAAATTGGATTGGCATGTCTTCGGATCATCCTTGACTATGTTTCCCAGACCGTCGCCAATAGCTCATTGTGCGACATAAATGAAATACCTGCCTACCTACGTTCGGTCTTCATTTACTTTTTCTATGAAGTTGGGGTTCCGCTGAAATAATGTATTTGCTTTTAATTCAAAATTTTTTTTCTTTTTAGCTATTAATATTCTGGATCTTTCATATTTCGCTTAAATAAATTTTGATTTTTATTTATTTATTTACAGCGCTTTAAATATTTTGCTTAATTGTTTAAAGTCTTTAATAGGCGAAGGAGAAGCTCGTGATGTCGAGCTAAGATATTAAATACTGTATTCTTAAATTTCGTATGATGTATTCTTTCATTGAATAGTTCTGTGAGACACTTCATTTAAACTAATTAGCCTTACAATATATAGAACATATTAGTTGAGAAGATTAAGGTAGCTAATTATCGATAGGTTGATCCAAACTTCTTTTCACCCCCTTCTATGTAGATTAAAATTAACTGCGTGTACTTAAATGAACTACTTGTACAGAAATTAAATGTACTACACATATATACAGAAAAATGAAATTAAAAAAAAAATACTATGATAATTTTAGGTTTTCCTCATACTAAGATGCAATCTGAATAGTTTGAGCAATTAATTTAAAATTGCATTGTTTCAAGTAACGTAAAATTTTTAATACCATACTTTTAAATTTTTCAATCATGATTAAACCGAATTTTAAAAAAATAATAATAAAGAATTAGAATCATCGATGCAAAGCTCATTCCATCAGATTTGATAATTGTGAGCAAAAAAAGTATATTTGATTTGCTTAAATAATTTCATTAATATGACTTTCGACTGTTTTCTTGACACAAAGTTGAAGTTATTGATAACACATTTCCTAGATTGCGACTACTAATTTTAGATTATTAATGGTAAAACAATGAAAAAATGTCATTCTTCTTTTTAAATATTTTCTAATTATATATATTTTAAATAAATGAAAGAAGTATTTTATTAGTTAATAGGCTCGCAATTGTTTTTATATACTTTATTTGTAAAATCGGGGCTCCACTAAAGACTGATCATTCGCCGTAAAAAATTTAGAACCGCCGATTTAGATGATGATTCCACAGTTATTTATCACAGTTTGTGTCATAAAATAGCTAAATCCCACTGATTGAATTAATCCATTTTAGAATAGGAACTGTGTTTATCGCATTCTTTATATGTTATTTTCTCATAACCTCTCTTATGCAAATACTTAAACTGTATATTAACGCATTTTTCATGTATATTCAACAGACCATCTCAAAAATCGCCAATTCCTCTCAATCGGTACGACAATCCATTTGACTCTGCCTATTACAGATTGAGTCCATCTGGATACCATAGGGGTCCTCCACCGAAGACTATGGCCAGAGCTATATATCCTTTTACAGCACAAACTACCAGGTAATAAGTGTTTTAATGTAAGATTGAATTTTACATACTTAAAGTATAATTTATAAATTGTATTTTTTTTTAAAAATATTTAAATAAATAAATAAGCATACTGTCTACTCTCGCTCATGTTGTGTTTTTTTTTTTTTTTTTTTTTTTTTTTTTTCTTCTTTAAGAGAGCTTAGTCTGAATAAAGGAGATATAGTTTATATCAATAAGCTACTTGACAGAAATTGGTACGAAGGCGAACATCACGGTCTAATAGGCATATTTCCTGTTTCTTATGTAGAAGTAAGTTTCATTTAAAATATTAATGTATACACCTAAACATAATTTCAGAAACGGGTACTGTTTGTCTAAGATAGGTACTCTGCCAGACATTTGTCTGGAGCTTGGACGGTGACTATGGTAACGAGGTATGATTATTTCAAGTAGGGATGCGGGGTCCCTCTTTAGGATTGGTTTCGGCGAGAGAAAAAGAGACCTCTTCATCGAAGCTACCCTCCCTAAAATGCCCTCTTCTTGTTTCCATAGCACCAGACCGCCGCAGACTTAGTGGCGGTCAGAGTACCTATCTTAGACAAACAGTATCTAGAGGCATTTTGATTAAAAATAAATTCTAAAAACTATTCTACGTAGTCCCCACTATACTTTTTTCGAAATAGAATAGATATCTCAAGATTACGCGATTTTCCCACTCTGTACGTTTTCTCCTCCTCTGTCGGGTTGACTCTGTCATGGTTTCGACAAAGCATATGCGTCCCCTCCAAGCCACAACGTTTCTTAATCTTGAGTATACTGGGGTGGGGAAAAAGGAAGATTTGCAGAAACCATGGTAATAAAAAATGGGGAAATCTTTTAACCTTGAGACCCCAATTTTATATTACAAAGAATATAAGTCTGAGATATGTACTTAATTCCTTCATTCTAAAGCACATTGTATTTTTCTTTTCGTAATTCTTAATTTTTTCACATTCATAGATTATCCCCAATGAGAAAGCAAATTTACAACCTCGAAAAGCAATGGAAGGTGAAGCAATAGTCAAATACAACTTCAGAGCCCAAACAGCAATGGAATTATCTCTTTTTAAAGTAAGTTAAACAATGATTTTCTTTTTCCTCTTTAGAGCATTTTTAGCGGAATGCTTGCAAAAGAATTTTTATAACTTATTCAAATAATGAAAACACTTCAGATAATTTTCCTTTAGATTAATTAAGGTTCCACGATCCAAAACTGCCTAATAGCTTTTCTTTTTTATTACATTTTTCTTAATTTGTTTTAGTGCGTATGAGATTGGAATTTCCGAATCAAACTGTCGACCACTTTCCAAATGACTGGAGTACTCAAACCGTAATTAAAATCCGTGCACGATGACAATCATAATTCCTATCAATTCCTAACCATTACAAACAGGTTTTTTTTTTTTTTTTTTTGCCATATTCTCAATTATCGTCAATATCACCGACTAACTAGCGTGCTCAAATCTATACTGAAGCTTTATGTCTGATTCTAATACAATTTGCGTTCTAACCGCTAAAGAGATTTATCCCTCAAGAGAATTTATAGTCTGGCCAACTTGCTCCGGACAGCGGATGAATATTTTCGAGTCTATTAATGTATATGTCTATTTATAGTCTGGCCAACTTGCTCCGGACAGCGGATGAATATTTTCGAGTCTATTAATGTATATGTCTACTTATAGTCTGGCCAACTTGTTTCCGGACAGCGGATGAATATTTTCGAGTCTATTAATGTATATGTCTATTTATAGTCTGGCCAACTTGCTCCGGACAGCGGATGAATATTTTCGAGTCTATTAATGTATATGTCTACTTATAGTCTGGCCAACTTGTTTCCGGACAGCGGATGAATATTTTCGAGTCTATTAATGTATATGTCTATTTATAGTCTGGCCAACTTGCTCCGGACAGCGGATGAATATTTTCGAGTCTATTAATGTATATGTCTATTTATAGTCTGGCCAACTTGCTCCGGACAGCGGATGAATATTTTCGAGTCTATTAATGTATATGTCTATTTATAGTCTGGCCAACTTGCTCCGGACAGCGGATGAATATTTTCGAGTCTATTAATGTATATGTCTATTTATAGTCTGGCCAACTTGCTCCGCACAGCGGATGAATATTTTCGAGTCTATTAATGTATATGTCTATTTATAGTCTGGCCAACTTGCTCCGGACAGCGGATGAATATTTTCGAGTCTATTAATGTATATGTCTACTTATAGTCTGGCCAACTTGTTTCCGGACAGCGGATGAATATTTTCGAGTCTATTAATGTATATGTCTATTTATAGTCTGGCCAACTTGCTCCGGACAGCGGATGAATATTTTCGAGTCTATTAATGTATATGTCTACTTATAGTCTGGCCAACTTGCTCCGGACAGCGGATGAATATTTTCGAGTCTATTAATGTATATGTCTATTTATAGTCTGGCCAACTTGCTCCGGACAGCGGATGAATATTTTCGAGTCTATTAATGTATAAGTCTATTTATAGTCTGGCCAACTTGCTCCGGACAGCGGATGAATATTTTCGAGTCTATTAATGTATATGTCTATTTAATGTATGATTCTTAATTTAGTAAATTCGATTTATGGGGTTATGGTAAATTCGATTTATGGGGGTTTAGTATATTCGATTTATGGGTATATATATATATATATATATATATATATATATATATATATATATATATATATATATATATATATATATATATATATACTTTTTATAATTTTTCTTTCGACGCTTTAACCGCGTGAACAGCTTTGTCGGCGATTATCTTGACTCTGACAATCTTAAAATAAATAAAAATAAGAAAGAAGTGTTTAAATTGTCTTTGACACACAATTTTAAAAAATGTTGAAATAAGTAGGAAATTTTGCGACTATTAAAATTATTAATTAACAAAGGAAAGCAAGCTAAATATAAACTTTCAAACAGAAATAAAAGCTAATCATTAAAGTAAGCTATGCAATTAATAGTTATATGAATAAATTAGCAAAGGATAACTAACAAAAAAATAAGCTAACAATTAATAATTTGCAAAAAACTAGTTAGCAAGAAATCACAAAAAATAACAATGTAAAAAAAAAAAAAAAAAAAAAACAGTTAATAACTATAGAAAACAAGCTAACAATTAAAATCTAGCAAAAAAATAAATAACTGTTATCAACTAATAAAAAATTTGGCGGAAGAAATAATTAATCCTTTAATAAACGTGCTTTTGTAGTACATATTATTCTATTTCACATTCAAAATTATTATCAAAAAACATTATTATAAAAACAGTGTATTATAGGTAAGTAAGCAACTTTTAAACTAATTTTTTTCATTGTGTGCCGTCAAATTTCGAAATTGTTAAAAGTGTGCCGCCACAAAAAAAAAAAAAAAAATAAAAAAAAAAAAGGTTGAGAATCACTGCTCTACCGGTTTTTAAAATATTTTGTAGAAATTAATCGAAAATCTACAAAATTTTAGTTTGCAGCTCTAAATATTTTTAAAATATTTTGTAGAATCCGGAGCTGTTGGCATCTCAGAGTTTGGCTAGCCAGAATGCTGAAATTTTAACTGTCACTTGGCTCTTGATGACAATATAAGTTTCAATCATTTGTTTACCATTCTTCTTCTTCAGCACTACAATCTGTCACAGGCTAAGACTACCTACATGAACCTTCTGTATCCGACTCTTTGCTTACCATTACAAGTCGAAATTATCGTTATATTATAGTTTTAACTAAAGGAATTTATAGTCTTTATAGAACTTCGGAATTCATATTATTTCGATTATTTTCCAATTAGTTAAAGTGCTTGCTTTTCTACTAGCACTTTGTTTCTACTAGAAATTGTGTCTAAACGATACATGTTGCAATTGTTTTCTGAATGGTACAACTGAAATTTATCGCTGTATAAAATTTATTATCACTTGAAACTTCGACTTCTTTCCAATTAGCTAGAGTACTCAAATTTCAAGTGTTACTCTGCTCTTGATGACAATATAAATTACAGTTGCCTCCTAAACTGGTCATTACAAGCAGAATTTATCGCCATTTGAAATGGTGACTATTTTTATGACCTAATCAAAACAACAGACATAAAACTAAAAAGAAGAAAATAATAAAAATAGAGTAACAACTCTAAAAACTATGTTGTAATTTATTTTATTTAGACAAAATTTGTAGCAATGTTTTAAGCAACGCTAAACAGATAACTGTGGCAAATTACGGGAATTTTCTTTATCATAATTTAAATGCTTCTCATTTTCTTAATAAAAGAGATATCTAGAGAGATGTATCTAAGCTGAATTTTAAAACATCTAGTAGAAATTACAGAATCTACAGGTCATGTATGACCACAAATTTAAATTATAATTCATCGTGTTTTGCAACAAAAAGTTTTGAATTATATTTGTAGATCTTTTTTTATAATTTTTTTTCAGGGAGAAAAAGTAATTCTATTAAGGAAAGCTGATCGAAATTGGTACGAAGGGCGCTTAGGTACCAAGAAAGGCATTTTCCCTGTTTCATACGTTCAAGTTCTTCAAGAACCAGGAGAGTGTCCTGGTATGCTTTTGTTAAACAATGTTTACATATTTAAAACTTTTTATCAAAGTAATGTTTAATAGCGATATATGTAACAAAACTATAAACGTTTCTAGAATATTATAATTCTAAAATATTTTACAAAAACCAAATCGAAATGACGCTTACTTTTAATTTATAAATTCTAATTATGAAAATTCCAAAGGATATTCTAATTATGAAAGCAATTCTTAAGGAAAAACACAAAAAGAAATTATTTTTAACATTTAGGGGGCCCTAGAAATGTGGGGGCCTTAGGACTAAGCTCCTCAGGCCTTGCCAACATTGCTATCACAAGCAGAACCAAGATCCAAGAATTTAGCTTTATCAATTTTCAGTTTTCTTCAAAATTTTGCAACATTAGTATTTTTTAATTGTTTGGGTTTTCCTTTATTTATATATAACCCCACACAGTTTGCACATTTACTGAATAATTGTGTCTTATTTTAAAGATCAGAGTAATTTTATGGCAGCACGATGTCATCAGCAAAATCCAAATCTTTAAAAATATTATAAAATCTCCATCTAAACCTTTTCTTTGATTTTTGCAAATCCGGTCAATCTCTAAATTAAATAAATAGGAATCAGGACAGCATACATCCTTGTTTAACGTCTGTTTGTTTCCAGAACGCAAGCTATAGAACTTCAACTTTCATCCGATAAACGAATGTTTATAACACAATTTTATTGCGTTAATAATTACTTTTATTAAAAAATCAATTTAGTTTGATAATAATTAATTTTTTGAAAACAAAAATAATTGCTTATCTTCATCTACTAACCTTGCTATTCTGATAATTATAGGCCCTCGAGCCATATCTCCCAAACCACCAGCAAGTCCAGTATTGTGAGTATATATATATATTTTTAAAACATTCAATTTAAATTAACATTCTATATTATAAACGTATAAAATGAAATTGTTACACTTATTAAACAATTCTATATTAATTTATATTACCTTACTTGCTTTTATATTGGTTAACTTTTCCCCCCAATGCATTGCAAACTATAATTCTGTACAAAGTGTTCCAAAACTATCACCTTTAAGATATATTTTTAAAATAACAGTGAAAACAAACAAGTATGCACATAGGTCGTCTATTAATATTTAAGCGAGGACGAAAAAAAAATTTTTTTTTTTGATCTGTGGATCCACTAGTGAGATAGGTGGGGTGAAAAACCTATTAGTCTGACGAAATGTTAAGTCATAATAAATAATCGCCTTTCAATTACTCTGTTTCCTCCAACAATAAAACATGCTTTCAGTCTCACTTTCCTCACAAGTGATTCTTTAGTTTTTGATAGCATATAAATTTTTTCTATCTTAAATATCAATTTATGACCTCTAATGTGCAAACTTGTTTATAAATATGCTAAAAATGCATGTTACGGGTGATCATTATAGAATTAGTGTATATTTAGTGATTTTCTTTAAAAATTATAACAAAAATAATCTCAGTGTTTAATAACAATAAAAATTAAAATGTATATTTTTAGCAGTCCCATTATTAATGGATCGCCACCAAAATCTAATGAAGGCCCAACATTTACTACAGGACTCAGGCCAAATCAGGAAAAAGTAATTAAAAGCCTTTTCTTTCCAGTTGTGAAATTAATTAATTTGTTTTGCGATTTTTAAATAGCATTGAAAATACTTATTGTTTCATTTTTAATTACTTTCAGCCTACTCTTAAACTAGACAAACTAGATGGCAAATCTTCGCTCTCACAAACCCTCCATATAGATACTTACAATGAACCTATACCGTAAGTAGACATCATCAATTATAAAATTTTTCAAAAATAATGATTACTTAAGCCCGAACCAAAAATGTTGCATTTTAAAAGTACGACAGGGTGCGTAGCATTTTTAGAAAGTACTTAAAGGTGCTTATTTTCGTTTTTTAAAAGCCCTTAAAGGTGCTTTTTTCATAGGGTGTTTTTAAAAAGTGCTTAATTTTCCCTTTTTCAAAATGGGATTTTTCCTTTACTATGTTGATTTTCACTTAGAATTATGCAAAAAGACACAGTTCACATTGTTCTATTCAATGTTTTCACAATTAATTCAACCCCAATCTATTTCGGCTTATTGTCAATCTGTAGCGTATGAAAACGCCATTCTTTTTAGACGGTTCAAAATTTCATGATTCTTGACTATTGTCAAAAACAATGCCGAAAGTTGTTTTTTTTTTTTTTTTTTTGACATGACGATTAAAACAAGATAAAACCGTCAATTGTCAAAAACTTTCCAACCCTGCCTAATTAATGATGTTTTTTTTAAAGTGCTTAAAAATATTTTGAGTGCTTGAGAAGTGCTTATTATTATTATTTTTTTTTTTTTAATAATTTGTTTACGCACCCTGTACGAGGGCTGTTTTTTAAAGTAAGGGCCGTTTAAAAATAAAACCAAATGAGAGAAAATTTTGAAGAAATAAATTTATTTTCAGATTCTTCATACGTTTCTCTTTTTCTCCAGCTTAGCTGCCAAGTTTGTTTTAACACTTATCATACCTTACAACTAGATTTAGAATACCCTCGCTCGTCATACAAATTTGGCGTCTGGTCTGCTCAGTGCAAGGTCTGGGCTGTAGGGAGGGGTGGTCCAAAACTTCCCAACCAAAAGAGTTCAATAAAGCTAGAATCTGAGCTGCGGAGAGAGTCATTGCCATAGAGTAGAAAAATTCCATGTCAGCATGGCAGGGAATTTTGCTATTTCACAAATCTGCCAGTGAATGTATGCAGTAGACAGGTTTTTTGCCGGCTGAGAACGCATCACTGACCTTATCTAGTGCGTGACTGGCGATTTGTTAAATTTGTGCATTTTAAAGATACAGAACTGACCGTATAGTTTACCTACACAGCTGCAACTGAGTACAGTAGCTCCTAAGGAATGCTGGGACACGACACAGGCACTCGTTGCAATGCACGCATCGCCTATTAGTTTATACAACGAAACGGCTCTTACTTAAATAAAAACCCTCGTAATTTAACTGTATGCTTTTTCTTCTCCATTTTGTCTGTGGACAGCTAATTAATATATAACCCTTTGATTCAGAATTTTTATTAAGCATATTTTTCTTAAACATTATGAAACGCATTAAGTCAAAATAAGTTAAAAATATTATATTTAGCATTTTAATAATTTATGGTTATGAAATAAAACATGAAACACGGGTGTCTTTTTCTGCATTAAAGGTAATATCTTCCAATTTTAGCCGGCCAATCAATAACTTTTCAAATTTGCTGTTATTTGGATCTATGAGAAACAGTTATTCATCATTGAAATTTCATTAAGTTACAAAATCAATTATTGATAAATGTTTGAATATAAATGAAAAAAAAAAATTTTAAACTACTTTTTTGGTTTTTACTACAAATATAATTTGGATAATCTAACAGATTTTTTTAGTAACTAAACTGTTTTTCATTATTAAAAAATACCAAAATATATATTTTTTTGATAACTAGAGCGTCAGAAAAAAAATATGTAAAAGATACACTGGTATCCCATCTGCGTCAAAGAGTTAACCCTTGCAAAATTTTAGGTTTTTTTTTCATGCTAATAAGTATGAATTATTTTGAAAGGTTTAATTTAGTGCCAAAACAACTTAAAAAATCAGATCCTCGCACAAATTTGAATTGAGTGGGAGAATGAAGTTGGTTTATTTTTACTTGAGCTCATTGAAAAGTTACTTCATTTAGTCAACATCATCATAATTGGCCAGACAGCC
This sequence comes from Parasteatoda lunata, assembly GCA_949128135.1. Taxonomy (NCBI): domain Eukaryota; kingdom Metazoa; phylum Arthropoda; class Arachnida; order Araneae; family Theridiidae; genus Parasteatoda; species Parasteatoda lunata. The sequence continues at coordinate 55,751,667 of OX421979.1, read as the reverse complement.
CAATGTGAGCCAATGCCTTCCTCTGAAGATTTCTCCATGACGACTTCCACTTTATCTTTGATCTGGAAATTCTTTTCATTAATTGCAAGAAAATCAGACTCCACTGAGTCAGTCCATCTCAACCGCGGCCTTCTCCGCTTTCTTGCTCCAGTTGGTCTAAAAAGCAGTATCTTTTTTATTGTATTGTCATCACTCATTCGAATCACGTGGGCCATCCAATTCATTTTTATGTATTTAACAATATCAGGTTGTTTATAAATCTCTTGTACAGTTCAAAGTTAAATCTCCTTCTCCAGTTATTGTTTTCATTTACACCACCAAGTATACTCCGCAAAATCTTTCTCTCAAATATTGCGATACAATTTTCCTCCAGTTTTGTCATTGTCCAAGCTTGAAAAGTATTGATTTAAAAAATAGTTTTTAAACTTCACTTATTATAAATTTTACACTTTTAATAAAATAGAGGCGTCTTGTAAAAGCATTCTCACTACATCCACTTATGGGTCAGAGGTATCATGGATGTTTAAACTCCACAAATTCGTGACCAATGACATGATTGTAGCAATGAGGTCAATATGTCGCCTTTGCTGCCTAGACAAGCACTTACCCCTAGTCTATAGTTGTTAAATAAGGTAAACCTGAGGTATTAAGAAATTTATTTGCTTCGAACTTTTAAGGATTTAGCTGTTTAGTAATTTCATTTATACTTGAACTGAGTTCAAAGGTTGTTTTAAATTCACTTTGTAAAATTCTTCTTAAAAAGTTAGTTTTAAGGCTTTATGCAGGTTGCTCTCTTACACTTTTGAAGGTCAAGGCATAAATAAAGTTACCCGAATTCGTCTTAAAAGAATGTATTGAAGTTAGTGAAATTATTTCATTTTCATTAATACTTGCACTCATGTTAAGGTTGTAGTTAGTAAATTTACTTCATAACAACATTCTTGGAGTTAGTATTTTTTTTAAATGAAATACACAGGTTGTATTTCATAGTCTTCTAATTAACGAGGCATATGTGAGGAATAGCGAAAAAATTAAGGCATTTTAATTTTACTTTCGAAGCAAATAAATTGAAACCTGCAGAAAAAAAAAAAAACTTGTAATATGTTTACTAATTATTCTGTTTATAGTAAACTGAGTTATAATTTTGTATCTAAAGCATTTCTTAAAAAATGATCGCTTTTTCCTTTTTCATAGCTACCGATCATTGTACACTTACAAACCACAAAATGATGATGAGTTAGAATTAAAAGAGGGCGATACAGTCTATGTGATGGAAAAATGCGATGATGGTTGGTATGTAGGAACTTCATTAAGAACAGGACAATTTGGAACGTTCCCTGGAAATTATGTTGAAAGGATATGAGAGGCTTGTAAGTTTCAAAATATATAAATTAAAACAGTCATCACTGATCTGGAATAATTTCGCAAACATTATTTTATCAAAAGTAAAGCAATCTCGCAACTATCTGTTATGGGCTAGGGGTTATGGCTCCACAATTTCATAACAGCATGAAGTCAGCATTGTGCATAAGTCGCCTTTACTTCCCTGACAGACTGGTACCCATCGATCTGAAGATTGGCGAACTTCAAGCTGCAACTGTGATTCGAACCTCAGTTTTTCACAACGATAACTCGGTGCCTTTAATCATGGAACGAACCCAGATACAAATATATATATATATTTTTAACTGAAATATTGTTTATCTGAAAAATAATCTTCTCCTTAAATATTTTAATTAATATTGAGTTGCAATTGATTTGGATGAGTTTCCTAAACGAGATATTAGGATAACTTTCATTTTGAAATAAATCATTTTAACAAAATACTCACACCTTCAAAAATAAAAAACTGTAGTCGTCGTGCTGTACTACAAATTATAAGGTAAAAAAAATATTTAAACTGATTATCTTTTTCTATTCTTGTCTAATTCATTCAATTATCGCTTAGTAATTAACTAAATAGAGAATTATTAAAATTCATTATTAAAGGAACAAATATGTACATTAAGGGTTGCAAAGTAATATTTAAGCAAGGAAAAAATTTAAACGTTATCGAAATCTGACAAAAAGAGGACTAATAAAACTAAAAACCAGTTCGGTTGTTGCATGGCATTTAAAGGTGATATTGGTATGATCTCCAACCGCTTCCTCTCTACAATTTCAGAAAAACAACAGGTTTTGATGTTTTTAATCTTAACCTCATTTATGATTCTTAACTTCACCTAAAAAAAAACCTTGCTCAAATGTTGATTCACAACTCCTAATATAAACATTTTTATTGATTTCATAACTGACAAGGTATTTAAGAAATATATATTAAGAGCGGTGATTACATATATATATTATTACGTATGCATATATATTGAATATAAAATTTTATTTTTACACAAAATATATATTTTAATATTTTGTGTTTCCACATATTAGCTATTGTGTTATGTAAATCATACTATAATTATTAATTGCTTGTTTTACATACATCAATAACTTTTAATAATTAATTAATTTTTTTCCCTACAGATGTTGTTTTACAGCATGAAGTGTTTGTTTCTAGTCTTCATGATTTCTGCAGATGTTGCAAAGACATTTTTTCTTTTGCTGCTTAAAATATATCATTTCATATATATTGCAGCATAATTTCTCAGATGATACAAAAGCATATTATCAAAAGTTTGTTAAATACTGCATGTGTTCAAAAAAATATATAGAAACGTTTCAAAACTCGATTTTAACTATAGATTTATAAAATATTTTATGTCATGAAAATAAATATGTTGACCCAACTGTGATGTAGCTTAATTATGTTGCATTTGAATAACTCATTCATAGAAAGTGTTACACATGAATAAAAAAATAATAATTCTATTTTCCTTTAATTGCTTTTCCAAATTATCACACTGAAGAAAATACTGAATCAATAAAAAAAAAACTGAAAGTGCATGGTTTACTGTGTGCTGCTAACGATACCAGAGAGCCTATTCGAAACAAAAGTAGTTACAAATTTTGCCAACAGATGGTGCCTACTAAAAATACAATAAAACACACGTGCTCAAAATAATCACCATTTGCACTAGCAATGAAGACAAAATTAAAAGATGCCGAAATTTTAGTTGGAATGTTTAATATAAAATTGTTTTACGAGTCACTAACTCCAGCTGTTGACTAACTTAGTAACTAATTTCTAAACTTTGCAAGAATATATATTCTTATTTCCTAAGCATATATTTTTATCTTCTTTTTGTTTTCCTGTAATTGATTTTCCAATCATCAGCCATTTTCAGGACAACCGATATTTTATCTGTAAATTCTGTAGAGATTTAAATAAACCAACTCACCAAGGAAAAGGGACTACAACTAATAAACAGACATAATATTTTTTATTTTATTCTATTGACACACTTCATCATGAGCAAGAGATACTTTTTTTTTTTCTACAGCATTTTAAAATACCTTAGACAGAAACTTTACACCATACTCACAGATCAAAATGCTTAGAAGCAGACCAGAACACTTAGAGTTATAATAAGAGTAAAAATCTGATTTATGTGTAGAGAACGCCTTGTGATACACATATGGCACATCATTCTTTCTTTTCCCACCATTCTGTTTCCTTTCCTGTTTAAATCTAGATGCACCACATGTTTATTTTTTAAGTCAGAAAAATGTTGTAAGTGGTTTAACACATAATGACTTGAGGTTTTATCAAATGCTGGATCACAGATCAAGAAGAGAGATGAATGTTTTAATGCCATTCATCGAATGTGAATGATAGAGAACAGGAATCAAACCAGGCTCTTAGTTAAAACACTCACAAGAATAGGCTGACTTCTTTTTTTTTTCTATTCTAGAGTAGCAGACACAAAATGGAGTATTTATATATGGTATCCAGAGTATTTGATAAGCAATTTTTAAACATTTCAATTCACCGTGCGTGTTACTAGACCTGCCAATGTCACAAAAGGTCAAAAACAAACAATAAGGGCAAAACAATGCTGGGAATAAAAAGGATTTGGATCAAATACCTTTCCAGTAAGTACTTAAAGAGGAATTAACTATACACATAGTAGCACTCCAATTATTTGGATAATCGAGTAACCGATAATTAAAGCTAAAACATTTGTTAATTAAAGTGGTGAGAAAATATCGCTAATGACATGCAGCAAAAAAGCATGGTACAAAAGTATTATTTTTGTAACAGTTACATTAAAATGTTTTAAGAAACTTTCCCTTTCTCATTTATATGGCGATTCGTATTAGGGCTGGTCCCAATTAACCTGGATAATTGGAGTTCTACTCTATTTAATACCTTCACTGCCATAATAAAGGCTTTTGTATATCACCGGTGTCAGTAAAGGTGTTAAAAGGGATCATTTAAACAACATAAAATAAATGACTTTATCAAAAAGGGAATTTTTTTTTTAAGCATACAGAGTTAAAGGAAGAATCAGACTTAGTAGTTGCCCTCATTCGGTATTTACTAACTTTTAGAAACAGTATCATGCTTAATTTTTTGTAACAAATTAATATACTTTTATAAACAAAGTTTTGAAGAGATACAAATAGAAAAAATAACTTAAATCAGAAAATATTTCTACAATATAACAGTCAAACATGAATTTAAAAAAATGTGTACATAGTTCCAACAAACTTTTATACGGCGATTTGATTTTAATATCAGCAAAAGATTTTTAAAGTAATCAAAGTCAAAAGTGCAATGTCATATTGAGAGATTCTTAATTAAATGAAATTTTTTCTAAAAATAATATTCACGGTTGGTAAACTATTAGTCTGTGAAAACGAAATATTGAACAGAAGAACTGTGCGTCGCAAATTGAATGATCATTATGGGTAAAAATAAAAAGATAAACATTACTCAATTATGTGATTTCTGATTAAATAGTTTAATAAAAATCTGCTTACAATAAATAAAATGCTTTAATTGTTTTATGTAAACAAATATGCATAAAAATTTATTGGAATTTATTTCAGTATTTAAAAAATTATAAACATTTATATGTTTTTTAATTTCTTAACAATTCTAGATTAAGCATACATTTAACTAACAAATTCAACTCATTAGTAAGGCATCAATTAACCAGCCTCACATTTTAATCACTGAATTAAATGACTTATTTCCCAGAAATTCCTGCAACTACTCCACAAATGAAGGTATTAGTGGAAAATCATTTAGCATCATTAATTTCAAGGTTTTTCAAAGCATAATTAAAGAATTAGATGAAGAACTACATTTCAACAATTAATTTAGAGATTCTACAAATCTGGCAGGTTAATTTTACAATAAAAGCAACTAACTACATATAAAATAATTATATTATAACTCAATATTTTTCTTAAATTTTTCAGCACAAGAATATACACGCCATATTTAATATCTACTAAAGATATATCAGTGAATATAATAAAATCCCATTTCATATTTTTGATATCAACATTTTCATTATTATTCACAGCTTAGATATAATTCTGATGACACATGGGTAAATATTATACAACAAGTTCATTACGTTATAAAGATGCTTTCTAAATTATTACATTCTCAAAAAGTTCAAAATTGGAAAAATGTTCAACGGTATTTAAAATTTTAATAACACTGGAAATTGATGTTGTGCTAGTACACCTAAATCCATTTAACATCCAAAAGTTTTTGATAAAGAACATGTAAAATTAGCAAAGCTTTACAAGACACCATTTATACTCTCGCATGTGATTCACAAGGCTGCTTTTAGCAGAATATACACAAGATAGAAAAAAGAAGACAAAGGTCCAAATTTTTTATGATACAATTCATGCACTAAAAATAATTCTAGTAAATTGAAGTTAAATGTGAAAAACTTTTCATTTGTGGCGTATAACAGAAAAAAATATCTTTTTTTCCCTCCTTATAAGCCATCATACATAATTGTAAAATTACAAGTAAAAAAATATTTCAGTATATAAGTTTGGTTTCTTTTTTTATATTACTGAAAATGTATCAAGTTTTAAATCCATCTTTTGTGTTTATAAAAAAGAAAAAAACATGATTTTTGTCAGCTATGCAAAGATATACTAAAAATATTTGTTTTGGCTCATATTTATATTTACTGATTTTTATTAATATAATTTGAGGAAAAATTAAAATAAATCTATTATCTTAATATAGATTAATGCCTAAATGTATTTAAAATCTTATAAAACTAAAAATGTATCAAATTCAAAGTCCATCTTTATTTTAAATGAAAGGAAAAATGGTAATATAAATAGAATTAAATGATAATATTTAATTAATATATTATAATGAATTATTTTGTCTCATGTTTATGCAATTTTTATTAACTGATTTAGTAGTCGAATGAAAAATTAAAGAATAGTTATATTACCTCAAAGTACATCCAAAACTTAAATGTGGATATGTAAAATTTTATAAAACTAAAAATGCATCAATTTCACATCCCATCTTTATCTTTAAAAAAAAAAAAAAAAAAAAAAAAAAAAAAAAAAACGAAAGAGAATCAAAGAAAAATGGGAATTCTTTCCTGACAATTATGCAGAAATGGAAATAAATGCTACAAATATTTGTTTTGCTAAACATCTAAACATCTGCAAAATTTATAACGTATCGAATTTCCAAGTCCATCTTTTATCTTAAAATAAACGGAAAAAGATTAATTTTTTTCAGATATCAGCTATCGAAAAATACAAATAAATGCTTTAAAAAATGTGTCTTTTTTTATGAGATTCTTATTATCTGATTTTATAGTTTGGAGAAAAATTAAAATAATATTAAACAGTGAATTTTTTCTTATGTTATACCATCTAAGCCAATAAATGAAATACTCTGAACTTGATTTCACTATTTTTCGACTTGAACTAATTTAAGGTACACAGTTTTTGTAAATTAAATAAAATATAATATGAAGAGTTTTATAAAGCTATTAGTTAGAATAAATATCAAAATTTGAAAAGCTCGAAAAATTTAAAATAAAAAAAAATTTAAAATAGTAAACATGCCCTTAATGATAATACTTAGTACATGATAAATAGCTTAAAAATACAGCCAGTTTCAAATAACAAAGGTGGAAAATCCTATTTTGATGTAGTTCATAATTCTAAAAATTTTGAATAATTTATAGCCTAAAAATGATGTTATACGCACTACTACCTGGTGATGGGAAATATGTTTCTGAACAAAAATTGGAAGAACATTTATACTTAAAAGAACTGTAAATCACTAATTACTACGAATTTCAGCGGGAAGAAGTAAAACATGCAACAAAACTAAATTCAATTTTGGAAAATTTAAAAAAAAAACCAAAACACAACTGATTTTTCTAACTGAAAATATTGCACAAAAAATACATTCAAACAAGACAGTCAAAAGCTTAAGTTGCAAATAAATGCATTGAAAGGAATTCCCCCACTTAAATTGAATTTTAAAAAAATTGTAAAAACACAACCATCAGAGTGAAAATCCAAAATTTAGAAATAAAAGCACAATAATTCCAAATAATCTTATATATAACAAAACATCTAAAAAATATACAACTGTATATAACAAAAAATTTAAGATAAAAATAGAAACTAGATTAATAATAAACAAGTTTATAATAATTAAAAAAGAAACACAAATGAACACTTACAGACCATAAAGTAAATTTAAACTACTTCACATGTATATACACACACAAGTGAATAAATACACTTCACATAAATATATACTATACAGACAAGTAAATTCATAAATACTTGGTCATTCCATTCATAGCGGGAGAAAAAAAATTACTATCCTACTAAAATAACAATTAAATTTATTAAATAACATAAAAAAATAAATAATAATATTTCATAGATACAGTAATGCCAACCTTACAAAGCTTTTTTTGTAGTTAACAAATGTAATAATTGTTTATAATAACTTGAGAGGTTCTTTTTTAAAAAATGACAACAACATTTCAATAGTTTCAAAGTTTATCAAACTTGAAGCTTAAAATAAATTATCAGACTTTACATACCTAAATAAAATTTTATATCAAATTGAACTAATCTAGAATCCTTAATTTCAAATAAATAGTTAGTTAAAAATATAAATTATGATTTCATCAATATTGCTGTATCACAAAGATTATTTTATAACAGGAAAAACTATATTAATCAAAATTGAACCAGCAAAACCACCCTATTTTTGAGTTTGAACACTTCATAAGACAGTATGGGATTACTTTATTTATTTTTGAATCCACAGAATAAAAACATTAAATTTTGCTGAAAAAATGCAAGGTTCAATTTAGTAAATGACGTTCTCTAATTAGAGAATTAAATTTTAAAAAACGGAACCGAAAGCTTCAGAAAGATGGCATTTCAGTAGAGAGTTAAATCAAAACTTTTTCAAACAAATTTAAATGTTTCACCTGAAATTTTAAGTGGGTAAAATGGTTTTCCAAAGTAAATAAAAAAAAAATCCTTAGAATGCTTTTCAATATAGTATGCTATCTGTGAATAAACTCAGGAAAAATTAACAGTTTTTATAAAATATATGAAGAAAAAATACAACAAAACTTATATAAATAGATAAAACACACACAACAACAACAAAAAAAAATTGACTAAGAACTATTAATCAATAAATCTGGTTAAATTTTCAAAAAAGATTTTGGCAGATGAAAACAATTTTAGATTAACACCCAAATATTGTGCATCATGGAAAATTTCTTTATATTCTAATTGCTGTTTAAAAAGTAAAAATGCAATCTTTTAAAATAAATAATCTGAAGAATTCTAACATTTGAGGATTTAAAAACAAAGATCAAAGAAGTGAAACCAATATTTTTAACATTAAAAAATACAATAAAAAACAGGAAAAAAATTTTGTATTTCATAACATTCTTTAAAAATAAATTATCTAAAAAAAAATAATAACCAGTATGGATTGACAGAATAATAATTAGATATAATAGTTAATAACTGGTACAATCTAACAAATACACAGTCTTTAAATAGTATGTTTAATTTTTTAGTAATCAAACCATTAATAAACATTTCCTTATTTGTTGGTGAATCTAACTATAACTAATAATAAAATGGCTTTTATGTTATCAATGTACTGTTTTCATGAACATTGAACAAAGTACACGATTGGTTTCATTGATTGTTGTATTTACAAAATAACTAACATTTTAAGATAGAAATCATAATATACTCATAACATAAATATAAATTTTACATAAAATACCAATAAAAGAAAAACAAAACTATATAAACCCTATAATGTATATACAAGAATACTTACATAATTAATACTTCAATTTACTTGCAGAGCAAAAATACAATTAAAAAAATCTCTAAAGGGATTCATAAATTTGCTGATTTGAAGTTAATTTAAAACTGTGCTAACTTTTTATATAAACGTGACAACAACAAGTTATGAAATTGATAAGAATGTTTGAAATATCTAGTGACTTCTATTTGTACTAATGGCAAATGATAATAGATGCCGTAACTAAGAAAATAAAATCTCAGGATAATAATTTCAAAATAAAATGCAGTAGTAATTTTATGTAATTTCCACTATAGAGCAGCAATTGTTTCATAGAAAATAGCGATTGTCTTATAGCAGTAATTATAATTGCTAAGCAATTTAATTAAAAAAGATTAAATTTAGAAATTAAATTGCGAAGAGCTATTCAAATAAATTTTAATTTTAACCCTGGCATGGTATATATTAGAGCTTCATAAAGCAGCATTCTTATTGGATATTTTTAAACAAAACAGGACTTAAAAATAATACAAGAAAAATCACTTGAAGTTACTGATAAAATAATATTTTAAATAATAATAAAAATAAAAATAAATGTTATAAAAAATTTTGAGCAATATGAGGAAACATTAAAGGAAATATGTTATAGATTTTAAATTGCAGTAAAATTTATTTTCCCATAAAACATGTAAGAAAACATTTAAATGTTTTCTTATATGTTTGCCAAACAAAATGTTGTAATGCTAAACAAAAATAATAGAAATGAATATATTGCAGACAAAAAATATTCATTAAGCAACAGTTAATTTTAATTAAGTTTTAGGAAGATTAAACAAATTAAATACTAAAGGATATTGTTACATTTAAAGATATTTTCCTCTTCCTATTCTAATTTCTAATTAACATTTAATATAGGAATATTTTAGAGACACTAATAAATGTTATATTTACAAATTGTTAAAAAAAATTTAAACAGATTATTAGTCATTCTTCTATCATTCTTAATAGGTATAAAACATTGTATTTGCTGAAGAATTCAAGATAAATTAAAATTTTAGAAAACTTGACAAAATCTGCTTAAAATTTTGTTTTAATTAAGTGGTTTAAATATGGTGAAAATAGTTGTTAAAACACTGATTTGTTTTAAAACAAATAAGCTTATTTAAATTAACCAATTTAATTTACTTTTATTAATTAAAGACATGTGGACTTTATGATACATTCTTTGCTACTATTCATAGTTCAAAAAACTGCATTTACTTAAAGGTTTTTCTTATTTTATGAATAAACCATAACTATGATCCATTCACACAACATTTTTACAATTATTAAATTTATTATGAAATTCAGTACAATTAGTACTATTTAACAGAAAATCATATCACCTCCTAAAACCAAGACCAGGGTTAAATAATCTAAGCTGCATTATCTGTCTCTACTTGCTTGTACTGAACACACTATATAGACAAAATACAATAATAAAAATACACGGTTAGTGATATTAATAAAAAAAGTACGTCTTCCAGCCGAGAGAAATTATGTAAAACATCGTACATTGAGATGGCAGTTTATATATATATTTCATCTTATATATTATGAGACAAAGGAAATTGGTTATTCTATAGAATATGCTGCATTTAAATCTTCATAATCTATAAAAGTGCTGAAATGTTTAACCACAAGAATCTAACTACAACAGTTTGAATCCTGTAAGCAAGAAAATACATAGAATCTATTATAGCATCTGTAATATATTGCACATGTTTGAATCTGTTGATATACAGTACGAGTTCTACTCTTCAAAAAGATATAATCAAGACATACAAGGTACAAAAGCAAAATGTTCTTCCAGGAAATATGAAATACAGTTCTTAGATAAGTGCACTCATTGCAATAAAGTAACACACACATATTTTGGTTTAAATCCCAAGGAACACATTAAAAAATAACAATAAAAATAATAGCACAACTCACATTCATTAAATATTGCGCTGTTTAAAATATATTTTTTTTCCCTTATCAGTCACGCCTAATTCATATTGACAATCAAATGTACATTTTTTTTTTTTTTTAAAAATATATTAACAATATGATAGTAATTATTGAAATTACTAATCTATTTCAATAAGTTACATGTTCAAAGAAAAATGTTTCTGAAAGTATTGTTTTAACTTAGTGGCTCTTAAGATTAATCTTTAAAATTTCTAAAGTGAGGGATTTAAGAGATTTTCTGGAGAAAAAAAAAAGGGCAATATAAAAAGTTAAGTTTCAAAAGTGATCTTCCATGCAGCATTTGGTGCTCAATGCACTATAATTTAGTTTTCTTATTCTTTTAAGCAATATTTCGATCCTTTTTTTCTTTTAAATTTCAAAATAATAAAATAAAGATGATGGGTGAAAAAATGCCAACAATTGCAATCCAACAAATGTTGTCACTGTCAACAACTGTAACTGTTTTGGCAATTATTAACTATTGCCATTGCAGATATCCTAAGAATTTTGTATTTATTATGTCACTATGTCGCAAAACTATGAATGGAACAAAATTATATACATAAATTAAATTAATTATAGAAAAAGATGGTATTCTTGAATATAAGCAGGGCTTGAAATTAATGGTCTCTAGGTGCGGAATCATTAAAATATGGAATTGGACCACAATAAAAAAAATTATTAGTGGTCCCCTGTACCAATAATCAATGTAAAGGACAGTAGGCTGTTTTGGTTTTTCGGTTTAATGTTTGAGTCTGCGTTTTTGTCACAAAATAGCATATTTCAAAACAAAACAAAAAACATGGTGATTGATACACATTTGTTGTATCTGATTTTGCGTTTAAATTACCATTAACCTTTTGCTTTAAAAAAACAATCTAATAGAGACATGTAACTGAATCTGTGTAAATGTATACAAACTAGTAAAAACTTTTAGTTACTGGTCATTTGGGCCAGTGACAAATTTATTTTAAATTTCTACCCCTGATAAATTTTGGTATTTAAAGAAGAAAGTGATTTAATATAAGTTCAATGAGTATGACACAGAGATTAAGCAATGCAAATCACAAAAGTTTTTTCAAGGGTTACATTTACAAAAATACTCATTTAGAAATAAAGGTTTCATTAATAATTGTATTAAATATTTTTTCCTGAAAATTATTATTTTAGATGTTATAACACAAAACTTCGTAATTGATATGTGTATAAATTTCTAATAAAGTAAATCGTAATAAAGATTTATACAGTTAAGTATTAGGTAAAATGAGAATAAAATAGTTCACATAAATATATGCATAATTGCTTCAACCACCCAAAAAAATTTTATAAAACTTTTTTTAGAAGTGAGCATTAAAGAAATATGATATGTCAAAGAAATTATTCTTATCTTATACTACTTTAGTAATTGCATTAAGCAAAATTTTTATTTAACAAGATTTCAGAAGTTAATATGTCACTCAGATGTAAAAATAACAAGTGTTCTTATGGATATATAAAGATGAAGTGAACAACATTTTGGTAACAAGATTATATTCAAGTTTTGAAATTAGTGTTCTTATTTCAACTTGCAAAAAACAACGAAAATACCTTATTCAATAAAAGAAGCATTTTTAAAATTCATTAAGATTTTAGTTTGTAAGTTAGTACTATCATCAGCTATTCTGCAGGAAACTGCATTAATTTTTGAATTACTAATATAATTGTAGACAAACAACAGTTAAAAGGAAAAGCAAATTTAACTGGAAAAAAAAGATCATTAATTAACTTGGAAACAGAGGTAAAAAAAAAAAGATACACTAGATAAAAAAAAAAAATTGTTTTAATTCTTAATCTAAATTCTTTTACTATGATATCAAGTTAGCAGAATTGGAATTTTGAAGATGGGAGAGAATAATAAAAATAAAGTGATAAGTCAAAATCAGAAAATTGTTACTACATTTAACTGATCTGTATGAGCTAGCGAAGTAGATTTAAATTAATTTTGATTAAAATACATTTTTAAACATACTTCAGAGTTTTTTAAATATATTTTCATTTGTAAAATGACTTTAACCCATTTTCAGCCAAAGGAGTGTAAACGCACTAATTCAATAAATATTTTTATTTTATCCATTATGCATATTTTTCACTAAGTTTATTTTTCTACTATTTTTAAGAGTTCTGAAGACATTTTTAAAATATTACTAATTCAACTGAAGTAAATATTTTCTGTTAAGAAATTTTTTTAAATACTGTAGTTTTTTTAAAACTTGAAATAGTTCTTGACAAATTAGACATTTTGAAAATGTATAATTTTCCCACCTAAGAGTAAACATGTTTTTATTATTGATTAAAAGTGCAAGTACTGTAAATAAAATGACCATTTTATTCACCATTATGCATTTTAATACCATTTATGCACCATTTCATTGCTAACATTAAGTATTATTTTTCCTGCACAAAACTTTTTCGGTGTATTAATGAATGTAATTTAAGCATATTTAAATGAAAATAGCACATTTATAAAACTCTTATTCTTGGCTTAAAATAGGTTAAGTTCTGTGAAACTCTAAATTAGAAACAATTTTTGAGTAAATAAATAATTACACTATATAATGGTAAATGGAACAAAAAAATATATAATACTTAATTGATATAATAAAAAATTGAATCATAAGCAATGTTTTCAATCAAACTTAATTACTAAGACGCCTAAAAATTCAACAAACTTGCATGTATAAATTTTACAGCATCAACAAAACATGTTTTAAAAAAAATCATAATTGCACGAAATCTGAAAGTCATCTGTTCTAACTTATAAGTTTAAAAAAATAACTATTCAGTATTATAGCACTGTTCTAAATATGAAACTAATATTTCAAGATTTATAAAATTTTATGGTTTAATTTTTAAAAATTATTGTTTAATTTTGTATGAAATTACTTATTGTTCAAAGAATGGTACAAATTGATGTAAAGAACCACTAATTTAAAAAAATACTCATATAAATCAGAGATTAAGATTTATAAAACAGTGACTCATTTAATAGAGTTTAGAGAAAAATAGAATTTTTTGATATCTATAAGATAAGTGTAAAAAGTGGGGGGTTAGAGGGGGTATGGGTAAAAACTCCTGAAACTATTCAAAAATTTTAGCATTGACATTAGCCTATAAACAATCTCCAAATAACTTATAACAAAATGACCTTCAAGTCTAAAAGTCAATTTCCAAATATCCAAACTAATCATTTAATACTAAAAATTCTGTAAAAATCCAGGCAAAAATACCTAAACTAACATTAACTATATTAACTCAACTCTTTTAAGTATAAAAAAAAAAAAGGTCACAAAATATATATAATCTTTTAGATAGATACAAGTAAATGCACTCTGAGAACTTAAATGAAAAATTCACTCATGATTAGAAAAACTTCTGAAAAGCCTTGCAATGCCAACAGGTAGGTTGTTTAAAAAAAATTATAGAATCTGAAAGATTGTGGGCTCTCAACAAGGTGGGCGGCATTAGAGGCATGGCAGACCCGCAGAATCACACACACACACACATAAGACATTTACAACAATGCAACTGCAATTAGTATTTTCTGAATTAATAATGTTTTCAAGATTTATTGGGCGAAGTGGAAGAGCGGCTTAATGAGTAAGCAGACTCGTCACCAGGAGATGAAAGGGCATCTTTCCGGGGTGGCATACGCTCATTAATTTTATCTAGGCCTTTTGCTTCTTCAAAGCTGGCTATTTTACGATGAGGTGAGAATCCAGCTAAAGCTGCAAATAAAACATAACAGTATATTATTATAGGGGAACGCTGCACGTTTATGCAAAGATAGACATACAAAAGTAAACCAGAAAGCAAGTTTAGCAATGAAAAATACACTCATTTAGAACCTTTATAAGGTCATGGGTTTATTGGAGCAATACAACCTGGAGAATAAGAACTAATGATGAACAGGAAGCTCTTATCAAGCATTGAAATATTGTAAAATTCATCAAAGCACAGAGGCTTTCATGGCTTGGTCACATTGAGAGATCACCAGACAACCAAGTGGTAAAGATCTTACACTGGAAGCCCAATAGGCCAACCAAAGAAAAGGTGGATGGATATCTTGGATAGATTTAAAGCTCTCCAACTGGAAAATTAAGGTTAGGGACAGAGCTGTCTGGAGAAACATTGTGTGGTAGGCTAAGGCCCACCCAGGGCTGTAGTGCCAATAGAAAGAAGATAAGGACATGGAAAGTATACTTCTCACAAATTTCACTAATATTTAAATGTCAATGGGGAGCTATTTTCCCACTTATGATTTGTCTGGTAACAACAAAGATAAAGAAAAGAGGCCAACTCTCGAGAGTTGCGTGTTGTTCAGTTGATCATTTCTCATAGAGTTTATTTATACACAGAACTCATAAATTCGGATAATTATAAACGCAGAAGTTTGAGTTTATTGCCTATTATTTACATTGGGTAAATATTTGAAAATTCTGCCACCAAAAAATTTTAATGTAATAAGTTGAAATAATTTATTTTTATAAATCAATCACAGGCCCAAAAATACTAATTTAACATAATATTACTTATTAAAAAAAAGCCTCATTAAGGGCTAAGGCGTAAATAATGAACTACAAGGGTCGAAATGGTTTTCCAACACTAGTATCACCACTGTTTAGGTATCTTAATAAGCATAAATGTTTGAGGCTTTTGTAACCATTGAGTAATGGATCTGAGCACAGTCATCTTGGACTTTTTGTCAGTAAGGAATATCTTCAAGTTCTTGAAAAGATGAAAGTTATTTAGTGCGACACTTGCTCATGAAGCGCCAATGAGCCACTGTTGTATGTCACGTGAAGCGTGCATTATCGTGATTTAACAAAATTCCTTCTTTTGACCGCAATATCGCTATCTTATAATGTCCATGCACTTCACAAATTTGTGAATTTCATAAACTTAACGTGGTTTATGAATTTGTGAGTTTCATAAACCACATCTCAAGTACTGTGGAATTTAAGATTGTTTTGAACTCTTGAAACAAGCTCAGCATAAGCGTGGAGAAAATGCCTTTCCTTCCTTGTTTGAACAAACAAATACTTCAAATTTGTAGTGAAAAAAGAAAACTTACTTTATGGATTGACTAAGTATAACAGAATTATAAGAAGAAAAATCTTACACACAGATTAACCTACCAATTTTAAACAAGTAAAGTAAATTCTCCTTTTTAGTTTGATAGGGATTTTTTCTAACAATTTAAGAAAACACTTTTTTTTAATACCTTTTCAATTGTGGTTTTCACACTCATTTGCTGATTAAACCTTTTACTGAAAATAGCAGTTCAGAGGTTGGTTGGCAATATAATAAGTTTAAAAAGAGTTATTTTTTCTTTTTTTCTTTTCAATTTAATAAACTTGTAACATTTTTTGATAATGAATGGAGAGGGGAAAAAGAACATCTCCAAAAATAATTAATTAACTTATTTCATAACTGCAAAAGGAAAATATAAGATGGCACAGAAATTATTTTAAAATAACATTATTTTACTAAAACACCTCACCTTAAAAATAACTTTAGTTAGGAAAAATATTATAAGAATATTATAAGTGAAATCATAAGAACATAAAATATAATGTTTCACCTTATTCAATTTTACAAAAGAATAAGTTATACAATTTAAAATTCCATAGGTATGATATATAAAACATTTTAATAATTTTTAGATAATTTTTTTAAAATTTTTATCAACCAGAAGAAAAAACTATTTCTTTTTCCTTTTTACAAGCAGTAAAATTTCATCAAAAGTATGTTGATCTTTTTTATAGATCTTCTGTAAAAATATTTTTTTTTTTTACTTTTTCAAAACAAAATACATTTTTTCTTTTAATATTTGCATTAACACAAATTAAAAATAAAGGTTTTAATGAATGTTATATCTAGTTTAATTTGAAATTTTATACACAAATTTGTGAATCATTAATTTTACACCTTATTAGATTTTATCAAAATAGCTTTTCTACTCAGGAGAAATTATATCTCTCTAAACATTTTTTCTTAAATGAATTATCACTTATTTAACCGACTGAGGGTTCTGTACGTAAAAAGTCGTACTTTAACCTGCAGTCTTCTGCAGCCATAGCAAAACCGGTTATTCCATGTTATTAGATAGAAAAATAGCTTATTGGGGAGAAACACTCTAGCAATCTTGGCCATTTGTCAAGCCGTTAGTGGGTTAAAGCATACTAATATCTAAACAAGTAATGAAATAAGCAGCCAGAAAAATTTTAACTCAATTTTACACCTTTGCAGATTTTGCCAAAAAAAGCTGCTTTACACAGAGAAAATTAGGTCATAAAATAAGTACTTAATAAGTACTTGTTACATCACAAGCCAACGAAAAGAGAGTGGCGACTCAAATTAGATATGCAACCGGTGACTTTCTCCCATCACTTTATTTATTTTAAATTGTTTTATGATATTTATTTTAAATTGTTTATTGTATATCAATGCAGAAAGTCTTAAGAAAACAAAATTTTCATTAAAATTTTGATCCAGCTGAATCCATCAATTTGTGATGGAAAAATACATGTGGAAGGAGAGTTCATTAACTATTCATATATCTCAAATTTGTAAAGTATACATTAAATGTATTTTATCTCCCCAAATATTTTTAAATAAAGTTCTGTAAAGTCAGTATGTTAAACTAAATTTTATCACATATTTATATAATTTTTATTGTTGAATTAACTTTTTAAAGCCATAGATCAATTCTAATATGATTTTTAAAAAGAAAAAAAAAAAAAAAAGCGAAAAGAAAAGGAATTTGAAATGAAAAGGATTATATTAAAAGATGTTATTACAGTCTAGAGACCATTGGCTAAAACTGAAAATTTAAATTTTCAGGTCTAATGGAATCTGCAACTAGAATAATTTTAATTCAATTTTACACTTTTTCAGATTTTGTCAAAAAAACTTCTCTATGCAGTTGAATAAATTCTTGAATAAATTATTGATTATTTAAAACATATAATATTACAAGTAATTTAATAAGCAGCCAGAATAATTTAAACTCAATAGCGTAGAATAGACAATACAACTCAGACCCAAAGTGTAACAGCAAAGAATGAATAAAATATTAATAAAAGACACTGTAAAAAAATCATTTATCAAAAAAATTCACTAATAATCATATCTCATCTTACTTACCGTTCTGCAAAGACTCACTACCGCCAGAAAGGGCTCCTCTTGGCAATGTTCCAGCAGGTGTGAGACCTTTAAGTTGAAGTACGCTTTCACTCTCCTCTCTAAAAACAATAATAACTTATTAATATTAAGTTAGAGAAAATTTCTTCAATTACACAAACAGTTCTGTAATTTGAATAAAATTTGTTTTTCACATATTATTGATAAAAACTGTTGCAGCTACTATGAATTATCTCTAGTATGAAATTTAATAACTAGCATGCAAAAAAACAGGCAAACAGCTAACACTAACCGTAAAACTGAAAAGACGCGAGCCATTTTCCCAATGGCACGAATCTTATTCCTGATCACTTCCTTTCTTGCACTTCCAGCACCACCTAAACAGTTATCAAAAAATATTTTTAGAACAATATTATAAAATATCGGCATAATCTATTTTTTATCACAAGGTGCGCATCATGATTTTTCAACAAAAAATAAGCACCTTTTAAGCACTCAAAAAATATTTTAATCACTTTTGAAAAAAAAAATCTTAATTAGGATCTGTACAGCAATAAAAACAATTTATTTATCGTTAAAAGTTCTTAATTTATAAACATAAAATCAATGAAATTCAAAAACATTTTCAAAAACTTTACATAATCATAGGATGGATGGATGTAGTTAATTTACGTCGCACTAGAGCTGCACAATGGGCTATTGGCGACGGTCTGGGAAACATCCCTGAGGATGATCCGAAGACATGCCATCACAATTTTGATCCTCTGCAGAGGGGATGGCACCCCTGCTTCGGTAGCCCAACGACCTGCACGCGAAGTCGAGCACTTTACGGTAGAACAGTTTAACGAGGACCAATACCGCACACCCTCGGTCCCTACGCAGACTGATCCAAGTGGTCACCCACCCGCACACTGACCGCAGCCAGTGATGCTTGACTTCGGTGATCTGCTGGGAACCGTGTCTTAACGATCTGTCCACTGCGGGACTTTACATAATCATAATAAAATAACTAGTTTTTGATAAATATTGCAGAGAAAATTGTGAAAATCGTGCATTTTTTTGTAATTTAGAGCGACAATCGAAGCAGCAAAAATAATCTCTTTTTAAAAAATAGAAAATGAAGCATTTTTTACAAAATCCCAAATAAAAAAAAAAAGCATCTTTTACTTTTAAGTAAAAAGCATCAAGTACTTTTTAAAAGTGCTACGCACCCTATATCACTGAGAAAAGTGACATACCAAATAGTAAAAAGGGGATAATTTGAATCCCCTTATCCTTTTACAAAATTTTTTTTTTACATAAATACTGATTAGTTTTGTGTAATCTTATAAATAGTGGTCAACAAAATTTCAAGAAACAGGTCTAATTTTTAAGGCCAGCCTGACATAGAATCGAAAGTAGCACAACAGCTAATAGTTCAAATGAAATTACACAATTACTATTAATTATTCTATTAATTTAATATCTAAAAATAAAGAAATTGTCCAGAAGTATGGAGTCATGTTTAAAACAATTTTCTCTCTTCCATAAAAGAATTAAAACTTTAGGCTTAAAACTAAAAATAGATTACATTTTTTAAAAATATAGGACACAAGCTGTAATTTTTTAGGGGTGCATGACCAAGATTAGCAGACCCCTGGTTATGAATAATAACTGAACTTTTTTAGGTTATGCCCAGCTAAATTTATACTTTGATAGTTTGATATTAAAATCAAGTTTCCAACATTTGGACAATTTTAAACTAAATAAAAATTTTACTTGTTTCAATTGTGCTTCTCTATATGAATTTTTTACATAATTTTGAGCCAAATGCAATAACCTTATTTTGGTTAAGATGCAGATCTTATGAATAACTGTCCTAACGAAAATAAGAATTTGTCACCATCCAATCAAGTTAATCACAATGGAATCTGATTTGCTGATTTCAAGATGGGTACCAGTTTGTATAGAAAGCAAAGGTGAGCGGTGTACAAAGCAAACCATATTACCGACCATTGACCTTTATGACTCCCTAGCAAAGTACGTTATTCAATAATTTAACAAAAAGGAAAGTGATTTTTCTTTTCTAAAATTCATGTTTTTACAAAAGCAAGTGTTCAGAACATGGACAAACGAAAGTTATAAAATTTAACAAATAAAGATGGTTTTAGAAATCAAGTTTGTTTCTTAGCACTATACTGAGTATCATGATTGTATGAGAGTTGTAAAAAACTTTTAATTTAAATATATATATATATATATTATACAAAACTATTTTACAAATTAAAAATTAAGTAAATAAATTAAGATATGAATAGTCATAAACCTTGCTGTAGAAGCTAAACTACATAGTTGAAACTCCAGCAACAATAATGACTTTTACTAAGTAAAAATAAAGTTTTTAAAAACATTTTTTTGAGAATAAAATAAAAAGAAGACAGAATTGTATATTCATATTCAATTACATTTATTTACTTCATGAAACTTTTATTTCGCTAATTTGTTATCAAGTAACTAGATCATAGAAACTTAATGAAAAACTTAAATAATATTTATTCAATAAAAGCATGTTTCGGAACTAAACACTGAGGGTTCCAAATTTGATAATTCAATCTGCTTCCACTCCCAAGAGCCTAAGGTCAAGAAAACTGGGCTCGGCACATGAAGTTTTGGCCCTCCATGGACAGATGTTTTATAATTATATCATTGTCATATTATAACAACTATAGTAATGGTATCATAGTAAATTTAAGATCGACTTAGAAATGTGATGTTTTTTTTTTTATGTTCTAAGATTTTCAATACATATTTTATTATTTCACCTTAAAAATTATATTATTTTATAATCAAATTCAATAAATTTATAAGTCAATTGTTGATTTAAATTCAAAGCAATATGCAAAAGAAACAAAACTTTCTTATTACCTTCAAATGTATCATCCCCTTCAGACATAAGTTCATCATCCGAGCAAATATTGAGCACATTAAGAAGCATCTCAGTCACTAAATTAAAATAGATTATTTTTCTAAACAATAATAAAACTAAAAATGAATTTTTTAAAAAAAAGAAGGAAAAAAAAAGGAAGAAAAAAAATGAAGCGTGAACATTTTTTGAATTGTTTTAAAACATAATATTGACTAAAATAAACAAAATTTATGATTATGTATTGTAGTCATAATAATGTTGTGAATCTTTAAAATTTTTGTATAAAACAGTTTAGAATTTGTAAAAAAAAAAAAAAAAAGGAGGAAAATAATTTTTTTTCATATAAATGTTTTGAATAATTATGCAAGTAATTTTTGCAAATTTCACATTTATATTCTTTTGGATTTTTATGTGATATTGTCAATAATTTAGACAAAAATAAACTTTTCCATGTGTTAAAGAATTGTTTTTTGAATTTTAAGACAACGTGAAAGACTCTTTTAAGCAGGTAGTTCAGAATTTTATAAAAGATCTTTTTTAAAACTCAGATTTTTGATAAGAGACCTTAATTTGTTCCAATTTTTTCCATACAGACCTCAGACCTTCAATTTAAATCTTGTTCAAGACACCTTTGAAATTATATATAATTACTTTGAAATAACATTTGTTTTATTTGGATTATATTATGATATGGGTCAATTAAGAGTTCTTTAAAATTATATTCTTCTGTAAAAAAGTTAAAATATTCTTTAAAAAAAAAAACATAAAAATTTCCTTACAATTACATGAATTATTAATGATAAGAAGAGAATTGCAGAGCAGAGCATATATATTTTTTTCAACACTAGAACAATAAATTAAATGTTTAAGAAAATTAGGGGATATAAAGAAAAGTAGAGTTTTTTAATATTGTATAGAAAAACGAAATTTAAAAATGCATGTAATTGTAATGAATTAAATAAACTAAAAAATGGAAAAACAAAAAATTGTACTTGTTGAAAAAATATACATATATCACTAAAGGCAAATTTTATAAATTTGAGTTCATCCTAAAAAAAATTAGCTTTTATATTTATATATAATACGTACCCTTTTCTCCAACAAAAGGGAGAGACCATGTGAATACATCCATAAAATTTGGCAACCAGTAGGGGTGTGGAGAACAATTAAATTGTCGAATATTCATCACATTGTTTTCATACTTCAAAACTGCGGCTAATATGAAAAGAAAATGTATTATTTATAAAATAAAAAATTAAATAAAATAGTAAAATAAATTGACTTGAGCCAGTGCTTTCTGTTTTGATAAAGTATATCTTGACTTTTAGAGTTAACCAGTTAATTTTTACGTTTCAAGTACTACAAAAATATAATTTTCTCTTAGAATTTTGGAAAGAAATTTTGTGTCTTTGAAACCATAATTACTTTATGTAGTTATTAAGCACCTCAATAAAAAAACTGTTTAGAGAAAGCACCATTTTAAGTTTCTGAATGCACATATCATTTATCTGTGTACCAATTTAAATGTACTGCTTCTTAGTCATTTCTGAGTTTTAGTTTATAGTCAGGAGTGATTCGTTTCATCTTTGCCAAAGAAGAGCATACATTAAGAAAATTTAAAATGGTAAAAAATGTTACTAATATGATTAATAGAATGTAAAACTTAACACAAATTTCCTGCAAAAACTGGATCAATAATTTTCAGTAAAGTTGGAATTTCATTAGTTAAATTAAATATTTCCCTGTTCCAAAAACATAAGCTTTATTTTCTTACATCTCTTAAACTTACACAAAATGTTTTTTTTTTCTTTTTAAATAAGCTTATTGTTCAATAATCAAAAAATATATAATTTTTGAAAACTCTTATAGTATTATTATCCCTTTAAAACCAACTTCCTTTTTTAAAATTATATTAGTTTATTTTGTTCAAATTTGATTTATATATTTTTTTTTTTTTTTTACAAAAATTACAATGAAACTTTCAATGAAGCATTTATATGGTTTCCTATATTTTGCAAAATCAAATCAAATCATTCATAAGTATTAAAAAATATTTTTTTGATTAAAAAATGTTTCAGTATCATTTTAAAATGTAGGATTTAAGGGGGAGAAAAAACTCAAATCATTGTCTAATTTCAACATCACTAAAACTTGTAAGCAATTTACAATATTTGTATACAATCTAGAAGTGGTTAAACACAACTATTCTTAAATATTATGGTCAAATCTATTGCTTACCTTTATTGTTGTACACATCCAAGTAGTTTGGAGCTGAAAATATGGTGATGAGTGAAGGGAAACCAGTTGTCTGACTTTTTCTGTACATTCTATAACTGAAAATTTAATGAGGGAATAATGAAAATACGACACATAACCTATATCTGTGCACTTTAACCTTTAAATAGTCGAGAGCATAAATATAAATTAAATAAATAATGTAGAGTAAATAAAGTAAATTAAAAAAGTAAAGCAATGAAAAAATCAAACTGAAACTTGAATAATTTGCTTAGTTGAAAATAATTTAAAAAACGTATTCAGAAAATTATGAATAGCCCAAGTATAAATTTATGTTCTGAATTATAATTTAAAACTGCTTAAAACTTGTTCAAAATAAAACTGTTTTAAATTTTCTGAAATTTTAGAGTTCAATTAACTTTTACTCTTCTTTCCGTAATACTACATCAACACTTTTGCATACTTTAAAAAAGAAAAAAAAAAAAAATATTGTCTTTAACATTAGATCATGTATAAATTTAATTGCTTAATTATTGTTGATAAACTGTTAATAAATGTTGCCATTCAGTGCTTTGTTTTTTATAGCATCTGAAAAAAAAAATCATACGAAGTGTACCACAAAAAATATAATTTTTAGAAGTAAACGGATCAACAAAAAGTTTAGGATATTTCAAAAATTTTCATGCTGAAAATGGCGTATGTTATTTACAATAGCAATTGTTACACAATTATATGTATGTCACTTTGAATAAAACACAAAATTTTAATGCATAGAAAATCTTTCTGTACATTAAAAATGCTTAGTGTTTAAACAGATATTATATCATAATAATTACAAAAATTCATGGAATTTGAAATAATTTTCAAACAATTTTAAGAACAAAATTCAGCACACAAAAGGCAATTAAAACATAAACATACCCAGCATCTTGGGCTTCATGAGCTCGTATTACTGATAAAAGGTTGTTTTGTTGTAAAAATTCACAACATGCTGCATAACTAGACAGAAGATAGATAAAGAAACAAATTAATTATTTACATGTCAACACCCAAGTTTTAATTCATAACAAGAATGTAATAACTGTTAAAAAGAAAATCTAGATAAGTTTGATAGCATAATTAAATGGCTTAAGAGCAGACTGGGATCTTAGTGCTAAACTCTAAGTAAAAAAAAATGATACATTATATTTAATGGGGTAAAAAAAGAGACTATGTCATAAAATGTATTTAGCTAAAGGAGATATAGTACCAAATGGCTCAAGATATAAGTCAGATTTTTGAAACCATCGAACAAAAAGGTTTCAAGAATTCATCTGATGACAGTCAAAAAGTTTTAATGGCAAAATTTAAATAAAGGAAAGTATATATTGTTATATATCCCAAAATGGGGGAGAAAAAAAAGGAGGGGAAAAAAACATATCTTAGTAAAACTAAATCATTATTACAAGCCATATACCATTTTTAAACATTTTAATATCCTTTGAATGATGATTATGAATGCATGAAATATAAGCAGTTCTGAGAATCATTATTTTATGGGGCAGAAATAAATAGTTAATATCTATCCAGATACATTTTAATAGTTAATATCAACAAAGATCTGATCCAACACTGTTTCAGAAATTTTTTAAAAACCTCCATCCCTAATTTAATGATTAGAGAAACAAATTTGCTAACATATTATTATCCAATTATTGTTCCTACTATGGTAGCATTTTCCATAATATATAATTAATTTGGGGGGGGAAAGATCTTTCAACTTCTAAAGCATTTTACTATCTATTACTTAGCATCTATTAAGAAAAAAATTTTTAAAAACAATTCTGACACAAATTGAAGCGTGAAATTAAGACAGTTGGAGAAGGTATCTGTACAGATCAATCTATAAATATATAAAGTAGAAGTATAAGCTTGATAAAAGATGGCTTTAAAAGATACATATACTTTATCCCTTGAAAAAGGATATAAATTATGACTATGATGTTCAAACTACTATATATTTCGAAAATATTCCTTTTCAATGTTAATGTTGTCTCCCCAAAATGATGCTAAACTTGTTAAATTGGGTTTGTAATGTCTTAAATTTAAACTTGTTTCCTACAAATGATAAGTACCATAATTAACTTTTTGAACTTAGTTTAAAAATTGGTTATTATATTATTTATTTTAGCTTTATTGCTGAAGAAAATCTGAATTTGAGAAACTTTATTGAAATTCTAGTATAAGCATTTTTCATTATTTAAGTGAAAGATTGCATTTAAGAAAGCATCAAACAAGGCTGAAAACTACAAACTAATATCCATAACATTAAAACATACCTGTAAAAGTATGAGCACCCTCTGACACTATTGTGACTGAAATGTTCACTGTGCTTTTCATTCCCAAAATCTTCAAGTGGATCTGACCACAAAAGATCGCACATGGGTCCAAATGCCGGAGGCTCCTTAAATCGATCAAGCTGCGAGCAAAGCAACAAAATTTTAGTTTAATTTTGTACAATAGGTATTTAAATTAAAAACCATAAAATTATAGGCAGACAGGTAGTTTAAAATGTTTCCACTTTTCTATACAAGTTATGAAAGTTCACAACCCTCAGAAAAATATGACAAATGAAAAGAAAAAAAAATTTAAAACTTCAAACTTAAATTAATTCATGTAATATTTTACCTTTTAAAAAGAGTTTGTAACTAAGTAAAATTTTTTTTATATCAAAATCACATTTTTGGTTATAATAATACCGTAGCTGATTGTCCAAGAAAATGCTGCACCTGGGGTTGCAAGTATTCAAATCTGACTAAATAGGCATATGAAACACTTTAGCTACTTTTAAACAGCTGTTAGTTTTCAGTCGATAGATAACTATGTGATAATCCCCTATATTTCCCTTTTCCCCCCTTTTACATCTACTATACTTTGATGAAAAGCTTTGTTTTTGAAAGAGGAAAAAAGTCAGATAATTTAAACAAAAGAGTGAAATTATCCTTTAAAATAAGTTTTTTTTTGTGGATAACATTAGCATTATGCAAATACGACTACTTACACTAAGAATATGAATGTGGAATAAATATTAAGCATAATTGTTGCACTAAAAATTTTTACAAATATAACAGACATAATCACAAAAATTCACACATTTTATAGATAAAGGAAAACAATTCAAATAGCTAATTTAGTTTTAAATTGAATGTAGCATTAAAAAAGTTAACCTTTCTTATATCATCCAAGTTATGAACTTCAGGGGAGAGCCCGCCATGAACACAAAGGAATTGCTGATTCATAAGAGCAGATAAAGGTAGGCAGTCAAAGGCATCCATACAGGCATCATACACACGTTCTGAATATTTAATTTTACCTATAATAGTTATTATTTTGTAAATGTCAAACCAAAGTAAGTTGAGTAAAAAAAAAAGATAAAATAAAACACTAAATAAAATTTAAGGCAGCGGTTCCTGATTTTTTCACGCTATGGAACCCAAAATGATTAAACTTCTTTCGACAGAGCTGCAACTTAACAAATAAAGTATATAAAGACAATTGGAGAAATATTAATAATCAATGAAAGACTTTATTTTGAAAATACTTAATAAGAGGACTGAAATTTTCAATTTTTTTTTTATTTTTTCCCCTTTAATAATCTTAGAATTGGTTTTTTGTCCAACAGTTAAATTATCAGTCCTGAAGCTGTATCTAGTTTAATTATGAATTTGTTTTTGGTGTACATACATAAGCTCAAAATGAACAAAATAAGCAGAATTATGGTTTTCTTAAAAGAACTGCTATAAATGTTGAAAAAGTTACATTAGGAAAAACATATTTCTTTATTAATGAATATAGTTATTTCATTATGATTTTTAAAGAGTGATGGGAAATAATAATGCAATGTCGAGCATGTTATTTTCATAATTCATTTTTTATATTGTTAGAAAAAAAATTACATTTTTTTAAACAAAAAATTGCCTTTACTTTTTAAATTGGCATTACTTTAAATAATTCGATAAAGAAAACTAAAACTTTCAATAAATAATGGATTAAAGATCTAAATATAATTACAGGTTTCAAAAATCATTACTGGTTAAAGAAAAAAATCTTAATTCTCAGAAACCCAGGGCTCCGCAGAACTCCAACCACTGATCTAATATATTTAATAGGCATACTAATTAAACAAATTAGTAAAATAGATTAACCTCAGATAAAGACAAATGATTTGTTTACTAAATATTACTTAACTTAACGAGTTCTTCTGGTTTAAAATAAAAAGAACTTTTTGAGATGGGGTAACTTATAATGTGGTTAATTTTAAAAAAATGGTAAAATGTAATTATTTAAATTATTTTTTAGAAATTAGAATACACACTCCTAAAAACAAAAACTGAACTTGATCCAACTAAACAAAATTTAAATCTCTAAATACTAGATACATTTGGGCAAAGATTATTCTGTCAAGCATATTTCTCAATTAAATTACATTAAAAAAACAGGTCTGAAAACAAACAGGTCCTATGCCAAATTGACTACAAGTCAAAGGTTAGCTTACAAGCAAAAAAAGTATATTTTGAATAATTTCACTTCAAACCTTGGTCAACTGAAAAGTTTTAAAAAAAAAAATCTTTTTTTTTTTTTTACTAATGCACAAGTGACAAACATATTTCAAAATAAATAAAATAAACTAACTTAATATACTTATACTAATAAACTTAAAATAACTAATGCCTTATTTCCAATTATATATTTTTTCCCCTTTAGCTCTCAAATAATATTTAAAGTTACCCAAAATGAACAAAATACATTTTTTCCAGATTTTGAAGGAAAAAAAGATTTTATAAGCTTGAAATTTTTTCCTGAAAAAAAATATATCAAATGTGAAAATAAAAATTTGTCCTTCACTAATATAATTACTAATTCAACCACAACCTTATACAAATCATAGAAAAAATCATATCTGGCGCAATTATGTATACAAACAAACTCCTTTTTAAAGAGATAGGAATATTATTCAATATTTTTTTCATTATTAATTTAATAAATTTATCAGGGTTAATAATAATTTCAGCAAAACAAATTTAAAGTAAACTGAGGCCTGTAAGCCACAGAGTTTCAAAGGCTGTAATTCTCAATAGCTGTTCAACTGAAATTCTTAGGAATTCTGAGTAATCATCATAAATTTTTGGACACTTTTCATTAATTTTAAGCTAAATAAAGTATAATTCTTCAAATTCCTTAATTTTATATATGAATTAAAAATACTCACATTTATCATAAATATTTGTTTTATAAAATTATATATTTCTTCAGAACTAATCAGAAATTAAACTTGAAAGTATTTTTTAAACATACATAAAGTTAAAATGCCGTAAATTAAAAAATTTTTATTCCATAGTACGACATTTTTATTTCCTTTAGAAGTGTTTAGGCATTAATATACAGGGTGTTTATAAAGTCCCAGACCCATTTTGATGTTTAATAACTCATAATAAAGATAGATTAAAATTAATAACATAAATGGTTAGATAGACTCAAAAAGTTTCATGACCTTCGTCAATGAACTTTCACGTGTGCCCCCTTCGTCGCACGGAGAATATCAAGTCGATAGTCAATTTCACACCAGGTAGCGGCAAGTATGTCGGCATCCACAGAGGCTATTGCAGCTGTAATTCGGGCTTTTAGGTCAGCAATGTTCATGGCATCAATGGCATTGTTAATCGCCATAATGTGCGCATATGAGGATCTGAAAACCTCCATGAATACCGTGAGGCACAAAGTGATTCTCCAAAGGTTAATGTGTGGTGTGGACTATTGCACGACAGAGTCATTGGGCCTTTCTTTACAACAGAAAAGACGGTCTCATCAGTCGTATACTTAGACATGTTGGAAAACTTCGTATTTCCACAACTAGAAGAGCTTCAGCCACATGTCTTTTTGCAACAAGTTGGTGCACCACCTCATTGAGGTATCATCGTCGTAGTTCTTTGAATGATCATTTTCCAGGAAGATGGATTGGGCGAGGAGGTCCAATTCCTTGGCCACCCAGATCACCTGATATAACGCCACAGGACTTTTTTCTTTGGGGATTAATAAAGGACAATGTTTACAGGAGGATCGTGTCGAACATTGATGACCTAAAAGCCAGAATTACAACCGCAATAGCCTCTGTGGATGCCGACATGCTTGCCGCTACCTGGCGTGAAATTGACTATCGACTTGATATTCTCCGTGCGACGAGGGGGACACACGTGAAAGTTCATTGACAAGGGTCATGAAACTTTTTGAGTCTATCTAACCATTTATGTTATTAATTTTAATCTATCTTTATTATTTTGTGAGTTATTAAACATCAGAATGGGTCCGGGACTTTATAAACACCCTGTATTATCATCATATAAATATCAAATTACAATAAAATTTAAAATGACATTAAATTATCATCATGATAACCACAAAATAAAGTTTTAAACAAATTAACCTTTTATACATTCTCACATGAAAAAGAAAAGTGCTTACATTCTGTTTTAAACGTGAAATACTCAGTTAGATGTCGACACTCATGATTTCCTCTCAGCAAAAATATTGTAGTGGGATAATTCAACTTCAGAGACCATAAATAAAGAACACACTGAAATAAAATTGACCCTGTATAATTGATGACAATAAATATCATGATTTTTTAAAAAAGTGAAAACACATTCTTAATTACAACCATAAAATTTATTTCATCACAGCCAAAAGTAGCACATCATATCAATTTTAATAGTGCTTTAGAAACAAAAAATTCTTATTAGCATAAAGTATTTTATCATATAAATTTTTAATACAAAATATTGTGCCTTCTTTCAGTGTTTTCACTACAGCGTGAGAACGCGAGAATCTCGCATATTTTTTTCTTTCCTCGCATTAAAAAATTATTAACACGAGAAGTTTGCGCACCTTATTAATGAATTTCAAAATGCGTTAATCTCGCGAATTTTGGAAAAAATTTAGTCTTCCGCATCGCTTTTCTTCTTCGATCTTTCATTATTTTCAATATTGGTCCTCTTTATCTAGCTTCTCTATTTACCAGTATTGTTTAGAACCAGAACACCCCCCTCAAACCCCTTTCAGAACACATTTTTCTGCAGCCACGTGTTCACTGTAAGTAAGGTTTCTTCATATAAAACGTTAAAATTTTTTGTGCCTGAATGTGAGATGCACAAATACATTGTTAAGACAAATGTAGAAACGGTAAAAACGAAACAAATACGGATATTTAACGGATATGGATCAAATACTAGCATGAAGTATGAACTTGGAAATAACTTCAACATATTTCGCGATTTTAAGGCAGAAATAATTTAAAAGCCTATGCTGGCTGATGAAGAGGATAGGAAAGTGTATGCACAATGCTACAAATGTAATTAGTGTTTTCGGATAATTCAGCATGTGTTGCAAGGTCATTTAGCATCCAAAACCGGATTAAGACAAAATATCGTAACAGATTGATTGATGAGCATTTGAGCAACCTAATGAGAATAGCTGATGAAAAAGTAGATATAGAACATTTTCCATATGATGATGCAGCAAAAATATTTAATGCTTAAAAAATTAGAAGATGTTAAAAATGTTTTATAATTAAAGAAATATTTTTTTTTCCAAGTCTATTCGTGTTTTTTTTTATTTATTATTATTTTTTTTTTTTTTTAGAAATCACACGTAATTATTTGAATCTCACCCTGTTTTTGAGAAAGGGTGCGAAAACCTCACACATTTTTTTTTTCTGTAATGAAAACACTGTTCTTTTAAATTTAATAGTAATATGTCAACTAATAGCTTAAGACTGTTGTAATATATTGTGAAAGTAGAAAAATCTTGTATTCTCATATCCAGAGAAAAACTATAAGCTTAACCCTAAGTTAAGTTAAGCTTTACCCTACTGACAACTGATAAAGAGAAAAAAATGTTATGCATAAAGTATTTAGTTTTACTTAAAAGTGGAAACTAGTTTTTTTTATTAAAATAAAAAATAAAAGAAAATTTATTGTTTGTCTTAACTGTCAAATATTATACAAAGAAATACAGCTTACATTTAGTAAAAGAAAAATTTTAAGCATTTTACAATTAGCAAAAATTTTGACTTGAAAGCAATAATTTTTTCTCATTAAAACATTTTTTTTTCTTTCCAAAATAAAGGCCCTCAGCTAGGAAAATTAATCAAATATTAATAAGAAACTTATACACAAGTTAAATAGTTTAAACAAAGAAAAATAGTTTAAAAAAACAAACCTCTATGCTAAAATATCCTCTATCCACATAATCTCCAAGAAATAAATATTTAGTTGTAGCAGGCGGACCTCCAACTTCAAATAATTTCATTAAATCAAAAAACTGACCATGTATATCTCCACAAACTGCAAAGATGATTGAAATTAAAAACAAACATCAGTTAAATTAATATATTTTTATCATTTATTATTATAATTTAGGATTTATTATTATTATTTTTTAATTAGAATTTATTACTATTTTTTGTTTTTTAATTTTCTTCTTTTTTAGCACTACAGCCTGTCACAGGCCAAAGCCTTCTCCATGAGTTCCCTCTATCTGACTCTGTCTGGAACCATAGATTGCCATTGGTTGACTCAAAGATTCCTCCGTCTAAAATCTTTTTCAACAGAATAAACTCGTTTGGATTTTTTTCTTTTCTTTTTTGTTTAAACAATATGAATTATAGTGGAAAGGCAGCTAAACAATATTTCTGAATGTAGGATTCTTATAAACCTATTGTTTACTATATATATATATATATATATATTAATAATATGATAAAAATATATATATTTCCTTCTTCATTTTTTAAAAGCAGTTATTTGAAAAATTTAACGTATAGATTATATTCTACAACTTTATTTTTCTCTTAAATCATAATGTTAAAAACATTGGGAAATAATAACCATTGATAACTAAAATACAAAATATGTCACATGGGATTTAAAACAAACAAATTCTTAAAAATAATATTTGAATACACATGTTGAACATAATAAGAAAGAAGTGAAAAGTTTTCAAGGTAAACAATTTCACAATATGAAGGTTGCATAATCAGGAAAATAAATTCATATTAAAGCACAATAGAAATAAAAATAAATATTTCTACTTTCTGTTCCTTACAATAAATAAATAAAATATCAGAAATATTAATCCCTTTCAATAAAACTGATAGGAAACTAATTCTACATTTTTGAAAGCTATTTACATTGGTTTTAGATTTTTTAAAAAAGTTTTGAGGAATTAATTTTGCAGTTTGCAAGAGTAGATATAACTTTAAAGGAATAAATTTACATTTATATGGTCGATTTTTTTAAAAAAGAAATATTTTTTAATGCAGCAAAAATAATTTATTATAAAAATTCAGGTAAAATTACTAAATTTTCCTTTTGCAACAAAAGTTAATTGTGGGTGCAAGTTTAGTTAATGCCTCTTAGAGAACAAACTGGACAAAATTTTATAAAGAATCATTTTAGAAAACAGTTAATGATTAGGATAAGAATATGTTTTGAGCTATCTCATATAACAATGTCAGTTTTTGAAACAAGATGATGCAGTAGCCATTTTAATACATTAGTCATTCAAATACTACCAATTAACTTTTTCAAATTTATTTACATAGCTACCAACATGGATAGAAAAAAAATCCCGTAGATTTTTCAAAATATAAATTTCACGATAATTGTTGAATTATGTACTAACTATTTTACACATAGGGAATTTTATAATTATCAAAATACAAAAATTAATATTTTACCGTTCTCATTGCAACTAAATATGCTTGAAATGTCATGTATTATGTTTACCCATAATTTTGAATAGTAATTAACAGATATTTAATTCATCATTAATTAAAATTTTTTTTTCATTAAGTTCAAAAAGGAGTTCAGAAAAAAATTAACTAAACATTTTAGAACAAAAAGAGTTTTAAACTGATTTCTATAAATGAGGTTTGCTTCATTATATATAAGTAATATTTATTTAAATATTCAAGCAAGCAATAATCTGTGAAAAAAATTCTATTTCAATAGGGAGTTTTTTAGAAAACGTACTCAACAAACTCTCAAATGTACAAAAACCAGGTGAATTTTTCTTAAACCAGTAAAAACTGGCAAAATCCAGTACAGTTGGCAGCTATGTATTTACAAAATAACAAACATTTTAAGCTCCAATTAATTATATATCTGCTACTTCCAGTACTCTTTAAAGAGGAAAAAGAAAGAGAAAATTTTGATTATCAGTATCATTAGCATTAAATCTTGATATTAGAGATAAGTTCAGATTGACTTTGAAAGACCAAGGCCCATAATATACTACCATTTTAAATATTATTTTAAAAAACTTATTATGCTAAAAGACTAACAGTTTTGGGAAATTTCGATTCAAAAAGAAATTTTCTTCTAAGGAAATATTAGGCTCAAAGAATTTTCCGCACTCCTGCTTATTTGTTCATGAATATTTCCAATAAATCATGACAATAATGTATTCCTTGATAAGCAAACAATTTTTAATTTACAAAAAATATAAATGTTTGTTTAAAGGAGTTAATAAATTTTTCAATCAATCAATTCAAGGGTTTAATTAAGTTACTATCAATATTTAGTACAGATATTAGAATAAATTTTTTAATTAAATGTTGTTTTATCATGTTATAATAGTTTTAGTAAGTCTACATTCCAATTTTTAAAGCTTAGCATCAATCAAAGGAATACTTTCGAATTTCCATAAGACAGAGGGCTACAAAACTAATTTTTTTGTAACCGCAGACTTCAGGAGAGAAGGTGTTAAAATGGGAGTAAATGAAAATTGATTTTACATATAATGAATAGATGATTCTTGTATGTTTTTTAAAAGATGATTGTTGTTTTATTTTAATTTTTAATAATTAAACAAGTAAACAGATTGGATAAATTGCAATTTTACACATTTTTAAACCTAATTATTTAATATTTTCTACAAAAAGAATTTTTATTTTTGACATAAATTGTCAAAACCAAAAGAGAGTTTAACATCAAAATAATTCAAGAACATAATTGATTGATCACTTGTAATTTTATTTGTATTTTTATTTATAAATACTTCATATTTATAATAGCTAATCATTATCCTTACACCAAAATTTTGGAGTTTTTGCCAATTGTCAAAAACTTGCCAAACCTGATAAACAGATTTTTTTTTTTTTTTTTTACAAAATCATGAATGAATTTTAGTAAAATACCTGTGACAGGCGCTTCAATATCAATCATAGTTTTTTCAGCCCTTAAAAGAGCAGCGCCTTCATTAATAATTTTTAAAGCACAAGGTTCATCCAATCTTCCTTCTAACACAAAATGCTGTTTCAGAACATCCATTCGCGGCTTTCCATTTTTAGAATCGAATACTTCACTAATATTCAGCTTATGGCTGGGCGGAAAAGGAACGCCTAAAAAATAATTAATAACAATGAATAATAGAAATAGGAAACTTGAACAGCTTCATTTTTCGTTTGAAAACTGCTGTTTTTAAAAAGTCGCTAACTTAACTTTATATACAGATAGTTATTTTTTTTTAAAAATTTAATATTGAACTTCAAATAATTTTAAGGTTAACTTTAGGAACATAACATACAAACTCACTATAAGTTGAAAGATTTACTTATAACAGGAACATTCACCTTTTTATTAGAAAAAAAAAATTATATAGAAAATAATTGAGAAAATTTTTTATAATATTTCATAAACTCTGTACATTTTTAGTCTGAATATTAACCTCAGATTCGGTAAACTGCTAAAATTAAAGAAGGTTAAAGAAACTGCTACTATTATTAAGAGTATTGTAAATATTCACATCAGATTTTTTTAAATATTATTCTTTTTAAAAAACACATGTTAACATCTTTGATTTATAACGTTAAACTTTAAAAATAGACTTATAACTAAGATTTTACTAAAAATTTACATGGCAACATATAAAACTATATCACTGCATTAAAAATTGTTTAATGAAAGCAAATATACGATTAAAATGTATTAAAAATTGAACAGAAATGTGTTATTACAACTAAAAAAAGAAACCTAAAAGAAACCCAAAATTAATTTCACTGATATTTCACTACAATAACATATGAAAACTAATGAAAATTAGAATAACATTTCTTTTTTTTTTTTTTTTTGCAGTATCTTGAAATTTAACAACTGTCCATTATCAAGGGATATGTATAAGATTCTGCTTTCATAATTTAGTAAAAAAATAAACAAATGAATAAAAGTTTAATAAATTTAGGGAAAAAGTCTTTTTTCATTTAAATAAATTATACAACCATTAAATAGTATTTACAAATATTTAATCTCTATTATTACAGACAGACAGAGTGCCGATTGAAGATGTCATTCATCAACTTTTCGAAGCAAGAATTTTGTATTGGTCAGTTTCTAAAATGAAAAATATTGTAAAAAGGCCATTTTTAAGATAAAATGTTTTGTAAATTATCTGTTTTAAAGATAAAGTAATTTGAATAGGATCTTTTAGTGGCTGAAATTTATTCTAGAGAGACCCCTGTTAACTCTCTAACTAAAATGCAATAAATTCATAACTACAACATATTTTTTATTATTATTTCCAATGAATGGCTCATTAAAAGACAATTGAATATCAAAAGGATAACAATATATCTATAAATGAAAGCGAGCAGTCCAATAGCGTTCCCAGATTGATGTCCGGGGAAGAGTAAGGCATCTGAACAGACGAGACAAGTCTATCTCTTCGTGGAGATCCTACAAGGTATAAAAAGGATCCGGAACCACTCTAATGCACCATAGATGTTTATTCAGGTAATTGTGTCCGGATATCAGACAAAACATAGTGACAGATTTCCTCCTAGGCCCTCGAGGGACATGGAGAATCAGTTTAAACCATGGCATGTTCGAATTGCAATTTTTGAGTTCTTTGCGGAAAGAGTCCCTGAAGATGTTCTTTATTAGACATATGATATTATTAAAAAGAAGTCTGGGATTCTCTGGTGGACAATGGTCTCCTTTTTTTCTGCCAAGACATCGGCCCTCTAATTTCCCTGAATTCCACAGTGGGTCAGAATCCATTGGAGTATTAGTGTTTTAATATTACTGGCAAACCAGTTGAGAAGATTTAAGTAATTATCTAGGATTAGCTGGGTGTATCAATCACTTGATGTGCATGAATCATACAATTTTTGAAAAAAAGCCTAGACGTAGCCAAAGTTGTGTCAGAACTTGGTAAATGGCTTCAATCTCCCCATCAAAAGCTGATCGATAAGTAGTACCATTGGGAGCATAAAGACAAAAAAGTCCACAGTAAACACCAGCACCAGCGTTAACACAACCACTTATTCAGGAACCATCAATTAATTCTTAACCATTCCTCCTCAGGTTAAAAGCCCTTTGTTTTGA
Organism: Parasteatoda lunata; assembly: GCA_949128135.1. Taxonomy (NCBI): domain Eukaryota; kingdom Metazoa; phylum Arthropoda; class Arachnida; order Araneae; family Theridiidae; genus Parasteatoda; species Parasteatoda lunata. The sequence continues at coordinate 55,714,685 of OX421979.1, read as the reverse complement.
GAACGAGAGTTCTTAAAACTGTATCGCTAGTCCCTACTTTTGAGCAAGATCAGATCAAGGCAGAGAGAAAATCCTTTGTTAATAATAGGGTTGATGGGAAGAAAGAAGTGTGCAACCACGAAATTCAAATCAAACTTAGATATATCTGTAACTCCCTGCAGAAATCCAATTTGTGTTTTCATGTTTCTCCCATGAACTAGAGAATGCAGATTCCACAAGGTCAATGACCCAGAAGTTCTAAGTATTTTCTCCCAAAGGAAAATGGCTTTTACACGAATAATAATCTTGAAATGCCTGTTATCCGTGTTGAGCAGCACACAGTCAATAGGTGTAGTTTTCACAGCTCCCATAATCAATCCCATAGCCTGATTTTGAAAAATCTCAAGAATGAACCTGCTCTGATTCTGAGATCAGTGGCTAGCAACAGTAATCCAGAACGGGTAAAATATAAGTTTTGTAAGAAGAATTCAAAATGGCTTTTGAGCAGTCCCGATAGGAGCCCGCTAGTATTTTTAAAAGATTAAGTCTTTTCAGAGCACGACAGATAGTGTCTTCCGAATGAGATCTCTGTGTAAGTTGTCACTCAAAACCCCACCCAAGTATTTGAAGTTATCAGATGATGGTTTCTCGCAACCTTTGTAATAAATTTGTGAATGAAAAGGTTGGTGCGTGAAAGAAAAAGACTCTACAAATGTCTTGTCGAAGTTGACCTTCATATTATTCAATTCTGTTCATTTTTCAATAACCAATATGGCCTTTCGCAAGGAACTTTCAATGATCTTAAGTTACAATATGTAATAACAAGCCTATTTAATGCTAAAATGTAAATGAGTTTAAAGTACAGCATAGCACAATATTCTCTGCTACAAACTAAAATTCAACTAGTGGCTATACCCTTCCAGTTGGTCCCTTTGTGTGATTTTTTTAAAAATTTATTAATTTAGAAATTCTGAATTCAAAATTTAAATTTTATATAGATTCTGGAACAAAACAGTTGATTCAAGGAAATACAATAATTAATATATTATAGGATTATTAGTTCAATAGATTTGAGACGCAAAATTTCTTACAGATATGGGCATAAAAAAAATTATAGAGCTTTTTAAGAACTAATAGTGCCAATTAATACTAATCACATAGTGTCAATTAATACTAAAATAATTTTTCTTTGGTGCAATAAAAACACTAGCAATTTACTGTCACAATCAAATTATACGCCAAACTGTGTATAATTTACATAGTATTTAAATTATACCTAGGTTGATATTAACTAAGTACACTATACATAACTTACAAAGTAAGGAGAGTTTATGTTAATAGATCTACTTTTCAGTTTTGGTTTTTTACCTCATTAAAAAAATATCAATGAAGTTTTTTTTTTTTTTTTTTTTTTTACAAGATAAATAGCTTACTTCTCACCAATCAAAATTTTTTTTAAAAAAGTTCTGTTGGAAATTTTACTTAAATAAATTCCTTTGGGAGGAAAAAAAAAAAACCTGAACAGTGAACTAATTTAATCCAACACTGTAGTACATTGGTCAACTACATGACCAAAAAATATACAGAAACAATATTGAAAGATAAATATTAATCACTCTAAAGATTAATGGATTTAAAGTTTAATAAAATAAGTCTAATTGCCAAAGAAACACAATATTTCCTTTTGTTGAAAACCGATATTAGTCAAAAAACATATCAGACAATAGCAGTGCAATTAAAAGTCTGATATTTCCTGAATCAGGCTCAGGAAAAATTAGACATCTTTATACATTTAATAAACATTTGTTAAACATAAAAACTATTTTTACTATCATGTTCATTATATGACATTAAAAATATACAATCTCAAAATCCTATACCTGTAAAAATTTTTATCTTAGTCTTACTTCCTTATAAAAAATTATGTTTTATAACAATTTAATAGTTTTTTTTAAAAATTTAAGTACTCAGCAATTTTTTTGTTCATTTTTAGAAGCATAGGTTTAGGTTTAAGATAGTTTCCTTAAAAAGTCTTTCTAGCCCATTTATCTTTAGAGCTATGTTTTAAATTTTGTTCCAGTTTAATAAAAGGTGAAAAGCAACATTTCAGACAAAAATTTTTTATTTAAGGTGAATAAAACTACAATAGTGTAATTTTTGTACAAATGTTCATGAGGAAAGTTTATTAGTAGAGAACCTGTAAATGTAACAAGCTGTTATATTGTAAAATGTTGCTTAGTGAAATAATTGCAATTTATTGCTCTATTTCTACAGAAACAAATTTGAGATGGTACAGTAGTATAGTTTAACAATTATGTAGCGATGCTAAATTACAACTTGTTCAAATAAAAATGGCACACTTTCACTGAGGCATATGATTCTTTTGTAGAATTTATAGTACTAGTAGTGCAACATGTTGATGGAAAAAACAAGCAAACATATTTAATAGTATAAAAATAATTAAGCCCTGTCCCTTGGTCCAATCAACTCACCTCCCCTTATATGTGATATTTACAACAAAAAAAAATTTGACTTGCAAACTTTAGTTTTTCTTCTAAAAAAATTATGGAAGATATTATAATAATATTACTAATAATATTATTAAATTATTATTAGAGCTTTAATTTAATTTAGAAAAAAAATGCTAAGTAAAATTAAGCTATACAATTACTTTAGGCAAAAGCCAAAGTTTACACTTGCTTTATAATACATACCTGTATTTGTACAGCTGAAATAAAATAATATCAATTTAAAAAAATACTAAACATTTCTTCTTTTTTCATTAGGAACCATAACTGCTGAAAAACTTTCAATAACCGACAACAAAAAAATGATTGAAATTATAGAAATATCAATTTTCAAATAAATATGAAATTGCAGAACTTAAATATAAAATACACTATAAATCATCCTAATTCAACATACATTAATCATAACAAACATATTTTGTAATTCTAATAAACATTATACACTTTAAAATACTATTTTTTCATAAAATATTTAATAAAATTAAAAGAAATTTAAAATTTGATTGCCGATACATTAAAAAAAGCAATCTAGCATGAAAGCTCTATCCTTTATAAAATATGCATTAAATGTTACAAGGTTAACTATCTAGGCCAGAAAGAATTATTGATCTTTCAATTAGCAAGATAATAAATACCAATAAGAAAGCTCACTTATTACATAAGTTATTTCAAATTGTATCTATTCCGTGAGAAGAATTACCCTATGAGGAAAAAGCTATAAAAAATAGACTTTTCAAACACAGCAATTTCAGATACTAACTTTTTACAATACGATCAGATGGTACCGCTTTAACGTTATTAGCTGTCATAATGATGCATAAACTAAATTTAATTATAAATAACCAATTACTGAAAAGATTTGTTTTTATTAACTACAAACTGAAAGAATTTAATATTTAGCATCCATACTGCAATGAACGATTCGTTTCGGCACTACTAGTAGACGACGTTGCCAATGTGGGACTTAAATACCGAAACCACCTGTTAAATAATAAAATCCAGGTAGAAGTTGTATGGAGAAAACGAAACTAAAGTAACACGAAACTCTAATGAACTGTGAAATAAATTTAATTGTGATAGCTTTTAATACTCAAAATAAAATTATTAAAATAAAAAAACAAAAACCGACGAAGAGTTTGCACATTCAAGGATTTTTATTTCATGTATCAATAAATTTAAAAATAATTAATGATATTTTAAATCAAGCAGAATCATGTAACGAATTTTTTCATAGATCATTAATTTAGTTATTGTAATATTATATTCAAGTTAGTAGAGTTGACACGAATATTCTGGACGATTTATTTGATTGAAATTAATAATTCGAGGATATTTTTAATATTTTTAAAAATGCATTTTATTTAAATTAATTACATCAAATGCTACATACAAGCCTTTTTGTCTTTTTTTTTTTTTTTTTTCTCCCAGAAAATAACAAAAAGTCACAAGCTGTACGATTTCCTAGTATATTTTTCATTGTTCGCATAATGAACGGTTGCAGCGCGGTAATACCTGACCGTTTTTTCAGTTTGTGAGCTAATCTTAGTTTTAAATCAAGAATGAGAGGGGTTTTCAACTGATTTCGTACAATCGGAACACAAAGTATAAAACATGTTTAAAAAGTGTTCTGTTCTGTTATCATGTTTAACAAGTTTTAGTTTCAAATTTTCAATATATTTATGAAAATATTGAATTTTATATGGTAATTTTGTTATTTCTTTGTAAGTGACCCTAAACTTCAAATTGCTTTTTGACAGATTGATTTCATGCGAGAAAAATTAAATAAATTAGGTTTATATACTGATTTTTTTTTTTGTAAAATGTTTAGTGTAAATGCTCTAATTAATTTATCACTTTTTAGCTTCTTAAAAAAAACCTTTGCAGGAAGAGACAGCACCGTTTCCCCATCAAATTAAAATTTTTAATGTTTTCTCAATTCTTGAATCTATATGAAACTAGCATTATCTTATCAGATATATATGATTATCTTAAAACGTCTCCTTAAGGAGATGAAAGAAACAATAATGTTGGTAAAAATTATCGAAGGTTTTGATAGTGAGCCATAAATGAGAAGTTCAGTGTAAGAATGTTTAAGAACAATATTTTAATTAATTTTTTTAAGTCGGCAAAAAACTGTGTATATAAGCTGTTTATGATGGTTTTATCGACAACGACAATATTTCCGTATCGTGATCTGTAGCCCCTACTACAATCACTAAAGTGCCAAATAGATTTTAAACTTTAAAATTTTTATAAAAAAAAAATGTTTATATGTTTACCTGGGGTTGGCTATGAGCTATACATTTCAAGTTTGTCCTGTGTCTGTGATGTTTTGTTTTTGTTTCCCACAGGCTGCTGCCTGAAAGTTGCCAAGACTTGGCAATTATTCTGTCACAGATCAGGATACAGAAATCTCCTGATTTTTTCTATCCTTTCTAGAAACTTCCTAGAGAGATACATCAGAAAATTTTTTGAATTTCTCCTGATTTTAGGAAACTTGTTATGGTTCACATTCAGTTAACCATCCATATATTTTTCTTTAAATTGTTTCTTGTTAACATGGCAATTTCATTTGTTGTCTTGGTAATTTCAGTTAACATGAAAAGGTACTGATAAAGAAATGTCCCCATGACGTTAAAATATCTTAAATAGTGTGAATTTATTTGCCTATTCTCTTAAAAAAAAAAAAACAACAAGCAGTATAAATAATATTAAAATTTTATTTCTTTCTCAAGAATATTTGTTTTGAAATATATAACAATTAATTAAATGTATTCTTTGTATTTTTAGGTTGCACCATATCATAAGGACCACATCAAAAACCAATTTTCTATCCACAATGTCAACAAAAGTAATGCCAAAGTTTATTAAATATGTTCTGAAAAATGTATTAAATATGTACACATGTTATATACAGGGTGATTCATAAAAGATTGGCAAAATTTTAGGAAGTGATAGTACACACCCAAACAAAAAATTTTTGTCAAAGAATGCATGGCCGAAAGCAAAACGCAAAACCGCTAGAGGGCGTCAAAGTTTATGTTCTTATATGAGGCAAAGACACACAAAGAGCGATGAAGTTAAGTTATAAAAGCAAATTTAATGGCATGTGATTACAATAAGTCTTCAAAACAGTGGCCTGCAGCGGCTATGCACGCAGTACAATGGCGAAAAAAAGATAGGCAAACATTCTAAAACACACCAGGCATATCACGAACTTTCCCTGCAGCGGCTGAAAGCTTGGCGACAAGTTCTTCTGCAGATTCAATGGGAGTCTCATACATAAGAGCCTTCAGCTGTCCCCACAAAAAGAAATCGAGATCTCGATTTCTTTCGACATGAAAGATCTGGCGAGCACGGTAGTCAAGCTATAGGATCAGCTCGCCCAATCCATTGGTTTGGAAAGGTTACGTCCAGATAGTTTCGCACTTCTCGTACGTAATGAGCTGGTGCTACGTTCTGCTGAAACTAAATGCATCATTTGCATCAAAGTTTCCAAATGAGCCAGCACCTTTGCGTTTTGTTTTCGACCATGCATTCTTTGATAAAAATTGTTTGCTTGGGTGTGTACTATCACTTCCTAAAATTTTGCCCATCTTTTATGAATCACCCTGTATATGTTTTTATATCTAATTTGAAATATAATCTGATTAATTGCATCAGCAGATCTCTCTGTGTATTATTTCATTAGTTATAAAATACACATTAATTTTACAGTTAAAGTTTTTCAAAGCATGCCTTGGTCTTGTTAATGTCATTTTGGAAACCACAAATGAATTTTTAAAAATAAGAAAGCTCTTTCAGCCTTTTGAATTACTCCTTATGTGAATTTGTGCAAAATTTTCTTTGCCAAACACAGTATCCCTGTTTAATAAACCATGGGTAAAAACTGTTTTTCTCTTCAGAAAAGCACACAAAACTGGTCGACAGCTAAAGAAATATTATATCCTAAACCAGTGTTCCCCAACCTTTTTTATCACTGTGGACCTGTCAATGTTTGATAATTTTACTGCGGCCCGCTGTGGAGGGGGGGGTGATTGTTTATACTTTAGATTATTTCGATTTATTAATTTTAATTTAATTGCATTTAAACAAGCCTTCAAAATAAAACACAGTTTTACCAAAAAATAAATATAAAGTGATTTAACATTTTAACTTACTAGAACATTAAATCAATGAGAACCATTGTTTCTTTGCAATGAGACTGTTCCATGTAGGGGGTAATCAGAGACAATGACACCCGAATTGTGTTGCTTAGGTCCAGTTTATTCCGTTGCTTTGTTTTGGTTGCTGTTACTGCAGAAAACCCCTCTTCACACAGATAGGTAGTCGACAATGGCAATAGGGATTTAAGTGCTGTGTTGGCAATCTCGGGGTATTCTGCCATGATTTTTATCCAGAAAACCGGCAGAGTTGTCTCGAACGTAGTTTTAAGGCCGCTATCATTTGCAATCTCCAGCAGTTGATTTACTTGCACAGACATGCTAGATTCGCCCGAATTGTTGACAAATGGGTTGCAGATCCATTCCTTACCAGATATTTTTAATTTGAAGTATAAACCTAGGAAGTTAAATTCAGTTTCAATGAAATGGGCGGCCCGGTACCATTTGATCCACGTACCGGTCTGCGGACTGGGCGTTGGGGAACACTGTCCTAAACCATTGAGTCTGAAATAATTAATTTGATATCGGGTTTTATTTGTATATTTTGAAACTAATTGTTACCTTAATATTTAATTTCATGTGTTTTAATATTGTATTAGTTCTCTTTTTACAAATATAATTTTCTAGTTTCATTATTCAGTAATTTTAGTAGTAGCTTTCTTTGTTGGTATCTTGGTATTAATTGTACAGTGTGCAAAAAAAAGGGACCATCCTTAATAACTTTTGATCGAATGAGCGGATCTTCATGTTCTTGGACTCAATCTTAATGTTTCGAAGGGTGACCTCAAATAGGCTAATTAATAAGTGCAGATGATATTTTAATTTACAGAATCAGACACAAAAATTTACTTTCTCTGAATAAGCATGTCTTTTTTTTGATGGATTTAAATTTCTAACTCTTAAAATATAAGAAATAGCCGCAATCTGGAAAATAATGTCCCAATCTCCAAAGTTTGTTAATCTTTGTTTTGTAAATCAAAGACCCCTTAATGTTAATCTTACTTTTTGCGTATTTCGCTATATCTCGAGAACTTTTTCTGCGAATTGAAAATTTTTGCACACGTTTATAACATTTTTTTATCCACAGATAACTTAGTAAGTATTTATCATTTAATAATGGTCAAAAAATGTTGAATTATAAGGCATGCAATTTTTTCCATCATTTTAAAGAATAAACTTTACAAAATACAAAATTTGGGAAAAATCGGCCAAATAGTTCCTTGAGAAATTTAATTTCAAAAAAGTTGCATACGTAAAATTTAATTTCTCTGGCACTATTTGACCGGTTTTGCTCAAATTTTGTATTTTGCTATGTGAAATTATATTCTTTAAAATTATGCAAAAATTTATATACCTTACAATCCAACATAATCATAATCAAATTTAATTGTTAAGATTTTTTTTTTTGTTACTTATAATATTTTACTTTTTAGACTGAACAATACGTTGGGCTTTATAAAGAAATATCAGCTGTGCCTGCTGTAACCTCTGCTGTTATCTTGCCTAAAACAAGCAACAACACACTGTTATTACATAGCACTTGGAGCTCTCAAGATTTAGTTAAGCTAGAAAAGACGAGTTTCTCCCGTGATTATGTGTTTGACAGTGAAAAGTTTAAAACTATTTCTTCAGGAATACCTTATGATACAAATTCTTTGTAAGTTATATTTAAGCTTTACTTTTAAATTTCTTTTAAGTATCTGATAGAGACACATTTAAATAGAAAGCTTGGTGTAATACTTTTAGTCTACTGATAAGGTTTTTAAATGTTTTTGAGGAGCTTGAAAAAACAAAAATATTATTTTAATGAATTAACATAGAAATAGTAAAAGCATTTTTTTAATGAATTAACATAAGGTAAAAGCATATTGATTTATTTTTTTATAAATTTTGGAAAAAATTTCTAAATATATGTTAAATATATTAAAAAATAAGATGTAAATTGTCATAAAAATAAGTTTAAAAGCTTTATTCTTTACAAAAATGTATTTAAATGAATAAAATAGAAAAATAAAAATGTTTGTTCTTAAAAGTAAGCTTTTGTTATCATAATTTTTGCAGCCGTACTTAGAAATTTGTTTGTGAAATCTATCTCTTGGTTGGTTTTTAGTTAGTGTTGATTAATATGTCACTAATTTTTAATATTAATTAATTTATTTACATTTTTGAATTATACTTGTTTTGTATTTTTAATTAAATTCAGCTTAAAAAGTTAATATTTTATATTTAATATAGAAAAAAAAATTTAAAATGAAGGAAAATATTTCTTCATTTTAGTTAATTTCATTGATAAATTCAGTCTGCATGTGCATAACAGTTCTTAGAATAAAAAATGAGCCGTGATCACTCAGTGGTTTAGGCACTGAGCTGTTGTTATAAAGAACTGGGGTTCAATCCCAAGGAAGCCCACCCAACTTCATATTGATGGGTTATCTGTAAAGTAAAAACGACATGTGCGCAGTGCTGATTATAATGACACTATCATGCCGTTGGTCGTAAAATTGTGGAGCTTTAACCTCCATAACTCCCCTGGCCTGTGATGGGCTGTTTTTAGGATGCTTTACTTTTAAGATATAAATATTTAGAAAGTCATTTTAGAGTGTAAAATTTATTATCAAATATGTTTAAATCTTTGAAATTTTCAAAAATTATTACTTTAATTCCTCAGTAATTGCATTTTTTTAAAAGCATATTTGAATTCTTATTTTTTTCTTTTAAAACCCAGAAAATTTTTTAGACGTTTCAACAGTTTTTTTTTTTTTTTAAATGATTTGAATTTCATTACTGTGTTTTTTTAAATAATATTCAGCTATTACATGCTGTAGTAATGTCTTTATAATTTTTTTAGTATGTAAATTTCTGGATTATTGTTATTATTATTATTTTTAATTTTTTGGATACTTCTCTGCATTGTTTAAGAACCACTGCTATCCCTATTATAAACTCTGTTAAAAAATAAAGTGTTAAATCATTAATTTGATGCTCATATTTTCAAGCAAAATATTATTTCTCTTTGTCTGATTTAATTAAATACAATTGTATTTAATTAAATTTATTATTTAGGGTGCATCAGTCATTTAGTAAATCAGGAGAGAAGCAGGCTATTATAAGAGGAAAAAAGTCTTCAAAGAATTCTAATGAATGTTATGATTTGGAGGTAAGTTTATCTGTATTTATGAATATTTTAAGCCATTGCTTATCTATAGAAATTTGCTTTATTTTCAATCATGTTAAGGTTCTTATTTTAGCTATATAGCAAAATAACTTTCAATTACTTTTTGGTAGATACGCCTTGTATACATAGCACATTTATTTGACATATAGTTCTAACCTTTGCTTCTTCTCAATCATTTAAGCAATGATAGGTATTGGATTGATTGATTGATAGATGAATATAACACATTTGTTATTCTTGATAAATAAATAAAAAATTTCATGAATTTTTTTTAAAAAAAATTTAATTATTTTTTAAAAAAATATCAAATTTATTTAAACAAATTTCAAAATCTAAAAAGTGTTTAAATAGCCTTTTTTTTCGCAAATTGTTCTTTACAAATTACACTTTTTAAGTTTTAACCGTAAAATCATATAATAGTGTGTAATATATTATATATAATATTACATAACATTAAACATCTACAAGGAAATCAAAATTGCACACCGACTTTCGCATGTTTTTTTGCAGCTTTTGGGCTGAAATTTTTGTTGTTGTTTTTTTCACGGTTTTTACCTTTACATTCTTTAATGGTTTGGGGGGGGGGGAAATCTGATACTAATCACCTGATGGCGAAAAAAAATTTGCATCGAATGTCAAACTCCTAATGTAAATTCATTTATTTATTTTTATGAATTTTTTTTTAAAGAATTGAATTATTTTATAAAAAAAGCTATTAAATTCATTTCTAAAAATGAAATAAAAATCTAAATAGGCATAAAATGTACTGAATGTTTGTGATTTTCTCAGGTTCATTTTTTCAAGGGTATGTGGTTTATTGATTAAATATCAACTTTCACGCATGGGTTTTGCAGGTTTTGGGCTTGAAATTTAGGTTTATTGACATTTTGCTTTTATGTTTTTTCATGATTTTGGGTTTAATTTAATGTCTTTTTTAGCTCATTGCATGCTTTGTAACTTTAAGGGGAAAACACTTTAAATAAACTATTTGACATTTCTATATTTTCTTCATGATTTATTTCTTTACACTAACTATTTTTAATCATTTCACAGATATGGAATGAGAGTAAAAAAGTAAACACATTTGAGCTAACTGATAGAGATGACCATGGAAAAATCAACACCAATGGTAAATTCATTTTTTTTTTAATGTTCTGTTGAAAAATAATTAAATTTATTACATAGATATTATCTTTTCTGTCTGTTTTCAGTGTAAATATTTTGTGATGTTTTTACCTGATGTTTTTCTCATCATTTTAATGAAATTGTTCTTTATGTTGAGAATGTTTAGCTTTCGCAATAATATTGTTTAGAACTTGTTTAAGAATGTTTGTTATTATCCCAGATCTTGAAATATGGTAATGAAAATTTATCATCTGATCTTTTTACTTATTTAGATTAAAGACAAGCTAGTATGATTAAGCTCATGTGCAACTTCCTGGGAAAATTTTCTGCTCAATGCACTACTTTCTATTTTTATTAGATTATTTTGAAATAAATGTTTTTTAAACAGGTATGATAATGCGCAAAATGATGAAAAATTATGGAGCAAATGCTTAAAGTGTTTTAAAAAAAACATTAGTTCTGTTCTAAGAAAATGGTTTTATTTTTAAAAAAAATTTCTTGATATTATGCTGTTTTAAATCTATTGTGATGCTCCAATTATATCTATTACTTTCCATATTTTTAAGTAGTTTTTATTTTCCATTTTTAACATTTGTACTAAATAACTAATTATTGGAGTTTTGAATAAAAATGTTTATCTCTATTTTCCCTTATCATGCTCCATTATACTTAACCCTGCAGGAGCAGAAGACTTCCTATTTCTTTATAAATCCCATATTTTTATAAAATGCTTAAAAAGTATCCAATCTTTCATTTAAATCCTATATATTTAAAAATATTCAATCTATTTTTTAAAAAAAAAAATTTTTTATGATTGCCAGTTTTACAATTATCCAGTAGCAAAACAAAAAATGGAACTTTGTCAAGCTACTTTGTCAATTCTGTAGCATTGTTACTCCCGATTATGCTTGAAAATTGTGTTGATAAACTGACTGATGAGAGGCATATCCAAATGGTATAGATATTCTTAAAGAAACTGAAAATGTTGCTTTATTAAAGGCTTATAGTTTTTGGGACTTGTGGGAGTGGAATGGTGGGATATCCTGTCATAGCAAAGCTTATAATGAAGGCAGTTCTGTATCAAAAATAGATTTATTAAATAAAAGTTCTTAATGTTATGTTGTTTTAAATCTGTTGTGATATTCCAATTGTTTTTAATACTTTACATGCTTGTTATTAATTTTTGTTTCCTATTTTTAACATTTGTACTGATTGACTAAGGATTAAAGTTGGTTTCTTAACCAATTCAGGGTTGTGAATAGACATATTTATCTCTACTTTCTCTTATGACGTTACGTTATACTTTACCCGGCATTATACTCACCCTTTGCCTTCCTATATCTTATAATTCCCATATTTTTATGAAATGTTAAAAAAGTGTCCAATCTTTAATTTAAATCCTATATATTTAAAAAAATGTATCCGGGTAAATTTTTACTTTAGTAACTACTTTTTTTTTACAAATATTTATAGTTATCCCATAGTTTTATAGTTATCCCGTAGTAACTAGAAATGACTTCTTTGTTTATTGTCAGAAGAGCATGTTACTTCCCTTCTGATAACCTTTCTCTATCTTTTCCTAAATTATATCAAAACACTAGTTCATTCATTAATTGTTACCTTATTGTAATTATTATTTTAAATTAATATTGTCTTTATTACTTAAAATTATTTGTATGATAATTTAAAACTATATATAACTTTTCAAAGTTGTTTCTTATTTTTAGTTTCTCTTTATATAAAAATGTGATTTTATTATTTTTTAAATGATTATTTTATTATGATTATTTAAAATTATTTTTTAAATTTTTTTTTATTTTTATTTACAGCTTTTGGTACTTTAGTTTGGAGTTCTGATGAAAATTTTATCTTATATACAGCTGAAGCTAAGCAACCAAAAAGCACATCTTATTTTAAAATTCTTAACAAAACTACTTTAGAAGATAATACAAAAGAAAGCCGAGTAAGGTTTTGAACTTTACCTTTACTTATCACAACTCAAATCAAATATTGTCTGTTCATTTCTTTTTTATAGATTTAGGTGATAAAAAAAAGTTGCATTTCTATAAAAAAAAATATAGTAGGTGAATGAAAATTAATTGTCCTATTTTTTATATTAAAAAATTTTGATTAATTTTCCATGCTTGCATATCTCACAGTTATATTTTTGCAAAATATAACTAACATTTATATGTAAAAAGATTGCAAATTAAATTCGTAAAATATTATCATAAACAAAATATGATTATAAGGCACAAAAATATTTAGAAAAGAAATGATCAACAATGTAAAACATATGCATAGAGACAAAACATAATGTTGCTGTTACATGCTAAAGCAACATAATTAAGTTTATTTTTTTTAAAGGATATTTCACATAAAAATAAATCTGATGGTTTTCATCCTTCTCTATATATAACATGTGCATAAAATTTCAGTTGGTTTAAAAAACAAAAGAGTAAAAAAAGTTCTAGGAATTGAAATTAAAGGAGTCATTTGGGCCAACCATCTTATCTACCGTTTAAATGTATCTACTGGTCAGAGCTTTTAGACAATATTGCTTGAGATTCATGTACTGTGATTCAAATGTACTTGCTGATAATATTTTTAGTGCCAGCAATATTCAATATATATATATCAGGGGTCTGTCTAGGTTTTTCTGAGAGGTGAAAATTTAGACATAATTTGTGAAAATTAAAAATTATATTAAAAAATCAACACAAAAATATGGATTTATCGTTTCTTAAGGAATACAAAAATAAAATTTTGAGAAAAAGTATTTTTCTGAAAATCACTACCGTTTTTCCTAAAGTTGAATTTGTGAAGGTACCGCTAAACGGTAGTAAGTTTGGCCTGAATAGTGGTTATATCTATATATGTAATACAAAAGTTATAAAATTACTTTTGTATTAATAAAAGCATTGAAGCATATTCATTTTCATAAAATGTCTTAGTTAAAAATTAGAGTACAGATATTCTATTTTGGGAATTCAAGGCTGTAAACATGCCAATAAATTATAATTAGATTAATGTTTCAAAAGAAGAGTTATTTTAAGATCTTTCACTTCCATATAATGAAGGATTAAACGATTTTCGATGAGTATTAAATTATTTGTGATGAGGCGTAGGAATACAAGGAATGCAATATGACTGCCTTCTTACCCATGTATAAAACCAGGAGCGCTGATTTTTGCGTGGCTTTTGGTGTTTAATGATTACCTACTGAACTTCGTCAGTTTTGACGAGATCTGTGTCTCTCCCCCTCCCGCTGGAGCGGGGCTGAGAGTTCACCATAGATTAGTAAATAAAAGATTGTGCAGAATCTGGACTGATATGTTGACTATTATTCCCACAGAAATAACAGGGTTTTGCTCTGTTATTTGATATATATATATTTTTTAAAATTTATTTTTAGTATTGAAATTTAAAAATTTTGATTGAAAGTAGTAGTCTTCACATTTCTAGAAGCCTGCACAATAAAACATTATTCAAATGAAACTAATATAGAATTAGAAAGTAAGATTTATTTAAACATCTTAAGGGGATTTTTGAGCAATGCCTTTAATCTCCTCACTTCTAAGAGCCACAGTTGTGTAGGTAATACATAAAATTAAACTATATTAAAAGGACAAAAAATAGTGACAAATGCTAAGTTATTAGGAACAAAATTTGTAGCAAAAAAATTGTATTAATTTTTTTAATATTAGGTTAGTTCTTTAATATTATTTTAAGTTATTCGTTATCCTAGGCGCAATGCAAAGTCATGACAGTTCTGATTGTTTTACTTCCTTTTAAAATATATCTATTATATTCAATAAAATAAAAGATTTCATGCTGGAAAAAGATGGTGAACAGTTTTAATATCTTAAATAAACTTTTTTTTTTAAATATTAATGATTTAAAAATCTTCAATATCCTTTTTGTGTTTCATTCTTTTCATTTAAAAAAAATAATAATTTATACATTTAAGGAGTACTCTGATAAGATTTGGTTTTAATCTATGCAATTTTAAAATTTACTATTAAATTTGACTCTAAATTGTGTAAGTTATAAAATTTTAAAAACAAAATGTACTATTTTTTTACTCAGTTTTAAAGTTTCATTATTACTATTTTTTTTAAAAGTAAAATAGAGCTCATGTCATTTGATGAATAACCAATTATCTTATGCAATAATTTGTGATTTTAACTCATAGCTTATAAATGTAACATTATATTAAAGTTGTGTATATTCTCATATTTCCTATGCTTTATCATTTGAACTAGAAAGTTTCAAACTTAGCCATTGAGAATTTTTTCAAAATATTATCTCATATTCCTTAATAATTACTGTAGATTCTAGGAATGAATATGCCAAAATAACTTAATATTAACAATCTGATTAGAACTGCTTTTTTCAAAAAGAAAAAAAAGCATTAAAAGTTTGAGATGTCCAAACCTGTCATAACACATCGAGTGGCGTAGATATATTTCCTATGTAATCTTTTTAAAAAATGTATGTTGTAGCGTGAGTTTAATTTCCTTAATCGATTTCAATACAAAAAGAAAAGGTTTTGGGAGGATATTACATTATTATTTCTTTCTTAACTTAGCCAAGTATCACAACCTGTTTCTTTCATTTTTAAAAATATCCCTAATTTGGTAATGCAGTAGGAAAAGCGTAAGGGTAGAAATTCTGTGCAATGTATTTGGAACCAAACCTACTTCAGATTATGGAAATGAGAAAGTGGAAATTTGTGCTACATTATTCAACTTGATGATACATTATACTTTATTATTAAAGGGAACATGTAGTTAAAAAAGAAAACTTCTGAATCAACTTAGCTTTACAAAAATATTAAAGGTTCAATAATCAGTAATTAAAGTTCTACTGTATAAGTTGTTTGTTTTTCTCTTCTTTGTTTAAAAAAAAGCAAAGAAGTTTATTTTGATTAATATAGTTTTATTTATCTGAACTGTTCAACATCAGATTATGGAGATGGGAGGGTGGAAAGTTGTACTTCATTATTCAACATGACAAGATTCAAATAAACAGCAATTTAAGTTCTGTATCAATTTGTTTTTCTCTTTAAAAAGAAAAAAAAAAGTTTAATTTACATGGTTTTATTTATTTGTAGGGATCTGAATATGTGTATAGAGAAGAATGGGGTGAAGATCTCGTTGGCAGTCATCATTCTGTAGCAATAATTTTAGACTTGAAAACTGCTGCTACAGAAATTATATCATCTGACAAATTATATAATGAGCTTAGCATTGGAGAGGTAAATTTGTCCGAAAACTTTTAATCAATTAATTTATATCTAAAGTTGTCATTTAACCGAAAAACACTCATGTTTTCTTTTCAATGCGATTACTACTGTAGTTTAATTCTAGTAACTGACTGTAATATGTTAAATCTAAAAGTTTAATTGTATAAGAAGTGCAGCAACATTTCTTTATCATATTATGGGTATAATATGAAGTAAGCTTTGTTACAATGTTTCCAATAAAGCTCTGATAGAACATGCATGTGTGCTAATTCCATTCTTAAGAACCTGTACATATGTATTGGTACATACCAATTTACCTTTCACTGATTATATAATTCTTTTTTTGTACTATTTTTTATAAATAACATGTACTCTTGATTGCACTGGATACAAGTTTTTTTAGTTGCATTTATACAAATACTTGATCCTGCCTAATTTGGGTTTGGGAATTTCAAATCTGAAGTTAGTTTTGCTCCTTTTGTTGAAATCTGCAAGTTTATATAACAGTAGTCTTGTAAATATTGCGACAAACGTCTATAAGAGTTACAGCATACCATCAGGATTAAAATTGCATAGGAACTGATGCCCTAAAATGCCGTTGTATGCGGCTAGGGGTTTCTCCACTCTCTGACCTGTTCAAAATCTCCTGAAGAAACAGATTATGATAGGGAAGCCCCCTTAACAGAATGGCGACATTTCTGTTCATGGGTTCTTATACTATTTTAATCCTGATTATCTGCCCTAACTCTAAAGACGATTGTTGCGACATTTACATTACCATCTGCTATATATAGTGTTTTTAAACTTGTGTATTTCAACAAAAATAGACTAAAAATGATTTATTTTTTTTATTTATTAAAAAAAAATCTAGCTGGGTGGGAAAAATTGAGTGCAGATTTGAAATCATTGGCTTGAAAATATCTAGGATCCATTAAAAAATCTCATGCAGCAGAAAATGAAAAAAATTAATTATTCTCGGGTGTTATCTATGTATGAATAGACCCTGCTTAACTCTGTCTTAGTGAAAAATTAAACATATGAAGAAAAAAAAATATTTTAAAAAGTTTGAAGACAAATGTGGGTCTGATGTTAAACTTTTTTATTGTGCTGCTAATGAAGCTACTTTAGAATGAGTGTGGTTGTTGATTCCAGTTAAAGGACCTCTCGTATATACTGGTTTTTTTTTTTTCCTTAATCCCTATTTTTCTATAATATACTAAATGCAATGTTCTTCTGATTATCTGTATGTGAGTTGTCCTGGTGTATAATTTTGACTTTGGCAAAAATTAAATGTAAGAAAAACTATAAAAATTAAAAAATGAAAGAAATATAGGTTTAATATGAGCTTTTTTTGATACATGCTGACATTCAAAATGATTAAGTGATTTGCTTTTTAATGAGACAAAATAATTGCACACTGCAATAATGTAAAATATTTTTTATTTATTTTATATATTTTTCGTGCAATTAACTCAGTAAATCTGAAGTTTCTTTTCTTTCTTTTTTTTTTATCATTTTCAATTAATTTCTGAACTGACTAATTTTCATCTGTCCAAGTTTGAAAAGAATTTCATTATCCTTACATAGCTAAAAACTTTATTATTGAATAAAAAGCACAAAAACTAGAACTTTTTGTAGGGAAAACAACAGGTAAAATGATTTTGAGCAATTGCTCATTTGGTTATGAATTATTGCTATATTCTTTTTCAGCAGGAGATATTTTCTTAAAATAGTTAATTTTAATAATGATTTATAAAATATTATTAAAATTATATATTCAATAGATAATAGTTTTTTCATTATATAGACAATTTGGGGGCCTGGTGATGAAACTGTCATTTTTGTCGGCTATAAGGAATTTCCCAGGAGACTTGGTGTTCGATCTTGTACAAACCGCAGGTAAACATATTTGTCCTTTCCATCTTATAAATACCTTTAAATAAAGTATTCTTAACTTTACATTTTATTAAAAATTTATTATATTTACTTCTTAAGCACTTTAAGTAATAGGTTTATAATAAGCTTATGCATAATTGTATTAATTTATGGAATATTAATTATAAATATTTGTATATATGCAGTGATTTAGAAATTTATGTAAGTTAAACTGATTCTTAGTTATTATGCATTCATCAATTGTATAATATTACATTGTGAAAGCTTTTTCAAATGCTGCTTTTTATTTTTAAAAAAGATTCAACTGAAAATGTTGTGTACTATACTCATACACTTTAGGCTTCTGATAGAATTCTCACTTATTATTTATTCAACATGTGTTAAAATCAAAATTTAGAAAAGATTTTACTTTTTATAATTTTTCAATTTCCATATTTTAGCTCTGCTATTTACGTTTATAATCGTCAAACGAAAGAAATTGGTAAGTTTGTCTTCTATGAACTTTTCTTTTTAACATTAATAATTTTGTGTCTAATCATTATCAAAAGACATTTTAATTATCTTTATTTCGTTTATTATCTTATTCTTTAATTGAACTTCAATCAATTTAAATTCGACTTGAGATTGCATGAAATTCTATTTGGAGAGGTTAATGTGTTTTTGATTTCTACTCCTCTAATTGATTAGTTGCCTTACGCCCTTTAAATTGAATAATTAGACTAATTAATGCTTCTTGATTCATGTTTTTGAAATTTATTTTACAAGGAAGCAGTTTCCGCAGTAAGCATTTCAACTTTGTATTTGCAATTTATGACTTTTTCAAACAAAACATAATTATGGAAGAAAAATTGTTTTCAAATTTGTGATCCTCAAGAATTTGAATATGTGAATGTTTCTTTTTAACATATTAAATCAGTCTTTCCAGTGCATTTTATTTTTAACTTTAGTATCTGTAGTTGATATTATTATATTATAGTTGATATTATAATATATAGTTGATATTATTTATAATTTTTGTAAAAAAAAAAAAATCAAAAATTATTGATAATAATTTATTATTTGTGATCATAATTGTATACATGAATTGTTTTTAGTAATATATTTTATTAAATTATCAAACAACTTATGAGTTTAACTGCAATAAAAATTTTTTTAATTTCAAATCATTAGTTTAAATGCAGTTTTTTTTTTTTTTTTTTTTTCAAACTTTGATTTTTACTGTATTACTGTTTTTATGAAATTATACTATAACATATAAATTTTAAACTCAAATTAATTTTCAAATTGAAGTTAAAAGGGTTTTAATCAAATTCAAATGAATTTCGTTGAATAAACAATCAAAAGTTTAGATTTTTTTTCCTTCATGTTTATGTTTTATACAAGCCATAAACTAGCATATGGTTTAAAAGCATCCCCTAAAGAGCTTTTTCTTCTTCATATAAATTATATATATTAAGGTCTTATATAATAATATCTTATCTTAAATAATTGTAAGGAATCTTAAGATATGTGATGTAACTCTTAAAAGTATTAGTTTATGTGCTGAATCAGTAAAACATTATAAAAATAAATATATTATGCTTTTTATGGAGAGCATATCTGAACTGATATAGTGAAGTTGTTACAGGTACAATTAATAGATTTGGGATGGATTAAATTTAAATGCAAATGTTTTTTCTGGAAATTACAGTCATAGCCAATAGAATAATAGATATTAACAAGTTTGCATTTTTTTACTTAGGCAAGTTTTAAAGAAAGATATGTAACCTAGGTTACTGAGTCTCCTCACTATTTATTTATTTTTCGTTTACAACTAAATTTTCATTCCATTATACAAGTTTTATGATATCTTATTATACTTCATACTGTAAATTTGTTTGGAAAAAAAATGCTCAATTTTGAAAAATCTAGTTTTTGCAAAATTTTTTATTTATTAAATTTATAAATATTTTATATTTTTGTGGTGATGTTCTGAAAGGGCAAAAGATAACTTTTCTTAAGTTAGTAAATTTGACTATAATGTACTATAATGGAATAAATTTTTTAAAAAAACAGTAGGTTTTGCAAATTTTTAAAATTTGAAAACAAAAATTCAAACTTATGTTTCATTTTGGTGACAATGTGTAAGTTTTTAAAGAAATCTTTATGTATTTTTCTTATTACCGCAATTAAATACAACATATCAATGACTTCAGATTATTTTCCTGAAGAAAACAGTGATTTTCTATGTAATCTCTAGAATAATCATAAAACTCTAATTGTTACTGCCCAGCTTATGCTTAACCTTTTTTTACAAAACTGAAGTTTTAATTGCAATGCATTTACTTGATTTATAAATTTGTTATTTTTCCTTAGACCTGACATTGTTTAAATCTTAGATAAGGTATGCTTTTTTCAAATTTGAAATCCCATTGTGTATGAGCTTAACGCTTTTGTTTATTCAATAACTTACACGACTCTTTTGTTTTGAACTCCATATTTTGAGTTCAAAATAAAAGGACAAAATTTATTGTAAGCAATTTATTTTATCCCCAATTCTCTTGTCATACGTATCAAAGTTCAACTTTAATATTATTATAATTTTAGAAATCTTTTTTAATGAAATATGAACAGAATAAAAAACATATTACTTAGCACAAACTAATGTTACACATAATTGGTTTCAGACTGCATCACTGGAGAAAATAATGTCTCTGTCCGAAACCCCCGATTCAGCTTAGACTTCAAATCTTTATTTTATTTGGAAAATAAAGTTGGTGGTCCTCATTTCAGTGGATCAAAGCTTAAAAAGGTATAATTACTTCTTATTGTTTCTTTTTTTAAAGGGAAGCACCACTGTAAAATTTGATAAAAAATGCATAGTTGTTTTTTTAATAGTAACTTAGTTGACTATATCATGGTGCATAGCGTTTTTGAAAAGTGCTTAAAGGTGCTTTTTATTTTATTTTTGTTTTTTAAAAGCCCTTAAATCTGCTTTTTTCATTAGGTGTTTTTAAAAAGTGCTTGATTTTCCCTTTTTTTAGTATGTCAAATTTTGTCATATATTATGCAAAAAGCACAATTTTCATATTGTTTTATTCAACCACAATCCATTTCAGCGCCCCGCCGGTCTGTAGCGTATGAAAGCGTCAATTATTTTACATGTTTAATGTAATACTTGCAAGTCTGCATGTGTGTCTACTGACCTGGGTTCGGTGAGGTTCTTGCATTTTCATGTGCAACTCTGCTGCATTTTGCAAGATATTCTCCATTTCAGGCTTCCACCTTCTGAAATCAAACCGAAAAATATCTCTTGATCTTTTTATGGTGTCTAATATAAACAAGAAAAGAGTTCTTTGTCGAAAACTAAGTATTTTATCATGATCATGTAAAGTCTGAAAATTATTTTGCATTTTGTTAATGTACATAGTGCTTGAAAAGTACTTAAAATATGATTATTATTTGTTGAAAGATTTGCCTACACACCCTGCATATAAGTTTTTTGCATGAAATTTAAATAGTTGCATAGCCCTTTTTTGCTGATGCTTGGTTATTATGCAAAATTAGATAATTTTCAGTTGTAATATCTTAAAGTGACACTGCTGGTGCAAACTTTTGATTTTTACCTTTTTATAATAACTTTCATCATCAGCATTGGCTCTACTGCCTTATGCAGGCCCAGGCTTTCTTCAAACGGTGACCCTTTTTTCAGATATTGATCTTCAACTTTTTAAGTCTTTCTCTTGTTCTTTTGCAAAGTAGAGTTGCATTACAGACTTTGAAAGATGCCCTGCTTCTCATTATATCCAGTTTAAGAAATTTAATAATATATTTGCTTTCATAAATTTTACATAAATCATAGTTATATCTTTTTAACCAGGTGTTGTTTTCCAAAATCGTTTCAAAAGCTTTCCTCTGGAAGACTAACAAGATTTTTTCTTCCGCCAAAATGTCACCATCTCGTTTGAAGCACAAATTAAGAAGGCTTTTAACAGTACCTTAAATAGTAGCATTTTAGCCCATCTATTTATCAAATAAGATTTTCAAAAAGTCTTAAACCCAAAAAAAATAATAATAATTAATCGGTGACATGCTACAATGTTCCTTATTTCCGGATAATTATTTTGATTGTCTACCTCATACTTAAAAAAGTTGTAAGTTTTTTTACAGATATATATTTAAGATATAGCCTTAAACTTTTCTAAAGAGTTTTTCTTCTTACTCCAATACATATGCTGATCTTATGTAGATCATGATCTTATTAAAAGAAATAATTCTGTAATAATTTTATTGTCTGTAATTTGATTATAAGCTATATTTATTTATTTTGCTATGTAACATAAAAAAATAGTTTAAAACAATTTCCCAATGTCTGTGTATTCTTATTTGACAAAAACATATAACGTTGGTTTAAAATGAGCTCTTACAATCTTTAAATGGTGCTTTCTTAAAACTATTCTTGTTTTCCGAAATAGTTTTGATAACTTTGCTCTAGAAGACTGACAAGACTTTTTCTTCCTTCTCCATCAAAATATCTCTGTCTCTTTTGAGGCACAAATTAAAGTGGTTTTAACAGTATCTTGTATAGTACTATTTTTGACCATCTTTTCATCAAATGATGGGCTAAATAAATCTTGCATTTGAACAAAGATCTTACACCAAAAAAATTCAATCAGTGATTTTCTACAGTGTCTCTTTTCCTTATTTCAGGATAATTACTTTGATAGCCTACCTCAGTTGTAATTTTTTTTGCAGATATAAATTTAAAAGATATAGCCTAAGGCATTTCTTGAGAGTTTTCCTTCTTACACCTTACAGACTAAGCTTACACAGATCATGATTTTATTAAAAGAAATAATATTTTAATAAATTTTTTCCTATATTTTGCTTATAAGGTATATTTTGCTGTATAACATAAAAAAAAGGTTCAAAACAATTTCTCATTGATGTCTGTGCATTCTTATTTGACAAAGGCATATTATAGCTTTGGGTTGAAGTAAGCTCTTGCAATCTTTAGTGTTTTCTCAGAACAATGTTTTTCATAATTGCAGGCACAATAACTTCAATTTTCATTTTATATATATTTAAAAGTATGTATGTTACTAATGTAGCTACCGGTGCACATAGATTTATGTTTTTATTATGTATGTAGTTTTTAATTTTTTTTACCAAAAGCCATAAACTTTTTGTTTATCTTTTAATAAAATGCTTTAAAAAACACACAACATGTAACAGAAACAATATTAGTGAAGATATTGTATATACTGTTAAATGTTTAATAAAACTATTTGAAATTTGAAGGTATGTCAATAAATATGAAAGTTTTAAATTAACATTTCGTAAAACAATGTTTCCTGATATTTTTGCTATTAAATTATTTTTTTAAACAAATTACAATAAATGGATTTTTTTGAAAGTCTAATAGTGGTTTGCACTTTTAGATGCAGAATTAATAATTTGAATTTTTGTTTTTTGTCCAATATAAATATATTATGTATACTTTTTAAAAAGCAGTTGATTTTTATTTCAGTATGATTGGGAAAGTAAACAAATTTCTACTGTGATAGACCTTGTTGATAGCCCTGGAAGTAAGAATGTATATTTCATTTTACTGAGGCAATTTAAATAAATTTAAAAAAATTTTATGCTTTTCTTAAGTTTTAAAACCTTTATGCTAAGTCAAGTTTTGTATAATTAAATGCATGTCTTGATAATATTTCATGGGTGTCCATTTAAATTTTTAAACTGATGTTGAAATATTACATCCTGTATTGGAGGACATCCAGCATATCAGAGATGGAGGTTCTATATTTATGAATAGTAACTCTCAATTTTTCGTGCTTTTATTGGTGTTGCTTTATCTATCAGTGTTATCTTCTTGTGTTCTTAATTGATACACTACTTGTATTATTCTATTAGAATTACAGTAGTGTATCAATTAAGAATCTGAAAATTACAGCTGGCACTCAATATAACGACCTGTCATTTTCCAAACAAAAGCGAGAGTTATAACCTGAGGTCTCTATATACATAAAATTAGTGCAAATATTTACTTATATTTTATAAATGCTGTACTTATTTTGACAAAAACATGCTACATTTTAAATAAAATTAGAACACTGACTATTACACAGTTATTTTATCTCAATAAATTATAAGCATTATTTAATGTAGTGCATTTTGTAAAGTGCTTTTAGTGAAGGTTAAAAATACTTTAAAAATTTTCAAATAACATCCTTTAATGTTGCTTAAACTCTAGCCAATAATTCAGTGCTTTTTCTATATTTGAATTTTTACTTCACAAGAATGATGTCATGAAATAAGAACACTTTGTTCTTCTATTTTTAACTATACAATTTTTTAATTATTGTAAACAAAGTGTTTTTGGAATTATGAATAATTTAGCCATTTATGATTTTGATGTTATTCTTCAATCCACTTTCTTTAAAAATATTTACATCCACTGTAAGCATATATCATCACAAGGGTTAGGAACAGCTATTTTCTCTAAATTACATACATGCAGAGAACTAAGCAAAACTAAAATCAAGAAGAATGCCTTTTATACTACTTGTTTTAACTTCAAAATAAATCATCTCTTACAACACTTCACAGAAAGAGTGAATACAATTTTCAAAGAGGAAAACTTTTGAACCCTTTGAAAAGAAATTTTAAAAGGTTTTATTTGTATAGGAAACCCTGATTTTCTAAATGATTTGACCAATATATACTTCAAATTCTTAATAATGGTAAATAATCCATGTTTTATAGAATTTTCTTTTACCCTAAATTTTACCCAAAAGACCTCAGAGGTTAAGAATAGTTATCTCAGTCACTCTTTTTCTTCATTCATCTTAAAATTTTAGATGCCTCATGTTCATTGATTTGCACCCCAAAAGAAATCGAGGTTTGAAAAGTTTTCTTGAGACTTGTCAAAGGAAAAATGATAATTTTTAAAGTATGGAAATTTCTTACTCATGTTTTTAAAATAATTTTAATTTAACATAATTTTAGTCACTATAGTGGAATGAACAGCTCGGACATTCTAATGGGCGTTAAAATTACATTGCATCTTTGGAGCAACAAACGGGGCTTTAGCGGTCTTTAATGGAAGGGTCACAATAATGGTAAAGTCATATTGAAAAGCATAGACTTTGTAATCAAACTCAGGGAATAGTTTACAAAGTATGAACCCTTCTTTATAACTAAGGCTCGGATTTTGATGACATTTGCATTTTTGGACATTTTTTGTCCTTTAGCGCATTTTTTTAGATTTATAGGGCATTTTTATTTAAATTTTGGGGCATATTTTGCATTTTCAAGCATTTTTAAAATTTTTTGTTAATTTTTTCCAATTTTTATTATTTTTTATCATTTTTCATTTCTACACTGGCTTCCAAACAATGAAGAAAATCTCTAGGCTATTAACAGGTGAAGCAACATCTTTTCAAATTGAAGACGAATTGTCAGTAAGTGAGACAGTCTTTTTCAAGAACGCACCAATTACAAAGTTGAATAATAAGTTGAAAGAAGCTTCTTCGGGTATAAAAATTAACTTTCAGACAAGAAACGCTCGTTTACATTTCAAAATATTAAAAAAAAATTAATAATCCAATGTAATTCTGATATTTAGTAATATTATGAGATGGAAGTTGTTATATTCATTAAAGTTTCTTTACAAAATGAAAATGGTTTGGAGTCAATATATTTTCCTTTTTTTTTTTTTTTTTTTTTTTTTTGTTATTTTAGGATATAAAACGTATTTTTCAAACTTTAATGAACGTAGAACAAGTATTGCATTTCTTTATATTTTTTGAAATGACTCATAATAATTTTAAAGAGTAAAAAATTGTTTTAGTTCAATATTTTTACTTTATTTAAGTCATGTCATAAGGCGTTTTCAGCGCAATTTTCGCATTTTAAGGGCATTTTTTGCACTTTTAAAGGGTATTTTTTGCACTTTTTAAGGGCATTAATTGAGATTTTTTAGGTCATCAAAATCTGGGCTCTATTTATAACCCTTCTTTTCCAGAATTATAACTTTCTATCCAAAGTTCTTGATATTTTTTTGTCTACCTTAGACAAAGGAAGAAGTGGAAGAAGAATGTGACATGTTTTAAAAAATTGAGTTTTCTATAAGTCTGAGTTTTCTATAATTTCAGATAAATACAGTTTAATCTTTATAATAAACATCACAGATTTATTTGATCAAGTCATTAACATTCAGAGATCTCGGTGAATGAAGTTACTAACTATCTTTGAATATTTTTGGTGTGGACGAACCTTCCAGGTGCATTTGGCAATAGTTGGTGAGTAACAATAGGACAGTAACAGTATCTGCATATTTTAACATCAAGAGTGCATATGCAAGCATGCAAATAGTTTAAATGAATTTTAAGGATTTTCAGATTCTGTTAACTGGAAGATAATGGACAAAAAATAAAGGCATATTCTTAATTCACTTTTATTGCTGTAGTAACTGTAAAATTTGTGCACATTATCCACTCAGCTCTCCCATTTTTTGTACCGTTAGAATTCCTTGCGTTGAATATGTAATAACATGTGTTTAACACATTCTACATTGTAACTTTTTCAGCCAAATTTAAAGTTTCTAATTTTATAAAATAACTAGAATGAATTTTAAAGTTTTTTTTTTTTTTCAGTTGCAGATTTTCCAGGTTTATATGTCACTTCAGTGCCTAAAAGATGTTGGTTTAAAAATCATTTATTTTTAACTAGTCAATGGCGAAGCTTTCTTGTGAGTACAAAACCTATATTTAAAATATTAAAAAAAAAATATTCTTTTTGTCATAATATATACCTATATACAAGTACAATTACTAAGTAAATCTTAATGATTTGAGGTTTTATTCTATGAGAATGCTTCAAACTTTAGCTAACAGTTGGAAGTGTCTGTTTAGAAAACAAATTAACATTAATTTTTCTCCTGAAATATTCTAATGGTTATAAAAATAACCATACGTTGCTTTTCTTAATATACTTACATTTCTTAATATACTTATATTCTTGTTACTTACATTAGAAGTACTACATAAATGAATAAGCTTTGCATACAGTTCTGCTGTTGTATTTTTTATTTATTAGATGTCTCTATGCAATAAAATTTTTGGTTGCATTTTAATAACAGATATGCTACTATGATATAATAGGCCATATAAGTCTAAACTATTATATATAAAAACAGTATATATATAATATATCATACCGATAGTGTGAGGCTCAGGGAATTTTTTTCATTAGGATATTACACTACAAACCGTTTAAGGGAGATGAGCGAAAAATAAAATGAAATTTTCTGATTGGTTAAGCCTTAGCGTTTATTTTAAATATAACTATAGAAAATTAAATTCTGTTTTTCCACATATCTTTTTTTTAAATAGCACCAGTGATATTTGCTAGCTTATAACTGTATAAAATGAAAAAAGGAGTTTATTGCATGTATTTTAATATTTAATTTTTTTTCTCTATGCCAGGTAAATTCAATAAACAATGTTATCGTGATAGCATAGGAGGACTAAATCATCAAATTAATGTTTTTAAAAGTATCTTACATCACGTGTTTATTTTTTTATAGTAATTCTTTTTAAATATATTCGATGAATGTATATTATGCAAAATCAGCAGTAATTGAAATGAAGGAAAAATTTTTTTAACTTATTGAGAGTCAAAGTTCATAGGAGAGTGGTACTAACTAATTCAATTAGGAAAAACATAAAGAACCACTTTACTGTTATTGATGCCAACATAACTTAATTAGTTTTAATAGGTGTGTAGTGAAATAAAAAGAAAAAGTTATGTACATTTATAGAATGAAGATACTTATTTGTTCAGAAGAACCATAAAAAACACTTTGGTATTATTGACACCAATGATGTTTAACTTTTGTAATGTGTATTAATTTTAACAAAAATAATCTATAGTACTAAAATCAAGGTTAATGGGGAAAGATGCTTATTTCTTTCGCATTTATATAAAATATTAAAAGCAAAAAAATTTCTAAAATATTTTGTAGATATTTAATTATTACTTCCAATTGAAAAAACTTAAATGATATGTTGCTTGTACTTGTAACTCTACTTGTAATAGTTTACTTGTACTTGTAATAGTTTACTTGTTTTTTGCACTTTTTACATTTTTCTTTATTTATTTCATTTTTTGCTGGTATTTATTTTCATAAAAACAATTTTCAAAAACAATAAATTTTACTTTTTTGATTCTCTGTCAGCTTTTGGATATTTAATTTTTAAACATGCATAATGTTAAAGATAAGTTAAAAATAAGAACATTCATTTCATTTATTACCTCCAAATTTTATGTTAACAACAATTTATTTAAATACTTCTTGTCAATATTTTAATTCAAACATATGTATTCTAGTCCATTTTATGTATTGATACTGATTATGGAACAGTCCAAAGAATAGAGCCAAAAGTACTCTCTCACCCAGAAGGTGTGGGTTAGTATCTCATGCATACCTCCTTTTTGTGATTAGTTTAGATTTTTGTCACACACTTAAAATAGATATTTATGTAATTGTTCTAAGAATTTTATTTTTTCTACTTTTTAAATTGATGTAAATAAGGTTTTAAAAAATTATTTTATTGATGTTTCTAAAAATTAAAAAAAAAAACTATTAAATCATATATGTGGTATTGATACCACATATGAATATTTGTTTATGACATATATATATACTTATACCTTATTGCATATAACGTTGGCAAATCAATATACATATGTTAAATATTTGGCAATCGATATCATTACGTTAATTTAGTAAGTTAAATATTCCATTAATATGTTTAAAATAACAATTTTTAAGCATAAAAATCAAGTTACAGCTTATACTTCTGTTAATTTTCATAATCTTATTATTTTTAGAAGACTCTTTTGGTACAAGTACAGTTTTCAGCATCAATGAAAATTTCATCCTTGCTGAATTTTCCTCACCTAATATTGAACCTTGTTTGGTAAGCTCTTCGAATTTAATTATCGATCAGAAATTTTCTTGACTTTCTCTTTGTGATCACAATTATTTTAATCTGTTTATTGTATATTGATTTATTACTTATCCTGTTGTTTTATACAAATATAAATTCAATTAAGAATTTACTATTTAGGTTATTGGTAAAATAAGCAAGGGTGACAACATTTCTGTTAGTTGGAAATATCTAGATTCTAATGAACCCATAAAGCACCCTGACATTGAATGGAAAGTTGTCCAAATAAATGCTGAAAAAAGTAGGTATAAAAAATGGGAAATAGTTCTTAAATGTAGTGTTAAAACTTTTTAGTTCAATAAAAAAATTTTTTAGTTAGTTTTACTGTTTACAGATGGCAGTACAGGTTCTATGAATTTCTTTTCATGATGAAGGAGAAATATTATTTTTACCTTCTTCTTTTTACGCATATTTTGGTGCGATTTTTAGGGTGTTTGTAAAGTAAAATGGCTCAAAAGCGAAAGTTTGATAATTATGATAATGATTGTGATACAGAAAGCTTGTGAAGTTTTGAGTCTGATGAAGACTTTGTTTACATTTTTAGGTAATAACTGTATTTAAATGCTTCATAAAGTTTTACATTAGTTATATTTATTTAGTCCTTTCAATTTAATATTTGTCTTATATTTATAATTAACTATTATTATTTATATAATTGATTATAATCATTTATAATTTACTATATAATAATTATTATTTATTTTAGAGTACGTAAAAACTGTTATTAATGTACTACAAGCACTTATATAAAATTTTAAAAAGCGTGAAGCTAGCAATCTACGGCATCGCGAGAGAAGGGTGACATTTTCAAAAGAACGGGGGGGGGAACAGCTGCCACTTACGACTACTGTTTACTTGTAATATTGTGCGAATTAAGTTAACGAAAACTGCTCGTTTCCCTAACCGTCAAAGGGTTAAAACTGTTCCACTTATTTTAGACTAGAATTTTAACGCTTTATAAATCTCTTAAGTATTTAATCAATAGTTTTTTTTTTCCAGAAATTGTTTAAAAAAACAAACTGCTTTGTTATGGATTATCTTTAAAAAAATATTAGAAATAGATTAATCTTTCTCTTTCTTTAACCTGAACAACTCCATAAAAAAAAATATTATAATTTGTAGGGCAGAAGCAGAAAAAAGAGAATAGTTAGCTAAACAATTTCATAGAAAAAAGTGTATACCAATTAAATGACGGAAAAATTTACAGATAAAACAGCATACTTTCTCATATTATGCTATCCAAGCAAGAGAACTAATAATTAAATTGCTCTTAAATCAATAAAAAGTTAAAGAAAGTTAGGCCCTAATAATTTTCACATCCTGCCACTCTGGAATCTCTGTTAATAGTTGTTACAATTTATGGACCACAAAGTTGTTGTAAATAGTGGCATGTCAAAATAAGTAGTCGCTGGGGTTAAATTTTTGAGATCTAATCTAATCACAAATCTAAATCAAAAAAAATCTATTTCTTGAAATTTTACATTAATAATTCTAAAAAATTTTAATATCTTTCTTGGTTTAACTTTTCTTAAATTGATGATAACTAATGAAAGTTTTCTTTATTTGTCTGAAATATTAAGGGGG
The DNA here is from genome assembly GCA_949128135.1 of Parasteatoda lunata. Lineage (NCBI taxonomy): Eukaryota > Metazoa > Arthropoda > Arachnida > Araneae > Theridiidae > Parasteatoda > Parasteatoda lunata. Next base: position 55,683,987 of record OX421979.1, on the reverse strand, counting down.
ACTTAAAGAGATTTCTAATTATTAAGGAGACATATACTTCACTGTCTCCCAAAAGTGAATTCTTTTCTTTATTCCCTGGCTGACATGAACTTAAAATAAATATTATTAGCAACAGCCGTCAGTTGCTGGCTAAAGATGTCATTGGGGTTAAGGCTCCACAACATTGTGGGTAGGCCGCTTTTACTTCTCAGATTATGTTGGTGTCTATGGTAATGAAATCGCAGATAGCCTGGCTAAAAGGGGTACCACTAAGGTTGCAACATCTGACTATCTCATCACCTATGAAGAGATTTTTCTCTCTGAAGAAAAGCTGCAACAGGCAACTATGGTTAACCCCTCCTGTTCACCATTGGTTTGGCAGAAAAAGCCCTGGTGGTGCTTTAAAGTTTTAAAGGTGATGGATCGTATCAAACGACGGTTTCACAATTCATCAGTGGCCATTTAAAATGCTTAACTTTCAATTTTAGGCGCAAAGTCTTCCTATCATGTCGCAATTAAAAACCAGCTTCCCCCGAGCACATCCTCGATTGTCTGGAATTTTCCTTAGAGGACATTCTCTTGCAGCCAATTTTGGTATAGGGCTTTTCCAGAGCATTTCAACTCATGGATCTGATATAGCTGAGGCTTTATTGTGCAGGATTGGACACAACGATTTCTCAGATTAGCTGGTACCTATCAATGTGATATTATGTAGGCTTAAGCCCCCACTTTGAACACACAACTTATATTATTGGTAACTCAGCACTATTTACACTTTGGGGGTTTTCTCTCTATATCTCTGTATGTATAAATGTTTGATTAAATATTCTATTTACACATATGTTTATAGAAAACAATGGAATTTATAGAAACAATCTGAATTATGCAATAACAATGTGTAGTTAGAAATTTATATTTAAGGAAAGTGATTCTCTTCTGCAATTCCATGCATTAAGAAACTAGTGATGAAGCTTTTAATTTATTTATTTATTAAAATTTAATTTATTATGTAATAAGCAATTTTTTTTTCTTCTATAGCTGAGCACTGTTTTGAAGCCATTATAACTTCACCTGCTAATAAACAAAATATATCATCAGCTATCATCAGACCACACGGTAAATTGTACATATTAATATTTTTTAAACAATTTTTTCATTTAGCATAAAAAGTATAATATTAAATCTTATCAGTATTGTACTTTCATGTATTTCAGGTGGTCCTCACTCCTCTTATACTCCAAATTTCTTAAAAGGCATAGTTGCTTTTACAAAGTTGAATTATGTTAATTGTTTAGGTGAGTTTTTGAGCTATCACATATTTTTCCAATAGCAATTTATACTGATTGCAATTTACTGCTATTTTCAATTAGAGATGTTTCAAATAAATTCATTATATTTAATAATATTTTCCTGATTGAGGTACTTTTTATTCTGAAACCTTAGAAAATTGTAAATTGCAGTAGGATAACTCCCAGCTATCCTGCTATTTGTCTGTAGACATGTGCTCATCGATATCTACAATAAATTTAACCATTACATTTTATTTATATTTTTTTTAAAAATTATTATTCTTGTCTTTAAATATTTTGTAAGTTAGAAATTCTGTCTCATGATATTTTGTATGTCAGAAATTCTGTCCCTCGGTATTTTGTGTTTTCCTTTTTGTTTACTTTATTTTATAAAAAAATCCTGCTTGGCAATTGCTCATTACTAATTATTAATAAATAATTGTAAATTTAACTCAATCAAATAAATGCAAAATGCATATAGACCATCTTGTAAATTATTTTGTTGAATTTGTTTGTCTGAAGTTATCAATTCAGTTAATATTTTTAAATATTATTAGTATTATTTCTTGGAGAATTCTGTCCCACAGTATTTTGTTTATCAAAGTAATGATCTTTTGAACTTATAGCATGGCTATTGCATGATCTTTTTTTTTTATTCTAGGCAACAATTATTTCCTTTATTACTCACAAAATATTTTTAAAAAATTTCCAATTACAAATAAATAATATGTGGTTCAACACTATAAAACATATGCAAGTGACATCTTGATAATTTTGGAAAATTTTTTGGTTTTTTTTTCTATCTTTACCCCCTGTGTAAAAAGACCTTATTGATTAAGTTTTGTAACACATTTTAGAATCGTTTTCATCTTCAATGTAAATAAAAAATTCTCATTTAACAGTTAATTATCGAGGCTCAGTGGGATTCGGGGAACAGAGCATCCATTCTTTACCTGGTAATGTTGGCAAGCACGATGTTGAAGAAGTTCAGGTATGTTTTTCTTTTCTTATTTTTTCTCCCTTCAAATAATGTTCTTTTCTGTTTTGTTAACAATGAGAGTCTTCGTCAATTTGTCTTCTAACAACAAAACACAATACCATTATTTTTTTTATGTAAAAATTAACTTCAAGTATATTGAAATATTTTATGTTATGAAATACATACCTGCCAAGTCTCCTGTTTTTTTACGAAGAATCCTATATTTTACGACTATCTCCTGTTTACCCATATATTCTCAAATTTCTCCGTATTCGTTGAAGAAATTTAAAAAAAAAAAATTTTTTTTTTGGGTGATAAAATATATACTGATGGCAAAAATACTTCTCTTATTTCTCAACAGATAGTGCTATCACCAGTACTGCAGTATGTTGAGTATTAATAGTTTAAGTCGTGCCATGATGGCTCAAGGAATAGAGCATTCTCCTTCCAATGAGGTGAACCAGGTTCAAATCTTAGCGGTGACTGGTCGATAAGAATTCCGCTTCCAGCTTGCACCAACCACAGTGCTGATGTAAAATATTGTCAATGGTAGACGAATCACAGGTTAGAGTTCCCTTAACGTCAGGCTAACTGTTGGAGGTTTTCCTCCTCATGTAACGCAAATGCTGTTTGGTTCCATCAAAAAGTCCTCCACATAGGCAAATTTCTTCCAATACTTGATCCAGGAGTTTCACTACCTTCTGGATTGGGTTCAAAATTACAAGGCTATGGAGTTGAACACTAGTAGTTGTAAACCTAAAATTGAGTCAGCTGTTCAAGGAGATTAGGATTTTTTTCATTTTATTTAAACAATTGAAAACTCCTCATGCACCACAAAGTATAGCATGAGGCTTACAGAAGTAAGTAGAAAACAAAAACAAGAAAATTTACATTAAAAACAAAATTCCGCAAGGCAGCAAAACTTTCGATACTTTTGTCCAGTTCTGATAAAACAGGAGGCCAACTAATAGAAAGAGTCCTCATATCAGTCTTTTAATTTAATTCGGGCACTCACATACAGATTACAATGAAGAAGAATGTGCTCAGCATCTTCATCAGCATTGCTGCAAGCACAAATTCCACTGGTTTCCAGATGGAAACGAAATAAATATCTCCTAAAATTTCCATGGTTTGTTAAAATTTGGGTTAATTTAAAATCAGTTGCAAAGAATTTACATTGCAAATGGTGAAAAATGGATAGAAAGAACCTTTCCTTCCAAAGCGACCCAGACGAAGCAAGAAATTCAACATTCCAGTCCGTAAAGATTTTATCTCTAGCAATAGGTTTCCTAAATTAGGATTTACATGCATATTTTTTACATCACACAATGTAAGTGCTTATATTATTTCCAATTTTGATTTTTTCTTTTTGACTTACGAGATTATGCATGATGTACCAAAACTTTACTCTTAGCCTAAAAAATGTCAAGTAAAATCTCCATTATTTTATTTCTCCTATGTTGGCAGGTATGGAAATATTGTTGTAAAAATTTTGAAAGTCATACTAAACCTTTTTTTTTTTTTTTTTTTTTTTTTTCCTTGCTAAAATATTTTTAATTCTTTCATATAGCAAATTGCAGAGTGGATAAAAAATCAACCTGATTTTACAATCAAAAATTATTTTGTCATTGGCGGCTCACATGGTGGATTTCTTGGTGCACATTTGGTGGGGCAATATCCAGTATGTTAAGTTATATTTCTATTCTTTTTATTAAAATTCTTTTTTTTTCTTATTTAGTTTATATACATATAAATTATTTTGAAAAATGAAATTAAAAATTAGTTTGTCCAGCTCTCAAAATTAAGACTCACTTTGTTATGAGAATTTTCTTTCTGAAAATTAAGTTTTTAAACTTCATTGCAACTTTATTATTTGAAAACAAAAATTACTTTTTTTCTATTTCTAGTTTATCATTTTTTGTTGAAATATTAGAATTGACACCTTTTCAGATAAATATTTTCAAAAATGCAAACATATTTTCTGAGGACTATTTTAAGAAATTTCCAGATAGAATTTGATAATAGGTATGTAATAATTGTGTACCAAAAAAGTATTCAAATTACTGTTTTATTTATGTATAATATTTCAAATATCGCTGTTTTGTCAACAAAAAAAATTTCTTGACTGCTCATACTTTCATTTAATTGTATATTCTATTTTTTTACATAATATTCATTCACATATATCTTCATTCTCTCTTTATATTTTTGTAATTTTGTCTTTATATTCTTTATAATTTATGTTTTGTAAATTAAATTGAGTTTAATTAATTTTTTTAGGAGTTTTATAAAGGTGCTGTTCTTTTGAATCCTGTTGTTGATATTGCAGGTACATCTTTATAGTATTCAAAAGATTAAAGTTTTTATTTTCAAGTTTATATATATAAACCGATGTCCTCTTTCCTTGTTTTTATCCTACCTCTCGGCAATGACTATAGACATACAATATATATATTGTATGTGTGTGTGTAGTCATTGCCGAGAGGTAGAATAGGAAAAAGGACATCAATGTTTATTTAACTAACATTATCAGCGAGCAATCATCTAGGGGACACACAAACGAAGTGCTCCGGAATAAAAATTAAGGAAAATAGTCCCGATGATTTTTTAAATCTTATGGAAAAATGGAAACCTGACTGATTATAATTGATCCATTAAATAGGTTGAGGGAATAATATTTTGTCTAAAAGAAGACTATAAAATGTTGACTCATGCATGCCTGAGATCTAAATATAGAATAAGAAAAGAGGAACTGAATAATTAAGTGTGAGAAAACGTTTAATTTTGAATAATAAATTACGAAAAAGAATTTAGATTAAGTAATAACATGAAAAGACTAGTTGAAGCTTTTTATGTTAAATCCTCCTCCCCAAAATTTTTTACTACCATCTAAAATATTTAAAAAAAATTCTCTATTTGTAATACTTTCCTTTTGTTAGAAGCACAAGTAACATGAAAAGAATAAAATTTTTTATCTTTACAACAATCAATATATAAAAGTAATATGAATAATTAAAAACACATTTTTGTAAACTTAATAAAAATGTAACTAATTTAACACACAATTTCTGCAGGTAAATGTTAGTAGGCCTACTTTGAAATTCAATGAATTTTTAAAAATAAAAAAAAACGTTTTAATAGTTAAATCTGTTTTTTTTTTTTTTTGTCAGTTCAGTTCAAAATCATTTTTTTATATTTTATATGATAGTCTTTCACCAATAAATACATATCATACTTCATTCATTTGACTTTCAATGCTCTCATTTATAATTGCAAATTTCTACTAAAAGTACAAATATGAAAAAAGCAATTGACATATTTTGTTATAAGAAAAAAATTCAATCTGATGTTACACTTCAGTATTGTTTACTTGTTTAAAAAAAATAACAGTAGTTTTTTTTCTAAAGTTTAAGACTGTGGTATTTTTAGGGGCAGTTTTGCTGGATAAGGGACTATAATCCCCCAAAAAAGGAAAACAGTCCCAAATCTTAAAAATTTGCTGGAAGATCCTATCTTCAAATATATGCTATGCATTATAAAAATATTTTCTATTTGTGGTGTTGACTGCAAACAGAGAAAACTAAACAAACATCGCCTCCCCCCCCCTCCCATATATTTTTGTCAGATCAGGGTAAACACTGAACTCTTAAGAAACTTTGAAGGGTCGGGTCTTCCAGAAAAGCAGGATAACATGTTCATCTGAACCATAATTTTACAGATCATATTCAGTAATTTTTTTTAAATTAATTTAATCCCACAATTAACAGTAAAAACCATTAAAGCACTAAATTTGAAATACCTATATACGTTAAAAATCAATTCTATTATTAAACCATATTAGTATTAAAATTAGTACATTTGCTTATTTTTTATGAAATAATTTGAGTGTGGCAGGTGGGTGGGACCTTCGCAATTTTGGTACAAGCACTATTTCGGTATTTTCTTTATTATGATCGTTCTTTTCATTTTTTTTTATAATGAAGATTTTCATAATATTGTTTATTGTTATTTGATTTAACATTCTTTCTTTTATATTCACTTTCTTTATTTTTACCTTTGTTCATTTTCATGTAAAACTTTATTTTCTTTATCGGTACTACTATTGATATCTTTTGCCTGGATTTCAGGAAAAATATGTTATGACAAGTTGCTTTTATGATCAGAAAAAGTTATCCGTTTTCTCCGATTCTGCTTTACAACCTGTTTAACATAATCAATCACTTGTTGAAATCCAATGAAAGCTTTTAAACTTAATATGGCGTAAGGTGCATGCATACTTGAGATCTAAATATAGAATAGGAAAAGAGGAACTGAATAATTAAGTGAGAAAATATGTTTAATTTTGAATAATAAATTAAGAGGAAGAATTTAAATTAAGTAATAACATAAAAATATTAGTTGAAGCTTTTTATGTTATATACATATTAATCCGTTTAGTGTGGCAGATATATTTATATGCTTAATTGAATAAAAAAATAAATAAATGTCATTTGCTTATAATTTAAGAGGAAAAAAATTATATTTAATTTTGAAAAAAAAATTTTTTTTCATTTACTATTAAAGCTTTCTTGTTTCGTTATCTATTTGTTTAAAAATGCAATAAAAGAATTATTTTAATAAAAGAATCATTGAATAACATTCAATTTTGCTTTGAGTATGTAATGTTACTGTTTTTATAATTCTTTTTTTCCATGTTTTAGGCATGACTGAGACAACTGATATCCCTGATTGGTAAGAAATTTTTTTGAAAAAAGTTGTATTTAAGTTTAATTTCTTTCTTTTTTTTCAGAGATTAGAAGACTGTTTGTCCAGTTATATCTCTAATGAAAAATAAATTAGATTAGAATGGAAGAATAACTGAAAACATTTTTAACTGAACTGAAACATTTTTAGTTACTTTGGTTGATATATATACACTAATTTTTAAATAAGTTTTCAAAGTACTGAATTTAAATATGCATAAAACTAATTACATATAATCAAAAAAATGTTTTTTTTTCTTCTTTTGTGCGCAAATTATTTTACATACATTTAATGGAAAATTATAATTTAAAAGTTGCATGACACTATTATTCATATTCAGTCTACTTTTTTTTATTTTTAGTCTATTTTGAAATATAATAATTTGCATGTACAGTCGGACCTCTATTTAACGAAGTCGATAAAACCTGATAATAAGTTCGTTATATGGAAAATTCGTTAAATAGAAAATTACTTTTTCAAATGCATGAAAAAAACACAAAACATATTTCAAATTCATAAACACTAGATACAATTAGAACAGCAATTGATACACCTTTATCTTGCAATCTAGCATCTACTATTTATTTTATAAATCTGCACCATAAAAGAAATCTGCGTGGAAAGCAAGAATAGAGCAAAACATTATCCAGTGTTACATAATCATCCTACATACATTTTCAACTAAAAAAAGCTAAATTTATGTATAAAATTATAGCTGCATTTATCATAAAAGTAATTTTTAACATACATTACAACATGCGTTCTTTAAGTTTAATTGCTACTAAAATAAAATCCGTTAATTTTGTCTGAGTTTTTTGTTTGAAATGCAAACAAAAACGGAATGGGATTTTACTGCTTTCTCTAAATATTAAGTGGCTTCAAAAATCAATTCAAGGTTATTTCTCCAATAAAATGCGTTTACAAGTTTGAAATGTTCTGAAATATTTTAGGAAATAAGGACAGTATATGGCGCAAAAAAATTTGTTAAATAGAACATTTACTTCGCTATTTGGAAGTTATTTTACGAAGAAATTTCCAAACTGTCCTTGGTTCTTCTAAAAAATTCACAAAATAGAGAAATTCGCAAAATGGAAGTTAGTTAATTAAAAGTCCGACTGTATATCCCTTTTTATTATTTCTTAGTATCTCCATTATGAAATAACATTTAAAAATCATCCCCTAAATAATTTCTTTTTCATTATATTGCATAAAAATTTTTTTATTTAAATCAATGATTTTTTTTTTAATAAAAGATGTGCATAGGTATATAAAAATTTATTTGTATATCCCTTATTTTTTAGTAAAAAGCCTCCAGTATCACTGAAATCAGAATTTTTAAAAAAACACACTCGGAAGAATGTACTAACTATATTGTACAAAAAAAAAAAAAACACTCCATATGTAATTTTAAAAAAAAAAAAATTCAACTTGTTTAAATTAATGACTTTAAAAAAAATTACAAGTGATTTAAATCAAGAATTTAATTGGCTTAAATCAAATGATTTAAATCATGCTAATCCTGCCTATCAAGTCCACAATTTTAGACCATATTATTGATAATTCTGAGCCAAAGTTTGAGGACTCTTGTCTTAAGGTAAATTTTGATTCTATCTGCTTATCAAGTAGGGTAAACTGAGATGCCCAACCTTAAAGTAAACTTACCGACCCATAAGCAGAATATTTTCAAATGTTCTGCAACAGGACTTATTAATTTTTACAAATGTTCTGCAAGCATTTCACAGCGAAAAAAATTCAACTTTACGTTAAAATACTATATTTTCATTTATTAAAATACAGGATCATACACAGATACACTACGTTATTTTTTAAACCAAGGCAAACATTCTTGATTTGTTACTTTTTCAATCACTTTTGAAGTACGAAATTTTGTAAATGACGATGATGGATTATTAATAAAATGTCTATGATATGAAGGTCCAAACATTAAAATAAGGCCTGCCTTAAAAAAATTTCGACGGGACAAGTGCCCTAATGGTGCAACATTTGCAAATACAAACATTCGCTGGTCTGTTGTTCCAACAGCTTCTTCTCCATCGAAAGCATTTGGTCTTTTAGAAACAATTCTGCCAATCGTGTATCCCCACGATTCACAAATTGCTTCTGAAATGGGCAAAGATATGGGAGAGGGAGATTACTGATAAAAGTGCTGAAATTTATGCATGGTGTCAAATGTTCCTCTTCTAAAGCAACATCATTCCTGAGAAAGAGTAAGTGGCCAAAGCAAAAGAGAATTTTCATTCGTTTAATGACAATATCAACGTTTTCATCTTTTTCAAAATTTAATATTTATTCTGCTCCAACTTGGAATCAATGTAGATTATCAGTTGCATTGCATCTGAGGAAAAGATAGAAAGCACAGAATTATTTATCAGTCTTTTGGAGCTAACAGGCAAATCTGGCAGAGGAACTCATTGAAAAAAAGCCAATGGGAAAGTGTCCTATCCTTATCTATTCATTGCTAGAGAGGAAAGTGGGGGTGATGAATGAGGTGGGAGGAAATGTTCTGCTAGATTATGAGGGGAAGCTTTTAAACTTTCAGGTCATTATGGTCTATAGACAAAATGTATGAGATTAGGGTTGGGGATTGTTCTGCAGGACTACTGGAGGCAGGTGGGCCTGGGAGGGAGGTTTGCAGGAAAACGCTGTCACTTAAGATACAAATTGTTCTGCAAGACTTTGTTTGTTCTGTGACGTATTTCTCAGTTTTATGCACTTTCTGCTTCTGAGCTTACTGATATTGACATATCAGATTCCTTATTCTTCACCAATTGTATTACTTTTGTTCCTGATTTTATCCTCCTAAATATGTATCATCCAAATTTTTTTACCTTGAGTTTGATGTACCATATTCCTATCTGGTTATTGAGCTACCGTATATTCCGGCGCATAACGCGCCCCGGCGTATAACGCGCACCCGTAATTTCTAATACTTTTTTTAAATTTTAAGATATACTCTTCGTATAACGCTCACGAAAATTAGGATTGTACATGTGCAATATTTCGTCTTTCAAGATCGTAAATAAAAAGTTTTTTTCCCTATCTTTTGCAAAAATAAAAGAACTGAATTTGACATGTATGTGAGGGTAGAGTTGAAAGAGTAATAATGTGATTCTGAGAAAAGAGATGTAGTCGTATTCAGCAGTGCAGGTGTGTGGAAGAATGTTGTTCCCCACATTCTAGAAGTAAGGGGGGGAGGGGTATCTGGAATGCTGTCTATTGTGTATGTCTCAAAAGCATACCACGAATCAGGAGACAAAACGTAATTCCTCTTCGGCCAATCGCACCATTTGATGTCCTGCCTTTGAAAAGTAAACATTGTAAACTTCAAGAATTCAGCGTAGTTTTTAGTAGTAGACATGGCTCCTATCAAACGAAGCAAACACAGCGCTGGATTTAAATGCAAAGTAATTCAGTTTGCGAAAGAAAGTGGAAATCGGGCTGCGGCGAGACATTTTGGTATTGGGGAAAGCTCGGTGCGTGAATGGAAGAAAAATGAACAAAAAATAATGGATATGCCTAAGGATAAGTGTGCATTGCGTACAGGACTAGCAAAATGGCCGGTGTTAGAGGAAAATGTAGAAAACTGGATTTTGGAAAATCGGCAAAATGGCTTGATTGTAACAAGAAACTGTGTTCGCTTGTTTGCTCTAAAATGGGCAAAGATTAATCCACACGAGAGTGAAAACTTCAAGGCTACTGTTAGTTGGTGTAGCCGATTTATGGCTCGAAAAAATTTAGTTCTACGTGAAAAAACCAAAGTATCACAAAAACTACCAAAAGACTTGGATAGTAAATTGTTAAGTTTTCAAAAATATATTATAGAACTGCGAAAAAAAAAGGAATATTTACTTTCGTAAATAGGAAATATGGATGAGACCCCAGTCATGTTTGACATGATCGGTAATAAAACAATTGATTTAAAGGGAGTAAAATCTGTCAACGTAACAACAACGGGACATGAGAAATCTCATTTCACCGTAGCCCTTTCTTGCTTAGCGGATGGAACGAAACTAAAACCAATGGTTATTTTTAAGAGAAAAACTTTTCCCAAATGTAATTTTCCAAACGGTATTTTTGTTCATGTCCACGAAAAAGGCTGGATGGACGAAAATGGTGTTAAATTGTGGGTAAAAAATGTCTGGCAAATCCGTCCTGGTTGCGTAAGAAAACCAGAAAGCCTTTTAGTGTGGGACATGTTTAGGTCCCACCTTACAGATAATACAAAAAAATTGTTGAAAGAATGTAACACCGATATGGCAGTTATTCCGGGTGGATTGACACCATTAGTTCAGCCATTAGACGTCTGCTTAAACAAACCATTTAAAGCCAATTTAAAAAAACAGTGGAACACTTGGATGTTGGAGGGCGAGAAAACCTTTACGAAAGGAGGACATATGCGTCATGCAAGTTTGGAAACAGTGTGCGAATGGATATTAAAAGCATGGGATGAAATTAAGCCTGAGATTGTTAGAAAATCATTCAAAAAATGCAGCATTTCAAATAATCTGGACGGATCAGAAGATGACTGTTTATTTATGGATGAGGGTAACACAGATGATGAAGACGAAACAGATTGTGATGACGTGCCTGAAGAAATAACGGAAGACGAATATAATGAACTATTTATGTAATAACGAAAATGAATAAAGTATATAGGTAAAGGTATGTTATTTCTTTAAAATAAAGTTTTTTTCTATATTAAATTTTTTTTAATCAATAATTTTTTATATTCGGTGTATACCGCGCACCCGTAAATTCCAATATTATTTTTTGTATTAAAAGTGCGCGTTATACGCCGGAATATACGGTAATTAGTTCTATTACCTTAACATTGATTTTTGTTATTGATTAAAGTTTTAAAAATTGAAAATGTATATTAATTGTGAATTAGGTAAGTATATTTAATGTTAAACTATAATTTTATCAGAAGTATGAAATTGTAGTTATAACTCTTAAAATGTTATAATTTTGATAAAAAGATTTTTTTTTTTTTTCCCTTGATTGAAGGAACTGGGTGGAAGGAGGCTGTGGAGATATGTATGATCCATCAACTGCAGTTAATCCTGACCAGTTAAAATCAATGTGGGAAAAATCACCTATAAGATATGTGGAAAATGTAAATATATGATCTAAAAATTATTTATATTCATTAACTTATTTTTAAATTTCTGTGACAGTATATTTCTCTGTTGTATAGTAGTTAGTGCTTCAAATTTTTCTAAAAAACTTTGCATGCAACGACACTGCCCTACAATAAGTGAAGAGGAGCTTTCTATTTTTGACATTTTTTAATTAATTTATCAAGAAATACTTAGAGGATTATTTTATAACTGTAGAAGTGTTTAGGTTTTGTAATTTCTCATACTTACCAATAAAAATTTCAGTGGTTTGAGGAAGAGCAATAAATTACAGAAAAAAAGTGTTTTTGAACACACTGTATCATAAAATATAGCAATAAACTTATATTGATTGTATCTTTGGTTATAATCTAGTTATGAGTTATGGGAGATACAAAACTAATTTTTCTGTCTTATGCTTTTTATTTCTTTTTTTTTTCTATAACTTAAAAAATATTTAATAAAATTAAACAAAATTCTTGGTGTAATATGTAATTAAGACTAAAATATTATATTGAAATTTAAAGAAAGAATTGTGCAAAATATGAGTATTTGGAGTAATTCTATCATGCTGCATGTGCTCAGAAAATTTTTAAAAAATGTTCCATAATTTTTCCCATTCCACTTATGCAAAAAGTCCGATTTTAATACCCTGAAAATATAAAAAGTTTCTGGAAATTTTCTAAATAGTACTATGCTATTGTACTTTTTTTAAAAAATTCTAAATGATAAGCGTTTATCTACAAACTTTATTTTGTGTTATAAAATAAAATTTCATAACAAATAATTATTTCCTACAATGACTGTCCATACAATAAAAGTGTGATAATATAAGGGAAGGAAATATATGAAATGAAACATATTTTAATAGAGGATGATCCTTTGCCATCTACTTTCCAGTCAACAGCGTCATCTATTGACGAATTTTGTAACTGATTTTAAAACTCTGTAATAATTGATAATCATGTTTCCAAAACAACCATAGCAAATTATACTTTTCACGCTTTTTTTTTAAGACACTTTTTATCAGTCATTGCTCTAAGTGAAATCGTAAAATATTTTTAAAAAAAATATATAAAAATATGAGAAGGACATGTACCAAAATTTATAGTATAATTTAGCTTTAAAGACTTAATCCACGAATTTAGTTTTCTAAAATGTAACTTATGTATAATACTCTGTTCATAAATAATGCATACTGTAAGTGGGCTCACCTATAATTTTCTTATTTTTAGGGTATTTTAAGTTGTAAGTTTATAATTTTTCTATATAAGTTAATGTGAAATCTGTATATTTAGCATGTACCTATTTGAAAAAACACGAATTCAGGGCCTGCACGCTAAGCATTTGCCCCCTCGCCAAATGCAATAAAATCGTAAATTTGGCAAATAAAATTATGTTTTTTGGTGAAGAAATTGGCTAATAATTTTTTTCGCAGGAAAGAAAAATATATATTTAACTCAATCCTCAAAATTACGACTATTTTCTAAACAAATCAGTATTTTTTATTCAATTACAGTCATTTTCAGTAGATGCACTGCATAAATATAATTCCAAATAATATACCAATAAAAATATATTGGGTTCGAATAATATAAGCCTGAAACAAACTACCGTAAAATAGTTTTGTATGGGGAAAAAAAGGGAATAATAAAATTTTTTTAAGATTTGCATTTGGCGAGGACTTTTGAAAATTAGTGCATACTTTTGACATTTGGCTATTTTACTGGATAATATGAACTTCTTAGCGTGGGCCCTGTTACTGACTAAAATATTTGTCAAATTTATGATTTTTATAGTCAAATAGCTATTTTAATTTATCTCTCTCTTCATGAACTTAATAAATTTTACTAATTTATATATATGAGATAAAATTTTTATTATTCATTTGTTTGTTTTTAATTAGATTTCATTCAAAAAAATCTCATTTCTCTGCTCTATAGGTTCGTACACCTGTTTTACTTCTGCTTGGAAGTAAAGACCTACGCGTCCCATATGCCCAAGGTCTCAAGTATTATAAAATACTTAAGGCAAGGAAAGTTCCTGTTGAGTGAGTGCATTTCTATATAATAGTCAAGCAAAAACTAATTTTCTAATTGTTTTTAGCTGTTACACGTGCTTAGTTCAGAGAAGTTAGTAGTTGTCTTGCACAACAAACCAGTATTTGCTCATAAGTTACAAAAAGAGTAGGATTTAAATTGGACTTTAAAAAAAAAGTCTAACCTGGAGCAAACTCATAAAAATAAGTAACTTTACTAGTCATAAAAAAGTACTTTACTGTAAGTACAGTAGTATCAATACCTCATATATTTAAACAGAATTGCGTAAGTTTCTTCCTATTTACTCCATTCTAAAGTTATGTGATTTTTTACTACTTATTATGAGTAGGGTACTTAAAAGCTTACAGCTAATTAAAGCCTTTTTTTAATATCTTGGTTTTGCTGATTTTTTATTTACTTTTACTGTCCTAATATTATTTATTGTGTAAGGCTTAATAGAGAATTATTTTTATATTTTTTAAAAATTTTTATCAAAGTTCATTGACAACTTAAAAGTTTGAAAGTTAGGTTGAACATATTGTGCTTGTTTTGTGAAACAGATGCAAAATGTTACGTAAAGACTTTTTTTTTTTTTTTTTTTTTAAATCTTTATCAAGAATTAAATCCTAAAAGTATACACATTAAAGATTGCTAATCAATATTTTGGTATGGAAGAAACGCTATCAAAATCTAACAAATCACCAAAGAGGAAAAAAACATAATCAATACTTTCTTGCTTGCTGAAGAAAACATAACAGAGTTAAAGGGTGGTTTTAAAAATGCACCCACTAATCAAGTTTCATCAGGCTATTACACTAGTTGCCTTCCTTTTTATACTACCTTCCTCGCCAATGATTTGACAATTTTTAATAGTGTTTTTTGCTTGCTTCTTCTTAGATATCAGTTTGCAACCCTTAATGTGTATACTTTTTTGACTTTAAACTCCCAATATTTTGCTACTACAATCAATTTCTGGTTACCACTTAATTTAATTTATTTTTGAATTTTTTAGTTTAAAATGTTTTTGTTTTGAATTTAAAGTTATTGTTATTATTTTAGGATTTATGTGTATGAAGACTGCCATTCACTTAAGAAAACTCCACATGATGCTGATGTATTCATGCAAACTGCTCTTTGGCTCGAAAAATATTCTTCCTAGATGTTTTTGATTTAAAATTTTATTTACTTTCTTAATGCTTTATTAATTTTCCTTATTAAATAATGAAATTTCATTGTGAAATTTTAATTTTGTTATAGATAATGTGATGACTAATGTGAAATTTCATGTCATTTGTGTAATAAATTTTAAAACTTAATAATGATTTTTTTTAAAGTTTGATTTTTTTTTTTAATCAAATTCATGTAACCTAATTTTAAAATAATAAATTTATTAAAAATACGAATGTTATATTCAGAGTTTTCATTATAGTTATAACTTTTCACTTAGACTTCAATACTAACCTATGCTTAAATCAATATTTTGAGCAATTGCACTAAGAATGTATTTTCATAGAAATGCACACAAAAGAAAAAGAAAATCCTTTTTCTCTGCCCCTGGAATTTGCAGAAAATTTTTTATTTGTAAGAACAAATTTTCTTTTTGTTTCTTAATTTATTTTTAATTTTTTAACTCAAATTCCTAATGTAAAAAAAAAAAAAAAATAGCTGAAGAATTATTGGCAATTGTAATTTCAAAAGAGAGTGGAAACTGTTTTAAGAAACATTTCAGTGGTGTACTAAGAATTCTAATTCTATATCTGTTCTTATTTATTCTGTTTTTATTGACTATTCCATTCTTATTCTGTTCTTACTAACTATTTCTTTCTTATTCCTTCTAATGAACTAAATAGTAAATTCCCCATAGACAAGCAATTATATTTATCATTAATTTAACTTTATTATTTTATAGAAAGTTCCCTGAAAGTTCTAAAAATCCGTAAATCCTTTATTGGTTTCACACAGTTATCTTGAAATGAAATGAAAAGTTTATTGTAAAACAGATGCAAGTTCCAAATATTTGCGTTTACATTCATCATTTATTTCACTAGAAATAATGTAATGAAGCGCAATATTGAATATCTTTTTTTCCTTGTGTGTTACGATTTTTGCACAACTTATCAATGAAATCTTTTTATCTCTTAATCAGCAAAAAAATAGCCTGTAAGAGTGTGGACTAGATTTTACAGTTCCCTGAAATGCAATTTCTTGTGTTCACAAATAGTCCTTTAAATGTATAGGTTATCCTAAATTAAACTGATAATTTTTTAAAACTTTACTTTATAATAGGCAAAAGCCATTTTTTCTTTAACCTTAACTGTGAAAAAAAAAATGTTGCAACAAATTTATGTGACAGGACTTAATATTTTTCTCCAAGAGTTTCTAATTTAGTGCAAATTGTTTTTGACAATTTGCAATTGTTTTGATGGTGCTACATATGTTAAACCTGTAAGAAAGGAAAAAAATTATTGAAATTAGCATCAACATTTTTCGAAATCTATTAAGGAATAAAAATCACTTTGCAATGTTTTCAAAATGTCCATTATTAATAGCAATATTGTGTTGTGATGTGATTTTGAGAATTTTTCTTTAATTTATACTTTTAAGCTCTGCAAAGTCATCTACCAAAAAAGAACTTTGGAAGGGAGCATCTATACTCTGTCACATGATTTATTGTAATAATTTTTTTAACCGTTTATTTTTTTCATAAAGTTTTTAAAACTGTTAGTCTAATTTAGGACTTTTAGTATGTAAAAGGCACTGAGATAGTTCATTAGAAAAATTTTTGAAATAAGTTAAATTGCACCAATCATTGCCTGTGGATAGGAATGAAGTACATATCCAGAATGTTGAACATTGTTCATATTATTCAGGTTTGCAGTGGCTGAAGCAGTCATACAGTCACTTGAAAATAAGTTATTTCCTGTCAAATTGTCCTGTTCTATGTATGTTGGGGCACGATTACACTGAGAAAAACTATTGTAATTAATGTATTCCCTATTGCAAACTTGTCTGCTACTGTGATCCAAAGCTTGATAGAGTTTTTTCTTTCGACATCTGGAGGATATCTTACGGTTTCTGGTTTGTATGCCATCTTTTTTCATTGCAGCGGGGCGTTTCATCTGAAATAATACAAACTTAATAAATTTACTATTCATCCAAAGGCTTTATTGTGAAAGAATTAAACACCATATAAAGGAAAACTTTAAAAATGGATAAAAGGACACAATAGTTAAAATAAGAGATTAATTTTTTCTGCTTTTTGACGGAATTTCGCTTTTTGTTTCAATTTAATAAAAAGAAAAATTCCATTTTTTCAAAGGAATTTCCACTTTTTCGAATTTCTGCAAAATAGATTAGCTTCATACGCTTTTTCCTACTTGTGCAAACGCGATTTACAATCACAGGATTTAAAATTACTCTTCACGATCTGCTTTCACATGGTTTTAAATTACACAGCAGGATTAATATTCGTCTAATTAAAAAATCTCTCATTGAGATTCGTATTCACGGCATTTAAAAATAACACTTTGAGATTCATATTCACACAATTGCAAAAAATTTTAAAAAAAATCGTGTGTCGGCATTTTTTATTCAAACGTTGTTCTATGGATACTCCCTACATACACTATTATTCAAATTTCAGGTCTATTTTCAATTATTTAAAAATGGTTTGCACAAAACATTTAAGTGACAAATATATGATTAAGACGAATGATGTTTAAATGTAGTGGATAATTTCTCAATTTTCTACAACTTTAAAGATTTATCTTATGATAATTTTAAAAATGAATATGGAATTCGAAAGCAAATTTATGAGTATGGTGTTTATGCTGTAGATAGTTTCTAACAATAGAATATTTTTTCATGTTAAATACCTGTAAAAAAAAATTGCTATATGGCATGGAACTAGAGAAAAAAACTGATAAACATCTATTCTGCTGTTTGTAGAATCAGTAGAGTAGATGACTAAAGATTTTATTGGTATTAGAATAGAAATTTAATTATCAGTTAAATTGAAATTTTTTTTTTATGCCTATTTTTTTGGGCAGAGAGGGGTGCGATTGTTCCTGTTTTTCAGTGGCGCCATATATGGCCAGGAATTCGACTTCTGCCACACCATTCACTCAACCACAAACCCGTTGATAGGGCGGGTCACATTCACACACACAAAGGAGAAAGGACATCCATGCCTTGCCCAGGATTCGAACCCAGAACCTCTCTGATGTGAGGACAGTTCCCTGCCCCCTACACAGGCCGGTCGGCGTTAAATTGAAATAACATTAAAGTTATACCATGAAGGGACACCGAAACAATTAAATCTTCCTGAAATTCGGAGTAAGGGGCGATGTTAATCTGGGTAAAATTTGGAGACGAGCGAGCTTTCTGGAAAGTCCAGAGTCAGATTTTCACACATTTCAACTACTGATTCCACAGCTATGAACACTGAAATTTTGCACAAAACTGAAAGGTTTGTATCGACTAAAGTAAGAAAGCTCAAATATTTCCATTTTTTATTTATTGTCCTTCCCGGTAACTTTACGCGATTAGATTAAACAAAACACTTTTTTAGAAGTTCATTCCATCAAAATAAAGATCAAGTGTGATCAAAATCATTTGGCAAAATGCTGTTGCGTGAAGTCAACTCATGATAGGCAAAATTTTTAACAGTCGAATAATTTTCTCCAGTTCTTATTCTTTTCGGTTCACAGTATAAAAGCCTATTACCACAGTGCTTGCAGTAGTATATATATTAGTATATATTTGGTACCTATTAATTACAGCATCAATTACTATATCGGCAGTATTTATTACTGAAATTAATTTAGCATCATTGGTGCTAATAATAGTATGGGTATGTACGATACGAATATGTATATCTCCATTATCATTTCTGTTTAGTTCATAACTTTTTTTCTATTGCAACTACCGTTTTTTTTTTTTTTTTTTTTAAGCCGTGGTGGCTTAGATCAGTGTTCCCTAACCCCCGGTCCATGGATCAAATGGTACCTGGCCTCCTATCTCATTGAAACTGAATTTAAATTCCTAGGTTTACACCCCAAATTAAAAATATCTGTGTTCAATTAAAATTTTATTTATTTAAAAAAAGGGGCCCCTGAAGGTGATGACATAAATTTTTTAATGCTTGTAATGTATCATTGTCACCGATTACCCCCAGATGGAACCGTCTCATTGCAAAGAAACATGCTCAGGGTTCTCAATTGATTTAACGTTCTAGTAAGTTAAAATGTTAAATCACTTTATATTTATCTTTTGGTGTAACTGTATTTTATTTTGAAGGCATGTTTAAATACAATTAAATTAAAATAAATAAATCAAAATAATCTAAAATATAAACAATCTGCGTCCCCTTCCCAGAGGACCGCGGTAAAATTATCAAACGTTGACTGGTCCGCGATGATAAAAAGGTTGGAGAACACTGGCTTAGATGATAGAGCTCTCGCCGCCTAAGGATGTAACCCCGGTTCGAAAACCAGCGATGGCTAGTTGATACGAATTTCGCACCGACAGACGTGAAATATCCTCAGTGGTAGACGGATCATGGGTTAGAGTCCCCTTTCCGTCAGGCTAACCGTGGGAGGTTCTCGTGGTCTTTCCATGTAAAGCAAATGCGGGTTAGTACCATCGAAAAGTCCTTCTGGAAGGCAAATTTCTCCCAATATTTGATCCAGGAGTTCCCTTGCCTTCTGGATTGGGTTCAAAATTACAAGGCTATGTAGTTGAACATTAGTAGTCGTAAACCCAAAAATTGGATCGGCTGTTCAACGACGGTTATAGAATAAAATATATTCCGAAGAGGAGATTGGTGTGGCTTTAAATGCATTTTTTCCATCGATTCCTAGAAATGAATGGTTTTACGTATTTAATCTTTGGAAGATTAGTCTACAACAGTGTATTAATGCTGGAGGAAACTACTCCTAAAATTTCGCAACTGAAACTTTAAAAACCTAGGTGTATCTCAAAAATTTCAATGTGACCTTCGTATGTGCAATCATATAAAAAAAGGCATAAAAATTTTACTTAAAAACATAGCAAATCTGATCATCAATAAAATGAAATAAGCTCACATTATGCAGCTTAAAGTATAGTCCGCAGGCATTGCAGACGGCCTCACCATGGTGGTTTCTTCTCCATAGTGTGGTCGTTGTAGTGTAACAGTTGGCACAGCTTGTCCCAATTCTTTTCGAAGAAGACTGTGATCAAAGAAAAGAAGAAAATATTTTCAAAATTTATTTATTGCACTTTTACTGCCCATCTACTTTCATTTCTAAAATAAATAATTTAACCATGTGGTTGTTTTGTGAGGGAAATATAACAGTGATAAAACAGGAATGCATTTCAAAACAAATCTACAGGATTGTCATTATGCAGAATGTTTCGTAATTACCGCCCTTAAAATATATATTTTTAGATTTTTACTAAAAATGATGACAAAAATTATACACAATTAATATTAAAAGTATATACAATTAGTATTGAACTTATTACATAAATTAGTATTTAATCTATAGATTTAAAAAATCGTAAGTGATGCCAACTTCTGTTACATGCAACAACATTCTGTTGCAATGTTCAACTTGATGTTACATTTTGTTTGACTGTAGGAAAACTATAGCATTTATAATCGAGAAATTTCCAAGTATTATAGGAAAAACATACTGGAAGTGCCATGGAATAAAAAATTGTAACATTCGATAGTTACACTAGGGAATTTTTTTTTTTTTTATTCTGTTGCATCAGATTTTTTGAACAGATCTTTGGTACTTTCGTAACGTTGATTTATTTCAAATTTGCAATGGGCTTCTCCCCAAGATTATTATTTTTAAAAAATGACATTTTTTAGTTTATTTATTGTAAAAGTGCGCAAGTTGAAAAACGTTATATACAACATAGGAGTGCACAAATGTTGCGACAAACTCCCAGGGGAGTTAGGGCACAACAGGATTAAAATTGTGCAGGAGCCGTTGCCCAGAAATGTCGTCATACTCCGCTAGGGGCGCTTTCCTATTATGAACTGTTTCTCCGTTCTCTTCTGAACAGTTCATAATATAGAAGCGCCACTAGCAGCGTACGATGACGTTTCCGGTCATGGTTTTCTACGCAGTGGCGTGCCTTAACTATCATAAAAGCTTGTCACACTGTTTGCACGAAACCTTATTATATATAACGTTTTTAAACTTTTACATTTCGATAAAAAAAACAGACTAAAAGTGTTATATTTTTAAAAAGAATCTGGGTTTTTAGGAGCTGAACTACATCTGGTTCGAAATTCCCATACCCGAATTAGGCAAAATCAAGTATTAGAATAAATGCAACAAAACAATTTTCCCCAGTGTTATTAGACCTTAAACTTGTAAAGAATACCACGCATTTTTTAGCTTAGAATAGTACAACGACTGAGTAGTAATATGTAACAAGATGTGCTGAAAGGGCGAGTTCTTCTGGTGAGTTTAACATCGTGTTTGCAAGTTATAACTGTGTATATGTGTTTGCAACTTTTAATGTTTTTATTCGTTTAATTTATTTTTTATTTCTGTTTTAAAAATGATCTTTTGCTTTAAAAATGATCTTGTTTTGTGTCTTGATATTTTTATTTTATTAACTCGAGCTTGAGTTGAAGTCGTAAGCAAGAAAGAAAAGAGAGGAAGAACGTTTCGTCGGATATAAGTTATATTAAATTTTTTAAACTATAAATCCTTAGAGATATAAACCATTTCCTATTCGATCTGTCATCATAATAGAAGTCCCATTCTTGAGTAAAATTATTTCGCATTCGTTTCTTTGTATTGAGTCAATATATTCTGGATTCATAATAATCTTGAATATTTTTATATACACGCAGTTTCGAATTTAGTTTGATATAATATATTAAAATTACATTTGTATTAATTATGTATAATTGTTGTTACAATGTAAAGTGAATTTTAGTCTAACATGACAGAACAATTTTTTAAATGCTAATTATTGAAATTAAATACCTTGTCATTGTTTTAAATACCATACTTTAACATTGTTCAAAATTGTTTTTTTTAATTCAATTTGTGTTTAGTAAGCAGGAGGTGAAGCCTCCAAGCAACTTTAAAAGAGAAGGAGGAAAAAAACCGCTATCATTACCTGGCTAACAGTTTTGAGAAAACCTGACTTTAAAACATCAGAACCTGTTTGATTGGAGCAACGGAGGCAGAGAGTATAAAAAAAAATATAGTCTCAATAGCTTAGGCAGGAAAGTGGTCGAAATTTCGGCACTTTTTTACTTCATTTTTGACAAGATTCTGAAAAATACATACTAAGACCCGGAGTGATTTCGGCACTTTTTTACTTCAATTTTGACAAGGATTCTAAAAATACATACTAAGATCCGGAGTGATTTCGGCACTTTTTTACTTAATTTTGGACAAAATTCTAAAAATACATGCTAAGACCCGGAGTGATTTCGGCACTTTTTAACTTCAATTTTGACAAGGATTCTAAAAAATACATACTAAGACCCGGAGTGATTACGAAACATTTTGTATATTTCCACTGTTTTTTTATGTGTTTTCGAATGCCTCTATTGTAAATTCATTATTAGAAACATCCTATTTTATTTAAAACTACTGTGTGAAACCATTGGACCCTGGTCTATTGGTTTAAAACTGTAAAAACGTCCCAATGGTAATTGCTATTGTATTATTACTAACAATCCATCTAAGCCTAAATCGATGTGTATGAGCTTTAAACCAATTTCTCGTTTCATTTCGGCTCTAGTTATTTTCATTTAGCCTCAACAATGTTTGTATAACGGAAATTTTTATTCTGAAATCTACAAGTTATCCAACTTCGTTTTTGACATACGCCATAAAATTAATTGCACAATTGTCTGTTCAGATTTATAAATATTTTACGGCCTGTGTCTGGTAACTTTCATTATGACAGTATATTAATTATCTTACAAAGGTATTTAACAGTGTTTCATTGACATAATGAAGTTAAGATAGAGGTACTAAGTTGTAATCGTTTTTGCTTGTCTTGTTACACAACCCCAATAATTCTCCTTACCCAACCGCTGTTTTGGCATTCGGCCACTTAAGTTTGCAAACGCCTGAGAGAGATTTTTCACACTGATAACATAAACTTCTTAAAAACAAAAACAAATCTATTTTTGGAAATTATTGCTGAGAGTAGTTCTTTCAGAGTTTCTTTGAGTTAATCTGCCCGTCCGCAAACATTCTTATTTGTAACGAAAAATCCAACCTTTTCGTTACTAGTGGTTTTCGATGTTGGTTCCAAAGTGGTGTTTCGCGGAACCTTAGGGTTTCGAGAGCTACGGCTTTCTTTTTAACCAGTTATGATTTTCGGAAACCTGAATTAATTTTTATCCAATTAATAATGCATTACTTATTTAATGTTCCTGTTATTTTTATAAAAATTATTTAATTAAAATGCCTGTGCAGAGTTGTAATAGTTGTTTATTTACATCGCACTAGAGCTGCACAAGGGGGCAATCGGGCTCGTGTGGAGAGAAAATTACAAACAAAGATTTTTTTTTCTTCTTATAACAATATAATGAATGAATTACGAGTGGATAGGATTTTATGAAAAACTACAATAGTATTTCGTATCGAATAAAAATAAGCAAATTCAACAATGGTGCATTTCTCTGATAACCATTTTCAACGATTATTTCCGTCTTCTTTCGTTTTTATTTTAACCGCAACCGTATTTCAGATCATTCATTTTTCAATTTATGCCTGCATTAAAATTAACTTCAGTAAATATTCAATTTCAGTTAACCAGTAAATTCAACTGATGACATAAAACCTAATTTTTAAGACTATTTTGATAAAACCCAAGCTTGAAAAAAAAAAAAAAAAAAAATTCATTCTTGCTTCATAATCATTGTGTTTATTCTGAATATTTTTAAAATAATTAATAAAATTTAGATAATTACATATTTTCAAAAACATTAATAGTCTTTCGCTAATTAATATGTTCACAATCACTAATGAAATTTATTTATTAAGTCTCGGGATTTCTCTAAAAAAAAAGGTCCATCGTTTAAGATTACACAACCGAAAAAAAGTGGGAATCGTTGAGTGTCTATCTGCGATTTTTCTAAGAAAGACAAAATAATTTGCAATTTTTTTCAAATTTAAGTCAATTTTGGTACCAGCTCAACTTATATTTTCAACTTTAATAATACCTGATTTGGCATTATGAGTATTTTCCCTAACAAAAAAGGTGTTATTGTGAGGTGGAGAGATGGAAAAAAACTGCACCTGAGGTTGAAAATGAGGTTATATTTTGCACTAAAAATAACCTCATTAATAAACCTCAATTTCGCAACCTCATTTTTACCTCACAAAATCAACCTCATATATAATTTCGAAATAATTTTAATTTAGATCGGGTGAAATTATTCACGCCTCAAATATACGTGTTTGCTTGATGTGTAGAAAAAATAATCCGTACACCTCAAAAACAACCTCTCTAAGCTGGTTGCTCTAAAGTAGATTTCCATCAACCTCAAACAAAACAACTTCACACACCTTGATTACACATCTTGAAAGGTTGATCTCTTAAGGATGTTTTTGAAATTAACTTCGAATAAACCTCAAATCAATCTTCACACCTCAAATAAACCTCTAAAATACCTTAAATTTTTGTAAGGGTTGACTTATTTGCTCTCGAGTTTAACTGGCTCCAGCTCGTCATAATAACATATTACAATGTTAAAATGTGTAGCAATTTTCGTTTTGGAGCACGCCAGCGGGGACAAATTTTTATTTATTATTTATTACTCTATTAAAAAATTGTAAAGAACGCCGCCTTTGTTTTGGGTGTATAAATTTGCGTTACATTTTGTTTTGTTATGCAAAATCTATAGTATTCAGAAATTTGCATTACAAAGAACAGTTGATTAATATATTAAGAGAATGACAAAATAAAAAAAGATTACCATTCGATAATTAGTTTGAGAATTATCTATTATATTTATAGTAAAAAAAATATAACGTTGGCTGCTCTGCAGATCGCATAAATGATTTTGCAGAGTTGTAATTTTAGGTGCTGTAATGACCATTTTTATTTATGAACTTGACACAAGGTTTTTTTTTTTTTGAAATTCCAATTTGTTTGGACAATTTTTTGTTCCTTTTTTTCACATTTTATTGCTTTCCTTAACATTTTGTTTTACCGCACATAAACTTAATAGACGATGAACTTTGGAAAATATGGAGGAAAAAAATGTACTGGAAATACGGCGGAATAATATAATGAATATTTTCATGATTATTTTGTTAAATAATCATGAATAATTATTCTCAATTAAACTTCGAATTAAAATTATCATACGGGACTCGCTGCATCTCTCAGAAATGCAACCATGTTTAAGTTTGACGTTCAGAACTGGCCATTTTTATTCGTAAACTTAATGCGAGTTTTATTTTTTTTCCTTCGAAATTCCAATCAGTTAGAATGTTATTGCACTTATAAGTGCCTTTAAACTTATCTTTCCTTACTCTTTTTACTTTAAATAATAGCTATTTATCTATTCTGGAGAAAAATTTATATCGTCCCCCATGAGAGAAAAAAAGGAAAGGTAGAGAGATTAGTTGTTTCTAGTTTTAAATCTTAATATTTATATTAAATCGTTTTTTTTAAATATAAAAAGCTTAATTCAATACAGAAAAAAACCGTTTTCAATTAGAACTGTTGTGATACAAGTCACGTTAATAAGTAATGTACTTGTGGTTTATTTTTTCTTATTAATTTACCCAGTCTATATTCCTAAATATAAATTTTTGTTTTCAAGTACAGTTGATTGTTTTTCAAATCCAGGTTATCCGTTAGGACTAAAAAATTTTCTTACTTAAGATTATAATAATTATGTATTTTATAAACAAAATGTTCTTTGTTTTTGTTGTAAGTTTGAGCTCCTTAGAGTTATTTTCACGAATTACCGTTTAGGATTGCATAGTTAAAAATTATATACTAATTTGTGTGTCTTAAAATTAAAAATTCTGACCATTATTACAATAAATATTCATAAAAATGTATTTTCTACTTGAAATTACATTTTAATAAACAAGTTTTATAATTGAGTATAAAAATTTTTAACTATCTAAAATAAGTCTGGAGATAAGTCTAGTTCTGATTAAAATATAATATTTTAATCAGAATTTACGGTCACGCATACTTTAAAGAACAAAAATCAAAATCCGTCGAAAAGAAAAAAAACATATTTATTCTCAGAAAGTACGTTTTTGTGCCTTATTTCGTAACTTAAAATATCGTCTTCGCAAATTAATTAGGATATATTAAATTAGTCAATTGAACCATTATAGTTGCATCCTTGGAACTCCGACAAGTTCTCTGTTTTTCACTAGGCGAGTATTTTAAACTTGTTTCTATGAAATAATTTTGAAAGAATGTATTGTTTTCTTTAAACATAAAACTGCCATGTCCGAATCGCATTATATCGATAACTTTTCCTATAAATTTACTGAAAATGATCTAACATCATAAAATGCAATAAAAAGTTACTATAATGCTAAATTTTTTGTGTCGAAAAGTATTTTGAACAATGAATTTACGAACGGTTAATAAAAAATGACGGCAGTTGCATTTATTATATAAGCATTTATTATAAAAATTAATGTAACTTACCAACTATAAAAATTTGTTTCACGTTCTTTTAACAGAAAAGAGTTTTTAAGAGAATAAGCTAAGGAGTTCTTAAAAATAGTTTCTTCAAAAAGTACAAAAATCTCAATGTACTTAAACATTGCATAATAATTTTATTTGTCACACACACAATTCGCCTGGCTGACAGTTTACCGTTTTAGTAAAAGGCATATTCACCAGCAAACGATTCCCTTTTCAAATTAGTGAAATAAATAAATCAGCCTAATGTAAGCAAACAATAGTCATGGATTATTTTTAATCTTTCTGTACCGAAACTAAGACAAGGTATATGTTTTTTAAAGTGAATAGAACGATGATATGGCAAAAAAGTTTTGTGGTGATATTAGTCCCTGGTGGTGATAAAATAGTTTCAAAAGAAAATATCATCGATGTTAGATTTTTAATTGCTTAATATTTTTGCGAAATCGGAAGGTTTCAACAAGTCAGTAGAACGAGATTAAATGAAATATAAGAAAATCAAACAATATCCAGATACGTAAAGAGATAATAGTGACTTACCATTTTTAAAAAAAATGTCTTCCTTTCACAATCTTTCATAAGAAAAACATCTTCAAAAAAACCAAGTAAAGGAATTTTAAGAAAAAATTTCCTCAAAAAGTGCTGTAACCTGTATAGTATCAAACACTTTTATAAAGTATCAAACACTTATAATAATTCTATTTATTCCACAAATTGTTTTACATATCGTTTGACTGATAGTTTCACACTTCAGCAAAAAACGTATTTACGCGCAAATGTTTCGTTTTTTAAAGAAGTGAAATGAATAAAGCAGACGATACCCATGAAATATTCTATACCGAGAATAAGACGAGGTATCTCTAGAAATAAAGGAACGACAAAGAATTTTTATGGATATTTAAAGATAAGATTCATGTAAGAGGAAATATCACAAGGGTTAGATTTCTAATTGCTTAATGTTTTTGTGAAATTAGAGGATTTCAATTTGCCAATAGTACTACTTTAAATGAAATTAAGAAGATCAAGCGATATTTATATACATATAGAAACAAATGTGGCTTATCATTCTTTAAAGAAAGCTCACTTCATTTAACGATATTTCATAAGAAAAGCATTTTTAAGCAGACAAGTTAAGAATTTTTAAGAGAGAATTTCCTGAAAAAGCGCTGATATCTGTACAGTATTAAACACTGTATAATAATTCTATTTATCCCACAAATTGTTTTACATATCGTCTGAAAGATAGTTTCATGTTTCAGCAAAATACACATTTACCAGCAAATGTTTCCCTTTTCAAAGAAGTGAAATGAATAAAGCAGACGATACCCATGAATTATTCCTTTTTCTTCTCATTCTATACCGAGAATAAGACAAGGTATTAGTTTCTTGAAATGAAAAGCACGTAGATGCGACAAAGAGATTTTGCGGAGATTAAAAGATTAGATTCAAAGTGTATCTGAATTTAGATCTTTTTCATAGTAAGAGGGGATAGGTTTCTAATTGCCCAATGTTTTTGCGCTGTTACGCTCACTTGCTTGTAAATAATGACATTATTATTAAAGATAATTAAAACTTTTTTATAAAATAATATTCTATTGCTTTTTAGTGCTGTCTATTTAAAATAGAAAGAGCTGTGGCTTATATGCTTATAAAATATAGTTTGTTTGTTTTTAAATTTAAAATCTAACAATTGTGATTACTTAAAACTTATGATTTCTTAAAAAAAAAAAAAAAAAAAAAAAAAAAAAGCAAATATAAGAATATAATAATCCCTCATACATATACAAAATTTCCATTTCTTCTTAAATTTCCCATTAAAAAAATATCATTCATTTGGGAAATAGGTTTAATTTTTTTAAAGAAAACATTCATTTCCCAGAACATGGTAAATTTCAGACATATTATAAAAGACTGTTATAGAAATAAATACTTTAACATGAGAGAAAATTTCAAGCATTAAACTGCCATGCAATAAAAAAATCGGTTCAAACGAGAAAAAATTCAAAATTGAGATTTTTATGTATACAAACAACAAAAAATTCGAAATGGCATTTTTATATAAGTTACCTATTGACAAAAAAAATTTGTTCGATCATTTTTTTGAAATTCTACTTTAGAGTTAGTAGCATAAGCAAAAATTAGTTGTCCACAACTTTACTCGAAATCTGTCATGAAATACATACGTTCTTTTTTTCAATTGCATGGCTGTATAGGACCAATATGAATGGACTACCGTTTTCAAATGAATTCATCGTTCAAATTAATATATGTAATCAAATATTTTTTAAATAGCGTGTTTATATATATTTGCTTTATATACATTTTCCATTTAGTTGCTACATTTTCAGAACTCATTTTCTATGGTCTTTCTCTACTTGAAATGTTTTCTAGAATTTGAGAATTATAAAATATTCACTAAAATTTGTAGAAATATTTTGACGAGGTAAAGTAAATGATTTTACATCATTTGCTTGGAATTATGAGCTTCCAATATGCTATAATGAATATTGAGCAAATTTTGTTGAATAATTTTAAATATGTTTTGATGCGCTAAATAGAGTAAAACTAGAGTAAATTTTTTGCTGACAAGCTGAAACAGGAAATGCATGAAATATAAAAACAAGACGAAATGCAGCCGGAAAAAAAAGTATTACCTAATTTACAATTAAGACTATTGAAAATTTCCGGTTAAAATTCATCTACGACTGATTTTATTTGATCACTTTATCCTATTTAAAAAAAAAAAAAAAAACTAAATAATGAGAAATAAATATATATTAAATAAACAATGATAATAATAAGTAAATAATGGTAAATAAATAATGATAATTAATAATAATACTAATGATAGTTAATAATAATACTAATGATAATTAATAATAAATAAATAAATGATGAATAAATAAAATGCTAATAGCAAATTATTTTTGCCACGAATTTTTTATATTTTACCGGACAGGGGTCGACATGTTTTTTTTTATTTTCCTATATTTCCCTTGGCGAATGAAGATTGAACACCCATATGTTAAATAAAGTTATCCCCCACTCCGGCAAAATTTTTTAATAAAACAATATAACATACATTCCTAAACATGTGTAGGTGCCGGCTGTTCAACAACGGTTATAAATTAAAAATAAAAAAACATGTGTAGGTACCAGATTCCGTCCAACTAGTGATATCAATTCAAAAAATTACCGCAAGTCGCATTCTCCAATTGAGGAATCTCCAACAGATCTGTGGCATCTGATAAGATAACTATCTTCATCTCTTATTTTCGGGGAAGCACCTGTCCCCGACTAATGACTTAAAATCCCTCAGAGCTGATAGAAACGTTTTTTTCCCCTACAAATGCTGCCAAAAACTACTTTTGTAGAGTCGTGTTCTACGTACGGTCATTTATTGTAAGTCTTGAAAACAATGACGTCTTTATTTTATTTGGAAAAGCTAGATCATTCTATTAAAATATTGTCCCTTTTTATTCTCTTTTGCATTTTGGCAATAACTTTTTACTTTCCACAAATGATGTATTTTCATTTTTCACTGAACACAACCGAATATGGAGGATTTTCCTGTGGGAGAGATATTTCTGTCTAATGAAACACCCTTAAAAAAGCTGAGCGTTTTAATATTTTCTTTTGTATGTACTGTGCGCACTATCTGAATAATTTTAATCAAATAATTAAATTTTCACTAACTAAGTTTTTTTATTGGAAGCCACTATAGATGTCATTCATTCAAAACAGAAATACAATAACAAAAATTATCTTAATGATGAGTATATTCAAATGATTCATTCTTAAACTTGGTGTTTTAACGTTGAAGACACTTAATGAAGACACTCGAATATAAAAGTTTGGTAACTTACCATTTTTTCTACTTTTTTACAACTTGATTTGACATAAGAGATTTCTCGTTTCTTCTGAGGTGAGTGGTGTAATTTTGCGTTAATTCAAATTTATTTACGGCATAATTCTAGAAAGTGACGTAAAATTAAGGCTTACAAAAGAAGAATAACCCAAAATGAAATTTTAAAAGAAGATTAGTTAACTAATATTGGGCTTAATAGATGCAAAAAGATGGTCGCTCTGTTACAGTTAACGTGAAATCAAAAATCTGTGAGAAATGTCGAATCTGTATTAGTCGAGGAATTAAAAATTAATTAGTGTGCGGCTAAAACTGCAGATAATAGGCTTGGCAACAAAGCCTGATTCGAAAATACAGAAATAAATTTAGTTTAGCTTTCTTGTAGAATTAGAAAATTACTTAGCCACATGCACTTACAAGCGCCATGCATTCCAAGTTACTTCAGTCACAAAACCGCCAAAACATGATTACCGCAGAAATAACGACGATTGTTTTAGAAATATAATAACAATAAGAAGAGAGGCTGGGATAGCCTGGTTGGTAGGGCACTGGGGGGACCCATGTCCAAGAGTTCGTGGGTTCGATCCCCGCCGGCTGAAGACTCCCCGTGTAGTAGATGGTGACTGATGCGCGTTAAATCTATCGAGTCGCAAAGTCCTCCATGTTCCCATAACAAATCATATTTTCTAGGGGTAATGATTCAGGAGTTTTCTTGTCTTCTGGATTGCTATAAAATTACAAGACTACAGAGTTGAACATTAGCAGTAGTAAACCCAAAACTGGGTCAGCTGTTCAACGACGGATATATATATATATATATATATATATATATATATATATATATATATATATATATATATATATATATATATATATATATATATATATATATATATATATATATATATATATATAAACAATAAGAAGAAGCGCCGTGGGGACTCAGGGAATAGAGCATTCACTTTCCGATGAGGTGAACCGGGTTCAAATCCCAATGATGGCTGGTCGATACGAACTCCGCAGCCGGCTTGCACCATCCACAGTGCTGACGTAAAATAGCCTCAGTGGTAGACGAATCATGGGTTAGAGTCCCCTTGCCATCAAGCTAACCGCCGGAGAGGTTCCTCTCCGTGTACGCAAATGTGATTAAGTTCCATCAAAAAAACCTCCACGAAAGCAAATTTCTCCCAATACTTGATCCTGGAGTTCCCTTGTCTTCTGGATTGGGTTCAAAATAAATAATAAGAAGAAAAACATTAGTGGTTCATATCCCATCATAAATGGTAATTCAATCTAGGATCGTAAAATAAAAATTTAAAAAAATGCGTCAGTCATTGCTAAGGGAACAGCTTTAGAAAGCATGTCTGGCTCCGAACTATTTATATAACAAAGAATTCCGAATAGCAATATGTAGTAATTGGTGATTAAAAAAGTTAAACTTTTGATGATATGACCAGGAATTCCGAATAGCAAAATGTAGTATTTGATGATTAAAAAAGTCAAACTTTGATGATATGATCAGGAATTCAGAATAGCAAAATGTAGTATTTGATGATTAAAAAAGTTAAACTTTGATTACATGACCAGGAATTCTGAATTGCAAAATGTGATGAAAAAGTTAAACTAATTTAGTGATGAAAAAAGTTAAATTTTTGACGAAATGGTGGCAAAATTGTAAAGAAAAGAAACATTCTTTTAACTGTAATTTTGCGGCACTTATGGTTTTACAGGTTTTTTCTATCTTTGTAACGACTCCTATTTGTTGGATAACAACCAAAATTAATTTAGCAAGTACATCGAACTCCTAGAGGACATTTTAATTATTTTGTGTGGAAACTTTTAACGTAAACATACGTCATTCGAAAGGCACATGTCAGTTTTTTCTTCTTCCAAAAACGAAGTTATGGATTGACCAGCAAGGAGCCCTAATTTAACACAAATGGAAAAACATTTGGAGATATGGCGCACAATATTTATAACGAGAGCCTATCTCAAGGACTTAAAAATCCTATTTCAAGCAGCAAGTAGTCTATGGAGTATTCGGATACAATATTTTTTCGAGTAATAACTCCATACTCTTTAGTTAAAATTTACAAATTTTAAAATAATAAGCTTGCAATTACAATTCACAATCACTTAGTATGTTAAAATTGAAATTACGATTTTAAAAATCAATAATGTCTATAATTTAAAAACTAATAAAACTTACGTACTACAAGAATAAATATTAATTAACTTAATATTTATTTTCAAGTATTTTCGATATTAAAAATAACAACGTTGCATTCCGGATAACTTTTGAATACTAGGTCTTAATGGTTCGAAAGGGGGGTGTCTTCAAATATGCTAATTAATTAGTGCAAATGATATTTTAAGTAACGAAATCAGACACCAAAGCAAACTTCCTATGAATAGAGGTAATTTTTTTTCCAGACAGATTCGGATTCCTAGGTAGCCAATTTCTGTGATATATGGCTCCAATAGTTTGGTCATGACAACGGTAGGAAGTGTGGACACCTTATTGTTAATTTTACTATTTACGTATTCGCTATATCTTGAGAACTTTTAAATCGAATCGAAAAATGTTTGAGCGCAACTATAAAATTAGTTTATCCGAAGATAATTCTATGGAAGAAAAAACAATTCAATGTAGATTTATTATCATTTTATTTATTAGCCGAAAAAATTTTGATTTGTAAGGTATACTAATTTTTACACCATTTTAAAGAACGTAATTTTATTTTGCAAAATTTAAAGTTCGAACAAAATTGGTCTGATAATTGAGAAATGACTTTTAAATGTACGACTTTTTTAAAATTCGATTTCACAGAAAATATTTCACCGATTTCGTCCAAATTTAGTACTTAGCAATAAAATTACATTATTTAAAATAATGTAAATATTTGTATATTTTACAATTCAAAAATCTTTTGACTATTATTAAGGAAAACAATAAAAAATAATAAATACTTACTTTAAGATTATTTTTTGTATGGAATTGTCTTTGAATAGATAAATCTTATAATTGAATGCAAAAGTTTTTAATTCGCTTAAGACATTCTCGAGAAATAACGAAATATTCAAAAAGTAAAATAAACATTAAGGGGTCCAAATTTCCGACCACTTTCTTGTCCATACTATTGAGACCGTATTTCCCAGACAGCGGGGGGGGGGGGGTATGCTTATTTAGAAGAAGTACGTTTTTGTGTTTGATTTTGTAACTTAAATTGTCGTCTGCACTAACTAATTACATATTTAAGGCCGCTCCTTCGAACCATTGAGATTGAGTTTTAGTGCGTAAAAATCTGATCATCAGATTAAAAGTTATTTTGGGTGTTCCGCTTTTTTAATTTTGAGTACTGTACATTACAACACGACATCGAAGAAAACCTGACGATCCAATTCTATGTTCATTGCAACTACTCTACATACTGCCAATTTATTCCACGGTTAAATGTCCTTTGTGTAAAGAAAAGTTTGATTTGGTTATGTTTTGTCCCATACCCGGGTTAGTGTTATGACAAATTTGGAAAAAATTGACCAAATAACGTTGAAATTTCTATTCTTCCATAGTCAGTATAGTTAGTCTCTTAGTCAACAAGATTTTTCTTATAAAATTTCATGATTTTTCGATAGTCAATTATTAGTTACAAGCTGGCTAACACTTATATTACCAAACCAACATTCTTAAAAAAATATTGAAAATTTATGGATAGATAGGCGATAACATATAGTAAACTTCTTTTTTAATTAAATGTAATTGAAAATGATAATTACTCGATATGTTTTACAAATTTAAATTTTAAAAATTTGAATAACATATATGATTTAGAAACTTTTTTATATAAATTGTTTTTAAAAATTTGCAGTGTCAGCAAAAAAAAAGAACTTTTGACAATGCCAATAAAAATTGACCTAAGAAAAATTGGTTCAGCGTAGTAACGTGCTGTATTGCAATTTTAATAAAATGTTAAATTGAATCATATTATCATGCAACCAAGTTCAAGAAAAGTTAATTTGTATCATAATATGGTTTGACTTTGTACTAAATTAAAGTTACAACTAATGTACACGATACGACCTCTAATAGAAGAAATGCTGCATTATATAAGTGGGGAAATTTCTTAAGGAGACGCCATACAACAGGCGAAACTTTTCGTCGCCAATTCTCTTTCATCTTCATTACTAATTTAAAATTTAAAAGAAAGAATAAAAAATGAATTCACGCAAACCTACAATAAGTTATAAAGAGCCGCGGTGACTCAGAGCGTTCACCTTCCGATGAGGTAAACCGGGTTTGAATCCCAGCGATGGTTGGTTGATACGAATTCCGCACCTGACTCGCACCGACCACAGTGCTGACATAAAATATCCTCAGAGGTAAACGGATCATGGGTTAGAGTCTCCTTGTCGTTAGTCTAACTGTGAGAGGTCTTCGGGGTTTTCCACTTCATGTAACGCAAATGCGGGTTAGCTCCATCAAAAAGTCATCCACGAAGGGAAAATTTCTCCCAATACTTGACCCAGGAGTTCCCTTGTCTTCTGGATTGGGTTCAAAAATTACAAGGCTACGGAGATGAACATTAGTTGTCGTAAAACCAAATTTGGGTCGGCTGTTTAACGACGGTTATAAAAAAATAAAATAAAATAAGCTATCACTGAAAAAAAAAAGT
Organism: Parasteatoda lunata; assembly: GCA_949128135.1. Classification (NCBI taxonomy): domain Eukaryota; kingdom Metazoa; phylum Arthropoda; class Arachnida; order Araneae; family Theridiidae; genus Parasteatoda; species Parasteatoda lunata. The sequence continues at coordinate 55,648,619 of OX421979.1, read as the reverse complement.
CAAAACATCAAAATACAAAAAAAATTATCGGTAGAGAATTCGTCATTCCGTAATCCTAAGTTATCTTCTCATAATTTATTTTTAGTTTGATATTTTGAAATTTTCTTTTTAGTATTTGAAAATTTCAAGGTTTACTCTTAAGTAAGTTAGAACTCGCTTTTTTCTAATAAGAAGTTCGGGAGAAATGAAAAGTTTCTACCGTGATATGACGTTCTCTTAAGGCTGTTTTTCGAAGGCTCCGTCGTAACATGAAATGGTGCTTTTTTTGCGAATGATATGCCATTTTTATAACTGTTGTGAGTTTGCAACTGTTACTCATGACTGTTTGGTTAAGTATAGCCTATCTAAAGCCAGCACTGTCGACGCTTATTTTCAAAATGGCGCACAACGCCAATATAGATAAAAACCACAATTTTGTGAAAATGAAAAGCTTTTGTGGTCTAATTTTTTAATATTTAAAATCTTACTCCAATGCTGCAACATCTAGGCTCATAAAAATTTGCAATAACTGAGAATAAGGCAGTGATTTTGATTATTTTCCTCTAGTTGGGAAAATGTCGCCAAATTGGCGATTTTTAAAAAAAGTTTATCTTTTAAAATGTTTAAGTTATTTGGTCCTCAAGCCCAGAGAACTCTTCACGGCAAGATTATATATATAGTTTAAAATCATCGCTTTGCTTCAAGTGTAAGGCACTTAAACTATAGCTTCCTTATTTTCCTGGGTGACAGAGCTTGGAAAAACAGCGTTAACCAGGGGTAGAGTGGCAAGGGGGATTGTTTAGAATAGTATATTCATTAAGAAAAGGATGAAATGAACAATTATTGCATAGAATTGAGAAATAATAAAGTGCAACTGTTTCACTTACCAATCTTCTTTTAGGCTTCACTAGAGGTCTGCTGTGTCCATTCATTTTGTAATAAAGACCGCACGCATTGCACAAGTAATGACCAGTGCCATCTCGTCGCCAAAGAGGAGTGGACGTCGCACCGCAATTTACACATTCTCGACCTTCTGCTGGAAGCAATACATATCTGTTTTTAAGTTTCCAAAACAAGGAAATAAAAAGATCATTAAAAAAAAACTTATTAGCCAAAGAAATTTACATTTTTATTTTTATAGCAGTCACCATTATACTCTATAATTTCATTCCTTCGAACGAAAATTAATAATGAGTTTTTGCTCAAGATGAGAGTAAATTAGTTTTTCCAATCCATTTTTTACAAAATGCTTATCGATTAATTCATTCTTCGAAAAGCGCTCTTATAGAAATTAATGTAATTTTACAGAAGGAAATATACAAGGCAATAGAAAAAGGCCACAAAGATATAAATCAGGTAAATGAAAAGGAAGCTATAATATATGAACGTCATCTCTTTCCACAAAGTGAAAAAAAAAAAAAAAAATCTGAGCTTGTACTGCATATTGTTGTTGTCACCGGTTTCTAAAAATATAATGATTTCCTCACATTTTAACCACTTTTTATTCCTCATTTCTTTATGGATGGAAATTTTAATTTAAAATATCCTTATTTCAGTTTATTCAGTTCTTCTTTCTTACACTTGATTTTTGAATTTTTTAGGGAGCAATTTCGATGTCCTAGAGCAAACTATTTACTCCTTTTTTCATTTAAAAAGAAAAGCTTTCAATGCGTTGCGTGTTGTGATCTTGGATAATATTCTATCATCATAATATTCTATCATAAAAAAAAGCACATCAAAGAGACGAAAATCAAAATTTTTAACTAAAAAATCCACTAAATGTACATAAAACAATTGGAATAACGTATGCAAGATTATAATAGATATTTCATTTGGTGTCCTGAAAATGACCGATGGTTTGAAAATCGAAAGAAATCAGAAGGAGAGAGAAATACACAGTTTGTCATGATCCATTTACGAAACCAGAGTTTCATGATATTTCAAGTTTAGTTACAAAGCTTACCAACAAGTGGCGCTGGTGACTGAATGTAACATATAATATATCAATGTTTTAATATGCATGTCAGTTATTCCAACACAAATATTTGCACGGGTCTTTACAAATTTTGTCATCTGATCGTGTTCCATTGTTGATGCAATTAGCAGTTACCTTAGCAACATTGTTTTATATTTTTTAATATTCGGTATCGCCATCTGTTAAAGAGCTTTGTAAGTAACTTTGAATCTTCACAAAAATAAATAAACTAGTTTCGAAGGAGAAAGCAGCAAACCGTATATTTCCATAAAAATTCCTTTTCATTTAATTAATTTTTCAAATGGTCGTTATTTTTATGGTTATTTACGCATTAGTGTAGTAATTTATTTACCTGTATTTGTTCTGCTTTTTCCTTTATGTCTTCTCTGTTTTGCTTCTTTAATTGCTTTCCTGGATTTATTATCACCGTTGCTTTTAGTTTTTTCTAACTCTGTTGATCTGTTAGATTGCTGGGAAGCTGGTAAAGGCCCATTTGATATTGGTATTGGTGCAGTATGTGAAGTTATGGAATTATGTGAAGGATTCAGAGTAGTGAAACGAGGAGACACCTGAGTTAATGATTGTGATGTTGCTAAATGATTCTGAATGGTTTGGCGGCAAGAACAAGGAAAACTGTGACCTGAAAAATATTGCAATATAAATAAGTTACCTACCTTTTGTATCTCATGAAATTTGAAAAAAAAATTCCAAATCGGTACTTTGCAACTCAGGAAGAAATGAAGTGATTATGCCTAACCATGCGATGCAAAAGATTTACAAACTCATGTTGCAGTCAGAGTGCACTAAAGACGCTTATAATAACGATTTATTTTTAAAGTTGAATTAGGAATAAAAGTTATTTGAGAAAAAACTAAGCATCTCTCAAACAAACAAACTTCTTTCATCTAAAAAAAGCTAAAGCATCAAAGCTAAAAAATTTTTATGACATAAATTTAAGTACAAACATAAGCAAAAAACATAATTGTGTAATTATTTACAATGGCTATATCATTCATAATTGTAAATTTTTTTTACGCATGATTATATGAGTAGGGATCGTTTTTATTGACGTTAAATTTAAATCATCGGTCTGGTTTTCATGATGCCGACTCAAGTTGTCTTTCCGCACAGGGAAAATTACACAAAAATGAAAATCGTTTGCGAAGAATTATGTAGCTTCGATAACATTTTCAAGTCAACGAAAGTAACCCCTAAAAATTACCATTAACGGCCATTTTACTGTGGAACAGAGAATATACTAAACCTTGGAAAAAAGTGAAATCGAATGTTATTGTAATACCGTTTAAGATGTTTGAAATATCAAATTCTTTGTGTAAGTCGATTTTCTGTGGGATTCCGCAGATAAAGAATGAAGGAGAATCCATTGCAGACTGTGATCAGTATGACGATACTTTTAACGTAGTTGAATCCAACATAGATTATAATCTGGAATATTTAAACTTTTGTAGCTTTCTTTTATATGTTTTAAAATGTGTCATTGTGTTGCATATTTTGAAATACTTTTGAATAAATTATCTTTACTTTTCTTGGTAATATTTTTTTTTCTAAACGTAATTAATGTTTCGTTTTAAAAAAAGACCTTCACATGTAAATAAATATTGCAAAAGAAAAATCAAAGATTATTGCATACAATATACAAATCATAGTTTTTGAAAAGTCTATGCTGCAGAAATTGATACAAAGTTAATCTTATTATTTATAATGTATTAATATTTCACGATAAACGAGTGTCCAACTGTATTATCGGTGTATAAATCGACCCCTCGATTTTCGTACAATTTTGGGTATAAAAATGTTGATTTATACACCGTTGTTAGCCGGTAAGTTTTTTTAAATAAATATTCTAAAATTTAAAAGTATATTATTCCCTTATTTATTACTAAGTTAATCGAGAAAAATGATTTGCGACCTTTTAGTGGTCAAACTGAGATAAAATTGACACGCTGCTCATTCACTCTAGAAGGTTGTGCACCCCTATATAATCATTCTGAAACAATGGTGTAATATTAACAATAATAGCTTTTTTATAAAACTTCTTAACAATGTCATTGAGTGCAGAAAGATTATTTTTAATTGTTAAGACAATAAGGCAAAGTAAAATCATTGTTTAAAACGTTAACAATCACAGTGTTGAAATATATTTTTGTCATTCCAAAACTTGTATTTGGGGCGATAACTTGAATTTTATTCAAAAGTTTTCAAAAAGCGATTTTGTTTCCATTATGGAATACTTTCAACGAATAAAGCGATTTTTCGCTAATTTGTGCTGCTGCGGCGGCGATTGTGATGTTGATGATGGTGAGAATGATGATTTGACGTTTCAGGTAAATGGTAACATTCCTCATACAAATACTAACGTTCTGGCTTAACTAGCATCAGAGTCTTCATAAATTAAAAGTGATATACTGCCAAATATCTGTGGTTAGCTTTGATCAAAATTTTGTTATTGAAATAGAGAGTGGTTTGACACGGGCATTGATTAAGTTGAGTCGGATAGCTTTAGTCTTTTTATAAACATTTTATGACTCTCGATAAGTTAAGCTTATTTTTATAATGTAAAAATTTTTCTATTCCTGTACTTCTATTTATTTAAATAAAATATTTCAAACTAATAGTTTTTTTATGAGATGCAATATCTTTTAGGGTATTTGAGATTTTGAAAGTAATAATTGTTTAGGACAACTTTTTATTTCTGAAATTTTGAAAAATACTTTTGCCCTTTATGTATTAATTCTGTTTACATATTTATAATTATGCTTAATACTTATTGTAAATTGCATCTGAATTCTTTTAATATGCATGGATATCTTTTTATACAATTGATGTAAATTTAAGGATAAAATATTTGAAATGAATGTCTTCTCACTTTTAAGTAATTTTTCCCTGCTATCTGCAAAAACATAGAAAGAAAATAAAAATAAAGCACAAAAATAAGAAAGGCAACGAATTGCAAATTTTTCCTCTACTAAGTTTCAAATACAAACAAATTTCAAATTATTATTTTTAGCAAAATTATTTTGATCATTTTCATGCTAATGTAATCCTGATGGAAAATTATTCGTTTTAATTTAGTTTTGGATATTTCCGATTGCATTTATGAAACTTCTTTTTTTTTCTTTCTCGTATAAACTTCTATGAAATTAATGCAAACTATCAACTTAATTTAACTTATCTTTCAGTCAATGAAAATTGATGAAACTTTGAGTTTTGAGGAATCAATTGATTCGAGTGAGGATTTTTCTTACAAAGATGGTAATTCACTATTTTTCTTTTATATGTCAGTTTATAATTTAATAATCCTTAGTAAAATTTCAGTACGTAAACAGTTAGCAAAATAATTAGTTGCATATATATATATATATATATATATATATATATATATTTATATATATATATATATATATATATATATATATATATATATATATATATATATATATATATATATATATATATATATATATATATATAAACTATTAAAACACTACAAAAAATGTTCACGTAATATATTTAAACAGCTTACATATACGTAAGGTAACAAATACGTAAACAGCTTACACAATAATTGGTTGCATAAATCGTAGCATGATTTATTTTTAATATTGGAAACATGGAATGATATCAATCAAGGAATAATATAAGACGACACTGTAGCTTAAAACTATGCCTGCATTATCTTTTGCTTTAAATAAGAATGGACATCTTGCTGTTAAAGAACTTCATGACTGTTAACCCAGGGAGGTTTATGAACAGTGCGGTGAGGTGGACATATCATGTCGGCATATCATGTTTACCGAGATTAGCTTTCAAAAATAAAATCATGTTGTTTATCATTAATTTTCCAGGGCCAAATATAAAGTAAAAAACCGTAAAAATCGCTGCCTAATGGCCAATTCATTGATTCTATTTTTAGCGTACATTTTAACAGTAACTGTAGAAGAATATTTCAGCTTAATTAATTTATAAAGATAATTCCCTAATCAAAGTTTACCAAATTGATTGGTTTAAAAACCATGGTGCTATATATAAATTATCCCCCCTAATCGAAGGGGAAAGTATGCTATACACAAAATCATTTTCTTTTGATATTGGACATTTAATTTACACATTTACACATTAATTGGACATTTAATGTCAATTTAAAAAAAAAAGAGAGGCGAGAAATTGCACTGACATATTATTTAGATCTCCTTGTATCTTTTTTTTTTTTGCAAATTAAATTTCAAATAAAATTAAAATTATGAATGAAATTACAGCTATAAATAGAATTATTATTAATATTTTAAATTCAAATGATTGACATGTAAAAATGTCAACGTTTCGAGCAATAAATATTTTAAGGTATAATGATTATTACTAAGATATCTATGTTTGCACTTGTTAAAAGTTTTTCTTTCATTTCTTTTTATTTTCAAAAAAGACATCAGCGTTGAGTTGAGTTCAAGTGAAGGAACTAAAGCTGATGCGATTGATAACAATGAGGACTTGGAAGTTCTGACGGATGAGGAACTTTTTGACATACTTGGTGTCAATGTGAGATCAATGTCGGTCGATAAAAAAGAGCCGTCAACATTGGATATTTTTGTCAGCTTGGGAGAAGGGTTGACGGACGATGAGCTCTTTGATATGCTTCATGTCAACTTGAAATCGATGTTGACTGATGAAACTGAGAAAGCAGCTGTGGAAAATTTTGATCATTCTGGAGAAATATTGACAGATGCAGAGTTACTTGAGATGCTTGGTGTCCTTGATGGGCCAAAGAAAATTTTAACTCAGAATGATCCAGTTGCTCAGGTGACTAAACATATTGGCTTCATTATGGAACATCTAACTGATGTGTTTATTGCTGCTAAAAACAAAGGAAGCATGTTAGTGGACATCAGTGATCCTAGCTTTGATAATGTGATAGACAAGCTGGGGCTTACAAACCCTTGCCAAATTGCATATTTGGATTTGATTTTTGATGTTTCTAAAGAAATTTTGGCGGATTTATATCAGTGAGTAAAAAATTTCTGTAACAATTCTTAACTTAATAGAAAGGCTTGGGTTGATAAAATATTACGTTTCACTTTCAAATATTTTTGAAAAGTGATTTTATTGCAAAATGCTAAAATTTTCATCTAATCGATAAAATGTTTCTCTGCATTGAGATCTTACCTAGTAGAAATGCTATAAACTTGTATACTTCTTGTCCGGAAGAACTACAAAGGAACAATTGGGTGTGAAAATATTACAGCTGAAATTACCCCAATCTTGCAATTAACATTGAGGACATAGCTACTGAAGATCTTTACATCAAAAGAGCTGACCTTTGCACCATAAGAGAAAATTTAAAATTAATAATAATATATTTATAAAACAACCATTATTTATAGCTTTTTCTTAGGCTAGGCTGCCTTTCTTGTTTTTAATATTTAAAAATGTAAAGTTATGAAGGTAAAAAGTACAGGGCTAAATCTTTTTGTCTAAATTTACCTTATCTAGATTTTTTTTCTTTTCTTTGCAGCAGTATATATATATATATATATATATATATATATATATATATATATATATATATATATATATATATTTAAAAACACTTCCCTTAACATTTATATTGCACCATATTAGTGATAAAAATTTCAAAAAAATAAATTCTTTCTTCGAAAAAATAAAGTTTTTTTGAAAAAGAACTATAATAATTGCATAAATATATTATTTTTAATTCAAAAAAATTTGGAAGACGAATGGATAACGAAAACACAAAATTTAGGTCTCCAGTATCAAAATAATATTTATGTCTTCAACTGCTCTATTTAAGTTTTAGATATTTTACTTTTTGATCACACTGATCCAAACTAGTTTTTGTAAAATGAAATTGCAATGCTGGGTAACGATAAAAATAAAATAATCTTACAAGAAGAAAAAACATTGTTATACTTGATTCATGCATATTTTCAAAGCTTGTCATGTAAGATAAATTTGGAAGAAAGCAGACATACTGAAACATTCAAAAAAAAAAAAAATTCGTAGTTGAAGACGATCACCAACGTTAACACTTTTATCGCAACACATTAAAAATTTTTATTTTGCTTATAGATTTAAACTGTGTCATGTAGTTAAAATAATTTCCTTAAAGTTATTTAATATCTCTTTAGAGAGACACAAGAAGTGCCTCAACCATGGCTGAAGCCAAAAAGGTTAACACCTAAGCCAACTTTCCCGTGCGATAAAAATAAAATATTGCCCGTGCTTCAAAAAGAAGTGGAAAAAACCTTAGGGCTCTTACCAAAACATCAGATAACTGCATGGGAAAATAAGAGACCGCCATGGTCCGTTATGAAACTTGGTTGCAAGGATAGAGACCTTGTGGATTACATTCTAATAAATGAGATCAAAGAGGAAGAGCCAGATTGGATCAATTATGATCAAGAGGAAGTAATGGTTAAATTGCAAATAGCCGATTCCATATTGGATTTGTTGATCGATGATACCATTACCACTCTGAAAAAACTAGAGGAAAATATGAATGGTCCAACATCTTGCTTTCCTTGATTGGAAGAGTGTGTTGTAGTAAATTACATTTCAATGTTTAACTGGATTTGATAAATGGACCGGAACTGGACTTGATAAATGGACTGGAACTGAATTATAAATATTATGATCAGGATTAAGTAGCGGTCTTATTCTAAACCACCGATTTCTTCCTTGATCTTTTGATAATTGCTACTCATAAAAAAATATGAAGAGCAAAGTTTTGCCGTTCTTGTTTCGAAGAATATGTTACATTTTGTTCTGTTACATCAATAACCTTAATTGAAAGAATGAATTGCAACCAGATTGGATAATTTATGATGAGGATGAAGTAATCAAATTTCAAATTACCAATTCCTTAATTGAACTATTGATTGATGATAAAATTACCACTTGAAAAAGCAAGAATAAAACACGAACAGGTAAATATTGTAATTTCGTTTATTTGAATGGTGTGTTGTGTTTAATTATGTTATACATTTTATGTTTAAACCACCTATGACTGGATGGCAATATTAAATCAAAAAATAAATATATTTAATGATGGAATTCCATCTTATCCATATATAGTTGAAAAGTAACTGCTAGTTTATTATTGCTTATCCTCTCAGTTGATGTTCTTTGGGCACCTGATTTTTCCACACTTTATTTAGTTGGAATAGTCAACAATCATTTTATTTTATTTTATAACTGAGGTTGAAAAGCGAATCCAATTTAGAGTTACGACTACAGATATTCGACTTCGAAGCCTTGTTTCTTGAACCGAATCTAGAAAACGAGGAAACTCCTGGATCCTGGAAGTATTAGGAGACATTTGCCTTCGTGGAGAACTTTTTGATGGGACTAACTCTCCTTTGCGTTGCATTGTGATGAAGCTATGGAAATCTCCTACGTTTAGCCTGACGACAAGGGGACCCTAACCCATGATCCGTCTAACACTAAGGACATTTTTCGTCAGCTTCATTGTCGGTGCGAGCTAAGTGTGGAATTCCGATCAACCAGCCATCGCTGGGATTTGAAACCGATTCACCTGATTGGGAGGCAAGGGTTCTGTCCCCTAAGCCACTACGGCTCAATCGACAACCATTATGAATATAAATAAATATTGCTCAGGGACCTAAAACATAAATAGTTTTAAAATTCATGGCATTTACCAATGTTTGAGCCTGTTAGAAAAATTCAAATTCTATTACAGGTCATTAAATCTGCAATTTATAGTTATTGACATTTAAAAATTAATAAAGGGAGCAAACTCAAAAACTTGTTTCAATTATTTAAAACTGTCAATTTTATTTTTAATTCTTAATCATACTATAGTCAGTTCATTTTTAATTCTTATTAACAAAAATAATGAATTCAGATCACTTGGACGCATTTGAGAGTGCGAAACAAATTGTAAGGCAAAGATTTGGAGGAACATATCAACTTCTAATTATTAGAGTAAAATAAAAAATAAATCGAAGAAAATATATTTTTGAGAATGCTCTCTTTTCTAACCTATGCAAAACTGGTATGAGAGGCATGTGATAAATTAAGAACTCTATGTTGTTGCTTAATATCGTTTAAATAAATAGATAAATCACCTCTGTTTTCATCAAATAATGCATTAAAAAATGATTATCTTTATTATTTCCTTTAGAATGTAAAGATTCCATAGCTACAGACAATCTTTTAGTGTTTAAAAATAGGAAAAAGGAAGAAAAAAATTCAGACTGTCAAAAAAAAAAAAAAAAAAATGACATTCATATAATTATATAGAAGATAAAGATTTGATTATTTAAATTTCTAAAAAAGAAAATTCACATTAGCCAAACTATTGTAAAAAAAAATATTTTAAAAAAAATGAAATAATAAAAAAAAAACAAAAAAAAAATCTGACTTTGTTTTTATTCCTTATTTTAAGTTTTTAAATGAGTAGTTAATTTGGTACTTTTCAATTTCGCTCATCCAGGCGAAAAGGTTGTCAATATAAAATAACCGAACGCAAGTAATTTAAACTGTTTTTATTATTATTATTATTTTAAGTGACAACCATTTTGGGAAGAATTCCGTATCGTGATCTGCTGCAGAATAATTGCCAAGTTTTGGAAATTCCCGGGTAGTAGACTGCGAAAACCTTTAAAAAAGATACTAAAAAGAGACCAATTTGAATGATATAACTAGTCTAGTAGCCTACCCTGGGTAAACTTCTCTACACTTTTTGAAAAAGAATTACAAATTTAGAATCCAATTTAGAATGCAGCGACAGATCACAATATGGAATGGAAATATCACCGCCATCTTTCATAATTAATATAAAATAAGCAGAATAATTTAAATTAATTTAGCCAACGAAATGAAAAAAGAACCGTTATGTTAATATTCCTGTGAAATTGTTGAATGATCAGTTCCAAGCTACAAAAAAATGACGCTTTAAGGAAGGGACAGTTCTTGGCCAAAGGATACCTGAGCTCTTTGTTTGCCAAGGGACAGTTAATACCCATTATTGTGATATTGACATCATTCAACAATTATTTTTGTTAGTATAATATTCTGTTCAACAGAAAGAAAAAAAGTTCAGAGGAATTAAAGTTAGTGAAAAGATAATTTTTTATTTTTTAAAAGAAAGAAGAAAAAAAACTTTTTTTTTTACTAATAAAATTCTCTGCTTCACTAATGAAGAACCGAACATTGTGGGGGCATTTTAAATTTTTCACCTAATTATCGATTTTAAGAAGATTGGCTAAAACCTAAAATAGCTATAAAGTTCACCCCTACTCCATTGGTCAGACGAAATATTCTTCTAAATATTCAAATTATTCTTCTAAATATTCTTCTAAATATTCAAATATTATTCTTCGAAATATTTTATTGATTTTCTGACTATTCTATGTCCATCATGCCGAATGCAGTTTTCTGATTGTTAACTTTGTAGCAGCAAAAAATTAAGCGTTAACTATCTAACAGCGAAAAATTCATATCCCTGCTGACATTAGGGCGGAATTCAGCTGAATTTTCAAAATTACGATGGCTCAATTAAGATAATCAGAAGCCCATATTTTAGTAAACATATCGCATTTTACGATAAGTAAAAATACAGGCTTTTGATTGGCCAAATTTCTCCACATTAATTTTGAAAATCTAGCTGAATTCCGCACTTAAAATCCATGGATTTATGAAATGTATATTGTGTTCATACGATAGATAAATGAAGAAGCCAACATAAAACTGACGGATTTTACACTGTAGAGATATTTTGTTTTAAAAAAAAAGAGTTCATTAAAGAGGGAAACTTAAAATAAACTTTCTATTCGATTTTGGGGCCCCTCTGAGGTGGGGGCCCGGGGCAACTGCCCCGTATGCCCCTGCCTTAGTCTGGCTCTGCTGAAAACAGAAAAAAATACTGCAAACCTATTAAATTTGAAATTCTCCTGTATTAAGGTCATTTTTTAAACACAAAACACGCATTTCATAAATATGCAATTCATAAAAAACTGCAGTACTTATCAAATGCTATGCGCCAAGCAACTGTTTTCTCATGTGTAAAATCAAAATAAAAAATATTGCAGCCCTAATAATATCAAAGTTCTCTTGTATTATAGTCATTTTTTAACACAAAATATATCTTAGTTTATTTATACAAACTTAAATGAACTTAGTTGTGTATCAGGATATATTGGGAAATAATTTATTGCCTGTTGCTCCTTTTATAACATATGGAGGCTAGATGTTCCAACATGGCAATAAGGCAGTCCATACTACCTATTCAACTAAATCCTGGATGGAAGCGAATGAGGTTGAACCCCTTGATTGGCCATTTCTTAACTCAGATCTGAATCCTGCATGAAAACCTTGTGGGACATGTTAGCAAGATACGTTTACAAATCTGACCAACAAATCAAGAGCAAGTCGGAGTTGATTGATGCAATAGAGATGTCTTGAAACAATATTGACACATATATTTTATAAAATCTATCTGGGTCCATGAATGAGAGATTAATAGATGTAATCGAAAACAAGGGATAGATAATATATACATGGATAAAAAGGATAGATGGTTACATAAAGGATAGACAGATTTTGCAATAACTGTTTTGTTTGAACCTGGTTTCATATTAAAATATGAGCGTCATATTTTCCGAAGATACCCATACCAGACAGAAATATTCATAGAACATATTTAAGGAAGGTTTTATTGAGACCTTAACACCTAAATTCCAGCGCATACATAGAGCTAGTATTATAGTGGACACTTTACGAATTTTTTGTACTTTTTTTGTAAAGCGTTTTTTATTTGAAATTGTTTTCAATATAGGCGTCATATTTTCTGAAAATTCTTATACTTGACAGAAATATTCATAAAACATCTTTAAAGAATGTCCTAGTGAGTCCAAAACATACTAAGTCCAGTACATATGTAGAGATTGCAGTATAGTGGACATTTAGCGATTTTGCAATAGATATTTATTTATTTATTTATTTTTTTTTTTTTTTTGCAATAGATATTTTATTTGAAGCTGGTTTCACATTAAAATCTGAAATCCATATTTTCTGAAAATACCCATACTTGACAGAAAAATTCATACTTTAAATATGCAGTGCTTTACTTTTATCGAAAAACAAATATATATTTTAAAAGGCTGCAAATGCTTTTTTTTTAAGGACTAAGTTTTTTTCTTTATTGACTTGGTTCAACTTATCGTCATAATGCTATACTAAATCTGTTATGTTCAATAATTAAAAGAAGATATAGAATTATTATACATATAGAAGTTATTGATAAAAGTTATCGAGTTATAAATATCAGAAGAGTTATGAAATAATAAATATTAGAAGTTACTAATGCTTTATTCATAACAAATACAGTTTTATACTCATTTTTACTCCTTTTTTTCACTTGGAATTATTTACGTTTCTGCAATTGCCCATGTATAAGTGAGACAATATTTATTATCTAATGTTTTATGTCCAGTTCAATCGAAACAACTCACTTCTTTTTACTAGTTTAAAAGTGAAGGTTTTAAGCATGAAAGTTATAACTTTTGATATATGTTCCCGTCTACACATAAATTTATCCCGGTCGTAGGCATAATTTTGACCATTTTGTTTTTGAATTTTTACTGACAGAGAAAACAATGAAAACACACTCAAACACCATAAATCAATTCTTTAAGCCTAGAATTAAATCTAGAAATTATTTCCTTTCTCTAACAGAGAAATGTACAAAATTTTTACTGAAAACTGGCCGAAGTAACCCAGATCGATAGCACAAATAAAATTTTACCTTGTGATTGAGCAAAATCTTGTGTCGCTGTGTTCGGATAAAATGATGACCCCACACTAACCACTGGTGGTCTGTTAGCTTCTGGGAAGTTTCTGTTCTCTTCGTAGCAATAAGTTGTTCCATCAACTGACGATATCTCATTTGTTCCTTCGCTGGGAGGTGTGGGCGGAAACCCATAATAGTAATGGAAGGATTTTTGTGGACTGTGATGGGATTCCAACGAATGTTGGAATTTATTTGTTTGATACGCGGTAGCTATAGTTGCTGGTGGAGGGTACCATTGTCCTGGAGTTGCGCTCATTTGACAAGAATTTTCTGGTGAAAACCATGTTGGTGGAGGCGGAATGGAACTACCAGGATGGCCTGGTCTATAGAGTGATCCGACTGCAAGAAAAAAATTTTCATTAAACATAGATCACGAATCTAAGTAAGTTACAAAAGCATATGTGAAACTCTGAAACATAGTACACTAGATATTAAATGAACTGTTGAGGATGAATTCGTTTGTAGAGTGTCCCTATTAGAAAAAGAAAAAAGTTCATGAAACTTGTATGGGGAATTTCAGTAAATTACAATTGCATATGTCAAACACTGAGACATTCTGCACTAGCATGATTTAAAAAGTTACCAATTAAATATTCCAAATGAGAATTTCTGAAAAATAATGTTTGTAATTGTTTTCTTCGAAAGTTAAATACTTTTAATGTGTTCTTCAAAATCAGCTTTCTAAACTTATGCCTGACTAAAATTATGATCAAGTACTTCATGGCTGAGCGAGGATTCCGTTCTTATTGTAAGCAAATGTATATTTGGACTGTTTTATCTTTAGTAAATGGTGTATCAAATGCACTTCTGTTTTACCTTCAGTAAATGGTGTATCAAATGTACTTCTGTTTTACCTTTAGTAAATGGTGTATCAAATGCACTTCTGTTTTACCTTTAGTAAATGGTGTATCAAATGTACTTCTGTTTTACCATTAGTAAATGGTGTATCAAATGCACTTCTGTTTTACCTTTAGTAAATGGTGTATCAAATGCACTTCGCAAGAATAAAAACATTAGAATAAATGCATTAAAATAAATTCCATTCATTTTTACGTAAGCGTAACATTACGTAAGCATTGTTATATTACGGAAAATCTCTGGTAGCAAAGTTGCCAGAGATTATCCGTAGGCTACCGAAAAAACACGTTGGTAGAAGTTTCCTCTAGCAAAACACTACAGAAAATATCTGTAAGCACCAGATATTTTTTATGGGTTAGGGTACGGCAGAGAAATTCGGCATGAATGTAGCTGTGTACCCTCTGTTTTCCTGGATTTCTAAACAGATTTCTAAAATTTTGATTAGTTTTTAATTTTTCCTCTTTTGCATGATTTGAGATATCGAAAACCATCACGTTTGAAACAATTATCGTAGAATTATTATTTTTCTTCCATCGTTAGTTCAGCCGTTCTGAAGTGGAATTCGAACACTGGACCTTTCTAGTATGAGGCCAACTCCTTGACCACCATAGAGACTGGTCGGCATCTGTTTCAATGTATCAAATTATTTGTTGCCGCTTTGATACCAAAGTTTTTCATTTCCAAAACTGAAAAAAACTGTACCCAACAAATAAAATCTTATGTGTTATGTGTATTCAATGGTTACATATATTATTCGCTAACAGAAAAAATGCCTGTTTGGACGATGTAATTCAACAGTAAATTTCTGTATTTTTAGTGAGCAGAAATTCTCTGTGAGAAAGTTACAGAATTATGATGTTTTTAACATTTATTTTTACAGTATTTAACTATCATGGTATATCGTATGGTATATCTTAGCCTTGATATCTATGGTCATGACCATAATCACGACATGTCATGGTACCATATTAGGGTAAACGTGAACCTCCAAGAGTAATAGACTTTTTGATAAAATGTATACCTTTGTATTCTCATTTAATTACGTCACCCGAAGCCTATTTCGAACGCCAATATAAAACTTGCCAATGGAAAAATAAAGGTGAGAAATGAAACTAGAAAAATCAGTCATCGAGTGATAAAAAAAAAGATAACAAAACAGATCAAGAACTGTGGTCGAGAGAAGAAAATCAGAGTAAAATGCATTTCCACGTGCTATGTAGAGGTAGTGAGGAGCTAACAAATTTAACATACAGCACTTACCATGCGATCCGGTTCTATAATTACATCCCTCAGTCTGTGATGATCTATATGGCCGCATTGGTGCAGTTGTGTAACATGGCATGCCATTCTCCACACTTAAATGAAAATATGCATTGTTGGTATCCTCACCCGTAACGATACTGAGTTGAGATTCTGGGCCGTATCCCCACCGTGAGGGATGCGGCGGTGGTGGCGGAATGGCAGAGCTCGCATTCCCTTCATCCCCCATCCATGTGCCGCCCATAGCTGTTCGGTCGTATACACTGTAGCACTCCAGGATTTTTCTGCAAACGATAATTAAAAGTTCTAATTGTATTCAAATGTTAAATTCATTCTACAATGATCAGAAATATTACTTAATCCGAAAAAGGGACGCTAAACCTTGAAAATTATCAAATTTTCGAACAAATATTTTTTTTTCTTGACTTTAAGCAAAATGTTACATCAAAATTAAAAATTATTCGATAAAAAGATTAATACACGATGGTTCTAATATTAGTTTTAAAAAATATAAATTTGCATTTTTGCGTTTTGTGTAATTATCACGCAAGCACCTGTCCGAGGGATATGTCGCACTTTGCTTATTTTTGCTGACAGGGGATTAGGAGGATGAGTTTGAGTAATGCTTACGAAAGATATATTAAAAAAAAAGTTTTCTTTAAAAACAAAATAAATTATGTAACAAAAAGATTAACACGTGGAAAATTTTAAAAATTTGGAATAAAAGTTAAATAAGAAAAAAATTTCTACGAAGTTTTTGAGAGGTCGGGAGTTTTATGCACAAAAGGAAAACATAATATATTTATAAAGAATTTTCTACTCAAAATTTCATTCAATAAATTGAAGCATTTATTTTGTTTTATATTAAGTTACATTTTTTATTAGAATTTAATTCTAAAATTAGATTATTGCAGTCAAAGTCAAGCAAAAAACAGGGGGTGGGGTGTTGTGACGACTTTGAATGGGAGGGTGAGGGAGATTTCTTAATTTTTG
Source organism: Parasteatoda lunata (assembly GCA_949128135.1). Classification (NCBI taxonomy): domain Eukaryota; kingdom Metazoa; phylum Arthropoda; class Arachnida; order Araneae; family Theridiidae; genus Parasteatoda; species Parasteatoda lunata. The sequence goes on along the minus strand of OX421979.1, from coordinate 55,631,709 downwards.
CTTTTAAGGGAGGAGTCCACTGTTAAAAAAAGAAATGCTGACAAAATATTTGAACAGTCCTTAATTTTCAGAAAAATCAGATTTAAATATGAATTTTATTTTTCTGTTTTCTTCGTATATTTATCTCTTCACGTTGCATTTTCTCTTCTTTTTTTTTTTTTAATTTGACTGATAGTTTGTTACAAGCTTTTTATAATGACTTAAAAGATAGCTGAACAAAACTTTTTGTTGCCGTTTGAGAGCATTGAAACGCATAATTTTGTGCAAAAATGCATCAAAAATTCATCAAAATGCATCAAAAGTTCTATTTTTCTCAAACGCTACTAAAGCTAAACAGAAACTTATACTTGTGTCGTTTTATAGCTATTTTGCTACCTGCAGAGTTAAAATTTAAAGATTTTCTTTTGATGCAGTTGACTCTTATTAATTCGAACGTAAATAATTCTAAAATACTTGGTAATTCGGATTAATTCTAATTCCTCTAGAATTCCCAAATTATATTAATGTTAAAATTTAAGGCTTATAATTCGAACATTTGTCAATTTTTGTTTATTCAAAATTTGATGTAGAAAAAATTAAATAAAATTTTATCTTCATAAGTTTTTAAAAGTCTTTTCCCTCGAATTTTTTAGCAGTTACATATGAAGATTTGAGAAGAAATTCCAGATGAAAACAGAAATTACACTTGGGAACTAATTTTTTGTTGCATTTGTATAAATACTTGATCTTGCCTGACTCGTGTTCAGATGCGGCGGTTTCAAATCTGAAAATAGTTTTGCTCTTAAAGTAGATTTATATTAAAATGACATTTTTAGTCAATTTTTTTTAAAAAATCTAAATACACAAATTTAAAAATGTTATATATAACAGGGGTAGCGTGCATGTTTTGACAAACTTTCGAAGGGAATTACGACGCATCATCAGGATTGCAAATGCGCAGGATTCCATGCCCGGAAAAGTCGTACATTGGCTGCGGCGCTTCCCTGTGATAACCATAGAGTTGTGATAGAGCTGTGATAACCCCAGTATTTCAACTCTATGGTGATAACCCGTTGAGGAGCGCAGGAAGAAACAGTTCATTATAGGGAAGTGTAAGAGGCGGACGAGGACGATTCCAGGCATGGGATCCTACGCAATTTTTATTCTGATAATGTGAACTAACTCCCCAATCAAGCCGGGATATCCTGGTTGGTAGGGCACTGGGCCCATGTCCAAGAGGTTCCTGCAGGCTGAAGACTCCCTGTGTAGTAAATAGTGACTGGTGCACGTTAAATCTGTCGAGTTTCAAAGTCCTCCATGTTCCCATAACAAATCATACCTCTAGGAGTTTCTTTGTCTTCTATATTGGTTCAAAATTGCAAGGTTACGGACTTGAAGATTAGTAGTCGTAAACTCAAAATTGGGTTGGGTCGGGTCGGCTGTTCAACGATGGTTATATAAAAAACTAACTCCTCAAGTTTGTCACAGCATTTACGCCACCCCCTCTTATATATAACGTTTTTAAACTTGAGTATTTTAACAAAAAATAGTCTAAAAATGTCATTAAAAAAAATCCGTAGTTTCAGGAGCAAAACTAATTTCAACTTGTACATTGTAAATTACGACTTGCACATTTCGACTAAAACATGCAATTTAAAAATAACTGTAGCTCGAAGAAAGGAACCGATTGCAGATTTGAAGTCACCGATATGATAGTATATAACATCTATTATAAAACCTCATGCAACAAAAATATCCCCAAGTGCTATCCAATATATAGCCTTCTGAAGCTTTAAAAATGATTCCTGATGTAGAAGAATTATGGAATCTTAAACACATCTTGAAAGCTAACAAACTAACGTAATGGTGATATTGGTGATATTGAAGATTTTGATAATTCAGCAAACTTGTCATGAAATAGTTTAAGATAATCCATGTAAAAATAAGCACGTGAATGTGTGCAAATTATGTAATTAAGAATTTATAATTAAATTTACTATCAATTTATAAGGTCATCATTAAAATTTAAGAAGATGTTAAGATAAGTTTATTTTGTGTGAAGTATTGTATTTAATTTGATCTTTCGTCACAATAATTATCGTTATTTTCTTGAATCAAAGCTTATTTTTGAATTTTGAATAATTCAAATTTTGGATCGTTTTCCCATTCTCTTGGAGTTCGAAAAGTCTACTATAACATATTGTTATATAGTTTAAAAAAAAAAAAAAGGTCTTCTATATTTGAGACTTGAGGGATAATTTTTGTATTTTTTTCATTTTCATATAGTTTTTTTTAAATTTTTAAATTTTTTTTTTAACTTTTTAATTTACTTATTTATTTATTACAATTTATGGAATTTATGTATAAAAATTCTTTAAATTTTCATAGGCTCTAAAATAAAGCTAAACCATTTGTAAAAGTTAGCATAATTAACTCTTGCAAATAAAAGGTCATTATACTGCAGGAGAAATAAAATAAAAATTTTAACTTCAAATTCCCATGTCTTTTTAATAGGACGTACGTGGGCGAAGTAAACTAAAAATTTTACGAAGTCCCGTGTCCTGCAGTGAGGTGATAAACCTACAATAAATTGTTTTCATTTTGATATTTTGCATTTGACACATTTACACTTTTTTAGCATTTCAAACTATTGTTTACTCTAGGTCTAACTAAACTCATTTTCTTTTTTTGCAAAATTTGAATAACCAATGGAAGTGAGACAGAATTTGTCATGAAAAGTTTTTCTCCAGTGGCATTGCGTCCACTTAAATGGGTCAAGGTCGCAAAAATCTTAAAAATAATGAATTTTGTTTTCATCAATAATAATGATAAATAATAATATTTCAAACGGTGAGGAAAAAGTATATTTTTGTGTCAATTAGAAGCACTGATCTTTGAGATCGGTGATTAAAAAACAATATACACTGCGCCTAAAAAGAAAAGAAAAAAAAAAAAAACTTGAAAAACTTTTGATCTAATCATCGGAACTTCACGTTCTAAGATTCAATCTTAAAGATTCGAGAAGGGTGGCCTCAAATATGCCAATTAATTAGTGCAGACGATATTTTAAGTTACGAAATCACGCACTCACTTTCTCTGCATAAACATACCTTTTTTATCGGTTTTAAATTTCTGACCCCTAAGGTAGCCGCAAACTGGGAAATATGATCCTCATAGTTAGTTTAAGAGAGCAAGTCGAAAGTTTGGACCCCTTAATGTTAATTTTACTTTTTGCGTATTTCGCCATATCTCAAACTTTGTAAGCGAATACAAAATTTTTGCACACAATTACAAAATTCGTTTATCCAAAGAAAATTCCATACAAGTAATAAATTTTAGTAAATATTTATTATTTTTTTATAATTTTATAGAATAATAGTGGAAAACTTTTTGAATTGCTAGGTATAAATTTTTTTTTTTTTTACAACACTTTAAAGAATGTAATTTTACATGGCGAAATACAAAATTTGATGAAATCGGTTCAATTGTTCCTGAGAAATCGAATTTTGAAAAAAATGATATTTTTAAAATTTGATTTTTCACAAACTATTCAATTGCTCAAATTTTGTATTTTGCCTTGTAAATTTACGTACGTTAAAATGATGTAAAAAATTGCATAGCTAAAAATTTAAAAAATTTTTCTACTGTTAATAAATAAAATAATAAAGAATTATAAATATTTTTTAGGATTTTTAATTTTTTATGGAATTATCTTTGAACAAACAAATTTTTTAATTGCGTGCATAAATTTTTCAATTCGTTTAAAAAATTCTTGAAATATGGCGAAATACGCAAAAAGCAAAATTAACAATAAGGGGTCTAAATTTTGGATGGCTAAAATGTGTGGACCGTACTTCCCAGCTATTACTTAATAAAATTGTAAAAAAATAATAAATATCAACTAAAATGTTTTTTTTTTTGCATGGAATTTTCTTTGGATATACGAATTTTATAATTGTGTGCAATTTTTTTTCTTTTTCAATTGCTTCATTGCTTGTTTGCAAGATACGGTGAAATACGCAAAACTTAAAATTAACATTAAGGGGCCCGTAACATTGGATCGCGATCCTGACCAAGTTATGAGGAAAATCTTTCTGAGATTGCGGCTACTCCCTATATGTTAGGGGTCAGAAATCCAAAACCGAAGGAAAAGATATGTTTATGCAGAGAGTACGTTTTGTGACTGATTTCGTGACTTAAAAATATCGCCTGCACTAATTAATAAACATATTTGAATTCACTCCCTCGAACCATTAAGTTTGAATTCTAGAACGTGAAGATCCCATCATTAGATCAAAAGTTATTAAAAATGGTCCGTTTCTTTTCTTTTTTTTTTTTTTTTTTTGTCACTGAACGACTTGATTGCGTCTTCCAAAACTTCGATATCTAAGGTATACTGAAACATTCTCAGTTATTCTTTTTTTTATATTTTTTTCTAACTTTAAAACAGATAACTGAACGAAATTCGGGACATATATTTTTTAGTACTTTAATATTTTTCAAAAAAAATTGTGGGACATTTTTTATGTTATTTCATGAGTTTTTAAAAAATTAGCACAAAATTCTAATAAAAAAATTTAAAAAAATGTTTTTTTAAACATTAGTAGCGAAAAATGTTACTAAAAAATGGACATTTTTGTTCAAATATACCAAAAAATTTTAACATGGAAGAATTATGTTTTCAGCTACATCAAAAATTAGAAACATAAATTTTTAAATTTGACCCATAAATGACCTCCTATTTAAGTATAAATATGTATTAAAATTGTGGCGTTTTCCTCTTCAAGTATGATTTGAAAGTAGTTTTTCAGCAATGTCAAGATGAAAAGTATTCGCGTTTATGAAATTTTATTATTTAATTTATTTGTATTTAGCGCACCATACTTTAATAAATACAACTATAAAGGTATAAAGATACTTTTTTCTGAGTATTCCTCATAATTTTACGTTTGAAGGCTCGTACAATGCAGTGATAAGTAGCATTTTTTTTTTAAGGTGACATTTTAATAAAATTAACTTTTTTCAGTATAAAATGTTTCCAGATAAGTAGTTTGCAAGCTAAGTTTCTAGCTCTCAAGCTAATAACAGAGAAGCATCTTATAGCCTACATATAAACAAAGTGTTGTTTTTAACCAAAAAAGGTTTACCTAAATAATTTGTAAATGTTCCTTGCATGTTACTGTGAGATTCAAAAAGCCTTTATGGTTTTAAAGAAAAAAAAAAAAAAAACTGGATTAAAACTTTCAGATGGTTTCCTAGCGCTACTGTCATTTACAAGTAAAAATATGATTATGCGTGAACCATAACGATAAATTGAAAAATGCAATCATTCATTAAACTGCATTAATAATTTATTAAAACGGATCACCCTTAATAACTTTTGGCCCATTATCAGATTTTCATTCTTTAAAGTTTTATGACACTATCCCGAATAAATCTATATATATATTTCTCTTACACGGCACCAAAAAAAAAGCCTCATTACAACTTCCCGAATGGCAACGTTAGAAAATCGACCAATGATTGCATCTAAAAATGTCACATGCCAAATCTAGCTGAGGTGGCTCAACATATAGCGCTTTTAAAAACGGAAATAATAACCACAGTGAGCATTATCAGGCTGTTCGATTCAGCTGCGGCAAAAATAAAAATAAACAACTTAAAAAATAAAAATGCTGTTGCCAGCCATGGAATTTTTCTAAAGTCAACTTAGCAACATAAATCACAATTATGATACCTGAGCGCTTGACGTAACAAATCCTTCAATTCTATAAGTGTTGTATCGCCAAATGCCCAAATTAACAATTGCAATTTCAAATTAATATTGATATGTACAGGTTCAGAATTTTCTACAGTGAAAAGTTTTCGGAACTTCAGTATTCAAAAAAGTATACAAAAGCTAGACGTTAAGAACGTATCCAATGAGCGAGCAAAGCGAGCATTGGATTGCGAAGCAATCCGAAATGAACTGCAAAAGCAGTTCCGGGGGTTGGTGAGCGCCAGCGAGCAGGGGGCGAAGCCTCCTAGTATATAATAATTTGTATAATATAATTAATTTAATCGTGGCGGAATATTTCTTTGTCAACAAATTTGGATTCCGTACAACTTACAGGTCCGAGTTAAAAGATTACGATTAATAAGAAACGATTAATAAGAAAAATTTTCTTAGTAACATTTATGTTTAGATGTATAAAAAAAATTTTTAAAAAATTTCTTATCTACTTTTAAAATAGGATTTTAAACAAATATGTAGATCTAGATGGGCACTGTGCTTTTCATTTTTTTTTTCAACTTATTTTTTAGTATCTTCTTTCTACTTAATTTATTTCTGCTCTACTAATTACTGCTTTTCTAGCAACAGTTCGGATTGTCATTTATGGTTATGGGGTGGCCAGGTTTCCACTAAGGCCATCGTGCTTCGTTTCGCCGAGATGAAAGTTAATTATGAAATATGTATGGTACCAATTTTATTTATTTATTTTTGAATTAAAAAAAACCTTATCCGACCATAGTCATGTACGGGAACAAATGTATTAAGTTAAAAATATTCTCGTAAAACTTTCTCGTTTCATTTAAAACTTTCTCAAACAAATGATTGAAAACAAGATATTTGAATAAAAACGTATTTTATAATTCATACTTTTCTCAAATCATTCTTTTTCGTCAAAAATGTGTTAATAATAAGTAAAAATCAATAATTTTGATACTATAAAACGCATATTCATTGTATTTGTAATGTAAATCTAAATTATTATTATTATTTTTTTTTTCTGTTTACGACATTTTTCCTCGGGAACTAATTGACAGATTTCGCGCAAATTTTGCCTTTTAAAATTGCATTCTTTAAAATGAAGAAAGAAATTGCACATCTTACAATTCAAAAGTTTTTCGACTATTATAAAATAATAAATGTTAACTAAAAATTATATTTAGCATAAAATTATCTTTGAAAAGACGAATTTTATAATTGTTCGCAGAAATTTTTCCAATTCGCTTAAAAAGTTCTCGATATATGGTGCAATACGCAAAAAGTAAAATTAATATTAAGGGATCCAAACTTAGGACTGCTCTCCTGGTTTTACCGATTTCTTAGATTGTAGCTACCCTCCACATTTTGGGAGTCCAAAATCCGAATTCGTCGAAAAAAAGGTATGTTTATTCAGAGAAGGCATGTTTTTGTATCTGATTTCGTAACTTAAAATATGGTCTACGCTAATTAATTAGCATATTTGAAGTCAAAAGATTCTTTCAGTTGTATATAGGAAGATAATTTAGCTGGTGGTTATCCGCATATATAACTAAATAATTTTAATAACTTAATGAGTTAAGATTGGAAGAGGAAAATAAGGAGAATAAATTAAAAAACTGAAAAATGCATTTTCTTCAAACGAATTTTTGTCGATATAATGGAAAGTTAATAATTTTTAACTCGTTATGAACAAAGAATTTTTGTATCTTAAATATAAATATTTTTAAGGTATCATAATATCGGATTTCTCATATTATACCTCTCGATATATCTAACTTTTGCTGTATTTAAAATTTTCGAAATTGTGATTTAGAGAAAACATGTTTGCTCCTATGGAAAGTGTATGAAAATAATACTAAGCTAGTTGTATATTCCTCAAAAATTTCCAGAAGAAAATTACAATTTTAATTTTTGAATATTTTTTTTTATGACTTAATCGATTATTTTTATTTTAATACGTTTTTTAAGTTTTAAAGCATATTAAATAGATTAACAATGAATCGTTAATTTGCTAATGAAAAAGAAAGGGAATAAACGATGAAATCTTTAGTGTTCCAAAAAAAAAAAAAAAAAAAAAAAAAAAAAATGGGCCACCATGAATAACTTTTAATTTAATGATTGGATCTTCACATTCTATTACTCAACCGTAATGGTTCGTGAGGTTTGACCTCAAATATGCAAATTAGTTACTGTTGACGACGTTTTAAATTACAAAATCACCCCCCCCCCCCAAAAAAAAAAAAAAAAAATCTTTCTCTGAATGAATTCTCTTGCCAGTTCGCCAAGGAATGAACATACCTTTCTCTTTTTTTTTTTTTTTTTTTTTTTTTTTTGGATTTCTGACCCCCAAAATTAGGACTTAGAAAGCAAAATTAACATTAAGGGGTCTAAGTTTTGGATCTTTCTCCTGCCCTAAATGTGTGCACCATACTTCCCAGATTGTGACTAAGTCCTAATTTTGGAGGTCAGAAATCCAAAAAAAAAAAAAAAAAAAAAAAAAGAAAGGTATGTTCATTCCTTGGCGAACTGGCAAGAGAATTCATTCAGAGAAAAAAATTTTTTTTTTTTTTTTTTTTTTTTTTTGTATGTATTTTGAATGTATTTCGCCATATTTCAAGAATTTTTTAAACGAATTGAAAAATTTATGCACACAATTATAAAATTAGTTTTTTCAAAGATAATTCCATGAAAAATTAAATTTTACTAAATATGTATAATTTTTTATTATTTTATTTATTAATAGTCAAAAAAATTTTGAATTGTTAGTATAAATTATTTAAAATGATGTAATAAAAATATGCAATTTTTTTACATCATTTTAAAGTACTTAAATTTAAAAAGCAAAATATAAAATTTGAGCAAAATCGATTCAATAATTCCCGAGAAACCGAATTTTAAAGAAGTCGTTTATATAAATTCAATTTCTCAGAAACTATTCAACCGATTTCGCTCAAAAATTTTGTATTTTGTCATGCAAAATTACATACTTTTAAAATTATACAAGAATTTATCTACTTTACAATTCAAATTTTTTATACCGTTATTAAATAAAATATTAAAAAATAATAGATAATTATTAAAATTTAGTTTTTGTATGGAATTATCTTTGGATATGCAAATCTTATAACTGCGTGCAAAAATTTTGCAAAAAATATTCAGTTAAAAAGTTGAGATATGGCGAAATACACGAAAAGTAAAATTAACATTAAGAGGTCCAAACTTTGGATCGCTCTCCTGGCCAAACTACGGGGGTCATATTTCCCAGATTTCAGCTATCCCTTATATTTCGAGGATCAAAAATGGCTATGTTTATTCAGAAAAAGTGCGTCTTTGTGCCTCATTTCATAACTTAAAATATCGTCCGCACCAATTAATCTCAGACCGTGAAGATCCGATGATTAGATCAAGAAGGTATTCTAGGTGATCCGTTTCCGGCACACTGTATATTTACAAAACAGAAACACATTAATTCTTAATGATTATTTGGTAACATTTTTTCTTTTCCATTTCATACAAAATTCTTGCCAAATAAATAAATAAATAAAATTTGCAATATACCAAAAATAAGTCAAACCGAGAGCAGTATACGAATTAACATAGGGATTCGAACCTAAATTTTATCAATGGTAAGTGAGCGCTAAATCATTTATCATATAACCGATATCGGCTCTTGAATATTTATTATTGTAGTTGTGAAAAAAAATGGAAAATTTAAAGTGCAGTGTTATTAATTTTGCTATAATGTAAACATACTATTTGACAATCAAAGGAGTTGCTGAGCAGTTCTGCCATTTCTTCATCTCACAATTTTGGAGAGTAGGAACATTTTTTCTCTTGGTATAGCACATGCGTTTTTAACAAAAGAATAACTGAGCACCACCTTATTATAGCTCATCTCCATCTCATAAGACAACTTGGTAGACATGGGTGTTACAAGTATTCTAATTAAATATTTTAACTCATATCTGAGCAATTATAATTAAATTTATTAGCATACATAAACATATACACTATAGTAAGAGCAAATTTAAAAAATGAGAAAAAAAAACGAACTTTATTTCTTCCAAATATTTTAAGAATGGAATTCTTTAACGTTAAACGGCGTGATATTTTTCAAAATTCTTTTCTTCATTGAATGGGGATAAAGTGTGCATGTAATATACCAGTCAGTCCCTAAAAGTGTGGTCACTCGAGGACGATTGGGTCATAACTGCCTTCTTGTCTCCCCCTATTCCATAAGGGTGTTGAATAACTTTCCATATCGACACACAAACAAAAGACTTGACCCTCAGAATTTTCTGAGAAAAAGATTGAGCTGGAAGTTGGTGGTAAATTCTTAGTTAAAAGAACACCTTCTCGTATGCTCTTAATATTTATTCTCATTTACAATAAATAAATAAATTTAAAAAAATAAAGTTTTTAACTCTAGATTGCCTAAGGAAGTCCTTTTGACTGCTTTTAATTTCAATTAGAAAAACAATGATGTATATAATGACACAATATCTTAGAATTTTTTACAACTTATAATTTTTTAATTCTTAATATTTACTAATAACTTGCAATATAACTGTAAATAATATGAAAAATAATAAAATTAATTTTAAACAAATTTCTTTACACATTATTTATTCCTTTACAATCCAGTCATTTTGACTGCTTTTGGGCAATATAGATATATACTAAGTTTCAGTCTTTCTAGTGCTAAGATTATACTTCTGTTTCTTTGCAAAACATAAGCCTTTTTCGAAAATTTTTTTGTATAGTATTACAACTGTATAATGTGCTACTCCACGAGTATACAATATAACTACTCCATGAGAGAACCCTAAGAGAAAAAGGAAAAAATTCTTTCACTTTTTATTTATTTAATAAATTTGGGGTTAAACTTACTTTACTCAGAATTTAATACGCATCTAATATTGTTTTTTGTATTATTTAGTAAATAAGTTATAAGAAACGTTGGCAAATAATTATAAAAGCAAACGCAATAAGACCTGTTAAATAAACAAAATCCATAATAAAATCAAATTTCTTGCTACTGAAAGCTATTATATAAATTAAATATATAGTCAACTTATGTCATAATTGATGCATAAATAATACATAATTTCGAAACAACTTTCAAAAAAATTTTACTCGTGAAGAATAAGAAAACTATGCAGCTGTTTCGAAATTTTTTTAAAAAAAACTTCAGGAACTAATTATGTTTTCTCTTTAAATGTGACATTTTAATTTCAAAACCATCCAAGCGATCAAGTTAAGTAATAAAAATAATTAAATAATCATGAATAAAATAAACATCATTTTCAAATCTATATAAATAAATAAACAGCTGTATCTAAACATTTGAAAAACATAAAAAGCTGCAGATGTTAATTATGTGCTTCAGATACTGATTATTCTTTAAATGTGACATTTTATTATCAAAAATCTTTGGTCCAAGCCATCAAGATAAACAATAGAGATAATAAATGAATAAATAATCATACCCTATATATAAAACCACTTCGACAACAGAAGATATTGATCAAACAGCCTTATTACTTTTAATTTAAAGATAAGCTTTATCTTGAATCATTTTCTTCGGCATCCTTGGAGATTCAAAGCGATAAACGAAGTCAGAAAAAAAAAAAAAAATGAATCTCCAAGGCATCTGTCCAATGAAACATAAGGATCCAGCTCTTTTTTTCTCTGTGGGATGTGCCTAGTGCCTTCATTGGTGGGTGTTCAAAATGCGGGCGGTCTTAAGACGCTATAGATATGCAAAGTCTATCCAGTATAATCCCTGATTGGAAGCGATAAGAAAACTGATATCATCAGCCACATGTCCTAGTTAGAAAAAAATCCTCATATAGTTTTGAGAAACTTAAAGAGTTAGGAAAGGGGGTAAAAAAATAAAAATGGTTCTGCTGTGAAAAAAAAAAGAAAAAAAAAAAGAAGAACTATGCTCGACTTCGCAAACCATGAAACATGTCCCCCAAGGAGGAAGTGCATTTATTCAGGATAACCAACCATTTATTGTCGAAATTTATTTACAAGTTCCACTTGAAAAGATTGAAAATATAATAAATGGTACTGCGGTTCAAACATAGGGACGATCGAGTCTTTTAAAAAGCAAACGATAACGTAATTTCTAAACATTGTATTGATTTTCATTTAGACAATCACTCCTATAACATATTTTTAAAAAATGTTACTTATACCACAGAAATTTCAATTAAATAATTATATATTTAAAATATTTACCATACATTTCGGCACATAAATACATTTAACGACACCATTACTTTTTATTAAAATTTCCAAAATGTACTTAATTTTCAGCAAATGTTACTTTCATTCTCCAAAAATATCGTTTTAATTTATCTTTCTTCTAAAAGAAGCTTTTTTTCCGCCTGAGATTTAGTTTTAAAAATGCCGCAGAAAATTGGATGGCTGTAAAAGAAGTCGTTGTATGTAAATCGTGGCATTTGTAGATTCAGAGACCAATAAGGTTTGACATCTCTCCTGATGTAGCTTACCAATCAAATCAAATGAAATCTGATTTAAATCTCATAGTCAGGCATAATCACTTCACTTGTACTCGACTTGCAAGTCAAGTACCCAATTGAAAAAATTGAACACACATAAAGGGGCTGTTGAAAATGCATTAAAAAGAAAAATAGATGGATTTGTAAGAAAAAAGAGGAGCAAAACCCGAAATAACTCATATCGTTCGACAATAAAATGCATAAGCAATAAAATGCATATCGTTCGTCTTGCTTCTCTGAAAGAAATGTTTACTCTTCAAATTTCGAGTGAGTATGATAAAAATATTTCTTAACCAAAACTGGTTTAAGAGTTTTTAATCTATGTGATTTCACTAGATTTTCAAAAATCGAAAACAGCATTTAACAAAACATCTTAAAATCGTACATGAAGTAGCCGTTATTAAATGGATACAGGATAATATTAATTCGAAAAGAATAATATTTTCTGAGGAAAAACTCTTTAATTTATACTGACGGTTTCAGTGACACTGGCATAACGTACGTAGCGGAAAAAACGTGGTTTCAGTCCTCATTTAAAAGGAGGCTGTGTTTTGTTCTGGGATGAAATTTCAGCATGCGGAAAAATTGATTTAGTCCTGATTCCAATAAAACTATGAGCTCTGAAATGTAAATCGAAACATTAGAATTAGAACAGTATCTGTTGTCATTCGGTTATTCCTTAGGAGGTTTAAACTGTATTATCCAGCAAGACAGTCTACTTATACTTCTAAAGGTTTCAAAAAAGTTACCACGGTTAGAGCTACTGGTTTGAATTCGTTCTAATTATTTAATCCATTCAGGACCAGTAGAATGAGAAAGAAGCCCTTCCATAGGTCCGCGGACTTTGAGGCGGAAAGTTTTTTTTTTTTTGTTGTTTTTTTTTTGTTTTTGTAATTTTTTGCAATGAGAAAATCTTTTGAAACTTGTTTTATATTTAAATGTGAGCGTCAGTTTGAAGAAAATATAAAACTATGCCAAGAAATATAAATAGAAATTTTTTTAAAAAAATAAAGGTTTGTTTAGTCTGAAATAAGCTGCATTGAGAGCTTATACATCAGTATCGACTTGAACTTTGATAGTCGCAAACCCGGAAAATAGAATTTTTCAGAAATTTAGTTGGAAAATAAAATATTGGAAAATAAAATTTCGAAAAGTGTTGCTAGGTTGCAAAGTATGCCATTTTCAATAAGGCTCTGCGAAAAAAAAAAAAAAAAAAAGTTATGCTAGTTCTGAGGAATTAATAAACTGATTTTTAATGTATATCTTATTCTAGTTCAAAATATTCTTCGCAACTCTTTCAATCTCGGCAACCTTGTGGTACCTTCAGAGCAGCAGCGCTTATATATATATATATATATATATATATATATATATATATATATATATATATATTAGAGCTTAGGTATTCAATATGTTCTTTCGCAATCCCAAATTAGGAGACCTTTTCTGGATTGTGCAAGTTATTAAAATTTTTATTTTTTGAGACAACACTGTGAGGTGCTTCGTAGTTTTGCAAATTCGACCGATTTCTAATGATTTACACATGTTATATGTGCATTAGACATAATAGAAGTGAATATAATTACTATATTCCAAACTTAATTTTTAAAAAGAGTGTCTTATATTAGTGATTTTTCTTCAGCATTTGAAATCACTTTAAAATATCGAGCAATAGGGCATTTCTCATTTCTTTTCTTTTTTTTAATTTCTTCCTTTTTAGTAGAAAAGAGTGTTTCTAAATATTTTGTATTTTAACTGTTCTAATATACTAAAATACAGAACGTAGACGAAAACCGTAAAATTTACAGATTGTGTAACATTTGATATGTTTCAAGCGCTGATCTTCACGACTTTCCAGGCGTGAAATGTCTGGTTTACGGGTGGCAAATCTTGAAAATGGACGCCTATTTCGCATGATAGTATTTATAAAAATTACGGAAGAATTTTTCTTTTGTCAAGAAGAATATAACTTGAACGGTGGTTGACCACACATTGCTTTTTGAAAACAATGGTTAAAAATTACAGAAATGAGTTTCAACTGGTCTAACGCATGAGTTACTCGCCATGGCGGACTAACAGCAGTTACTTACCGAATTGCACTTAGTTTATACTGAGTATTCTGAAATCTGATTGACATACACAAGGGGGCTAAAGATATCAAGAAGAGGAAAATCTATCATATAACAAGAGGTCGTGGATTACTTTGAGATGGTGAAAATCGCACAAAAACATTTGCAGGTTTTTTATTTATCTTTTTTTATTTTATTTTTTATATAACCGTCGTTGAACAGCCGACCCAACTTAATGGGTTTACGGCTACTAATGTTCAACTCCGTAGCCTTGTAATTTTGAACCCAATCCAGAAGACAAGGGAACTCCTGGATCGAGTATTGGGAGAAATTTGCCTTCGTGGAGGACTTTTTGATGGAGCTAATCCGCATTTGCGTTACATGGAGAGGAAGACCACGAGAACCTCCCACGATTAGCCAGACGGCAAGGGGACTCTAACCCATGATCCGTCTACCACTGAGGATATTTCACGTCAGCACTGTGGTCAGTGCAAGCCGGATGCGGAATTCGTATCGACTGGGATTCGAACCCGGTTCGCCTCACTGGAAGGCGAACGCTCTATCCCCTGAGCCATCGCGGCTCATTTGCAGGTTTTGACGTTACGCTGAAAACAATCACAAATTCGCTAACTACAAAAATATTTATTTGAATGATTGTTACAAGTGTTGTTCGAAATGGCCGCTGACGACATTGCACAGTTTACAATTACGTAAAAACAATCCCCACATACGCTCGAAGATGCTCCTTTCGTCTTTTAGATTCAGTCCCAACATGCGTTTTTCGTCTTTTCAACGAGGTTTGGTTTGAATCCTCTCTCTGCCTTTTATCATCCCTTTGAATTTGTCAGCCACATTTCAAAATACTTTATACATTATTTTTGAAATCGTAAAGCGATGTGGTTTTGTCCGGTTTTTGTCAGCAAAGCGTGAACGATATCTCTAATTCGCAAGCAAAATTCTATTAACATGGAATGAGAGCATATGTTCTACGTGGGAGGTTAGCCTCGTTAAATCATGTGTGGAAGTTTGGAAAGAGGGCCACGTTGCCTGACCAAGGTTAAAATTACGCGGCATTCCTACCATAGCTGTAAAAAGAAAGAGCCCTTAATAATAATATTTTATATACCCTGAATATTAAACCTTATATCCTTACTATTATAGATATTAAACCTTAAGGATTATAAAGCAAGCATGGGGCTGACTACCGGCCAAGTTATCTTCTATTTTTAACATTAAATTATGTGTACTGGCATGCATCATAAGCTTGCCGTGAACGCAATTCCATCTGTCATCGTGAATTATCGTTACAACTAACTTTCATTGTACATACAATGAGCAAGAAGAAAAAAAAAAAAACATTTTAGATAATATTTAATTTACTCATCGGATTTTCACGTACTAGGACTCAAACTTAATGGTTCAAGGTGACATCAAATATTCTAATTAAATTTGTGCAGACGATATTTTAAGTTACGAAAGCAGACACAAAAATGTAATTTATTTTTAATAAAAGTAAATTTATCTCAATGGATCCTAAAAATGTAGGGGTAGCCGCAATCTGGGAAATACGGTCCCAATAGTTAGGTTAGGAAAGCGGTTATTGTTAATTTTACTTTTTGCGTATTTCGTCATATCTTGAAAACTTTTTACGAAAATGGAAAAGATTTTGAACGCAATTTGTAATATTCATTTATTAATATTGAGACATACAACGTTCTACATCATTTTAAAGAACATAATTTTATATGGGAAAATACAAATCGTTAAAAAATTTATGTCGTACATTTAAAATTCGATTTTTCAAGAGCTATTGGACCGATTTCTTTAAGTTTTGTACTTTATTACATGAAAATAGAATCTTTAAAATGGTGTAAAAATTTTTATACCCTACAATTCAAATTTTTTTTTTACTATTATTAAATAAAATAAAATATATATTTTTTAAAAATAATTTTTGCATAGGATTATCTTAGGATAAACGGATCTTATGATTGCAAAAAATATTCAGTTAAAAAGTTATCGAGACAAAACGAAGTAAGCAAAATTAAAATTAACCTTAAGGTGTCCAAACTTAGGACTGCTCTGCTGACCTAACTATTAGGACAATATTTCCCAGATTGCGGCTTCCTCCTATATTTTGAAGCTTGGAGGAATCCAAATCCATCGAAATTTAAAAACTTTTTTCAACTCAAATACATTTTTTAACTTGCAAGAGTCATAATTAAAAAATAAAATATCTAGAACCAAAAAAAAAAAAATTAAAAAAAAAGACAACCACTGAATTTGTAAAAAAACAGTTTAATAAAATAACAAAATCTCTAAAATAAAAATTTACACAAATACTAAAATAACTAACATAGAAATAAATTTAAAAGAACAATTTTAGATTTAGCACTCATTCCAATCCTTCTTCTTAGGATTACACATCTGGATGACTCTTCTTTGATGAACTCAGATAAAATATTTACTGGAAGAATGAGGTATCTCACCAGTGGAAACAAGGATATGACATTCTAGAATTTTTTGCAGAAAAAAAAACTCTTAGTACATACATTACAAGTACAGTCGGACTTCTATTTAACAAACTTCCATTTTGCTATTTTTTTCGAGGAACTAAGAACATATTGGAAATTTCTACGTAAAATAACTTCCAAATAGTGAAGTGAATTTTCTATTTAACGAACATTTCTTTGAGATCTAGTTTCCCTATCTCCCAAAATATTTCAAACTTGTTAACGCATTTTATGGGGGAAATGACATTGGATTGATTTTCGAAGCCACGTGACTTCTAGAGAAAGCAGCAAAATCTCTTTCCGTTTTTATGTGCATTTCAAACGAAAAATCATCATTTTATCAGTAGCAATTAAATTTAAGAGTGCATGTGGCAATGTATGTTTAAAATTACTTTTATAATAAATGCTGCTATACTTTTATACATCAATTTAGCTTTTCTTTTAGTGGAAAATGTATGGAGCATAACAGAGTAACATTGAATAATGTTTTGCTCTATTCTTGCTTTCCATGCAAATTTCTTTTATAGCTGAGATTAAATAAAATAAATAGTAGATACTAGTTTACAAGATAAGGATGTATCAATTCCTAACTTAATTATGTCTAGTGTTTATGAATTTAAAGCCTGTTTTGTGTTGTTTAAGTATTTCAATTGGTGATTTTCTATATAACAAAGTTTCCATAGAACGAACTTTTTATCGGTATTTAAGGACTTCGTTAAATAGAGGTCCGACTGTATAAGGTTTCTCGCCAGTATGGGCAGCAGGATTATTTTTGTTTTATAGGAGACAAGGTAGGCTGGATCTACGGATTTTAATGGTTTTAATTATTTCTCTTGGTTTTTTCCATTTAAAAAGTTGCACTACTATAGTCCGTTCATCGAAAAGATAAACTAGATGTAAATATAAAAATACGTCTTTTGGCGGCGTCCATCACATGTTTGGCATGGTGATAAACGCACAACGAATATTTGTTACCTTTTCTGTGATTTGTTTATGAACGTAGATTTTTGTAGATTCGTCAAGTTCAATCAGTGTTTAAAGGGGCCGAGATAGCCTAATTGATAGGGCACTGAGCCTATGTCCAAGAGGTTGTGGGTTCAATACTTGCTGGCCGAAGACTCCCCATGTAGTAAATGGTGACTGATGCACGTTAAATTTGTCGAGTGAAGTCTTCCATGTTCCCATAACAAATTATACATCTGGGGGTACTGATCCAGGAGTTTCCTTATACTTCTGTATTGGGTTCAAAATTATAAGGCTACAGAGTTGAACATTAGTAGTCGTAAACCCGAAATTGTGCTGTTCAACAACGGTTATAAAATAAAAATAAATCAGTGATTAAGATAAGTATTTTATCTTATATGCTTTTTTTAAAATTAAAAATCAATTATTTATATTCATAAAAAATTTTTTTTGTTAATTATATTAAAATTTACAAAGAATATTTTTATTACACCTTTAATATGTTGCAATATCAGTTAAGCAGTAATGCTCAAATTTATGACTCAATTTTACAGTAAATTTTATTTATTTATATTTTATATTATAGGAGTTTCATTAGCAAGCATAACAATATAAAGTTAATCAGTCAGCAAGTAAGTGGTTTATAACTGCTTGAATATTTTAAAATAGAATTTCAATGTATAATTGTATTTAAAAAAAAATAGTCTCATTGTATTCTAAATCAATCAATTTATAAAAAACAGAATATCTCCCCTCTTATTCATTTTTAGCATGAATCGGTAGAGATAATGATTATCAAGAAAATCCTAAAAGACGCAAACATCAAGATTCTGACAATCTATGTTTACTTTTCATCTATCTTTTTTACGAACACACTATAGTATTTTAAATCCTAAAAAACGATCACATACCCCAGTTTAAAAGGGGTACATTAATTTCAACAAGTTGTATTTTAGCACTGCTAAATTTTGTTTTAACTCTACTACTTCACTTTTCAAAATTTGTTTCTCAAGAATATAACAATAAATTTCAATTATTTTACTAGATTAGATCTTTAATTTAAAAATTATCTGCATCTGTTTCAGTTTATGTGAAAGAGAAATTATTGTGATCTTTTGTTAAACGCAGAACATGGGGCACATTGGTCTACTAAAAACTAGGGTAGGTAGGACCATCCAAATAATTTAGAGAAATTTTATTATAAGTATCATTCTAGTAATTTTAAAGTTATACAGTTAAAAATCTATCTTATAGATATACTCTAAAGTTACAAGTAAGAAGAATAACAAATATTTCATAAAAATTACTTAAAAAAGTACTTAATGAAACAAATATGCAATTTTATTAATTTGATTTGCAAAAATTATAAGTAAATTATAAATTATACTAAACTAGTTTTAGTCATAATAAAAAGCAAAATTTGTCAGAACTATTGTTTTTTTTTTGTTACCATTTGTTAAACCGAAACAAAAAATATTAGAATTTTTGCCCAAAAACGGCATTTCAAACAGAATGTTTTGTACCTGTACTCTTAAAAATTACACAAAATATTTTCTGTGTATTTGAATTAAAGAAAAAAAATTATCATTCTTTACATTGACAAAAAACATGAGATTTTTTCTGTATGCTTATATTGTTTTACAGTGTGCGTACAATGATAAAAATATTTTTTATATTTGATAAATGTTTATAAATAATCATGCATGATGAGGATATAATTTTCTTATTTTTAATGAATCTTATTTTTTTATCTTATTTTTCCATTCAACAGCTATAATTCGATATATCTTTAGGCTATTTCTCATTATGCAAAATCATTTTGCATAAGTGTAAAAAATTTTAAAAATAAAATTTGATAATTATGATGTGTACAGTAAGAATTATTATTTTCTTTGTACTTTTGAAGACATAGATATTTTCTTAATCTTCAGAAAGGGTTTTTAATTTTAAATGCCAAAGAATATAATACAGTTACTGAATTAAATAATACTTATCTTACAATATTGTTTCTGAATACATTTTTGTTAGGTGGTCCAATGTGGTGGACCATCATACTCTGGTCTTATTGGTCCACTCTTCACAGTTTTTTTTATTAAGAGAAAGGTAGATCTTATCAAAAAATTAAAACTATATGGTTAATTTTTTAGCAAGATAAAAAATAAAAACTGAAAAACAGGCAAATTAACCCTGGTTTCCTCTATACTATAAGAATAGAGTTTTTACAAGCATGAGTTTGACAATCTTCAGCCTCATTTTTAGAAGATATATTGCAAGAATATCATTCACTGTGAAGAAGAAAGTGGCGAGTTAGATTATGTTTCCGAGAAAATCCCTTATTACATTTAGTACAAGAATAGGGTTTTTCACTAGTATGTACTTTACTGTGACCACACAGAAGAACTTTAGTTGAGAAACTCTTATCACATATACTACAAGAATAAGGTTTCTCACCTGTGTGAACCCGAAAGTGGTCAGTTAGAGCTGCTTTTAAAGAAAATTTCTTATTACATATACTACAAGAATGAGGTTTTTCCCCAGTGTGAACAAGAAAATGATATTTTAGAGTTGCCTGCCGAGAAAAACTTTTTTTACATATACTACAAGTAAAAGGTTTCTCACTAGTATGAACCACACTATGAGCAGTTAGATTACTTTTTGAGGAAAAATTTTTATTACATACACTGCAGCGGTTTTCGCCAGCATGAACCAATCTGTGTTGAGTTAATGTATGTTTCTCTGAGAAACTTTCATTACAGAGGCTACAATAATAGGGTTTATTTGTATGACTATGACGGTGAGCAATTAGAGTTTTCTGCCAAGAAAAGCTCTTCTGACATACACTACAAGTATAAGGTTTATCACCAGTATGAACTACACTATGAGCAGTTAGTTTACTTTTCCTTGAAAATCTCTTATTACACACACAACAAAAATAAGGTTTTTCACCAATATGAGTTCGATTGTGAGTAGCAAAATAATCTTCTCTAGACAAATTCCGATTGCATATTTTACAAGAATAAAGGTTCTTATCGATTTGAACAGTATTAAAATTTGTAAAGTCAGTATTTGTTGGGAGACTCATATTGCATATAACATCACCTTGGTTTAAAGTTTGCTAAGTCAAAATAATTTTATAAAAACATAGCATGAATCTAATAAGTTTAAATAATAAAAAATTAATTATAGGGAATATTCCCGTATCACAATCTACTTTAAAATAATAGCCAGGAAACAAAAAATGAACATTTTAATTAAAAATTTAAGAAAAATTCGAAGGGTATACCACGTAGCAACCCAGGGAAAACCTCTAAGTGTTTATTTTTAAATTTGCAAGTTTAAAATCTATTTTTAATGAATATTCTCTTTAATAATTCAAAAAATCTATTATGTTAGCTACTTTTTAAAAATGAATGTTTCATTCCTCTATGTTCATAATGCAGGTAAACAATCCCATTATAATTTTGATCATAATGCGTGTCTGTTTTTCTATTTCTGCCCGTCGTTTGGTCGATAAAAAAAATATTTGCTGAATTTTGAATAAAAATTTTGAATCTTTTTTTTTTACCTAGTTATTTATGCGGTTTAAATTGTTATGATCATGGCAAACAAGAATAGACAATTCTTAATTCTGGTGGCCAAGGTTATGATAAACTTACAATTAGCTTTTAGGCGTAAAAATCAGTCGGAAGTAGTACACCGGAAGACTGACGGCGAATTTTGACCCCCAGCGCCATCTGCAATTAGCTTTCAAGATCGAACATCTATTTCGAAAAGTATAATGAATAATTTCTTATTTTATACATATAACAAGGCTTAAAAGAAAATTCGAATTTTTATGTTGATTATTTGGAATTCTACAAAGATAAATGTTAGACGCAAATACAAATAACTCAAGTTTGCATCTGAAGAGCAACACCATGGAGCCAAATGCGGTGAACGAAAAAGAAAACGAAGAAATGGTTTCCGAAGATAAAATAGATTGGGATTGTAAAGTAGAACGAAGATTATTTTATGCAATGCGTGGTTTGAAACCTGTTGGTGAGAAGAATTACTTTTTGTTTGAGTTCAATATTACGTCAAAATACTTATTTACATTTTTCGAAAAATCAGACATGGCTGTCCATTTTGTTAATTTGTGGTTCCTCCTCCATTATAAGTTTTTGCTGATGCTGGCTTGCATAATATGAATCTTATAACTATTGTTTGGTATATGTGTAAATAACAAGGAAATGCAAAATTAGTGAACTGAATAGGGCATTTATTAAAGGAAAGCTACAAAAATATAAACGAATGTTGCATATGATTGTTACGTTCATATTTTAGGCACCATATATGAATTTATCATACAGAGTGCATCAATATCATTCTTTTATTTTATTGTTAATTAGGGTAGAATCCTGGAATAGCCCACCTTTTGGCGACTTTTTTAAATCTCGCCAAGTTGGCGATTACTACTGGGGTCAACTTTGCTTTTTGATTACTAAAAAAAAAGTTACAATTATTACAAATTTATTAAAATATTTTTTAATAGAAATAAAAAATTATTTGCCTTCACTCTGATGGCTCATCTTTTGGGAAGATTTCCATATCGTGATCTGTGACAGAATAATCGCCTGTGACAGAAAGCACCTGGGCTGTGGCCCTTGAAAAACTGGAAACAAAAACATCACTAAAAGGGACAGACTCAAAAGGTATAACTCGTAGCCACCCCGGGCAAATATCAAGAGTTTTTGTTATTTTTTTTAAAAAAAAAATTGGCATTTAAATTGAAATCTATTTGGCACTTTGGTGATTGTAGTTGGGATCAGGAGACAGAAATATCCTCATCTTTTGAGACTGAAGAGTATACCTCTTCCTAGCACTTTGACAAACGCCATGTGCAACCACATTCAATCCACACTTTCAGCATCTCCATTCAAAACCATTCATCATATTCTTTCGCTCAATCAAACTCATTTGTTCTCCACATTTAGGATATTCATTTGTTTTCAAAATTTAAATTTTGATTCATATACCATTCAATCATCGCTTTCTTACCTTTTCCATTCAATATAGTTAAAAATTTACTCACCATTTTCAACCAGTATCCCACAGAAAAAATTCAAAAAATGACGTAATAATTGTAATAAAGGATATAGCAATGATAAAAATGATATAGCAATGATTCTAACAGCATAATAAGCATAATTGGTGAAAAAACAATCCCTTTTAATCTCTTTTCTAACAAAATCCAATTTTTTTTTGTAGATAAAGAGATACATATCAACTAACCAATCAGGTTTAAGAATTTTGGTGGTGTGATCAAACATTTAAAATAATCTCAAAATATCTTCCGAAAGCCTAGTTTGGCGAGACTTAAAAAACTTGCTTGGAGAAATTTTAAAAAATCACCATGGAGCTATTATTCTAAGATCCACCTGTTAACTAGTCAAAAATTAAAAATTTTTCTTATGTTTCAAAAATTTAGGCTTAGGTCAAGTTGTACCAGAGCTCATTATAGGCAGGGTAAACAGGGCGCAGCTCCCTGCTGCCCTTTTAGTCAAAAGAACCCACCCTGTTGCCCCTGAAGTAAATTAGTGCCCTGATGTAATAGACTCCATACCCTTTTTGCCCTTTCTTTCCTCAACCCTTCTTTATTTTTTCCCCAAACTCTACAATGGATTTCTTAAACTTTTGTTATTTTCAACTCTTTTTATTTAGTTTGTCATTGTTGTCAATACATAGATTTATATGGGAAAGGAAAAATGGCCATCACACCCCCTTGTTGCACTTGCCTTTGAAAGCTTGCTATCATTAAATCATAACTAGACACTTAAAAACGCACATTTATTATTTTATTAATTAGTAAAAATCAGGGCTGGGGTTTTGGACGTCCTAAACTGGTTTTGGACAGGACACTTGTGTTTAACTGTCCTAAACTGGGTAAAACTGTCTCAAAGTGACCAAAACCTTGAACTTTGGTGAAAGATAAAAATTCTATAGGTGGAACCATTGTACACATAATTACATTTACATGTATCAATAAATATTTGATATTTTTTAAACAATTTACTTTAACTTATTGAAGGAAAATAATACAATTTAATAAGAAAAGGTTTATAATTTTAGAAGCTCCACAATTCATTGAACAACAAAAGTGAACACCTCATCCTTTAAGTATAAATATGCTTTTAATACTGATAAATAATGTTTTTGCATAAGGATAAATAATGCAATATTAAAAAAAAATAATAATAATGATTTAAAAAAAATACTAAATTTGTTTAAAAATTAACCTATTATTTTTCACAATGTTTTTTAAAAAAATGTTATCTGCATAATAAAAAAGACATCTATTTAAAAAAAATTGTTTTAAATATAAATATATTAGTTTAAATTGGAAATACAAAATAACTGAGAAATGTATTAACAGTTTTAAAGAGCATAAACATCAGTTTCAGTTACTGACACTGGTGATGTATCACTACTACGCTAAAGGAATTGGACACGAATGAAATAAAAGTATTCTTGAATTGTACTATAGATAAATAAACCTGTTTATGACTAACCAAACACTTAGTTCCTAATAGCTTAACCTGTATGGCAAGGTCAAACTTCAGTTATGTACTATTGAATGAGAGGATCCATTGAACTTGATTACTGATTTATCTTCCTTTGTTTAATGTTTAAATTGAAGAGTCAAACAATATTAATAAAACATTATACTTTTAAAAACAAATATTTTCTAGTAGATTTAATTATTAATATGTAGTGTATTATATTAGTTCTATGTTTATTTTACCTTTTAAATATTGTTCAGATAAAATTGTGACATAATTTGAGTAAAAGGGTTTTGGACAAAGGGGTTTTGGACAGGACGGTTTAAACCGTGGATTAATCCATTCTGTCCTAAACCTTGCCAACCCTGGTAAAAATGGATTTCAAATAAATTACTAAGCTAATTAGCTCATTAACTCAATATATATGTTAATTTATTAGTACAAATTAGTAATTAATATGATTTGCTACTTTTAGTGAAGTAAAAAAAAAAAATTTCTTTTACTAATTAACAATGTAATAGAATGTGTAAAGCCTATAGGAAGAAATTATTGCCTTTTTAGAGTAATAATGCCCTTTTTTTAAACTTTTACACCCTGCCCTTTTTTCTGCCTAGAATGAGCTCTGGTTGTACTATAATTTTAAAATTATACATAAGCTAATTACAAAAAGGGATGCTTCTGTTGTGACAGATATTTGTTCAAACTACAATTGCAGGGCAGCTAAGGCTCTTTGAATCAGCCAGGGTTGGAGTTTATGCCAGCAAAAAGGGTTTTTTGCCAGGACAGTGGTAAAAACTGGCAAAAACCAAATTATCTAAATTGCTGATTAAATATTATTACAAAATACTTGAAACAAATTTAAATCAATCATAAGGAATAATAATTTAGATACATTACATGAGAAAATTATTTTTAAATATATTAAAGGGTAATAATTTTTAAGAGATTGAAAGTTTTTGACCCCTTTTTATTTTAGAATCCTTAAATAAATGTTTTTTTACAAATTGTATTTTTTTTACTTTTTCATAACTTTTGGTATGTATTATTTACATTATATCACTCTTACACTATATTTAGAGAGAGACATAAGAAAGCTAAGATGGATGTGCAAATTTAAAAAATTGCATTGATACTTGTATATTTTAATTAACTTCACATAGATGCATATTTTATGCTTTAAATTATAGTTATATTAATTTAAAATAGGTTCATTTCACTGGAAAAAAGATAATAATCACTAATTTTCCGATCAATAATGTTTTAAACTACTAAAATGATATATGATTTAATTATAGAATAATAATTTTGTTAATTTTTTTTAATTATATATATTTATAGTAGGGTGACCCGGGGTAATTCATGATCACTCTGTTTCTGGGGTAAATAATGATCACCTAAGTTTTATTCAAAAAAAAATTTTTTTTTTAAATTTGAGACATGGACAAGAATGCTTGTACACTTTACTAAAGTATAACTACATTTACTTAATAATAGTTTTTTGTTTAATCTAACAAAATAAGTATCTTTTAAATTGCTTTCCGTATTTTCCACTTCAAAGATGGATTTCAAAATGTGCACATTTCTGCAAAGATCCCCCTCCTTCTCTTAATAATAAATATTTTGAGTTACTTTCTTTTTCTTTGATATAAAAATAGTGTAAGCTTTTGTTTAATTGTTTCACATCTACTGTAAATATTATAATTGACTATAGGAAACTATATCAAATGTTGCCCCCTACAGATGGGGTAATTATTGATCACTGGGGTAATTCCTGATCATTGTCATTTCTTCGTATAAATAGTATAAAAATAGCTAATTGTCTTGTCTTAAATAACAGTTCATATTTTTTTAAGTGGAACAACTATAAAATATATTTTAACTGTAATCACAAAATTTGCTTTTAACTGTATACAAGACAAATGTGTTTTGATTTGCACCATTTCTGGTTTGTCTTACCTTGCTTCTATCTTAATTTTATGTGTGCACATTGTTAGAATAATTTTTAAGTTTATAAATTAGCGTAATATAAATATGCTAAGAAATTATAAGCCTAAAAAGGATGCTATGCTTCTAGAAAGCAAAATTAGCGAATTTCTTTTAATGATTGAAAATTAAAATTTCAGTGTGAGAGCTACTGCCAGAGCTGTTGACATACCTTACTTAACTTTACACTCTCACCTAATGAAGTTAAAAAATCCAGCAAAAGTAATCCATGTGGGAACTCTTTCTTATATTCAGGCAGTACATGAGAATGAGTTGGCTGCTTGCCTAAAATTTATGGCATGATGCAAAGATTTTTGGAAAATTTAAATGGTTAATCTTTATTCTTGCTTTTGAATAAATCATTTTATTAGCTGCTTAAACATATCTTTTTGGTTTATTTGTTTGATCTTGATGTCGTATTTGTTAATTACCATTGTATAATTTTTTTTAAACTGCCCCTTTACTATAAAAACTGGTGATCAGTAATTACTCCAGAAGTGATCAGGAATTACCCCAGAAATGATCAAGAGATGGGGTAATTCCTGATCACTAAAAATTTAAAATCTTTTAAATTCTAATTAGATTTTCAAGCAAAAAAAGGTAGCATAGGACTCATCTCATATAGCCTCAAACTTCCAGTAAATATTAAAATTCTATCTTGAATAGTTTTTTTACAAAATAGATGTTTGCATTTTTTGATCAGGAATTACCCCAGGTCACCCTATATATTTCAATTTTAGGAATAATTTTGTATCAGAAATGTGTTTTTGTCCTCTCATCTTGGAAAATATAGGTTTTTGCCAGGACGGTTTTTACCATGGTTTTTTCCACCTGTGGCAAAATCTTGCCAATCCTAGAATCAGCAAAAAAAATTAGAGGTTTGCTAGGGTTAGCTACAAATTATACCAACTTGGTTCCCTTCTCTGAAGTTTTTTGAGAAGATTTCCATATCGTGATCTGCAGCAGGGTGATAATTCTGTATCATGATCTACCACGCCAACTACAGTTGTGAAGGTGTCAAATTGATTTTAAACTGGCAAAAATGAAGATGTTTGCTCAGGGTTGGCCCTTTTCTGTGATGTCTTTTTTTAGTTTCTTGTGAGGCGCTGCCTGAAGTTGTCAAGACTTGGCGATTATTCTGCCACAGATCAAGATACGCAAATTTTCCCTTCAGCAGAATAAAGGGCAGTTCGAGGTATAATCCCGTAAGAAACAAATGTAAAAAAACAACTTGTAATCCCCTCAAAAAACCTCTACATTTTTTTTTTTTAAAAATTTGCAAGTTTAAAATCTATTAAGCACCTTGATTGTTATAGTTGGTGTGACAGATCACCATACGAAAATATCCCTTGATTTATTGTTATCAGTTTTGGGCTTTGCACTGAGAGATTTCAGAATCATTATGGCTTGTCAAGTCAACTACAATGTGTCAAATGGAATTTAAACTTGCAAATTGATATGAATAGAAATGTAGAACTTTTTCAGGAAGTAGATAGGAGTTATACCCTTCGAGTTGATCCCTTTCTGTGGTTTTTTTTAGTTTCACACGGGCCACTACTCGGAAGTTTCCAATATTAAGTGATTATTTTGGAGTTGATCATGATATGTAATTCTCCTCTTTGTCACCGCCATGCTGTTGCTACAATGTTGAGGCCCTGAAATAATTTATATTCACGATTTTAATATACAAGATTCGTATTCACATGATTTTAAAATCAAACATCAAAATTTGTATTCCCTCGATTTTAAAATCACTTATCAAGGTTCATATTAATGCAATTTTAAAATCATACATTGCGATTCGTATTCATAAAATTTTAAAATTAAATGTTGGGATTCATATTCACCCAGATTGAATAAATAAAGTCTTCCATCAATATTTTTGTCTAAATGTTCATAACATTCTGTGGATAAATGCTCCCTACAAAAAATTTTTTTGGTTCAAATTTTGGGTACTTTCAATTGTTTAAAAGGTGTTTTTGCACATAACTTACAGATTTCTATTTTTAGCTTTTTTGGTTTTTTACCAAGCTCAACCCTGTATTAAGAATCAAAATAAGTTCTATAAAAATTAACATTTTTAATAAAAATCTGTGATTTTTCAAACAATTTTTGCCAAAATGAGGTAGCAACAAAGGGGATGAAACTAGTTGCAAGTGTCTTGCAACTAGTTTCTACTATGCAGAAAATGTTTATTTATTTTTTTTCCACAGAAAGTTTTGTATTATATTCAAGTTTGTCGACGGGAATACTGTTGAAATATGGATTAAGAAAGAATTAAGGTGAAGCAATTCCAAATTTTCAAAAAAAAAATTTTTTTTCAGCATCAAGAATTGTAAATTTTGTTTTGAAATTTTTAGCAGATTTAAATATATGCTTGTTACATTTGTGTACACTTTTATTTTTACAATTTCAATTAAATACTTGCTCCTAAAAATTCTCAAACCTTGGAAATTCCGTTTTTCTAAGTACAGTCAAACCTCGATATCTCGAACTTGAAGGGAGAGGAGAAAAAATTCGAATTATCGAAAATCTCATGTTATCGATCGTAGAATAAAGAAAAATGCTTTTTGCATATCTTATTTATTATTCCATATTTATTCTAAAAACGCTTTTTACACTTTCATTTAAAGAAAGATTCAATTGTTGTTTGCTTTAGAGATGTGTAAGAAAGTTTTTCTATAACACTTTCTAAGTGGACTATAGATTTAAATGTCTCCTCTGACATATTCGGCTGCCTCTCAATAAATCTCCTTACAGTGTCCACTGCAGAAAGTGCTTGTTTGTGAGTAACATTGGGCGGCAAATCTTCGATTTCCTCATCCTATTCTTCTGATAGTTCACAAGAAGCTTTCGTTCGAGCGATGATATCATTGTCATCCTACTGACCACACACTGTTACTGCATCATCTACGTTTACAAAGTGATGAAATTCCATGTCATCAAGATTCATGAGTCCGGTCAATCTGTCCCAATCATTTTCGGTGTAGTTTTCAGCACAATTAACGATATTGATTGTTTGACTACTTTCGTGATCTTTAATGATGAATCTAGCCTTCTTGAAGCCATTCATTATCGTAGAAGAAGACGCATCATTCCGTACCTTGTTAGCCATTTGCATAGCTTGTAGAACACTAACACCGGATGGTAAAACTCCATCTTCCATTTTGGACAACATTTTTTTAACCACTTGATGACGATACTTTACTTTGAAACTTTGGATGATGCCCTGATAAAGTGGTTGAAGTTTTGAGGTAGTGCTTGGGGGGAGAAATTCAATTTTTACGTTTTCCATTTTAGGTATGGTATTGTGCCCCGTACAGTTATCGATGAAAAGCACAATTTTCGGTTTTTCTGTTTTCATTTTCTTATTTAAATTTTTAAGCCAGCTTTCAAAAAGGTTTGATGTCATCCAAGATTTTCGATTAGCTTCATATTCTAAAGGAAATGATTTTATGCCGCTGAAACATCTTGGTTTTTTCGATTTCCCTATCATCAACGGTTTTGACTTTTCTGTTCCATTCATATTTGTACAAAACAATAAAGTTAAACGCTCTTTACTTCTTTTGCCTCCATGAAATGCTTCACCATTTACATGCATAGTTTTGTCTGGGGTGCATTTAAAAAAAAAGTCCAGTTTCATCCGCATTGAAAACGTCTTTTTCGTCGTAATCCTTCACGATCAAGCATATTTTCTTCCTAAATTCTTCACAAACTTCTTCCTCTACGAAAGCACTTTCACCACACATATTCAAGAATGTAATGTTGTACGTTTTTTAAAATTTTCAAACCAGCCATTACTTCCTTTGAAATTTAAGTGGCCTAATTATTTTGCGAAAGATTCAGCCTTTTCTTTGATTACAAGTCCATCTAGAGGGATATTTTGACTTTTACATTGTGTAATCCACATCATAAGGCCCTTCTCCATATCAGGAAATTCAAAGTTTTTTAACTTCTTTCGCTTGCCTAGGCCATCCTCGAACTTTTCTAAGATAACTGCTTTATTTTTTAAAATTGTCGAGAGCGTACTGCTTGGAATTCCAAATTCCTGTGCAATTTCCTTTTTCTTTTTAAAATTTTTTTTCAACTTCCTCAATGATTTTCTTCTTTATTTCTATGGAAAGCGTGTTTAATTTTCTTTTGCTAGCCATTTTAAACAAATGACTCGCCAAAGATCCAACATCTATGTGCTCTAATTTTTTAATAACCAAGAAAGGAAACTTTTTAGGAGGTCGATTGGTGGAACAAAACAGGCATGCATTCACATGTATCTTTCACCCCTTGTTACAATGATAAGAAATTTTATAGTGTTCTTGGAAGCCACCCACCCTTTTGATTCTTGTTCATGCTGTCATTTCCGGTTTTCTTAAAACCACCCCCCAAGAAATAGCCTTGCAGATTAAAAGAACAAAGAGAGCTTAGATGGTCATTGAACTGCAATGACAACTGACTCAAAAGAGATAAGGAAACAATAAAACAAGAATTTCTACTTGGGGGGTTAAGAGAAGTGATTTCAATGTGTTACTGTCGTCTTTATGTCCATTTTTTTTTAAAAAAAAGTTTATCATTATGAAAATCGGTCTTCTATTCTTAAAATTTGTGATTTTTTTAGAATATTTTTTTATTTTCAGAAAAAAAATCTATACTATTTATGGAAAAAAAATTCAAGTTATCGAGGGAATAGAAAAAAAATTTCGTGAAATCAAGTTTTTCTTAACATTGAGTGTATAGGAAATTTGAAGGAAATTTCTTTTTCTTCGAGATATCGAAAAATTCGTGTAATCGAGGTTCGACTGTATGAGCCTCCTCAGGCATAAGCCCTTTTTCTCTCTTGGTCTTCATTTATTTTTCTAAAGCTGATGTTTTTCTCTCTTGGCACCTTTCCCTTTGAGATTTATATTTATTGAAGATAAGTTATTAAAAATTGCGATTTTTTTTTATTATTACATTTTTCTAATTCTTTAAATTTAATAATTGTTTTAGGTGTAAATCGTCACTTTATGATGGTATGCATCCATAAAAAATTTAGCTCAGTTCTAGAAAGAGAAATTTCTTCTAAGGTAATCTGGAACCATTTAGATTCTCTTTATGACATGGCTGCTTTGGTAAGTGCAATTTTAATAATTTTTTTTCATTTGATGCTTTTGTAAAAACCTGTGCTTATTTCAATTTATGCATACTTAACTTAAAGAAACTAAACATAGGAGATGCTAGTAAAAGGAAACAAAACCTTAGATTTATTGTTTTCACTTTAGTTTTCATTTAAAATATCTGTTTTCAGGTGCATGTATTTTGCACATTCCTTTTTGACTTTTGTTTTTCTGATTTTTTAAATATTTTTAATTAATTTTGTTGTTGGAAAAAAAAGTTATGTTTCAAAAAGAAATAATTCTATATTTATGTAGGAAAGGTATTATAGCTATAAATTTAAATGACTGACGAATCTTAACCTATTCAAGACACTGAAATCCTTGAATTTTTCACTATTCAGGAATTTGAAAATATTTTTTTTAATATTCTGAAAATTTAGACAATTTTGTTTACTACTTTGATAAATGCCTTGCCAATGTATAAGTAAGCCTTTTCAAGTGCAACAAAATCTCTATGACTGCTTTCATGAAAGACAAAACGATGCAGTAGAACCTCGATTTTGTACACCACTTTTATCTGAATATCTTGGTTATCTAAGGTTCATTTTGAGATTTTTTTTCATCTATGCCTTAAAAAAACTCTTTGTTCTCTAAAACTAGACAGAATTTATTTTCATATGAGTAATTAATAAACAGTTTGCTAATTAGCTGTATTGGTTTTGTTAAAGAAATCTTGGAAGTTGTAGTTGTTTTATCTGATTTTTTATTATTACTGGTATAGTTTTGTTCATCACGGTTTCTTTTTTTGCTAAAGAAAAATGTACATGAAAAAAAAATGGATCATGAAGAAAATAGAATCTGGTGTAAGCCATATTAAAAAAATATTAATGAAATCTATTTCAAAAAAAGAATATAATTAGCTAATGATTTAGAGTTAAATGTTGCTCTGTATAAATAGTTTTTTCAACTAACAAGCAAAATGATACTTCTACCTGTAAATTTAGGGAAACAGTACAAACGAATTTCAAAATAAAATAATTTTATTCAGATTTGGCTAAAATACATAGTAGATTAAATAGTTGTAAAAATTATTTTAAATTCTAAATAGTCCTAAAATATTAAATATATATATATTTTTTAAAGAAATAGATTAATAAACATTACTATTGGTAGAATTTAAATATTTGGGTAATAAATGGTGAATGCCGTTACTCGAATTCTTTTATTTTCGCATTAGGTTTTTTACATTTCAAATTGTAATCCAACAGAAGATAACTTTTATTTTAAATTTTTATGTTGCTGAAAATCTTTTTTTTTTGTTATTATTCAGGGGTCTGTTAATTTGGGTCCATTAACTGACCCTTCACAAAATATCTTTTCATAAAAACGGACCCTTCACAAAATAATTTATCTTTTAATCGGACCCTTCACAAACTTGTTTATCTTCATTATTGTTTTGTTAATCGAATAAGCCCTTCCCAGGAAGGAGGGGGAAGAAAGACAAATGCAAACGAACTAAGTCTTGTCTTCGGCAGAAGCTTCATTCTTTATTCGTCCGAAATGAATATTCTGCATTCATCAGTATAGGCTGAATACCAAATATTTGTATGTTGCATCTCTAATTTAGTAGCAGCAATTGATGTTTATTTTTTAAAATTTAATTTTTTTATATTATAATTTTGCAGTGTTGAACATAACAAATTCACAAAAGCGAACCCTGGTTGAAAGAATGTGACTTAACGTTTATTTTATATTCACAAATTACCAGTAATTTTTTACAAAATCGGACCTTTCACAAAATGTCTGGACAGACCCCTGTTATTTCTAACTTAATTTCTTTTGTTAGTCCCTTTTGTAATATTAAATATTTTATCATAAATGTTAATTATTTTTCAGCATGAATCTGAAATTTTGCCATTTCCAAACGATGAAGTAGATTATGATCTGCCTTCTAGCTTCTATGACTTAGCTAAAGAGCAATTAAATGTCTCATTGAGTGATGTTGATGATGACAGTAGAGACTCTAAAAGTGAACTCAACTACAAAGCATCAAAGAAATCAAATGCTTCAAAATCAAAACAAAACGGCACACCTACGTCGAATTCTAAAAGTACATTTGCTACTCCTGTTAGTGGTAAAAGTACAAAACAATCCTTGAAGAAAAGTGAGACAAAACATTCTAGTATTTCTGAAAGTAAAACTAGACAAGAATCTCCTTTAACAACTAAGCTGAATAAAGTGAAGCGTTCTTCAAGTCCTTTTACAGCGAAAAATTCAAAAACTGATCAAACTTCTGTTAAGGAAGAAACTCCTGAGCCACCAGCTAAAAAGTTGAAAACAGAAACCAGTACCCCTATATCTTCAAAGAAAACTCCAAAACCTGAGAACAACAGTGCTTCAAAAAAATCAGCTAAACAAGAACAAAGTACTGTAACTAAGCCAAATAAAACTGAAACTCCTAGCAGTTCTTCAAAGAAGATAAAGAGTGAAAAAGACTCTTCAGTTAAGAAAAGTAAAGTTTCTACTTCTAACGATAGTTCTCAAAGTAAAAAAAGTTCGAAAACAGAGAGTAGGAAAAGTGATCAAGATTCTTCAAGAAGAGTTAGTGACATTCCAAGTACCAAGAGTAAAAGTGATAGAGCATCAAGTGTTTCTAGTAAAGGGAGCAGGCATGAAGATTCTGACTCATCTGTTCTTTCAGGTATATATATATATTGATTTTGACCCAAATTGAATTTTAGATGTGGAGTCTCTTTATTATGTATGCCAGTGATGCACAACTGAGATTTGATCGCAGGTGGGCTGCAAAAATAATATGTCATGTTTGCAACCAGCATAATCAATAAGGTAAAACTGTTATCGTTAAAAATGTATTTAGATCCTAATTGAAATTAACATGCATATTCGTGCAAAATCTTAATTATAGTAATAAGCCTTCTACCATTTGGCTAGAGATTTGAGCTTGAATAAAACTAGCTAATTTAATCAGTCATTAGTATGAAGTAATTTAAAAATTTTAAGTATTTTAATTACTATGTTCTTTTTTAATAATTTTTTAAGAACTAAATTGATAAATTTACTTCTAATTTGATTTATGATTTATTCCCTCCAACTTTATAATTTGCGAGTGCTTTGAGTTTTAATAAAACTAGCTATGTTTTATTTAATCAGGGATTAGTTTGTAGTAATTAAATGATTTAGCTAGATATTTAAATAATTTAGTTAGTGATTTAGTATTTTAATTAGTTCTTTTTCAATATATATATATTTTTTTTAAAAGTAGAATCTTTTCAGTTTAAGTAATATTGATTCATTCATTAAACATTAAGCAACATATAATTAAAGCTTCGATTGTTAAATGTAAATTTTTTTTTTTATAAAATCTCTTAAATAAAAAAAAAATCTATACTAATATTTTTTTTAGGAAAATTTTTTAGTATTTTTTCTTGTTTTGATGATAAATTTTTTTAAAAAACACACGTAAGTTCCACAAGATAAGTTAGTTGTTAATCAGCTCCCTAATAATGTTAAATGCTTTTGATTTAAAAATATTTTATTATCTTATAAAATTTTTTTCTTTTGAAGGTTCAAGAAAATCTTCACCTGCTATTAAAGGAGATTCAATTGATAAGAAAAAGAAGAAAAGTTCACCTATGAAAAGAAGGCGTCCTTAGTGAAATATTTTTTTAGGTTATAATTGATTTATTTTAGATTTGTTTGCAACCAACTGCAATGACACTCGGAAAATGTTTTGGACAATTTTTTAAAGTTGTACAATTAAGATGCATAATATCTTTTTATTGTTTAAATTTGAACAAAAAGGTTTAGATTTAATCTTTTACAAAGTAAGAGTAATAATTTTTTCTAAATTTTTAAAATGTGTATAATGTACTGTATGTTACATTAATGAATTTGTTTTTAAAATATATAATCAATGTAATAGTTAGTTATAAATAAGATCAAGACACTCAAAATTAATAGTTGTTAATCTTCAGTTATAAAAGTTATCCAGTTGCTAACACATAATATTCAAAAAATTGTGTTGAAAATTTTAATAACCTGATTTCCATGAAAAACGAATTTTTGTTCCATGGTTCTTAACAACTGTGATTAGACTAATAAGAATACATGTTAGTGTTAAATTTTTATTTAATTGTTGATTGATGTTGGGACAAATATTTTTTTTCTGATTAAATAAATTACATTGTTTGCAAACAATATTACTAAAAGAAAGGGATCCAGGGGATTTGTCAAAATTTTCCCTGAAACATAATTTGTGTGTTTCAACATTACTCTACTCTCTTGTGAGTTTTTCATTTTCCCTGTATTTTATTAACAATTTTCTTGTTTGTTTAAAATTTTACAGTAAATTGTATGCAAGATGTATAGTTGAAGGCACTAATTCTTTTGTTTATACTAAACCTGAGCAAGTTTTCAAAATTATTGAGTATTTGATTGAAAGCTAACATCTAACAGTATCACTTTCTTACTTTAAATAAAAAATTACAATAAGTGCATTATTTATTTTAGCCTGGCACATGCATATTTCTATTCAATATTTTATTTTCATTTTTTGCAAAATTATATAAGTTTTTTTTACAATAACTTTTCTATAGTTCATTTTCATAGTTAACTGAATAATCATCAAATTTACCACTTGTGAAAAAAAAGTGTTCTTTCCTCTTTTAGAGATTTTGATATTATCTTTTAAATACTATTTACAATAAATCTGATACATCTCCATCTATTTTGTACATTATGCAGCCAAAATAAAAGTTTTTAATGCTTATGGAATATTTTTTTTTATGTCTTACAATCTTTTATTGTATTGTAGTTTCCTTTCCATAAACTATCTTGATGTGTTTCAACTTTCATTTATAACTTTTTTTTCCAGTATAATCATATGGTTCACTGACAGCTTAATTTCCCTGCTATGTAAATTATAAAGCTTTAACACACTATAGTGTAAATAATCACAAACCATTTTTATCCATAATTACTAGTAGAAATGTGAATTTGTATCCTTAGCAGAAACAGACTGAAGAATTGGTAATCATTGCAAAAGTTGTAGACATAAAATTTAGTTACTTAGAATTTTTTCGTATAATCTGCCTCTTAGTGCATATATACTGTTCCAAATAAGTAAAATTATCCGAAAATTTATATGCCAATCAGTTAATAATGTTGACCTGAAAATTTTAAAAAATTGCTATACGATCAACAGGCTGCTCAATCGAAATCAGGTATTAAAAGATTAAGCTTATTTTTTATAAAATATATTTTATGCTATAAATATAATTTTTTAACTTTTACTGTTATTTATTTGTAATTCTAAAATGATGAAGCATTTTAAGTAATATTTAATACAGTAATCCAATTATCTAGAATATAGCATGTCCTTCCAGATACCCTATTTTTCTAGATCACTAGAGAATAGCTATTATTAATTGTTAAATATTTTTTTATGCTTGATAATTTTAATATAAAGAGAAAAATAGCAATAAAAACCTTTTTTTGATCTCAATTTTAAAGAAATTATAACCCCCCAAGCATGATCAAGTTAGCACATCTCTACTTTTGAACAACCTTAAAGTTTTCCATATTAAATCTCACCAGAGTAGACATTAAATAAAATTTACTTAAAATGCATTGGCACATAACAGGAGAAAAAATTGACAAGGGGGGAAAAAGGGACTTCTAACTCCCGAGAGAATTTTTGAAATTATATGATTCATGCAAAAGTAGTGCTATCCCAAAACATCACCCATTAAATAACTATTTTAGTCCCTAATCATTAACCACACTTGCACTGGAAAGACGTGCCGGGCACGTCATAATGCTCTTGTCACAGAATCGCTGACGACGTGGTATTTACGTCATCATGGAATTGTTACAGAAACAAATAAGACATGCGTAGCACTTCAGGTCCCACCCCAGCGAGTAACACTGGACCGTTCTGGTATACGTCTTAGTGATTTTTCTTTGCCAGCGCATGTGGTTAATTATATTATAGATTTTAACCTTTTTGATTTTTGTGGAACTAAATATTATTTGAAAGAGACAAGATTGACTAAATAATACTTCATATTTTTTTTTTTTTGGGGGCGAGTATCAAGTGCTGAATAGTTTCTTTGTTTAATTTTGTATATTATATCATACTTAACCAGAATAGAAGCTGTTTTACAAAAGTACAGGGTATCTGGTATATTTTAGATTTTCAAATTCATGACTTAATTCATTCAATTCATGTTTAATTCCAAGAACTTTTCATGACTTAACGAAGTTACTATTTTCTCCGACAAAAACAGAATAACAAATTTAAAAAGCATTAATATGATAGGTATAACCAAAACTGTTATGCTCTGCATCTTCATATTTATAAATTTAGAAAACAGAGTAAAGAAATAGTTAAAGCAATAAAATAATAGCTGAGCAAATATATATATATATATTTTACTGCAGAATTATATTCTAAAGATACTTTTCTTGTTCATTAGAAAGGAAAGAAATAATCCTGATTTTTCTGTTCTCATTTCGGAATTAAAAAAATTTGCCACTGACTTGCTTGCTTCAGTGAGAATTTCAAATTGATAAAATAAAAAAAAGATTAATAATAATTCTGAAATCACAGAAGTTTAAAAGATACTTCACTCTAGAAATGTTACTTTCATTTTACGAAAGAACAGCCTAATTTTTAAAGAAAATGATAAAAAAGTTTTATATTTTAATAAAATATGACTCAGAGTGGGGATTTTGTTACAAATTCTGAAATTTGGGAGGGATTCCCTTTTAAAAATAAAATTTTTTGTGGACCTATATCCATGACTTTTTTTTTTTAAAAAATAGTTAAATTCATGACTTTCCAGGTGCTTGGATACCCTGTAAATACTAGTACCTGATTTTTGGGGTAGTGTTTTCAGTCAATTTTACAGATAATGTGAATCTGGTCATGACATTTTTATGTGACCTCTAGTAGTGTTGTTCCGTACAGTTTTTATTTATTGTAACTTGTGTATTAAAAATACCAATCAAGGACATTTTTCATGCATTTCACTACATACTTTGGACACAGAAATCAAAAATAATCCTATGAAGCATAATAAGTAAAAAAACACCCTTTTAAGGTTTATATATATATAGAAAATGTTGTTCTGGGTAGATGAACAAAAATGACAAAAAGTTCCATCTTAATAAATGATATAATATATTAAAAACAATTTATAACAAAGTTTTGTACAGGCTTAAAAGATGTCAGAATAATCTAATTCCTCTGTTATTTTGAACATTCATTGCTTGGGTTTGTTGGAATTTTTTCTCATTCTTGAAAGCAATTTTGTTTTCTTTTTTCAATTTCCGATTTTCCTAGAAAAAATAAAATTGCAAGTAAATGTACTAATTAAAATGATTAAGTGTAATATAATATTTGATAATTAACTCTCTAAGCTAAAGTGCTGGTTTTCTCTCAACTTTTAGATGGAAAATACCAGTCTTCCCCATAATTAGTTTGAATTAGTTGGTATCAGGGAAATTTCTGTACAATTTAACCAAGGGCTCAGTGCTTAGTAAATTATCTAGCGTAGCTAAAACCTCAGCGAAGATTATCATTGTAAAAATTTAGCTTTCTCTCACATACACATAACTAAATTTGCTAATACAGTCGGGCCTCTATTTAACGAAGTTGGTAAATCCCGAAAAAAAGTTTGTTATATAGAAAATTCGTTAAATAGAAAATCACTTCTTGAAATACTTACACAACGCAAAACAGGTTTTTAATTCATAAACACTAGAAATAATTAAAATTGCAATTGACACACCTTTATCTTGTAAATTATTATCTATTATTTATTTTATAAATCTTAACCATAAAAAAACTGCAAAGAAAGTAAGAATAAAACGAAACATTATCCAGTTTTACACTATTATGCTGCATATATTTTCCACTGAATAAAAAAACTAAATTTTTATATATTAAAATTATTGAACCATTCGTTATAAAAGTAATTTTAAACATACATTATCTCATGCGTTCTTAAGTTTAATTGCTGCTGATAAAGTCCGTTAATTTTGTCTGAGTGTTTTGTTTGAAGAAGTGCTTTTTCTCATAATAGGTCTCGCATTTTTGTATTGCACCAAAAACTTCTCCAGGAGTATTCTCCTCAAACTGCAATCCACGTCGAATTGTTTCAATAATTTTAACATTTCATCATAAAGGTTTGCTCATTTCTTCATCATTTCCGTCCTCATTTATCTTCCTCACAATTTATGGCTGTATTGCTTTTATTTTTCACACCGGCCAAAATATCCGATTCAGTTAATGTTCTGGTGGATTCAGAATCAATAGAAAGAAAATCAGTACATCAACATTAATTTCGTTGTTCTCTCTCAGCCGCACCACATTTTTTTAATTTTCTTCTAAAGGAATATCACCCTCGTCCTCCGCACTTTCCAAATTCTTAGCGTTGACAAAGAATCCAGCTTTAGCAAAACTGTTACTAGTAGTACAATCTTGCTCTAGAAATTTCTGTTATGCTTTCTCGTAAATTGAGTTTTGACATGGATTCCTGTATGAAATGAAAACAAAAAAGGAAAGGAATTTTACTGATTTCTCTAAAAGTAAAGTGGATGTGAAAATCAATTCAAGGTCATTTCCCCCATAAAATGCGTCAACAAATTAACAATTTTCTCAAATATTTTGGGAAAGTAGATCTCAAAAAAAAAAAAAAAAAAAAAAAAATATCGTAAAATAGAAAATTTACCTCGCTATTTGGAAGTTGTTTTACGAAGAAATTTCCAAAATGTTCTTAGTTCCACGAAAAAATTCGCAAAATAGAGAAATTCGTAAAATGGAAGTTTGTTAAACAGAAGTCCGACTGTATATATTACTACTAATTTTATATGATACTAAAAAATGAAATAAATCCCTAGAGTTAAGTCAGTAATTAAGTAACAGAAAAAAGAAGTATCCTTACTTATGTTCCTTGCTTTCTTTTTTTTATTAGTTGAGAGATGTTTTAACGAATTTTTGTTTGTTTTCTTTACAAAAATTTAGATAAAAAACAATCTGTAGTATCCACTTTCGTGTGGAGGGTTTCTGTTGCATGACCCAGGAAGAAAAAAATTAGTTATATAGAATTCTGTGCAATTAAATGAATATTTTTCGAATCTGTAGTCAAAATCTAAAGTTACTATTTCTATATAACTTTCTTTTAGTGTTAGTGGCAAATAAACCAAGATGACAGCTTTTCAAAATTAATCAATATTTTTCTTTTTCCAAAAACTATTTTCATTAATATCAGTCTTTTAATTTTCCCTTAATATCGTTAAATAGAATTTAATTAAATTAATTAGACATATTGGTAAGTATATACACTCATTATGAACAACAATTTTAACTTGGTTGAGAGTAAGTAAATTTTTTTTGTATAAAACACAACTAGATAAGTTCTTTAGGGAATAAATGTTCGCAATTTAAAGACTCGTTGGAGGAGGGCACTAAATTAGGAACATAACATTTAAAATAAATAATTTCCTATTGCTCAGTAAAGAAACTCATCAGAAGTGAAAGAAAAAATGGAAGGGGGTTTCTTATCTTTCATTGGACCATATGTTCTTAGCATTGAAAATAAATAAAAAGAAAAATACAAGTCTTAATTTTTAAATAATCATTAGAACAATTATTGCAACCTAGCAATAAAAAAATTATTAGGATGAAAATTCAGGGCTCGAGAAACCGCCTGTCCACGGCGGACAACGAATTCATCGAATCCGATGTCCGCCCGGACGGCCATTTTCCTGTTAAAGTTCGTGATACATTTTAAATTTTTGTTATCTTACAAGACTCTATCGCCCCACTTCTATAATGACCCTCTAATCTAGAAATACAGCAACATACTGCGCTTGGTGGAATTGATTGATGTTTTCTCTGTCTGGGAGTACTGCAGCGGTTGAAAGGAGCTTTTCAGTAATGAACTTACAAAAAAAAAAAACACTTTAAGTACTGGTCTTAACAAGAAGCGTTAAACG
This sequence comes from Parasteatoda lunata, assembly GCA_949128135.1. Lineage (NCBI taxonomy): Eukaryota > Metazoa > Arthropoda > Arachnida > Araneae > Theridiidae > Parasteatoda > Parasteatoda lunata. The sequence goes on along the minus strand of OX421979.1, from coordinate 55,590,271 downwards.
CAATTATGAACATCTACCTAAATGGAAAACCCCTTTCAGATTTCTGAACAGAAACCTCCGTAAATCATTGGATTGATTGTGGAACTGGCAAACGTCATATTTGATTCATTTAAAAAACGCAGTACCCTCGGATTAATTGACATTCCAGATAACTTGACCTTTGTCGTTTAAATTATTTCATATAAGAAATAAATTATTTCATAAAATAAATACTAGGTTACTATTAGTAACCTAGTATTTCTTTTATTTCTGTATAATGTAATCCTAGTAACTACTAATTCATTGTGCAATTTATATGATAAATGTTTGTAATAAATAAGAGAAAATTATATTTTTATTTATTTAGAAGTGACGGGTTAGTTTCGAAGGAAGACGGGTACAATGTTGGACAAGCCGCTCTCGGGGACGGTAAAAATTTCCTAGTTTTTTCGAGCCCTGTGAAAATTATTTAAGTAAAATTTCAAGTTTGGACGAAGTTAATCAAGGTTTTCAAGCTTTCAATACAAATAAGAAATATGACATTGAATACATGGTTTCAAAATAAATAAATAAACTTACACTTTTCACTTGTTTAAAGAACTTTTTTCTTTCAAGTCTTTCTTCAGGAGTTTCTCCTTTAGGTCTAATATTTATAGTTGAAGCAACAGAGACAGCATCATCATCTGAATATTCTTCACTTTCTGATTCTAACTGTTTTAGCTTGCTTTTCGTTAATTGCTTTTGTAGTGGATTATTGGGTATTTTTATTTTTCTTATCTATAGGAAAGGAAAAATTTTTATATAATAAAGTCTTCATAAAATAACATTAAATAGAAATAAAATTAAGTTAGAAGTGAGATATTCTCTAGGTATAATTCTCACTTTTTTGAGGTTTGGAACATTGAACAACGATATCAAAATTGTTTTTAACCAAATGACTCGCAATGTTAAAGCTAAGAAAATAGAATTTCTTCCCACTGCTGCTACCTTTAAAACATTAATGTTGGGTTGTCAATTAAGTTCCCACCATGATTTTTGAATTTTAACATTCTGCATGTCATTAGATGCTTTTAGCATAATGTTTTAGATCATTTGAAAGAGACTGTTTTGCTCTACTTGAATATGTGTTGGTTTTTATTAACTCCTTTTAATTTAAGGTAATAAAGTATCACCAAAGGCTCATGACATTCGTACTGTGTATGGAGAGGGTGTTTTATCTGAAAGAACTGTAATGATTGGTATGCTAAGTTTAAAAATGGAGTTTTGTTCCCTAAGCTCATTTTGCGCATCCAGTTTAGTTAGATGAAGTGCAATAGACAATTACAGTATATCTTAATTTTTATTTATTTTCAATCCTAACGTATTGGAAATTCCCTTTTAAAACAAAATAACTCATTTTTTTTCCTTAAACGTTTATTTATTTAATTATTATAAACATTTAAATTACCCAAAAAGCCTCCGTAAGTGATGCAATAAAAAACAACCTCAGATTGCTTATGACGTCACGGTACGGAAATGTCTCCACCCGCTAAGGTATTTCGATGCTTTATTATTTTTGATATCACTCATATCGTATGAGCATCCTTTGTATATTATTAGTAAAAATTTTGTGAATTAAATTTATGGCTTTAGGCGTGTAAGCAAAATGGAAGATGGATTTTTAAAACTTCAAACTGTGTATTTTTCACTAAAATAGCTGAAGAAATGATTATTCAGCTTTTCACAGCGAATCAGCATTTTTTTCCTTACCAGATGAAGTTCAAAGAAAATATTATTTTCTTCCACTTATTTTTAAGTTAAAATAATGCTCAATTACAGCCGAATTACCGAATTAAAATTCACTGCAGATTGGATAGAAATAGTATACACTTAAATATAGGGTGGATGATTTTATTATTCGATATTGCATTAAAAAATCATTGTTTTCATAAATCTAGTCCATTGAAAAATATCTCTCCATCATCGTTATAACCCATGTGCTTATGTTAAAATATTGAGGTAATAAAATTTAGATTTGCCTTTAAATTTTTTTTTACTAGAGTTGCTATTATTTTAATATTTTTTAAAGTAAATATTTACTAAAGCAGTTTATTTCTTTTTTTACTAATGTATGTATTTAAATACACATAATGCTCATATCTATTCTCTATACTAGTCTTTGAGCAAATAGAAATTTCTCTTTAGTTAGAAATCATTTTTATTTTTAAATTTACATATTTTAATTCCTCTTTCTGCAATATATTCACTTAATGATATTTAATTTAACCACATTTCAGCAAGTATCATTAAGTTATACTTTTTTATTTCACTAAAGCTAAAGAATTAAAAAAAATTGATGTAAAATGAGATTAAATTCTAATGTACATTGTATTATTCATTAAATAATTAAATAGACAGTAATGTTGATATCATTTTTATACTTTGAGTAGGAGTTTTGTTATCTTGAAAAATTACTTTTATATAATAAAAAATTTATATAATAATAAAATTTAATTCCTGTTTCTGTAATGTGGAACTAAATAAATGCATATTCTTGAGTTCAATACTCTTAAAGCATAGATTAACGTTAATTAAAATAATGTGAATAAAATCAACAGGATTATATAATTTTTTTCTTTAACAAAAAAAAAAAAAATTTTTTTTTGTTGTTGAAAGAATGAATTCATAGTTATGCTGGGATCACAATTTTTTCTTATAAGGCTACTGATACTTTCACAACAAATGGTTATGAAAGATCAAAATTATTTTGTATTTAAAACTCATCATTTTAATAAGTAATATCTGGCATCCATAACTCACGCTAACATCTTTTTCATCAAGCTAAAAAAATCTTGCTGAAGAACTAGAAAATTTCGTCAACTATTTAACAATGTTTCAGTGAGTACCATTGAAATTTAAAATATTATAAAAACATGTTATAGTAAGCTCACATTTTTACTAAGTTACATTAGGGCATATTTTTTTTCTCACATAGTTATTTACCATCTTAAATAGTTGGATTTAATTATGAAAATTCCAACGAAAGCAAGAACGTAATGGCTTTCACAGCACAGCGATTTTAAATGACTGGCAGATGGGAATGGGTGACGTCAATTCGAGAATAAACACAGAACTATCTGTTTCAGATGATAATAAAAGCAATTGTTTATTGTTTTAAAAATAAGTAAATACTTAGCGCTCTTCAAAAAGTGAAAAAATGTTTTCCAGAAGTTTTAAGGGACTCTAAATGCATTAAGATTAAAAAAAAAAAAAATTTCACAAAAATTCATCTTAACATCCAGCGAGGTGGATTGAAAACTGAATCACTTTAAACTTCTAAGAAATTTGTAAAAAACCACAGAAATTTACCTGAATTAAAAATGATCATGACCATAAAACATTACTATTGTGCATTAATTACTACAATGCAATTTCTACTGCATAACTACTTGTACAATGCAATATCCAATTCTGAATTTTTAATAGATTTTTCTTAGGAAGGATTTTATATTACAACTGTACTTATTTATTTATTTTTCTGCAGGCAACATAACATACTCTTTTTTTTTAGTAAAAGTGGAAGCTAAGACAGTTTAACTAAACTATTCAAGAACTTTCAGCAAAAGTAAAGCAAAACAATCAACTTCACTACTGTTTGTCTAAGATAGGTACTCTTCTCGCCACAAAGTCTGCGGCAGTCTGGTGCTATGGAAACAAGAAGAGAGCATTTTAGGGAAGGTAGTTTCGATGATAGCTTGAAGAAAGAAGCATCCTTTTTTCTCACCGAAACCAACCCTAAAGAGGGACCCCGCACCCCTACTTGGAATAATCATACCTCGTTACCATAGTCACCGCCACAGCTCCACACAAATGTCTGGAAGAGTACCTCTCTTAGACAAACAGTATTTAACATAAGCTGTATAAAATACCCATGGAATCACCATGGATTGTTGTGAAAATGCTGTAGCATTGTAGAAAGATGTTACTATTATTTACAAAGAAAAAAGGAAATAAAATAGAAGAAATTTACCTTTCCTTCTTCCCTAATTATTGATGGATGATTATATTTGTTAGAATATGTACCTATAAAACAAAACAGAAACATATTTAAATAAATTTTTAGACAATAAAATATTAATACTAGTATAACATGATAAAAATTGGTACCTTTTACATTTAATGTATTTGCCAATTTTTAATTAATCAATTATTAACATTATTAAAATAAAACATCCAATAAAAAAAAAAACAGTATGTATGATTCTACTTTTATGGAAGAAAAGAGATTGAAGAGAACAGCAAATAGTATTGCAAAATTTATAATTTAAACAACATTTTTAAATTATCACAAATAATGCAAATTATATACATAATGCACAAGAGGCCTTTATTTTAAACACTAAAGCCATAACTATCTTAGTATGCATTTTTTTAAAATAGAGCCCCTCGTGTATAAGAAATTTAAGTAAAAAAACGTTATATATATATTTATATGTAAGTGTGATATGATGAGATTATACTTAAAATATAGAACTATTCGTACAGTGTTTATGCATTAAGTTATTAATGCATAAAATTAAGAGGTAAACAAAGAACAGAAGACATTACTCTTAAATTTAATCTGCCATGTCCTGCCATTTGATCCCTATAAATGTACCCACATTATCCTTTTTGTAAAAATAAGCCACCCATCCCTTAAAAACACTGCCTTTTTATTTATATTCTATTTTTAAAAATAATAATTCACTGTTTAAATAATAATTAAACACTGGTAAAATTATCTGTGTTTATAGGTTTAATACCGATTACTAGAGCCCGGATTTTGATGACCTAAAAAATCTCAATTAATGCCCTTAAAAAGTGCAAAAACTGCCCTTAAAATGCGAAAATTGCGCTAAAAACGCCTTATGACATGACTTAAATAAAGTAAAAATATTGAACTAAAACAATTTTTCACTCTTTAAAATTATTATGAGTCATTTCAAAAAATATAAAGCAATGCAATACTTGTTCTACAGTTATTAAAGTTTGAAAAATATGTTTTATATCCTAAAATAACAAAAAAAAAAAAAAAAAGGAAAATATATTGACTCCAAAACATTTTCATTTTGTATAGAAACTTTAATGAATATAACAGCTTCCATCTCATAATATTACTAAATATCACAATTACATTGGATTATTATTATTTTTTTAATATTTTGAAATGTAAACGAGCGTTTCTTGTCTGAAAGTTAATTTTTATACCTGAAGAAGCCTCTTTCAACGTCTACTGATGTTATTGGTGCGTACTTGAAAAAGACGGTCTCACTTACTGACAATTCTTCTTCAATTTGAAAAGATGTTGCTTCACCTGTTAATATCCTAGAGATTTTCTTCATTGTTTGGAAGCCAGTGTAATAATGAAAAATGATAAAAAATAATAAAAATTGGAAAAAATTAACAAAAAATTTCAAAAATGCTTTAAAATGCAAAATATGCCCCAAAATTTAAAGAAAAATGCCCTATAAATCTAAAAAAATGCTCTAAAGGACAAAAAATGTCCAAAAATGCAAATGTCATCAAAATCCGGGCCTTACCGATTACTATTACAATTATGTATTTACTTTGCTAGGATTATTCTTAACTCGTTAAAATTTTTATGTGTCTCTCATTTAATGGGGAATATTAATAAATTTCATAATGGTTTTAATTTTTAAAATAATTTTTTTCAATAAATAACTTAAAATTTTTTTTTGAAAAAATTTGTACCGAGTTTATCTATTAGCACACCTTTAATTATTTTTATAAACTACAAATTTTTCTCTTATTCTGATAATGAGAGAGAATTATTTTTTGAAGTATACACATAAAAAAGTATAAGAGGGTAATTTAAAAATTGTTGGAGATCAAATTCAGTTATTACTTATTACACTATGTTTTATAAATTTTTACAGCGTTGATCTAGTGCTGTTTCAAAACTTAACTGACTTCGAAACTTTGAAGCAATTAATAATATCTGGTAAAATTAATCAAACACTTGATAGAGATGTTATGTGCTTTATAAATGTAAGACAAGCAAGTTCTTGGTTTAAACCTGTAGAATTAGCTAGGGAGATTGATTTATTCTACTTACAGTACCCTTTTCTGAGAGGCAGCACCCTGCCCTTTTTCATTCCTAGGGAGAATTCAGCATTGATAAATATATAAAAGCAAAAGACAATTTTAACTCACTTATAATAGATTCACAGTCGAATTCAACAGGATGTTCAGTGACAATTTCAATTAGCTTTTCAACATGATCCTCCTCAGAGTACTTCAGAATTTTCTCTCTCAATGTATCATCACATTTTCCTATTTCAATGTCTTCCCTTTTGAGAAGAAGGAAAAAAAAGTTTTTTAAAAACATACTTGTGAACTTCACATTAACAAGCTCGCTCTACATAAAAAGTTTAAATTAGAATTTACATTACAGTATTGTCAAACTATTAATATAATTGGCAATTTAAAAGGATTAATAAAGGGGAAAAGAATACAAAGAACTCAATTCACTAGGTATGGTAACAAGTCTAAAATTAAAAATTGAATGTAGGATAATTAACTCCTTTGACTCTGTAAACCGGTAGGTACATACCGGTTCAGAAATTAATCAATCACATTGACTGATTAATTTCTGAATAAAGATCCCGATCATGAACAAGAAAAGAGCTTAGTTTCTCATGCTAGGTAATTGGCATACTTGATGTTGATTGCAAACATTATTATGCAGTAACTGTTTATGAGTATATATAACCATATTCAAAAAGGAGGAAAGGAGCAAATCATGAAGTTATACGTAACTAATAAACGAAAGAAAAAAAAAACTCACTCTCGTAGTTTCTTTTTTCCAAGATAGTAGTCAATATGTTCATTTTCACCAGTGAGATAGCCAAAGATCTCTTCATCCTCTAAAGGCCCAATTTGGTCTTCTTCATACTCTTCCATTTTCTGAAAAAAAAAAAAAAAAGGGAGTTCATACTAAAATTAAGGAAAGAAAGTAATAATTAATTCCAACAGATGCAAATTTATATTATATATCACCTTATCTATTTTCTCTTTGGCAGTATCTAAGTTTTCTGAACTATTTTGCTCCAAAGAAGAAAAAAAATCATCATACTCATCCAATTTCTAAAATAAAAAAAAGGAAAGCATTATTAAGTAAAAATATTATTTTTCCCCCCAAGCAGACACCATTCCTGTTTATTCATATGTAAAATGATGTCCTGAAACTGAATATGACCAATTTCCCCCATCAACGACTGTTTTCTGGGAGGCTCTTTTTATGTACCTTACTTTTTGATAATTTCATATTCATGGATTTGATTTGGAGGGAGAGGGATTATTTTAACTGCATTATAATAGGTTATGCTTGTTATTGTTATTACAGTGTAACGCCCCATATCCGGACGTCCCTTTTACGGAAGAGTCAATTTCCCGGACACTTTTTAACAATCAAAATAAACAAACATTTCTCCACCTTTCCCTCTCTTAAAAAAAAAAAAAAGTCTTTTGACAGGTTTTTTCCTTTCTTAGCTTCTAGTGATTTATGCATATCATAAATCAACAGAAAGGGGAACAGAAGATCTACCAAGACCATACCGTTAGTGAAGCTCCTCCTTTGGAATGCAGGAAAGGGGGGGGGGGAGATTTGTTTTCAAAGGAGCACAACTGAGTCCCCTCCACCTCTTCTTTCCTATGCAGCTGGCTAGTAAAAGATGCATTTCCTGCAACCTTTTTATTAGAGTGTTAGAGAAAGAAAAAATACTTTGAAAAAGTGTAAACACAACAAACGTTAAAGTGGAAGGGGAATCCTCTTTAGTCACACAAGAAAAAATAAAGAGAACCCAATCAGCATGCCACGCCTTTATGCTTGATTGATAGCCACTGATGGGAGAGAAAATAATTTTTTCACTGCCCTGCCCTCAACTTGAATGAAAGGAGGAAATGAATTTTCTTCTCCACCTACCCACCTTAGTGAATGACGGGAATTTCCCCTTCTTGCTTGAATCGTTCTAGTTCAAAATGGCGGAGAGAGCAATTAATATTTTTCGTTTTCTATATTTATTTTTATAATAGCAATAATTTATTTATTTTCTAATATTTTGTTTTTGATTGATAAGTTATCATTCTAATACTAAAACATTATTGCCTGAAAAATAATGTTTAATTTTTTGCTTCTTAGATTCAGATCATTTTAAGTTTTGTTTACCTTGGGGGTCTATTATACGGAAAAATCAAATATACGGACTTGGGGAAGTCCCGCCGATTCCGGATACGCGACTTTCCACTGTAATATTTGCGAAAGTATGAAAATTTTCAATTACACAAACCATGTAACGTAAGCATTATTGAACGTGCCACTGTCACACAGTGAATCATCAAAATTTTTGTACATAATAAAAAAGAAGAAAAAATAATCATAGTTTACTATTTTCTTTAAAAATTTTAGGACTTACCCTCAAAGTTTTTTAATTGTTATGTTCTAAAACTTTTACCCTAAGAAGAAAAGAAATTAAAAAGCTAAAATATACCTGCATTCAAACTTTTGCCACAAAATTATAAGAAACAGTGGGTGATAAGGGAAAACAGGGATCATATTTTGATTCAGGATGTCTGTTTACAAAAAAATCAGCATGAATGCAGTTAGGACTGATATTTACGAAGAGCAATGTTACTTTTTATTGATGATAAACGTTATATTAGCACTACATTCCATACCTTGACCACATATTTTGGGCAACTCTTTTGTTTCTGTGAAGATTCATCTGGACTTGATGTTTCACTTAAATCGGAACCAGTATCAGAGAAATCATCTGCTTCATCCTGGCACAGATTGTCATCCTCATATTCTTCTTCCACAATAAAGTCATCTGGATTTAACCTAGTTAAAAAAAGTATGAATATTTAAGAATTATTACAGTGATTATAATCTATTTATATATTTTTTAATATTAATATTTGTTTTGAACTTTCTAATTGTAATTTAACACAACTTTAATTAATTTCTTATAGGTATTTTTTTCTTTCACGCCTGTAGATTTGAATACTGAAGCTGTTATGGGCATACTTGTATAACATACTAACATACACGGACGTTTAAACACAGTTAACGGAAAATGTGCAACCATCGTGAGATTTCTTTTTCACTATAAACTAAAAAAGAAAAAAAAAAAAAAAAAAACACTGCCTCTTCAAAGAAAGAGACTTTTCAGAATTCCTGAGGGGGGGGGGGAAATCATTTTTATGCTTTTTTCTACGATTGCGATTTAAAATTACATTAGCATGATTTAAAATTGCACATCACGATTTCTATTTATGTGATGTATGATATCGCATCACATTTTCACGACTTAAATCAAATCACACGATTTAAAAGCAGGGTTGTTAAAGCAGCAAGTGGGCCCACTTTGAAAAAACCCATCAAAAACCCACTTGGTGGGTTTTTTCACAAATTGGTTTTTTAAAATTTGGTTGCTCCTAATACTATCACTGGACACATCATGGAAGTTACAAATATTTTAGAAATGTGCATCAAGCACATGGATGAGCAAATGAAAAAACTGCTTGATGCCCAAATTACCAAAAGTTCATATTGTGACCGTGTAAAAACTTATGCCAATAATTACCATAAATATCAAGAGATTGTTCTTAAACATCAAAATGAAGAATATAATAATATTTCAAAAATATTAAATAATGTTGGGCTTTACCAATAAACTATCAATTTGGAAAAACAGATATCAATTGTTTCTGAAGCTTTAAAAAAGCTTCAATCAGAAAACATTTCAATTTCAGAAGCTGTTGAAATATGAATTAACTTACTATTGTGTGATGAATTAGAACCCCATAAACTTTTTGTAAAAAGTCTACATCAGGCTGTTCAGCCACCTCTTTTATTAGCATATGCATCCTGGATCCCAAAATAAGGGGACAATTTTTAAATGATTAATAAGAGCAATCAGCAAAAAACTGTCTTTCTAAGCATCATCCAGAATTTCTGCCAGGTGTTATGGCATTCAAAATTTCCGATCCTGAATACTCTCCAAAATCAATAATGCTTGACACTGTTGTTCAACAGTTTTCATCAGAAAATAGTAGAAAATTATGGCAAGCAAAAAAAAAAAAAAAAAAAAAAAAAAAATCAAAGCTTCCTCAAAATTTCTGCCAATTCTTTTTTCTTTACACTCGGCACCAGCATCCTCTGTCGAAGGACACTTTTCAACTTTCGGTTTGGTGTGGAGTAAACTACGAAATAGATTAGGAATAGATAAAGCTACAAAACTCGTAAAAGTGTATCACCATCTAAGAGAGAAATGTAGAGACTCTGCTGTATGATAATAATAAATAAAAAAATGGACTTTTTTTTAAAGTTAACTTTTAACATCTGCTGACAATTTTTAACTATTTGAAGAATTATTACCATTAAAAACAGTTAAAAGTTAATTAAGATTTTTTAAATAATATTTTTAAGATTTCATTTGAATATAATTTATTTTGTTTCTTTTAATCGTGTTTAAAAAAATTGAAAACAAACGAAAATTTTTTTTCTATTAAGTAATACATTAAACAACAATTAACAAATTAAAAGTTTTATTTTCTGGTTTTAAAAAAATAAGCTAAAACTTTTTATACATGCTTTTTTATAATTTTAAGATTAATTTGTTTTTAGAAATTATAAAGGTAAAATTTATCTAAGAATGCAGTCTTTTTTCTAAGGTTAAATATATGAAAAATGGGACAAGTAACTGATACTCCTTATGATTATACGCAATTTTAATTTCACTTTCTATTAATCGTATTATAAAAACATTGAAGACCATTAAATATTTATTCCAGTTTACTTTTATTAAATTAAAAGTCAGATGAAATTTTATTAATTATAAATATTTATTGATTATAAATTTTTAATGTAAATATATATATATATATTATAGTGCTTCAGTTAAAAATTGTGAAACGTTGTGTATTTAACAAAAAAGATTCAATCATGTATTAGTGATAGTGCATTATTTAAACTTATTAAAATTTTTTTATATATATTTTATATAAACTTTTTGGATTTATTTCTATTTTTAAGCTTATACGACACTATTTAATAAATAAAAATATTTTCACAGTAAAATTTTAAAGTTCATGAGCACTAAATGAAAAAACCAAATTTTCAAATAAAACCCGATTTCCCCCGGGTTTTTTCAATAAAACCCGGGCGGGTTGGGTTTTTTCAAACCCTGTTTAAAAGCCACCATTAAGATCTGTAATCATGTGGCTTAAAAATTACGCTTTGGAATTGCATTCAGGCAGTTTTAAAAAGAAACATCGAAATTCCAAATCACACGATTTCCAAAAGAAACAGTGAGATTCATATTCATGTTATTTTAAAATGAAATATCAAGATTCACATGCACAAAATTTTTAAATTACGTCGGAATTCGTATTCATGCGATTTTCAAATCAAACATCGAGATTCATATTCTCGAGATTTTAAAATCAAATACAGTAGAACCTCGATGTAACAACTTTTGCGGGAGTGGTCACAAACGTTCAGAAAGTCACAATATCGGGGGTATGAAAACGTAACTTATGTATAATACATATTTATCTTATTTACTAATTTACTATACAAACTGAAAAAAAAAAGAAAAAGAGACACGTTTTAAAAATTCAATACAATCTATAGTTTTAATAAAATATTTAAAACTTAAGTAGGTGTTTGGAAACGTTTTAACATTTTTGAAGCAACATGTATAGCGACGGATAATGAGGGGTGTAAATTTTTCACTTCCATTAGAGCTGAAACATAAAAGAACAGTTAACCTTTCCTTGAACAGTCTTCCTACATGACATTGCTCTGCTTTTACGGTGATGTCTTATCTGGAAGGAGATTAAAAAATAAGTCAGTTTCTTTGACATTAAAAATATCCCTGGCAGAATAATTTTGTATTAGCGCTGGCAGAGTCTTACTTTTCTAATCTTCAATAGTTGTTTCTTCCACACTTTGCGATTCACCACATATAGCACGATATGCCAAATTATTCTTATTTTTAAACCTGTCAAGCTAGTCGTTTGATGCTGTAGAACTTTCCACATTCAGACAGGCTGCAATTTCCAGAGCCTTTTCTTTTAAAATTGATCTGTTAATTGGTAGATTTTCAGAATGTGCTTGTTGAAACCATTCCATCAAAATCTTTTCCAGTTCTGCATAAGGAGTAGATATCACCGTTTTCAATTTTTTCGGTTCATTCCTAAAGTCCACGATTTTGTTTCTATGACATCTTGCTGATGAATTGTTTTAAGAGAAGAAGTCCTAAAGTAGAGGTCAATTCTCTTTTAGTTTGTTTAATTCCAACAAATTGTTTAGTTTTTTTAATAATGCTAGCTTTTTCATTTTGCAGCCATTTTTCAGTACAATTTCTCAATAAATGAAAAGAAAAAGGGGCATTTTTAAAAAAAAAAACCACGCCACCTTTAAGTTTCGAATAACATCATATTGACCTTCTTCCATTGTTTAATTGATAAACAAACATAGGTGTGAAAAAAGAATAGAATTTTGTGACGTTAAGTCACAATCTCATTTAAATATCCTGTTTTTTAAAACCCAAATCCTTAATTTTAGTTTAATTGCTGATACATATCCGTTAATTCCTGATCCATTTCTTCTCGCCCCTTAATGCTTTAACACAATGTGGACATTCTCCCCAAGATATTCTTTTCACATTTCTTAGCTCTAAGCTGTTAGCGGAGTCTGTGATGTCCACGAGGGATTCATAGTAGGCATGCTCTTAATTCCTCCCTTTCAATCGGAAAGTGAGAATGGAACCTTTAATATAATGATAGATTAACTTCTCAACTCGAGAATTTTAGGAAATTTAACTATAACTTTCAATAAAATAAGGAATTCAACTTCAACTTAACACATTAGTATAAATATCAGAGCACAACAGATGCAGCCGGTGATGGTTATCACCGCTAAAAAATACGTCAACAGATCGTCAAAATATTACGTCTACATAGTATTAGATTCTCCCCTTTATTAAGGATTCTTCATTATGTTTTTGGCAAGAGTTTTTTTTTTACAAACTATATTAAAAGTGCAACTGATTGACAGCCCACCAACAAAGGTATCCACTTCTCTTCCCTAAATTGATGTTGTGAACAGTAATAAATCTGGCTACTAAATAAAATTCTGACTCTCTACTCAACAGTTTTCGTGATTATATTCTCAAAAACTTTGGTTTTTTTATATCCAAGGATTATTTTTACAGATGTGTATTCCAAGAGAAAGGTATGTTTTGTTCTGTTTTGATTTAAGGTTATTACGGTGAAACCACATCTAAAAATATGTACTACCACGGAAAGATCACATGCCATATTTTATAATTTACATTTGTCAGGTCATTCCTTAAATATGCATTCTTTGGTTTTTTTGCTCAATTTAATTCTTTATTTCAGTATCCTTCTACAAATACCCAACCCTAAATATAACAAATTTGTTTCACTGGTCAGTGCAATACCAGACACAGAATTTATAGGGGTCATGGAGTAACACATGTGTGTAATGGATGCCACCTCAATATGTGATGACGAAACGAAAGCAATACGATCTTCTTCACTGGTCTGCGTTGAAGGGGAGAAGAAGTTCTTTTGTCACTATCCTCAACAGGAGAAAAATAAAGAAAACATGGAATGATCCATAATTGGTATTTCTAGGTAGTAGTTAAGAAAGGCACTCTTAATACTGGACTTAGTCTACATTATTTATGCACGAACTAAAATGGGATCAAACTGAAATGATGCTAAAGGCGGGAAGTTTTTATTCCCGGGGTGTGTGTGTTAAATCAGAGTTCTACTGTACCAAGATTCGTATTCAAGTGATTTTAAATTTAAACGTTGAAATGCGTATAAATGAGATCTTAAAATCAAACATTGAGATTAATATTCACTCAATTTTAAAATTATCTAAAAAAGTTGAAGATTTTTGAGAGCTCAAAAATAGGCTCTTATTCGAGTGATTAATTAGATGTGAATGAAGAAAACTAAACAGGCATGAAAAAGAAAAATGGTTATATATCACAAGGGTCGAAAGAATTTTTGGCCCAATCAAACCTGTTTAGATTTATCATTCTCGGCTATCACAGAAAAAAATAAACAAAAAGTAAAAGAAAGTATGGAAATCAATGCTAATGTAAAGGTATAAGGGATTTTCAAACATATTAAGACCTACAGAGAAATTTATAACAGATGAATAGAGTGGTGTCTTAGGCTATAGCTATAATTTTTTTTTTAAAATGGAATAATAATAATAAAAACTTTGATTTGAATAAGTTAGTTCCACACGAAAATATTTCTGTAAAGAGTGGAATATTTAAAGAATAACGCAGTTTCAATAAAAAGCAAATATAGAGAGACTACTTTAAAAAACAGAAAACTATCACAATTGCAAAAAAATTAAAATATGAGCTACATTGTATTATTTGTAAAGTTAGAAGTAATAACAATAGTAATAGTTTACTTTTCACCACTAGGAAGCTATTTCTGTAAAGAGTGGAATATTTAAAGAATAACGCAGTTTCAATAAAAAGCAAATATAGAGAGACTACTTTAAAAAACAGAAAACTATCACAATTGCAAAAAAATTAAAATATGAGCTACATTGTATTATTTGTAAAGTTAGAAGTAATAACAATAGTAATAGTTTACTTTTCACCACTAGGAAGCTGCATTTTTTTCAACTCTTTTTTCATGTTACTGAAAACATCTTCATCTTCTGAACCCGATGCATCATCAAACTGGTTAAGTATTGCTTCTAAATCTGGCTCTATTTTTTTATTTGTAGAAGGAAAAAGAAAAAAAAAAAAAAGAAAAAAAGAATTACATAAAATACTTAAATGCACATGCAATATATTAAAATAAAATAAATAAAATTAAACAATATAAGAGAATAAATACAGTAGTTTTGTGGAGAGAGGCAGTTCCGGTACATATAAATGGCTGTAAGTCTAAAAAATGTTTAAGACCGAACTTATTTTGTGACCAATTAGCGTACTCTAGCATTGCTTAGCAGAATATTCAGAAATTTATAGCTCCTTAGCTGAAAAATGTACTTTTCCATGAGAATGGCCCACATACTATATCAATGACTAGTTTATTTTTCTTAAATAACAGTTAACCTCATATATATTTTTAAATCAATTTTTGAATAAATACACTGCAAACATTTCTTAATCTCTACATATTTTTCACTTTATCATGAATTTTTTGTTGCAGAATTTTAAATTTTATTTAAAAAAAAATAATTAAAACTCTAGCTAGTGTTAGAAAATATCGGGGAGGGGGGATACAAATTCAAGCAGATCCTGAAGTTCAATCATTCTCATTGTTTTAATGCAGTGCAATATCAGTCTTTGATCATTTAGCAATAATTTTTACAAAATAGGTTTTTTTCTTTTAAATTTATTTTTAACAAAAAATTTTTGATACATTATTTAAGGAATTTGTTTTAAAAACTAATTTAAAAAACAAATTAGAAAAAGATTAATAGGAGGACAGAATTTAGTTCACTGATTATTTTTTCTCGGGAATGAAGAGTGGCACTCATGCATAAATACTCTGCAGCCATAAAATTTGATATTAAAGAAAACAAAATGTCAGAATTAAACACATTTGTTAAAAATGCTCAATTAAAATAACTAAATAGTGCAATAAAATAAATGATTAAATGGTGAAGTGATATGACTCCCTTTACACAGTGATATGGTTGTTAATTCTTTGTCATTAACTCAGTATCAAACAATTGAATATATTTTTGTTTAAATAAGTGTAAAAAAAATCTAATGGAAGGTCATTCAAGTGTGCTCTAGATTCAGCAAATTTCATGTACATTTAATGTATTAAACTCGCCTAAAGTAAATATACAACAAAACTTTACAAATTGGATGTAGTATTGATTGTTAAAAATATACTGAGCATGAAACAAACAACTGAATCAGTCATGATTTTTTGTTTTTATTATTAGTTTCCTATTACAAATATAGGTAGAATATTTTAAAAAGCAAATATCATGAGAAATTTTTGTTAGCAGAACAACAATTTTTAAAATATTTTGTGCAACATAAACTTAATTTACATTGAGAAAAAATAAATAAATAGAGTGATATTTTATTTTATTTATTACAGTGAGATCTGTTTAAGTTGACTATTTGCGGTGCATTCCTTCAGTAGTGAATTTAGACAGGTACTTAACTTAGAGAGAGAACAGTATCTTTTTTTATATTTATTATTTTTATATATTTTAAGTTAGTTAATTTAAGTAGTTATTCATATATTTCTTACAGATTACAAAATAAATAAAACATAAACAAAGTTCTTTAAACATGACTTTAAAATTATATGTTATCAATTTATTCCAATTTTATTTGATTTATTTAATTAACCCCATACTTTTTAAGATATGAGATTATTTGAAGAATGAATTACAATTTGT
This sequence comes from Parasteatoda lunata, assembly GCA_949128135.1. Taxonomy (NCBI): domain Eukaryota; kingdom Metazoa; phylum Arthropoda; class Arachnida; order Araneae; family Theridiidae; genus Parasteatoda; species Parasteatoda lunata. The sequence continues at coordinate 55,573,815 of OX421979.1, read as the reverse complement.
TACATACATTTAAAACTTATCTCACAATTTAAAAAAAAGAAAAGAGATCTACACTTGCAAGTCATGCATGACGATTATTTATTAAAATTTTTTTTTTTGAACATCAATACCTAGAACACATGAACAATTAAAAAACTTAATCTTTTCATTTCATCATCTTTAAATTTAGTTTGATATACACAGTTAAAACTCTTACCAGTTACAAAAGATATCATTGAATTTAATTATGGCTATATCATAAAAAGATTTTGTTTACCTTTTAATAAACTTTCAGTAATTAAGTGAAATTCTAATATGTAACATAAAATAGTATGATAAGTTTTCTCTTGGTCAACTTATGAAGGGTTTAGAATAGCTTTCAATAACACTTTAAGACTTCAACTTACTTCAATGATCAACATATGCGGAAGACACTTGGGACAAGATAAAGGTTTCACACCTTTTTTAAATATAGGATAATATATAAAAAAAGTGTAAAAATATATTATTAAATAATTTTAATTATATAGGATAAACGAGGCTGTGGAAGAAACCTGTTGGTCAACTTTGCAGGTTTCACTATGCTTCTAAGCAATATGTGTATTAACAATAAATATTATTATTTTTTTTTTACCTTTATGTGGTTGAGCAGCCATGTTTGGACGTGTGCTTGATGGTGTGTGATTTGGTACAGGTGAATCAGATTCACCCATCAACTCAGCAAGTCTGCCCATTATCAGAGAAGCTCCCTAAAATTGTATATTAAATGGAAGTTATAAAAGTGCCTACTTCTGCATATACGTATCGCAAACATGTTGCATAACAACCACCCTTAAAGTATATATTTAACATAATCCTTGCTGAAATTAAGTATGCCTATTTTAGAGATGAAAAATTAATATTAAAGTGAGAGAGAAAAAATACCAGTAAAATTTGTCAAATCACTAGTAGAGAATTTATATGATAAACATTAAAGCCTGCTAGATTATTTGAAAAAAACTTAGAGGCCTTTCAATAATCTGCTCTCAATTGCTTTCGTTTTCTTAGGCAACCAAATAGATTTTTATGTTTTCTGCCCCTTTGTAAGAATTAATATTAATTTGTGCCCCCTACTGTATACATTACTTCATTAAGGACTGTCATTAGAGCATCCTTCACACATCTTACAATGTAAAGTAAATTGTACATATTCATTCATTGTTAAAAAGTTTAACAGCTAACAGCTGTTTACAGAATAACATATATTTAATGATCTATAGATGATAAATTAATATTTGGTCCTGGGCAAGACTTAAACGTAAAGCAAAAAGTAATTATCATATACATTTATAATAAAATATTCAGAAAATAACAGATGTAACAATACTAAGTATTATCTCCAATTAAGAGAACATAAAATATTCCAATTTACAGGTTTGAGATATGGAAATTTTCCTAAATGGTAGGATAAATTTTCTTAAAGATTAAGAAAATGATATACCAGTGATTGGTGGAAGAAGAAATTATGCACATTTTTTTTTCTTCAATGAATAGTTTTTTTAGTACTTAATTTCTCTCTCTCTCTTTTTTTTTGTACATCCAAGACAAATAAAAAAACAGCCATTTTTGTGCACAATAGTAAAATTTCTAAAATGTAAAGATTTTTTTTTTATAAATTATTTTCATTAGCATAGACCTTTGCAAGTAGTGGGCACGTAAAAAAATTTAAAATCGTGAGATTTATGGCAACATTTTAAAAAAGATTGATGATTAAATCAGGTTCATTTATGATAAAATGATCAAAAAATAAAGAGAGAAATTATCGAAATAAGGATATAATGATGCCGAAATAAGGATAAGGATAAATTTATTGCGTCAAATAGTAAATACTCAGGAAACGATTATAAATTCTCATATCATGTTATCAGGATTTTAAAAAATCATGCGATAATCAACAGTAATATCTGTAAAAAAAAAAAAATTAAAAAAAAAAAAAGATTGAAACACGTGTTTAGTGGAAATCAATCGTGTCAATAAGTACTTACACAAATGTGAAATTCGAATTTATTATTACTTTTTTTATAAATATTATCATATGAAAATATCGGAATTTAAAAATTCATATGAATATCAGCATTAAAAAACTCTGGATAAAGATTATATGAAAAAAAGACACCAAAATTTCCATACTGGCTTGTAATTTCCTTTGACTTCAACCCACTCATGTTCAAGGGTCTCTCCATCAGCATTTAATGCTGATTCATGGCCATGTAAAACTATATATTTTGTAGAGTTTTTCTTTGTAAAAGCTCTCTTTTTTTTTGTAGGCTAAAGAAAAGAAAAAAATATATTAAATAACATCCTCATTTATATTGATAATTTTACATTATAAGTCAAATTATATGCAATATATCTTGGAGAATATTTTTTAATTAAAAAGGAAACTTCACCAAAACAGTTTTTTTTTATGTCTGATAAGTCAAAATACAAAAGCTTGACTAAAAACAAAGCCCATAACATATCTTTGAAAAATATTTATCTTGATTTTGAAGTAGAATGTGCATTGATTAAATTCTAAAAATTGCATAAATATATATATATATATATATATATATATATATATATATATATATATATATATATATATATATATAAAATACCAACACACAGAAAAACTATATGGACACAACAACAGGGAAAAAAAAAAAAAAAACTAAAAAAGGAAAGTTTTGCTACAAGTATAATAACTAAGGCCCGGAATTTGATGCCATTTGCATTTTTGGACATTTTTTGTCCTTTAGAGCATTTTTTTAGATTTATAGGGCATTTTTATTTAAATTTTGGGGCATATTTTGGCATTTTAAAGCATTTTTGAAATTTTTTGTTAATTGTTTCCAATTTTTATTATTTTTTATCATTTTTCATTATTACACTGGCTTCCAAACAATGAAGAAAATCTCTAGGATATTAACAGGTGAAGCAATATCTTTTCAAATTGAAGAAGAATTGTCAGTAAGTGAGACAGTTTTTTTCAAGTACGCACCAATAACATCAGTAGACGTTGAAAGAAGCTTCTTCAGGTATAAAAATTAACTTTCAGACAAGAAACGTTCCTTTACATTTCAAAATATTAAAAAAAAAATTAATAATCCAATGTAATTCTGATATTTAGTAATATTATGAGATGGAAGTTGTTATATTCATTAAAGTTTCTATACAAAATGAAAATGTTTTGGAGTCAATATATTTTCCTTTTTTTTGTTATTTTAGGATATAAAACATATTTTTCAAACTTTAATGAACGTAGAACAAGTATTGCATTGCTTTATATTTTTTTAAATGACTCATAATAATTTTAAAGAGTAAAAAATTGTTTTAGTTCAATATTTTTACTTTATTTAAGTCATGTCATAAGGTGTTTTCAATGCAATTTTCGCATTTTTTGCACTTTTTAAGGGCATTAATTGAGATTTTTTTATGTCATCAAAATCCGGGCTGTAATAATAACATTCTCAAAAAAATATTGGTATACTGAATATTAAAATATATAAATAATAAAATATTTGCCTTGCTATAATAATGTTTTAAGAACAAAAAAATGCCTTATTGAAACTCTTGATTCAAAACTTTTGAGTCATAATAGAGTGTGAAAATATAATGAGATTTAAAAACCATAGAATGAAAAAAAAGAAAAAAAAGAAAAGAAAACAAGAACAACATTGTGTGTGGTTATTTGATTGGTTGCTACACGTGATTAGATTTTGTTTGATCGAAATATAAATTAGGGGAAGCAAACATACCAAACTTGTTTAATTATATTCTTTAGTTACAAATCATATAACTTGTTAGTCAAATTATGCATGATTTCGTATTATCTATTATTATTCAAAAATTATTTTTATCCCATAATTTATAAAAATTTTTGAGTTAAAACAGGGGAAAAAGACTAAGCTTTAAAAAAAACAAAACAATTGTTTAAATGTTGCAGTAATGTTCGGTATTATCAATTTTAAACATCATTTCTTTTGGCTTGCACTAAGATTGCTACTTCTGAATTCAGCTACTTAGATAAAAATTTCTTTGAATAAAATATGTAATACTCAATTCTGGAGCAATTCTAATCTTTTTTCACACCAGTTACATTTTGAAAAAGTTCATCGTTTGAAAATACTGAAATACATACATACAAGAATCATTCCAAGAGAAATTTGGGTCAGTTAAAAACTCTTTACAAAAATTTTTATAATTTAAATGGATGTGATACAATATTTTTAATTTTAAAAAGTATATTGATATTTTTAAATTAAGTGGCATTAAGACAAATAATGATAATTTTTTTTTGCTTAAAATCTAATGCCATATATTATATATAAATTGCAATTATTATTAAACACATATTTTAAACCTTTCATCTTGGGATTTTCAATTTTCCCGTTTGGTGCACCATTATATTTTTTAAAATTTATATGTTTAACTTAAATATAACATAGTAGCAATCAATATGTATTTTTTTAACATTTAAGGCCATATTTTTTAATGTGAATGTTTTTCAGATGCTCAATTTTTACTTATTTAATCAATTTATGGACTAAAACTTATTGAGAAGACAATTATTTACAAAATCAGATAAAAGTCTTGTTCTGAGAAAACCCAGCTTTTAAAAATCACTAAATTATGAGTAGTTTTTTCATATTTACATAAAAATAGGACCTATCTCAAAAACTCCAAAGTTACCCTTGATATATATTTATGATACAAGACAGAAAAACATTGTCAACAAATGATGATTTTTTAATAAGGTACTTTGTTTACATTAGTTCTGTGTATTTATGCAAAATTTGCTATATATTTATCTATATATTTCTGAAAAATATAGATAAGAATATTATATGATACGAGACAGAACAACATTGTCAACAAATGATGATTTTTTAATAAGGTACTTTGTTTACATTAGTTCTGTGTATTTATGCAAAATTTGCTATATATTTCTGAAAAAACAACAAGTACATTAATTTTGCACACTAAAAATGCAATATTATTTGCATAACATACAGACGGTAATAGCATAATTAACTCACCATAGTGCAGTGATCCGATAGTGAAGGTAACTGATAATGCAAAAGTGGATGGTCTGAAAAAAGAAAACAATTGAAAAATGAATTCCGAAAATGAACATTAAAAACTAGAAAATTTTTTAAACTCTTTAATTCTAAAAGATGAAAATAAAGTAAAATGCATACAAACTGGGCTAGCAGCCATCCCTAAGTCCTGTTCTTTGAAGATTACTTAAACTAATGTATGGCTTGAACATCACTTTAACCCTTTCAAATTTAACCTTTGGTAACCTTTTCAAATTTTAAGATATTTCAATTGGAATTTTTTTAATAGTTGCCAAATATGATTCACTACTAATTAAGAGAATTTTTTTTTTTTAAAAATTTCCCGTACATGCCTAGTATGAAAGAGCTACCTTAATTATTCATATCTTGCACAGATCTTTCTCAAATTTTAAAACAAAAATTTCATAATTAATTTTAAATTGCTCTAAAAATTTTCTTTAATTTTATTGAATATTTTAAGAGTCATAGTAGAAAAAAAAAACCTTAAGACAAAAAAAAATTTTTTTAATAAAAAAAAGTCATTTGTCTATAAATATTTAAGCTAGGCTCACGAAATTTTGTGTAACCAAAATAACGGTCACAAGTTACAAATCTATTGCTAAATTTTTTGGCATAGGGAGTTGAAAAACATTATTTTCCGATTAAAATCTATTGACGGTTCCTCAAACCTCTAAAATTCATTGATATGTATAAAAAATCGCATGATTTAAATACTTCTGAAAATAATTAGTTAAGTATTCCTAAAGAAATAATTAGTACGAAAATAATTAGTTATGTACTTGTTCCCACAAAAATTGCTATATTTGCAAAAAAAAAATCTTCAGTAATCTTCAAGTTTATTTCCTTTTGCATTGTTTCTTTAAAACTTACTTCGTACTATTGCCTAATTTTCGGCACAACTTGGCGATAACTCCGCACTTACGAAAATATTTACCTTAAAAAATTCAAGCAATAAAATATGAATGCTTTACGAGGAAATTTGCTATTAATATTCATTACTTGTCCAACTGTAGTATTATAGCTACAATTATTCTCACACTTATACAGATTAAATCTAATGATTTAGCAAACCTCAGTTATTATGAATCTGACATTATTAAGTTGCAGGAAATAGAATATACCAACAAGGTAATTTTTTAATAATAAAATTTTCTTAAAATAATAGATCTATATTAAGTTACCTTGGAATTTCTTCCTGAAAAATTAATACGTAACAAATAGTTTACAAAATACTTAATACTTACAAGGAGAAAACCAATTTGTTTCGCATGCGTGCCAAAAATTACCTGAAAGAGGTATTTATGATTCCGGCTGCCTGTTTCTGCGAAAAAACAGTTATCAGCGTGCAATGCTAACCAAAAATTTAAAAAAAAAAAAAACATTCAGAAGGTGATTTTCAAATAATGCGGTACTGATTAATAAGGGAATGTTTTGTATATTGATTTTTGTTTAAGCAATGCAAATGTACCAATTTTAAACCTCGAGATCCTTGTGAATTGCAAAGAGATAAGAATAAAGAAAAAAAAAACCCATATATCTCTGTGAATGCAAGTGCGGTAAATTAGAAGTATATGATTTTTATAGATCGTATTGCAAAGATGAAGGCTTTTGAGTTGATTCCTGTTTAAAAATTATTCTAATTTTACCTTAATTTTCTCACTTCAATTTAGTCAATTAATTTTACTTAATTTTAAAATTTACCGCCCTGCGGTTGCCGTCTTTTTTTCAACTCGTGTAAACGCTCTCTAGTGGCTAATTTTTTAAACCAAGAATTTTTTTTTTCAAAAGAGGACTGTCAATTTTTTTCTATTCGCTAAATTAACCAATCACAATTCGTTGTTTAACGAATCTTTGTTGTGTGAGTGGAAGTACGTGGTGAAATAATAGATTTTCTTGAAAAAAAGTCGCCTAAATAAAGAAATAAGTCTGAAAAAGTGTTTTAGAATATAAAGTGTGACACTAGTATCAGATACAGCATATATACAAATTTTATGTTGGGTGATTGAAACAACTTATTTAATTGAACTCGCCTAATCGTACCAAACACTGTTTGACTCGACGAGGCGATATACTTATTTATTCTGCAGCCATATTTATAATTCTCATCTTTTGTTTTAGTTGTTTCGTCGGAATCGAAACTTTTTCCTCTGTGAGGGTGACTATATAGTTTTTTATTTTATGAGAAGGATTATTTAATTTCTTTAGCGGAGACTCATGTTTCTTCGTTGATCATAGAAAATCCATGTTTATACTATAGCAGTTTAACAGCAGTGTTGTTGAAGTGATTTGGTTAAGATTCAAAACATAGTGTACTCGTTCGGCTTATCATCTGTAGATGATAGAAAGGAAAATACTTTATGTGATATTTGTCGTAATTTTACACAAAATACCTATTGTGAATCATGCATAATTAGTAATTTATATCTAGTTAGTAAAGAATTCAATTAGATATGGTGAGTTCAAAAATCTTGAAAATATATTTTTTTTTAGGTGTATGTCATATTTTGTGATTTGAATACATTTTGATAATTTTTTATGATCGCTGAAATCCAATGTAGCAAAATTATTATATGATATTTATGGTGATTTTGTAGCTAAAAGTTTTATATTCCATTGTTTTCAGTATAAGTAATCATTCAATTCATTACTGCGTTAGAAATCTAATTTACTTTTTTAATATTTTTCAGTTTTTTAAATTGCACCCTTGGATTATATTTTTTTTTATGACAAAGAAAAGGTTTTTATTTTAAAATGCAATGTGTTATCCAAATTAGATGCAGATGTTAATGCCAATTAATTCTGCATTTCCAAAATAAGTGAAAGTGGATGAATGAATGAAATGATATTTTTTAGAAATGATGCGCTTGGTAGTGTTACTTGAATACTTATAGGATAATCATCTTTTCTATGCGTTTATAATTTTTTAGATATCATTTCTAAATAAACATTTTTCCCTTTCATTTATCAATTCAAAGTGTTTTTTTTTTTTTTTTTTTTTTAAAAAACCCCGTATACATACCTACATGAATGGATAAATAAATTCCATTTCACCAAAGACATTAAAGTTACTTTTTTTTAGGTTTGGCAGTGTTTTTAGGTTAGGTATTGTCGAATAATAGCGTCCCCCCTTTATGTAAACAGTAATTGTGAAAAAAATTTCCTTAGATACACCATCTTTTCATTAGTGTTTAACCCACTGACGGTTCTGCACGTAAAAAGTCGTAATTTAACCTGCAGTTTTCTCCGCGAAGTAGAACCGGTTTTCCCATGTTATTAGATAGGGAAATAGTGTATAGGGGAGAAACATTCTCCCGATTTCGCCCATTTGCTAAACCGCCAGTGGGTTAAATATATTTTTGTGCATGTTGGTCCAATTTGTTTTCTGTATCTGTGATTGCACATAAATTATTACCATGTTTTGACAACAACCAGTTATTGGCAAGCATGAAACTATAGAAGAAAAAAAATTGCATAGTGGTGTAAATTTGAGAAGTAAAACACGAAGCCACTCCTAGGTAAACAACTTGGTATTTTAAAAATTTATTTTAAGTATGACATCCTAGTAGTTTCACTTGGCATCTTGTAAATTACCTATAGAGTTGACAAGAACAGTTATTTATATGTGAATATCCCTTCAACTTGGGACTAAATTCAACTTAATTTTAAAAAAGCCATTTGTGTATTTTTGCGGCAGCTGCCACCTCTAAAGCGAATACAGGATTTTCTACTAGAGGGCAGAGTTCTGTATTCTGGTAGAAGTCTGCGAGAAAAAAAAACGATAAAATATAGATGGGAATTATTACTGGAAAAGTACCTATAACTTGAAGCCATCACCGGGTAAACCTGTACATGTTATTTTAAAAACATTTGCAAATTGAAGGTGCCTCGGCAGTGGTGCAACAGATATTCCCCATTTAGTGAATTTTTAAAAAAATTTGCTCTGCCCAGAAGCCGTGCCAGTATTCGCAGCAATATTGTCGCAGAAGTTTACAGACTTATTGCAGAAGTAATCGCGCATTTAAATAATAATATTTTGGGGTTCTAAATTTACGGAGATATTGATAATTTATGCTGCGACAATGTTGCAACATATATATATTTATCAGGGGTCTGTCTAGGTTTTTCTGAGAGGTACCTATTTGGTGAAAGTTTTGGCATAATTTGTGAAATATTAAAAAATCAGCACAAAAATATGATAAAAAATATGAAGTTATTGTTTATTAAGGGATGCAAAAATAAAATTGTAAGAAAGAGTATTTTGTGAAACTACCGTTTTTCCTAAAGTTGAATTTGGGAAGGTACCTCTAAACGGTAGTAAATTTAGCCTGGGCAGACCCCTGTTTATGCAGCAACATTGTCACAGAAGTTTACAGATTTCTTGCAGAAAGATCTTTCTTTTGGGAAGTAAAAATTATTTATTTGCTTTTCTGCAGAAATTTATATGTAAAATTTGAATCGCACATTTAAATAATCATATTTTGAGGCTCTAAATTTATTCAAATATTGTAAATTTATATACTTTGAAGTTCTAAATATTACACAGATATCGTAAATCTATTTATTTTTAAGTTCTAAATTTATGCAGGTATCCTAAAGCCATTTTGATTGTATTTTCTGCAGTTATTGACATTGATTTTCACAGGGCTTTTAGATATCCAAATATGTTTCAGGTGAAAGGGGAGATACAAATTGCGCATTTGATCATTTACTTTTTAAGGCAATGATTCTATCGATATTTTTTGGCAGTTATTGCTTTTGATTTCCACATAGTTTTTAAAACCAGATTTTTTTATTTCAGCAAATCTTGAAATGAAACATGCATTTAAGCAACCATGTTTGCATTTCAGAGTCTGATTCATGTGATTTCGTCTCTGATCTGTTTTTCAGTAATTACTGCTACAGTTTTCATGATATTTAATTATTTTATCTTGCAGATATATTAAAGTATCTTGCAGAAAGATATTAGTCACAGAGAGTGTTGTCACAGAAAGCTCAAGAAAATTATGCCACAGGGCCCAAAAGTGGTGTTAAGTTGTGTCTTTTAAGAATCTTGTCTTTGGTGATGTTTATTTTGGTTTCTCGCGGGTCATTTCCCAATTGTTGCCAAAATTTGATGTGTGTAGTATGGATACAGAAACTTAAATCTTTACTTAATAAAATTTTTCATCACGTTACTGTGCGAATTTAAATGTGGCATATCAGTGTATTGAACTTCTTTGTTCTATATTGACATAACTTTTACCGATTCCTATAAACTGCATCATTACCTTGACGTCTATGCCATTATATTACAAAACACGCCTTTCTAATTCTATTAAAAAATTAGTTTTTCAAATCAGTTCACTTGTATTATTAAACATTTGCTTTTTGCACAATACATGTGTTTATATTTGCTTATATTTTTAATTGTTTAGCTTTCTTAATTTTTGTTTTGCATGTTATTTCATTTCATTTATTTACAAAAAATAAAGTATTTTCAAGAATTCTTTCTTTAATGTGCATGATTTCCTAGAATATTTCTGCTAAATTTTTTTAATTGATCTTTTTTTTCCTCCAGTCACAATGTTAGTAATGCAGCAAAACTTTTAATCATAAAACTCTAAACAATTATATTTTGCTGGAATTTCATTTTAATTTTGCATGTACCATTTTAATTTTGTCTGTACAAAGTTGTTGCTTGTTTTCTTTTATTATTATTTGCCTTTTATTTTTGCAGGTTACTTTAATTTATTGAAGCTTTTGGCTGATGTAAGCAATTTTAATGCCTTTCTTCAGCCTGATTTCATTTAAGAGCATGTTTTGTAAGGTTTATTATTTTGAAAAGTTTTTTGAGTGTCATGCATAGACGTGACTTAAAGGAGGAAAGGATGCAAGACGAAGGAAGTGATGACGATGAAAGCAATTCAACCATAGTAAAATGGTTAATTGCTGCCATTAGGAAAGTTAAATATCAAAAGCAAAGAGCATCTGTTGATCGTATTTGCAATGTTATTAATCAAACACATAACATTCATAGACAGACTGTTATTGACCAGTTAGAAAAAGCAGTAAATAAAGGATTGATATTAAAGGTATGATATTGTTTAATAGAAAAGTCTTGTATTACTTAGTTTGATTGAAAATATACAATGAAATTACTTAAAATGGTCACCAATTTATAAAGGCTATACTTTTAAATGGCTGTAAGTCTAAGTTTCTTTGGAAGTTAAAAATATTTTGAGTTGTAGAAAATTAGACTAATTGCAAACAGAGTGAAATATAATAACTTTAGGTTTTTTTTTAAACATTTAAGTGTATAAGCTTAAGTTTCAATATAATGTTAGTGGAAAAAAGGCACACTAGGTGTGGAAATCTTGCAAGTGATAGTCAATGAGTAATAAAATATTCTTTTTTTTTTTTTAAATTTGTGTCAAGCTGGGATAGCCATTCTTCAAAAGTCATACTCATTATCCACATTGCTAAGATTTAGTGAAGTTATAGATCTATGCCAAAATTACGGCATTGTTCAAAACCCCTATTATCAAAGGACAAGTAAACCAAACAATTATAAAACTTAAGCAGAAACAGAATTCTCAGACAAAAGGTGCAGGGTTGGCTTTTTTATGTCAAAAGCTGACTTTTAACATTACTCATCAAAAACCTGTTTAAGAGTGTTAAAAATTAATTACATTCGATAAAAACTGCAAGAAATGTGATGAAATTTATTTTTTTTGTCTTTTGAGTAGTTTTTTTTTAAAAGTTAAGTCGTGCACGATACTTTCATTATGATTGTTGTTCTAATTATGATTTATATTATATATATTGTCTATAAAAATTAAGCCAAAATTATTGAAACTTATTAACTTGTTTTTGTAAAAACATAGTTACTATTAATATTGAAAAAATGAGGAAAATTATTTTTTAGTTTATAAATATTCAGTTCATATTACAAATACTTGTTATCAATCTAAATTGTATCAATTCAACAATTATTGCCACAATTTATGCAGTATTTTTAGACGTAAGACTAAAGTGGTCGCTAATTATTTTCTGATCGAACCTTGTTTAATGTTTTTTAATTCTCAGTATTGGTTGTTCAAACTTATATGTAGTATGTAAGAAAATAAATGAAGCACTCTGAAATTTCACATAATTTCTTCTTCCAGTAATCAGATGTCTGTGAACATAAGAGTGATTTACATCTTTGTCTGCTGTAATGTAGTAAACAATTAACAAATAGATTTTAAGTGATATGTCTATTGGTGTATTAAATTTCACAGTACAACTTTAAACTTGATCTGATTAAAAATTTTCAATCAATCTTCCCCAACATATTTATTTTATTTTCAATGTATTTTTCAGGTTTACTGTAAAGGGTTGTTGTCTTACAAAGACCCCGGCTCAATGTGCAACATGAAAAGCCGTACTCTTCGTGTGAATTCCGGGGCTGATCTTGGTAAAGTCATAATCAGAGCAATACGAGAATTAGGGGAGAACAATGGTTCCACTTTGCGATCCATTGAGAAATATTTAAGGCAGACTTTTTCTCTTAGTATTGATCCTGGTACTGATCTTGGACAACAGCTTCTTCAGTCAGCAAAGAGAGCTGTATCTAATGGATTGATTATTCATGAAGGAAGGAATTACAAATTAAAAAGGCTGTCCTTCCGCAAGGGATCTCTTGATCCATCAACTCTCTCTCACACACCTGTTTCAAGTCCAAACAAGGTAGTGTATTCTTATAAGTGAATTTATATAAAATTTAAAAATTATGCAAAGGAAGAAGGAAAGATATACTAATTGATAGGATTCATAAAACAAATTTGTTGTCTTGAAATACATAGGGAATTTGCAAAATAGTAAAGAAAAAAAGTTTTTTTGCTTCAAATTCCAGGCATTTAAAAAAATTATTCTAATTTTATTGTTCTATTCTTGGCATAGAATTCAAATTCGTGGTATTCAAATGGAATTGCTGAAAGTGTTTCATGCATAAAATTTTAAATATAAATCTTGAAACTTCAAATTTACATGTTGTGCTGTGCTTTGCATTCATGTACTGATGGTATAATTATTTATCAATAAAATAATATTTTATGCTCTTTTACGGTTGGTTAGAGTCCAAAATTTCATTTCACAGTGTACGTAACTGCGAGTTACTGTAACCCAGAGTTAAGCAACCGAAACCTGAAGATATTCCCGGTTAGAGTAAGCAAGCATGCGCCGTAAACTAGTGTGTGCATATTTACTTCGTTTTCTTTGTCGGTATTTTTTTATTTCTCTTCTTTTTTTGTTTCTAAATTTTAATTGTTTTGAATTTCGATTCTTTTTTTGCATTTTTAACCTGAAGATTTTTCTGGTTTAAGCAACCGCAGATGTGGAGAAGGAGATTTTTTATTTATTTATGTTTTCAAAAATAACACTTTTGATATTCCGTCGCTTATGTTCAATGAGTTCATTTTTTTTGCTTGATGTAACTATATCTAATTTATATATTATAAGTGCTTATTAATAAAGTGAAAATTAAATAACACCTTTGCTTTTTTTTTATGTTCATCGAGATCAATTCTTTTAATACATACAACTATAATTAATTTATATCGAATATAGAATTTATATTGAAAATAGTTGCTGCAGCACTTAAATAATTTTTCGCTCAAAAAAAAAAAAATCGTGGATAATATAGATTGCCGCTACAATAATTCTAATGAATAGTGTAAGTAAGACGATTCTAAATAATTTAACTTGTATTTATAAAAGAAAAAAAACAATCGATACTTGAAAGAAATATAAAATTTAAAGAATATAGTTCATTAAATTATTATAGATTTTGATAATATCTATCGAGATGATAGATTTTGCCCAAAAATAAAAATAGTTTAGAGATGAACTGGCAAAATAATGTGCAATATTTAGATATGAAGATAACAAAAAGAATTTAAAATTTTTTAAATCCATAAAATAAAACTACTAATTAAAAACCTATGCATTATTTTAAATATATATTAAAAATTATGCTAAAATACATATTATGTAATCAATACAAATTTTGATCTGAGGTAACATTTAAACTACACAATATGCATCAAATAACTTGGCAAATCAGGAAATTTAGAATTTTATAACCATAAAATAATCTGCTAAATATTTGGAAAAAATAGAATCATTTTGAAAAGATTAATTACTTAAAACTATATGAAGTTAAAATGAACATCTTTAGTTGTCATTTTTAATATATAGCCTGACTATTTTATTACATATGAGGCAATATACAACTGATATTCCATTTACAATTATCTAAATAATAAAATTTTTAAAGACATGATTTTTTAAAAAATTTTAAGAGTTTTGGAATACCTATTTGTTCTGATTATGACATTTTCCTTTTAAAAAAAATTGTTATCTTATTCACCATATCCCGGATGGTGATTCTATCATCGGTAGATGGCAGCACAATAATAGTCATTTATAACTTCTGAATAACATGAATGTGTTGATTTATGCTTATTTGAGCTGAGAAGTTTATTTTATACAATTTAAATTAAAATTTAAAAAAAAAGAAGATTCTTCTTAATAGTTTAAGTTATCGATAATATTTTATGAAGGAAAAAAAGATTAAAAATGTGAATAAGGATGAGAATGATGCTAGCATAATCCCCTTGATCATTGTGTAAAATAAAAGTATTAAATAATTGTGTGAAATAAAAGTATTTTTAATTGAATTTCAGTTACATTTGCGTGCAACTTTATGATATCCATAATAATAAAACTCGGATCCTTTTGCTCATCAATACAAGTCAGTTAGGAAAACAAAACTTAACATCTTTTTTATTTGTCCAGTAAAAGAGGGATTCAAATTTAATTACTCAATGCAATCTTTTTTTTTCTTCTTTCAATAGAAAAATTGTTTTAAAAATAGAAAACAAGCACTGTTAATAAAGCTATAAATCTACCACCGGAATGCAAGTTAACAGCAAGTTAAGAAACCGGCAGTTACGAAACTGACAGTAAAAAAATAATGAAGAATACGCTTTGTGACTCATGGTCAAAGTTTCCAAACCGGGGGTTTCAGAACTGGGAGTGTCACGTTAGGTCAGAGTCAACGGTGAATACGGGGGTTAGAGTGGACATTTTTAGATAATTTTTTATATATGTTTTTTTAGCTTCTGCATTGGTTTTAGCATTTTAATCTCTATGTTAAGTCTATTTACTGATATTATTTTAGCTTTTTTTCACTTTATATTAATAAATACTAACCTTCAATTATTATGGGATGATGTACATACTTAGTTTTCGGTTTATAGATTTTAAGGTGGTTTATAGATTTTAAGGTAATAAACCTAATTAATTCAGGTGTTATAGATAGCAATTTGTAATTTTTGATGTGTACCATAACATGAATTACGTAATTGTGAAGTTCGATTTTTTCCCCCCTAAAGTTTATCTTGTAAAATTATGAATACCTTACAATTCAAAAAATTTTCCCCAATTAATAAAATTAAAAGAATAATTAATGGTAAATAAAAAACACAAGTAAATTTTTTAATTCTGTGCAAAAATTTTCATTTAGCTCAAAAAGATTTTGAAATGGCGAACTACAAAAAAAGTGAAACTGACTTTAAGGGAGCCAAAAGTTTGGCCCCCTTAATATCCTGACCATATTGTTGGGACCATATTTCTCAAATTGCAGCTGTGAAAAAAAGATCTGTTTATTCAGAGAAAGTATGTTTTTGTGCCTGATTTCATAACTTAAAATATTGTTTGCAATAATTAACATATTTTAGGTCACCCCCTCAAACTATGAAGTTGGAGTCCTAAAATGTGAATATCCGTTCATTAGATCAAAAGCTGTTCAGGGTGGTTGGTGTCTTTTTTTGTTGATGCACTGTAATTCTGCTAGTCCTAATACTTATTTGCCTAAAAAAATTTGACCCCTTTCAGACTACTCAAGGTGTTCAAAACATAACTATGCCACCATGAAATCATCTGCAAAAGTACTTTTAGTGACCAGGGAATGAAAGATTTAATTAGTTTTAAGCAAAATGTTTAATTGTAATTTTTCTTGTTAGAAAATTCCTTTGATGGTTTGTCAATTCTGCAAAGAAGGTGCTTTTGCAAGAAATGGTCGATTTGAATGCCTGCTTAACTGTCACCTATGTAATAGCTCTGGTATGTAGAATCTTCCTGTTATTCAAATTTAAGTATAATTCTATATTTCAAATTAATGTACTGTGTACAAGTAATGTAATTGTGAGTTTCTTTGTAAAATTGTTTTGCCAAATTTTTATAACAATTTCTGTGTAATTTTTAAAATTGATAGATGTGCAATACACTTTTTAATTTCAACAGTTTCCTAAATTTAAAAGTTGTAAAAACTTGAGGATTGATTTTTGTTATGTTTTGTAATCTTTTATTGTATTTTTGAAGATGGAAGCAAACTGAGAAGATTGTAATATGCATGTATATATTTTGATATTGGTGCAATATTGTCTTACTTAGGGAATCGATTTTTTAATTTAGATTGCTTTAATCAAAAAACATATTTTAGTTTTTAATAATCATATAAATAGTTTTTGAGTGATAAAAATGTAAAAATATGAGTAGTTATAATTTTTTTTCTTCTTAGGAATTATTAAATCAGTTTAATATTTCTTTCTAGAGTAGAGTTACAATATTATTCGTTTTAAAAATCATATGTTGTGATTCATATTTTTACTGTTTAAAAATCACACATTGTGATTCATAGTTACACTATTTAAACATTACACATAGCAATTCTTCTTCACTCTATTTCAAAGTCGTACATCCGGATTCGTGTTCAGACTATTTGAAAATCTAATATTGCAATTCGTATCCATGATATTTAAAAATTATGAAGGCAAAGTTAGCTAAGCTGACTTAGACTAAAAATTGTTTAATTGGAGAAGGAAATGATGTCCTTTGTTTGCTAGGAAAAGATAATAAAGGATTAAAGCATGTCATTTCAAAAAGTGGAAGGACATAAAAGTTGCTAAAAATCATGTTTTTTTTCTATGAATGAAAGTATAATTATTTCTCCGAAAAAACTTGCCATGATATAGCTAAAAATAAATATTATTTCCCTAAGTTTTTGTGTTCTATTTTGATTTTTGAAATAATAAATGCATTTAGAAAGAGATAGTTAATCATATTTTAATTATTCATTTATTTTCCTCTTATTTATCAAATGTATTTAGAAAGAGATAGCTAATCATATTTTAATTATTCATTTATTTTGCTCTTATCTATCAAGTATCTGTTAGAAATTTTTTTGTTTTAATTTTTCAAGATGCAGACTGTTGAAATGTTTTGCATAATACAAATATTTTATTTTTTTATTGACTAAATTTGTTTGTAAGTTTATGCTGTAAATATATTTTTGTTTATTTACGGAGAGAGCGAATTACTCAAAATCAGCAACTTTAAATTTTATTTTTAGAACATCTAGCCCTGATTGAAGTGTTGTGTATGTATTTTTTAAAAATATAATTTTGGGTTTTTGTGTATGCATTTTTAGATTTTTATTATTTAAAAATTTTTTTGGCTTCTGTAATAAAAACTGGAAAGTTTTATCGCAAGGAATATTTAATTTTTTTGAATGGAGTCAATTTTTTTTTCTCATTCATGTTGTCTAATTATGTAATCATTTAATATTTTTTAATTATTTTGATATCGTATTTTTAAATTTTTTTAAAATTTCTCTTTACACTTTCATTTTCTCTTGTTATGTAATCATTTAATATTTTCTTAATTATTTTGATTTCATATTTTATAATTTTTTTTATTTCTCTTTACACTTTCATTTTGTAAATAAGTGATTCTTATAAATTTGTACATAAGTCATTTCTAATTTATTTATTTATTTTTTGTCTCTTGATCAAAGTGTTTATTTTTTATCAAAATATTTTGTTTATTTTCTTAGGACATCCTTCTTGTTTTGGATTGCTGCCCCAAGCTCTGAAAGTAATTAATGAATCAAAATGGGAGTGTTTTCATTGTAAAATATGTGTTATATGTGGAGAAAAAACAGAAAAAGTAATGTTATTTTTCTCACAAAAGTACTTTCATTAATATTTTCTTTATTGGTTTAATTTTAATTTCACGGATATGCAAATCATTTTAATATGAATGAAATTCTTTATTTTTTATCATTTAACCATTTTAATATTGTAGTGAGTGGAAAAAGCAGCGTGCATAGATGTTCTGATATTCTAGCTAAAAAATATTTTATCTTTATTTTTAGCCTGATTTTTAACTTGTAGTCCTGATATTTCTGATTTTTGTGTGTGCTCAAAACATTAAATTATCTACCAAAAAAAATTATACAGGTTTTATAATAATTGATGTAAAGAATTGAAAGATTCGAATTTATGTTCCAACATCTTTTCATTTCAATAATAATCATAAAAATCCCAAAATTTAATAGTTCAAACTTAAGATTATACGCTAATTTGTTCAGGAGTTAAAACCTTAACCGCAGGATTCATTGGTTAAAATTTTTATAAATTCAGTCAGCTTAAGTAAAAAAAAAAGTAATTGTAATTAAAAAAAAATTATTATCAAATTTTTAAGGTGAATACATTTTAATACAATTGATGAATACATTTTATGCTTATTTATTGTTCATATTTAACACTTAAATAAAACTTGAAGAATGGCATTATGTAGTTTTGCAATTATTGGTTCTTTTCTTTTATTCAATTTTAAATATAATTGATTTCAATCAATAACACAGTAAATCATGTCAGAAAATTTTTAAAAGGGGAATTGTCAGATTATTCTTTAATTTTGGCACTAATATTTAGCCTGTTTTTAATTTGTGATTATTAAAACCCTACTTTAAAATTATTTGATAAATTGATATAAACTCATATCAGTATTAATTAAATATTGATATGAGAGGAATAAAGAAAGTGATGCTGTTTTATGGATCTTATATTTTATTTATTTTTGAGACAGTACTATAAAAATTTTCTATATATTTTTTTCAAACTATTGAGTTGTAAAATACTCCATTAATAAAATTATACTTAAAATTTAACACTTTTTGTTCTAAAAGTGATTCTGAAATTAAGAACAGAATATTTATTATTCATTTGTCTTTACTATAGTTCGGTTTGGTAAATAATATTTTTAAGTTTGGTATAACTGTACTGTTAAATTTTTTTTTTTTTTTTTTTGAGGAATATTGTCTTGATTTTTTTCTCTGGCACACCTCAAGATGTGTGAATGTCCTAATTGACATTGCAATCAATTTGAATAAATTAGATAAAATGTTCAAGAGTTTACAATAAGAAATAATAGTTAATACTTCGTCAAAATGTTTCCTAATACCAATAACCTGCATTAGAATCGTGAAGTATCATGTTAAAATGTTTGTGAAATCTATACAAAGTTTTGTATTCAAAGTAATTGAGAAAAAAGTTTATTATTATGGTCTTATTTTTACTAATACTTATTTTTCAAAACTGACCCATTTCTATACCTTATTATTTTTTTTAAAGTAACAGTTCACATTAAAATAATAGTGTTTTTTCTAATTATTGATATTTTGTTTCATTAATCTAATTTAATTAAAATGAGGCAATCTGAAATTTATTTGTATTTACAATTTTCTTCTGCTGAACAATCTGTTTTCTTAAAGGGTAAGTGACAAGCATTTGGTAAGTATCCATAAAGCTTTAGGGCCCTAAATTTGATTGTCTTCAATCCTAGAGTCATTGTCCTTTGGTTTATTTAAATATTTTTTGTAGTTTTTTAAATTATTTCTTTAAACTAATTTTTTTTACATTTCACATTTTTAGAAACGTATGCTGTGCTGCAATTTGTGTGACAAAATATACCATGCCACTTGTACTACTCCATGTTTTCCAAGGCCTGCAAGAGGTTTGTGAAAACTTCTCAACTTAATATATCAGTTTAAATTATATATTTTGGTAGTTTGTGTTTTATTTGAGGTTTCTCATAAACGGCTGCTTTAATGATACATTTTTTAATAATTAGTATGTTAATCATTCAACTACCATGTAGTTTTAGTTTAGTTGGATTATCATGGATATTTTAAAAAGAAAATGAATAATATTTTTAAAAATAGTCTTTATTGAAAGAAGTTGTACTATCTAAGTTGTTTCACACTGTTCTCCCTAAGTGACACTGATCTGTTAAGAAGAAAATTTAAATCAGAAAACTTAAATCTGAAAATCTAAGGAATTCAGAAAACTTAAATTAGAAGATACTTTTTATTCAGCAGGAAAGCTGTTTATATAGCTATGCAGACAACATGAATGAAATTTGACACTAATCTTTTGCAGATTGTCTTTATTCCAGACAATCACTGATAGTAGTAAGTTTTCGTATATAATCATGTCAAAACTACTGGCTGTTAACTTATACAAGCAACAGCAGATAGTATCAGTTCTTTGTTACAGGCAATCACATTCATTGAACAGTCAACATTGTTTGATGAATCATACATGCAACAAGTTCACTGGCTGTTTTGACTCTTCCTTTCATTGCCATAGCGGACATCTTATTAGGAAACATAAATTTCAAGTCATGTTTGAATTACTAATTTGAATTGTTTTAAAATTGCAAATTACCATATAAACAATTATTGCAACCTTTGTTTTTGCCATCTAGTGACATGTCACACAATAAACTGCTAATGAAACATAATTTGGCTAATAACATCTGTGAGTTAGATCAGTCCTCAAATGTTTACTAAATTACAAATGCTTCACTGACTAGAATAGAGGGTCAAGATATTGTTAGACAAGTCTAGATATTAGTTTTAAATAATTCAAAATATATTCTAATTAAAGTAAATTATTTTTGTGAAAGAGATTCAAAGTTATTTTATAAAACAATTTAGTTTTAGAATATTATTTACTGATTAAAAAGATCTGTATGCTCATTTGGCTTTGGAAGGAAGTTCATTTGACCTTTCCTTTTGTTTATTTGTGAATTATTAAATTAAGACTAAGCAAAATATTTTTAATTAAAGTCTGTTGTTAAATTCTTTATCACATTTTATGATATATTGGTACTACTTAGGGTATAAGGTGGCTTTTGCATAGTTTGTCAAGGGAAATTTGACAGTTATAGTGATATTTTCATAAAAAAATATAAGTAGTTAATGCTATTTAAATTTATTTATATTTGTCATTGCCGTTACTTTTTCTGTTTAGTTATGGGTTGTTTCTCTATGCAGATCTCGGAATTTATTTTGGTCAGGGGACACTAAAGTAGGATTTAATCCTCATAAAATAACTATCAGTGGAAACTTCTGGATAGGCAATCAATGTACAGGGATTTTATACTGTACCGATTTTTTGATTTTCAATTTCATGTTTTGGTCTGTGCTATTGTCACAAAATAGCTTATTTCATTATAATTGTAAACTTTCTTTAAATTCTAATTTTTCATATAAATTAAGTTTCTCAAGTTTTTTTAACGAAAGTTCTAATAGAAACACGTATTTTGACCTACGAAAATGTGTACAGACTTGTAATATCTTCTAGTCACTGGTTCACATACCTATGACTAGGACTGGGCGAAATAGGAAATTTTATATCGTGATGCATCGTCAGTTTTGCATCACGATATGCCGATGTATCGCGATATAGTATTTTTGAATTTCATTTACTTGTAAGGCACAGAAAGTCGAATTTCTATCAAAACTTCATTCTCAGATTGATTTAAATCAATTTATAAATTTGAAGATATATATGAAGATATAAAAGAAATCGCAAACCTTACTAATTTTTTTGAATAAACAAAGTCGACTGACTTATGTCCAAATCCAAAAGAGGAAAAATAAGTTTTGTTATAATTTTATTTATAAAAATAAAAACAACTAAAGATTTATAAATTTAAAATATAAGTAGTTTTTTCTAAAAAGTTTTTAATAAATTAAAATAAGGTATAAAGTAGCCTAACAAATTTAATTACTTTGTAATTTAATTCTTTATGGGCACCTTAAATTAGATTTCCGATTGTAATAAATTCAATAATGTAAAAAATTACTTAAACATATAATATCAAAATTAATTTTCACATTTAAAAATAAGTTTTGTTTAAAAAAAAATCACCTAATTAATTAAGAAACACTTCTTCATATATTCTTTTCAATAATAGATTACGTTCAGAACAAGGTAACGACGGTGATCACAAAGTCAGTCGCACTGAAAATAATCTACAAGAAACGATATCAAGTCGCGACAAAGAAAAAGGAAAAAAACTAATAAGAGGTGCGAAAACGAACATGCGAGATCAAGATATATGTTCTCAAAACTGATTCTACCGCTCATCAATCAAGGCCGTTTCAACCTAACGAAACGAACATCGTCTTTCACAGCGCACGTTGGCATCGGAACGTTAGAGAAGATCCTTGTATCGCTATATCGTTTTGCGTTCATATTCCTTACTCGACGGCTTAAATCAGATTTCTGATGCATCCCTGGAACGAAAGTCGCTGTCTCGGCCTGCCGATATAGGTGTTAAATCGATATGTCGCGATATATCGATTTATAGCCCAGTCCTACCTATGACTCAATTTTTTTAATTATGCCAACAGAGTGCGTAGAGTTTTTAAAAGTGCTTAAATGTGCTTATTTTTGATTTATGTTTTTTATAAGCCCTTAGAGGTGCTTTTTTGTTTCAAGTTTGTAAAACGTGCTCAATTTGTAATCTTTTT
Source organism: Parasteatoda lunata (assembly GCA_949128135.1). NCBI lineage: Eukaryota > Metazoa > Arthropoda > Arachnida > Araneae > Theridiidae > Parasteatoda > Parasteatoda lunata. The sequence continues at coordinate 55,551,045 of OX421979.1, read as the reverse complement.
TTTTTAAAGGAGATTTTTTCTATGCCTTGTAGATTGTCAATCTAAATTACAAAAAATTCATGATTTTCAAAATTTTCTCTGAAATATTTATCAGAAACTTGTTATTTTATCATGATTATGTAAAGTTTTTGAAAATGTTTTTGAATTTGATTGATTTATGTTTATAAATTAAGAACTTTAAACGATATAACAAAATAATTTTTACTACTGCCCAGGTTAACTGGGATTTTTTTTCGGAAAGTGATTAAAATTATTCATTGAGTGCTTAAAAGGTGCTTATTTTTTTTTGAACCTGACCATGTTATGGTTACACAAATTCAAATATATGATATTAATAAAACTATTGTTAAAAATATTATATAAACACTTTTTATTGATTATTAAACACTTATTGTACATTTATTTTCGTGAATTAATAATTTTCTTTTGCCTTCTTTCTTTTCATTTCCTTAGTTCTTTTATATTTTCACATTTGAAATTTGTATATCATTCTATGATATTTTATGTTTTTTTATAGGTACTTGGAGTTGTGATAATTGTAAAAAGAAGTCTGTGGCCAAAAAGGAGAAAAATCATATAAATAGAGTGGCAAACAGCGTCAAAGAGAGATATAAAAAGCACAATTTTAAATTTAGTGCTGTACGGAAGATCAAAAAGTGAGTATTTAATTTTACAATTTAGATAATTTTTTTAAAATTGTTTATGAAGTAATAAGAGATGGTTTGTCATTGTCATGGTCATATTAATTTTAGTAAATTTAAAAGATTGCTTATTGTACTATTGTTTCATTCTAAAATAACATTTATATTAATAATAGAAATAAATTAATCAAAGCAGTATTTAATGTCTTTAATAGTTTATCTGTTTTAAACTTTTTAAAATTTGAAATATATATCATTTTTGAGAATTATACTTTTATAGAATCTATAAGTAGTGGAAAGAACTGTTGAATGCCTAACATTCAACAATTAATGAGTATTGACTACTGTTAGTATATTGTTTCTTACATTCTTTAGTCACACATATATTATTGCAATAATTATACTGCTGTTTCTTGATTCAGTGTATTCGCGCACCTGGAAAGTCACGAATTTCGATATTGAAAAAAAATTGTCATGATTTTAACAAATTTTTAAAAAATATTATGGAAAGTCATGGATTTAGGACGACGAAAATTTTTATTTTTAAAATGAAATCCCCCCCTCCCCAATTTCATAGTGTTCGGATTATCTGAATTTGTAACAAAATCCCCACTCAGAGTTATAGTTTATTAAAATATAAAAGTTTTTATCATGTTCTTTAAAAATTATGAGTTCTTTCAAAAAATGAAAGAAAAAAAATCATTTCTAGAGTGAAGTATCTTTTAACTTCTGTGAATTTTTATTTTTCTTATTTTATCAATTTAGAATTCTAGCTGAAGCATGCCAGTCGTTGGCAATTTTTTTTTCCGAAATGAGAAAAGAAAAATCAGGAGTATTTCTTTCCTTTCTGATGAATAAGAAAATTATCTTTAAAATATAATTCTGCAGAAAAGAAAAGAAATAATTTGCTTAGCTATTATTTTTTCAGCTATTTTATTGCTTCAACTCTTTCTTTACTCTGTTTTTTAAATTTAAAATCAATAAATATAAATATGAAGATGCAGAGTATAACAGTTTTGGTTATACCTATTATTTGAATTAATGCTATTATGGTGCTTTTTAAATTTATTATTCTGTTTTTGTCGGAGAAAATAGTAACTTCGTTAAGTCATGAAAAGTTCTTGGAATTAGTCATTGAAAGTCATGAATTTGAAAATCTGAAATGTAGCAGATACCCTGTTGATTCTTTTTCTGAAGCTAATTTTTAACTGCTTGACACTGTTATTTTTATTATTAAATTTTTTTAAAACTTTAAAATAACATTTTTGACGATTCATTTAAATTATAAGAAATCATTGGTTGAAATCTCTTATAAACTTTTTATTTATCTGTTGATGTGACTAAAAAATTTGGCAGCAGTTAAATTATTTTATCAAAAGACAAATATTGTAAAATTGTTCCAAAATAATTTGTTATAAATTTGAATGTGTGAATTTAATGCTTTACTTTTTATTTCAGCCAAACATATTCCGTCATAAAAAAGAAATCCACACATTCCAAAAAAGAATCGCAGTGCTCTAGTGACTCAAGTAGCAGTGAAGGTAAATATTTATTTTTGCATGTCTCCAAAAGCATTTTTTCATTCAATTATTTTTTATTTTTATTTTTTTAATAAAAAGAATATTGTTTCACCTTTTAACATTACATTTCTATATCAATTTGGAAGTATTTCAATTTTACTTCTCTCCAATTATAATTGTAATTCTTAATCACAATATTAATAATTATAATTTTATAATTACTGACATAAATTATAATAATAATAAGTTTGGTAAAAATAATGAAATGTTTTTTGTTGCCATGCACATAGCATTGAATTCAGTGAAAAAAAAGTTCCCTGTTGCTTATATGGTAGCTTGGTTAGTTCAGAATTGAAGATTGAGGTGTAAAAAATTGATTCTAAAAAGAAAAAAATATATAAAATCTTTTCTGTTTTGTATATTTCTAACACTGTTTTTTACTAAAGGAATTTTTTGTTTTCAGTCTTACAAAATTTCCTTTATATATATTCCTTTATATTATATATCCTTCATATATATTTTCAGTTATGTATATTACGCTTATCTTAGTCTTTCAGTCTAAGATCAGCGTAATATACATAAATTTATAAAAATACACTATTACATTATATTATAGAATATTACATAAATATATAAAAAACTTTCATGGCTTGTGTATATAGCTAGTTAAGTATATTTAGTATATAGAGTAAATTAAGTAGATTAGTTCTTTGTGGACATGTACATGTTTTCAATTATTTCTTGAGTATCAAGTTAAAAATGACTTAATATGTTATATGAAGTGATTTTAAATATATTATTGTTACAATATTTTCAAGAAATACTGTACCTAATATAGACATTAGAAAATATAAACTTATATTTTATGCATATAGCATCTGATTTAACTATAATTTTAAAGTATTGTTTAATTAATTGTCTCCATTTGTTAATTAATCTTTTAATTGTTTAAGTCGAATTGTCCCACAATAGCCAGTTTTCAGCCAAGTTGTGTATAAATGTAGTTATTTTTTATGCAAATCAATGATTATTTTTTAATTCAGTTATTTTTCTGCCATTTTGATGATTGTGGATTTTTAAAAAAAAAAAAAAAAATTGGTAACTTTTCTCTATTTTGTGAACACAAAACATTTGTTAAACCTTATTTTCAAACTTTATGAATGCAAGGTAATTAATTTGGAAGGAAACTGAAGATTTGTTATTTTCTTACTTTGGAAATTGAAGATAACTTAAAGTTTCAAGGAGTTTTGATACATTAAACATCATACAATGTACAGGATTGGTGAAAAGGATGGGCCCAGAGCGGTGTGCAGATCAAGACTCAGATTTAATTTTTACTAAATTATTGATATTTTTTAAAAAAAAATTTCTTTATAGGTTTTTATTTTTAAATATATATTCTTAGAATAACTTGCTTTATGGTTAAAAATTCTCTATGTAAAAGTCTATGTTTTTGTGTCTGATTTCATGTTAAAAATATCAGCTGCACTAATTGTTATAATCAGCATGTTTGAGGTCACCCCTTCAAACTATTAAGATTCAGTCCTAGTACATTGAAATTCAATCATTAAAATCAAAAGTTAATCAAAATAATAGTTTGTTTTTTTGCTTTATCCCCCCCCCACGCACTGTATATTTGAACCTGTGTGCCAAATGCAATTGAATTTGTTGATATAAGCCTTAATATTTTATGCGGAAAATAAAATAAATTAATTTTATTGTTTTAAAAAAATAAATTTTAACGTTTATACATATTTATTTGTATGTCACTAAAGATTATGCTCATTAAAAATATTAATTATAGTAAATATTTATTCTAGAATACTTGAGGTGATAATTCTCATTAATTAAATTAGCGGCTTCTTTTTTTAATCTTGAAATTGTTAATGGTTATTTATCACCTTCGTATTTTTCTTAAAACAACATTTACATAGTTTTTTTTAAAATTTATATATTTATTTTTAAAAAAAAATTTTGGTGGAAATATTGTAATTTTAAATATAAGAATCAATTTTCTATAGCGTTATGACTGTTTGAAATAATAAATCTTCTCAAACATAATTGTATTTTTATTCTATAATAAATTAAAAAAAATATTTATTGATAAATTTATAATTATTTATCAATTTTATAAATAATATTTATAAAGTGGAATGATTAAAGGTGCTTAGATATTAGTATGGCTTGTTTTTACTTGAAATAGGACTTCATTGAAGAAGAAACTACTCACATGCATATTTCTAAATCAACTTTTTAGTATTAATTCTTTTAATATATACCCTTATAACTGAAGCATTTTATTAAAAGAAAAGAAAGAATTTTTTTTTGGCATAACTGGAAATTTTTAGAAAAATTGGCCCACAACTGAATGGGATGCATGTCTAGCAGCAAAATATAGACTTGTATTAATAATTTTTCAATGTTTTTCCCAAGTTTCTTTATTTACTCTTTTTTTTTTTTATTTTTTTTAAATGTATGAAAAAATTGTAAATCTTATTTTCTGAACTTAATTTTACAATTCGATTTCAATGAAATCATTAAAAATGGAATACGGATTAGTTTTGTAGATAACCTTTAACAATCCGAAAAAGAAACCAACCCAGGTTTGCAAAAATTGCTTGGTCCTACTTTGGCAAACATGTCAAATTTATACAATTATATCAATACTTAGATTATAATAAAATATTTTTTATTTTTTTTATTTATTGATTTTTTTTAAGAAATGTAAATAATTGGCACTGTTACTGGTGGTATGTGTATGTTCGATTATAAACCATCATAATATTTTTATGGTCCATAATTTTTCAAAAAAGACCTTAATTTTTTAAATAATAAGTCCTTAAGTTTTGCTTTGTTAAAAGAGTGGGAACCCTGTATTGCCAAATCAAATTTTCTTATTAATAAATACCACCTTTCATACAATACTATTTTTTATTTTTGTCATTTTACACCTTTATTCATTATTAGCCTGGGACAGGCATTTGACCTTGGATAAAGCACAGCATAGGATACCGTAAATATTTTATGTAATGTAGCACAGCATAGGAGTAAATATTTTCTTTCTGTTTTTGTATCTCTATCTGTAAAGAATTCAGTTTTACATTTCCGATTAAAAATCAAGACAAATTAAGTGATATTAATTTAATTATTTATTCTATCAAAAAATAAATTTATTAAAGGGGCAATGAAGAAATATTTATAAAAAAAATTTATAAAAACTTGTAGGTAATTTTAAAAAGTGCCTAATTATTCTTTTACCTTTCTTCCATATTAAAATTTCATTTTTTTTTAAAATAAAAGAATCTAATTATGCTCTTGCTAAACTCTAACATATGCCTGGCTTTTAAGTTGAAATTAATGATGCAACCAATAGTGATTTGGCCGAATAGCCAAATACTGAATATTGAGCCAAAAACCGAATATTTGGCTGCCAAATGGCAATTTTTTTCTTTAAAAAAAATCATTATTAAATATTTTCGATATATAAATAAGTTAAGTCATTATTGAAAATAATCAAAACTCTATTATTTTTAATAATGTAAACAAAAAACTAATAGCTATGAAAAAGATAATGTATTTAAGAAAAAAAGTTAAGTCGAAAAAAAGTGAAATAGAAAAAAAATCCTTCTAGTTCTTGAAACAGAACTTAATGTTATAATTTCGATGAACACAGATCTTTAATAGAACCATCTAAATTATTTTAAAATTATTTTCAATAGACAAGAATTAAGAAAAACTAGACTTCTCTATGTCAAAAGTAGTTAAGTTTGAAAAGTGAAATTCGAAATGTTTTCCTGTTTAAAAACAGTTATCGTCAAAGTTGGAACTGCTACTTTATAATTCCCCTTTTCCTCAGCAGACGGAATTATTCCTGAATCAGTATTGTAACAAAAATTTTCCTAAATAACCCCACCCGTTTTAAAGAATTGTTTTTATTTTTGTAATGCATTTTTTTTCCATCATAAGTCTATAGCAGGCACTTGACCCTAAGTTCATGTACAACAAGAGTTACACACATAGGGTACTGAAGAAAAGCAAATTTTTTAAAGAAATGAAACCTTACTTTTACATAATGTTTTCTTTCTTCTTTTTCTCTATAAAAGTATCTAACCATACACTTGCTGAACTCCTAAGTATGCCTGATATAAAAGTTAAATACTGCTGTGAGTATTTTGTTATGGCTGATATTTTAGAAAATATTGTAAATATATTGTCTGTTAAGGATTAGCGATTGTTTTGTTACTAAATTGATCTGTGATTATTGAAGTTACTTAAAAGTACGTTATTATTATTTTTTTTACAGGCTTTTTCTTATAATAGCAAAGATTTTATTAAAGTATATTTTTCATTTTTTAAGAGAAGAGGCTAAGCAACTCTATTTTTTCCCTCAATGCCTCTAATTTTGCTTAATTTTTGGTTAAAATAAAAATTTTCACAAATTGTTTTCCTTGTCTGAAAATATGAAATAATAAAATATGAAGTATTATGCTCTATTTTAAGATCACAGACAATTCTTTTAATGATTGTTTTATTTTAATAAGTAGTAAACATAGTTAATAAATCTTAAGGTTGTTCACTAATTTATGTTTGCATAGAATTTGGGTATACACTTAAGGACTTAGTTGTTTTAGAATGCTTGTAGCGTCGTTTTAATTTAATTTAATGATGATAGCTTAATACTTCTAAAAAACTCAAATATACAATAGCTTGAATTTAGAGGACATCCTTAAATTACTCCTCGTTTAAACCTATAATCTTGTTTCAGCCTTTTGGTGAAAAAGAAGCTCAGCATTTTTGCTATCAAAATTGTTTTCTTAATATGACTGATCGCTAAATGATATTAAAGATAGACTCATTAACATTTTTAAGTAGCAATTTTTTTCTCTTATGTGTCAAATTGCAGTGAAAGCATTGTTTTAAATTTCTTGTATACTTTATTTAATTTGTTACATAATTGAAAGTATTTTGAAAGTTATTTTTGACTTTGTTAGTTTTTTTATTTTTAAATTTTGATCCAGTGTTCAAATTTTTCGATTATGATGTATATCACATTAAGTTTTCTTAACTTTTGTTTATTTTTGCATGCATTTTTTCTTTTTGTAGATCATATTAAATTTAGTTTAAAAGTAATTTATTGTTGTATGAAAATAACTATAATTAACAGTTTTCTTTATTTTTTAAAACTTATTTCTATCTATCTTTATGTCGCGGAATCTTTTTCCAAAGTCATGAAAAGACAGGTTCTAAGATTTGTTACAGTTACTTAGTCAGCATGCATGAAAATGCATACTTTTTTTTATTCAACTTGTCATTTCTGATTAACTTGTTCTTACCTTAATTTTTTATTTGGAAATGTTGATTGTTAGTTGCCCATGTTTTTTTTTCTTTTTTTATGTTGTGGAGAAATATGCCTCGAAAACAAAACTTTCAAATTGACGGGTTACACTTTTTTTTTTGTCCTTTGTTTCTTTTTCTTAAAAATTATCTAGTAAATATGTATTGGACCAAAAAATTTCTTCATTTTTTTTTGTAAAATGTCATGACTTTTATTTTGAACCACTAAGAAACATGTGTACGTCAAATTGAAAAATGAGATACCCTCGCTGAGCTACTGAAATTTTCTGATAATCACAAACTGAATTTCAATATATCAAAGTCTATTTCTAGCTTCTTCACAACTAATTGACTTGTTTACAACTATATGCCTTATGAAAAACATCCCAAATATCTGGGTAAAAACTTTGGATCCTGATGTTTACAACAACAAATATATTAATTTTCTGGTAAATAAATGCAGAAATAGGCTGAATTTGTTGAAATATATTTTAGGAAGAGTGGTGTGCTCACTCCTATATCAGGGTGGCCAACCACCTGGAAAACCTTGAAAACCTGGAATTATCAGGGAAATTTTTTTATACTGGAAAAAACCTTGAAAAATCAGGGAAATTTGGATAAAAACGTGGAAAAATCAGGGAATTTTAAAGAAAAGCTGGAAATTTTTTCTTCAATTTTTTTTATTTCCCTAATTGAAATTATTTATTACTTTTCTTAATTTAAATTATTTTACTATCCCACTTTTTTAGACGGAAAAGTATCTCCAAACAGTTGAAATATCAACTTTGCGATGCTTTGCTTGCATTAAATTTTGCTTCATTATAACCCTGCTAAACTAAAATGCCACGTAAAACTCTCCCATGGTTGCTAAACGAATCGAGAAATCTTTGACTTCTAGAAGACTATGGGATTGTGCTGTTTAGGAAAGGTGAAGATGCACAAAAAAGAAAAAAAAAAAAAAATGCACATAGAGATTGCTAAATAAATATTTTTGTCATACGATCGCCAAATAACAACCTTGGTCAGCATTGCTTACATCCTTTTCCAAAAAGTAGTGAAATAGTATTGTCGGATACCACGGAGGCGGAGCCAAGTGCCAACTCCTGGTGAACGGACTGTACTTTCTAACGTTGTCTATTGTTTTATTACGACAACTAGCCAGTTTTAAATGATAAAAGAAACTATTATAGAGTTAGCAAGTACAAATTAAAATTCAAATTTGTTATTTTAAGTTTGTTACAAAATATATATTTTATTATAATAAGTTTGATACAAAATTGCAAATAAATAAAAAATTTATGAAAAATAATTAAGTAAAAAAAAATTAAAGCATTAGATAATGATTTTAATTCTGAAATCCGAAAACTATATTTTATAAGTTAAATATATTATTTTCTCTATATGTTTAAATTTTTTAAAAATTAATGTTTTACCAAAACATTAAAAAGAAAAAACAAAGTCTTTCCAAATTGTTAAAATAAATTTAGTCTACATATTTTTCAAGATGATATGTTAAAAAAATAACATTTTAAATAAAATACTTTAAAATATTGACCTTTTTCTTGTTCTCTACACTTTATGAGAAGAAAAAAAAACAAAAAAAAAACACGCTAACCTGGAAATTTCAAGATTTTTACCTGGAAAACCTGGAAAAATCAGGGAAATTTGAAACCTGATTAGAGTGGCCACCCTGTATATTTTTAGACATATGTTTATTTTTAGACTTCTCTGATCAGACGAGTCTTGGAGAATGATTCACAAATTTATTTCTATGCATCAGCCACTAATTTAGAAAAACTAGAAGGAGTTCAATCAAATGCTGCTTGTTTAAACCCTGGCACATAGCTGCCCTACTGATCTAGTGTTATTTGAATGTGATATCCAACTTTTGAAACTGTAAAGAACCAATGATACTAAATACTGTAACAAGCTTGGTGGACCTTTTGAAACAAGATGTTGATTAGCACTCCTTGGGATCAATCTTTAACCCTCTTTAGGACCATCCTGAAGTACATTTTAGGCCTGAACTTGAAACACATTTTAACAGAAGTAATGATTTGACTGATTTTCTACTTTTGAGGTCATAAACCAAATCTCAGATACAGTTAATCAAATTCGTTCTGGTGGCAGCAACGATGTGTAACTCTTTTGGTCATGGTGACTTCATTAAAGCCTCGGATTTTTAAAATTAGTTTAGATTATTTAAGATTAGAAACCTGGATTTCTGCTCTGTTTTTAAATCTGAGCTAATTGTTTTTAGATCTGAGCAGATTTAAAAGCATAGAGTGCCATAAGCATGGCACTCTATGCTTTTAAATCTGTAATACCGTCCACAGATACTTGGATTCTATCAGATAGTCGAAGTGCAATTCAGCATCTAAGTAAATGTACTAAAGCATACCTGCAAAATCTTTTAACGAAGACTCCTATATTTTATGACTATCTCCTGTTTACCCGTATATTTTCAAATTTCTCCGTATTTGTTAAAGAAATTATTTAAAAAAATAAATAAAATATTGGCGATAAAATATCCTCTGATGACAAAAGTACTTCTCTTATTCCTCTACAGATGGTGCTATTGCCAGTTCTGGAGTACGTTGAGTGTTTATAGTTTGATTAATTATAAATAATGGTTTAAAAAACTTTTGATTAAGATTTTTGTAATTTTTTTTTTTTTTTTTTTTTTTTTTTTTTGCTAAATGTAAGTGCTTTATATTTCCAATTTTGAGTTCATCTTTTTGACTTACATGATTGAGCATGATGTATCAAAACTTTACTTGTAGCCTAAAAAATGTCGTTAGTAAAATCTTGGGTATTTTATTTCTCCTATGTTGGCGATATGGTAAAGTACTGATTCGCTGATTTCTGGGGGTACTGATCCAGGAGTTTCCTTGTCTTCTGGATTGGTTCAAAATTACAAGGATACGAAGTTGAACATCAGTAATCGTAAACCCAAAAAATTGGTTCGGCTGTTTAACAACGGATATGAAATAAAATGAATATTGTTGCACATTGGCCTCCACATCAATGAAATTGTTGATCCACGGAAGGGGCCTCTAATGTGCCATTATGTGACTTTGGCCTTTTCTTGAGGTCCTCCATAGTAAAAATCTCAAATTGACAGCTTTGGATTGTTTCTCTGAAGCACCCTTGGTATAATTTCAGACTTCGGGTGCAGGTGGTGTCCTTACCATTAAAGGTGATAAAATTGTTCAGTCCACCAAGTGGTCAGCGTGAATGCCTCACATTTGTGCTGGGACAGAAAGTCTTTTAGGTGTGTGCCAACTGCAACTCAAAACAAGCCTGTTCCAAACACTTTTTGAATTGTGCAGGTCTCTATTGAAACTACATACTCTTGTCTTCATCTTGTATCTTGTCCTCATCATCATCAAGTTAATAAGTGTGCTGACAATAAAATATATCAACAAAATTGTTTTGAAAATTCACTATGTCAACAGCAAGCAGGTATGTATAGCCGAATTAACATCGACTGAAAGTAGTCTCCTTGCACTATACTGCTGTGTCATTTGATGATTTCCGTAAAATTTTCCCAGAAGTTGTACCTATTTTTTTCCTTTATTTATTACCCAACTTAGTTATTTGTTAGCAGAAGCTTTACACCTGTTAACAGTAGATTCTGTTTATTATTCACTTATTCTGACGAGACAAGACTGGTAGAAAAGTACTCCAAGTTAGGATAAATTATTGGTCTGACAAGAAAAACTAATAGTTTTCTGTCAATTTTTTTTAAGGACTATGCAAATATTTGCATAATTTTAAAGTTTATTTTAAATGCATAAATACAAATTTTGAATGAAATTTGTCAAACAGCTTGCAGAAAGTCAAATTTTAAACATACGTCTTTTTAAAATGGGATAACACACATGCTATTAGTCCGATTACTTTCAAATTTTGTATTTTGTCGATTAAAATAATCTACAAACGATGTGATAATTTGAATGTTTTACACTTCGTTTTTTAGTCTGCTACTAATTATATAAAATAATAAAGGTTTTAAAAGTTATTTTTTCACATGAAATTGTTTTTGAATAAATGAATTTTGTAATTGTGTGCAATTCGAGTCACTTATAATGTACTCGACATCTAGCGAAATACGCTAAAAGGAAATTGACATTATGGGCTCCTAGCTTCGACTGCTCTCCTGCTTAACTATTGGGGCCATATTTTTCAGATTGTGGCTTCTATTTTTAGAATCTTTAATCCAAATCTTTCGGTTAGGGAAGGGGAAGGTATGCTTATTCAGAAAAAAGTATGTTTTTATGTCCGTTTTCATTATATCGTCTGCTCTATTTGATTAGCATATTTAAGGTTAGGTCCTCAAACCACTAAACTTTAGTCTAAGTGCGTGAAAATCTGATCATTAGATCAGAAGTTACTCAGCGTGTTCACTTTTTTTTTTCACTGTATATTCATAAAGCGATTTTTATCATAAGAATGCAAAGCACTAAGACGGAAGGCATTTAAGTAGTATAAGTATAATATCTACATACAGCAATAGCGTAATGGGTATTCACTATAACCAAGATTGGATGCAATATTGCAGTCTACTTCATGATTACTTAGAAATTGTCAGAGAATGAATTTTCCATAAACATAAATTTTAAGTTCTTAATGTTTCATTTTAAATTTATTTTTTAAAAAAATAATTTCATTTTTATTTCTAAACATTAATTCAACATTCTATTCATCATAATAATCAAACATTGCTATTACCTGTTAGTCGAACTTTTTTACGATTGTGTAGTTTCACCAACGATCGAAAAAAATATTTTTTTTTATTAATGTTAATACATAATTTAAATATTTTAAAATTTTAATATTAAATATTTAATAGAGTATGTTGAATCGTACCCTTGCCATATCTGTGTGATAAAATGGATCGACTAGAAATTTATTTTTAATAAATAAAAGTGTAGTCAAGAATAGGTCAAACGTCTGATGTCTTCTACGCGTTAACTTTTGAATTAATGTTTTTTTTGGAACATCTTTTAATCTACTTTTCGCTACAACCTGTGTATTTTTTTCATTAATAATGAATAGTATTAGTTTATTTTCACATCATATTTTGTTTAATGAGTGTGGTGGTATTTATTAAATATGGAAAAACATCGATTTAGATGACCTAAATGCTATTTAAAAAAAAAAAAATCCCCCTTTTTTTTTGTAATTCGTAAAAAATTCTATCTAACAAAATTAGAAAACAAATGCGTCCTCTCGTTGTTATTGTTTTGGTTTAGAATGTCAGTCAATATATATTTTACCTTGTGTTTTCTAATCCTATGATTTATTTAGTACCTGTTTTTTTTTTTTTTTTTTTTTTTTTGGTTTTGAAGGTGTTCCAAAGCAGAAATCGGGAAGAACAGGGAAAAAAGGTAGCCAGTTTTATCGATCTGGAAATGTTAGGGAATTTTATTGTAGGGGTATTATAGGGTAAAATTTCGTGTTTATTTATTTATTTATTTATTTAAGATTGGCAGATAATTGGCACTATCGCTGGGGGGAATGTATATCTGATAATAAGCAATTAATACTATTTTTAAGATTCTTAATTTTTTTTTTCAGTCTTTAGTTTTTGCTTTAATAAAAGTATAGGAACCCTGAATTAAAATATTAAAAAAGTAAGGGAAATTAATTATTTTGACCTATATGTCAAATATATTGGTCTTGTTATATTTTTAAAAATTTGTTTATTTTTAACTCTTATTGCAAGTAAGAGTGTTTTTTTTTATATATATAAAATCCAAAAGTAACTAAAAAATTAATCGTGTTTTTATTTTTTGCAATGGTTAGAAGTATTAAGGAAATTTGATGAAATCAGTCTGGAAAAGTCATAAAAGAATTTGCCGATTGTTTGTCGCTACTTACTTTGTGTCATCTAAAATCTATTATTGAAAAAGCTGCAATCAAGATTGCTGTATTTTTATACAACTCTCACGAGGTGTATGGAAAATTAATAAGATGGAAAATGTCGATGCTTCGGGCACTCGAAAATATGCGCTCATACAAAAGACTCACTTGATGGGAATTAGGAAAAGAAAGCAGATTTGAAAAATAAAACGCTATGTTGCCTGCATTAGCAAGTGCTATGGAGAGTGAGGTAAAAGAACTCATACCGCTCATTAGAAAAGTAGCATTCGTACAAATGAAACAAGATTACAGGAATACGTATCATCTATTATTTTTCTTGCATGCTAAGCGTACGAAAAGTCACCAGACAGCTTTCAGTTAATAAGCTAGCAAAAGAGAAGAAATAAACGTTTTCCATTCTTTAATAAATGCTGTGTGGGAAAAAAAAATGTGTTATGGTTATTATTTGAGTAAGACGGGAAAGCTTGAGTTATATTTTAATTTATTATTGTGCACGTAATTTTCTGCTAATTTCAAATTTAATTTCAGTTGTATGTATTTCGCAATTTTCAATAATGATAAAGAACTTACGATATTGTGATTGCATCTTATAAATTGAAAAGCTTAGTGAAAGTAGAGTACTAAGTGAAATTTTTTTATTAATTAATTTTATTAAATTTTTTAAAAAAAATATCTCACGTTTCGTTTTAAAAATGATTAGGGATTCAATTAAATATTTAATTACCTTGAATGTGGGCGAACAGGACTGAATCGAATCAATTGTTAAATACATTAAACTGTCAAAGCGAACTATCAGATATTTTATTTGCTTATCAGTTACGTTTTGTGATCTTTTTTTTTTCGCGATACTCTTAAGTGTGGAGAAAGGCACACATTTTATTTTGTTCAGTATAAAATAATTTAAATATTATAGTACATTTGCGAACCTGCGTATTTACAACCAAGCCCTATTCCCTCAAAAATAATGAGCCCTCTGACGCTTCAAAGCTGAGGAGTAGGGGAAGCGTTCATTCGCCATTTAATAAGCGAAAAACATATGCTTTTTTATTATTCGTCACCATCTGTCCGTAACCAGGTGCAATCGAATGGCTACTTTTCTATTTCTACTTCACTTGTGGTCTCTGCTACCTTTTCTCGGTCTCCTCAAGGTTGTGCACGGAGGCGAATGAAGAAAAAGGTCCCCCTAAGGTGACCGAAACCGAGCTGGCTTCACAGGTATTTTCTCTTTTTAAGGTCATCTCTTTGTCAAATCTAGTTTCGCACCAATGATTTCATTTAAGAAGGATTCGCGCGATTGTTACGCGGTCGTAGTCTTTTTTGTTTCATAATTGTGAGGAGATGTTTTCTGACAAGGTTAACGGGTTAAGTTAGAGTGATGAAAAAAAAAAATAAAATAAAATAATTAATTCTCCCTTAGGCTGTTTTCACAATCTTAATTTCTGGAAAGTGAATCTGTGCTAAGTTATATATATATTTTTTTTAGCGTAAGAGGAGGGTGCGGGCGTGCACAGTTTAGAAGCTCTTCTCTCAATATTGCCTAATTCGAGGAAGAAAGCCTGTTTTTCTGTTTGACTTGACATTTATATTAGAAAAATATAGGTCAGTTTAAATCATTATTTGATGTTTTCGTTGGAAAAAATTAGATCTTCCTCTAACAGTAAAAAACATCTTTTGTTTTCAATAATAAATGGCGGCGTGAAAAGTCGTTTTAAAAAACATAGAAATTTTAAATGTAAAAACTTAAGATATCTTTAAATTTAAAAATTTCTTTTTATTTACTTATTTCTTATTATATTTTTGTACATTGTGTATTTTTTTGTTGTTGTTACCTTTTAATTAAGTAGGGAAAAAGAATAAATTTTCTTCACCTTAAAATTTTAAGTGAAGAAAGAAGCTGATGTCATGTTAATTATTGTTTATTTATTGAGCATAGACGTTTTTAACAGAAAAGTAGTGCAGAAAACATATATTTTTTATATAAAAATTTCCTTTTTATTTAATTATTTCTTCTCCGCCGAGACAAAGTATATTTGTATATTTCGTATGGAGGTAGAAACCTTTTATCAATTAAGAAAAAGAGGGTAGTTTTTTCACCTTAAAATTTTAACTGAAAACTGGTTTTAACTTTGTTTTTATTTTGGTGTACTAAGAGACTGCTCGTGTTGATTTGACTATTAAAATAATTATGGCCGATTGGGGGCACAGTATTCAATCGCTAATTTTTGGTCCTTCTTGTTATGGCAAACTAAGAGACTTTGTTACGGGCCATAAAATAGCAATGGAAAAAAGTAGCAGAACACAGTATTTAATCGATAATCTTAGGTTCCTCTTATTGTTAATGTAAACCAAGAGACTGTCTTAATAAAATATCAACGGACTGAAGTAACAGAGCTGAGTACTCAATCGATAATTTGAAGTCCCCTTTTTTTGTTATAGTAAACAGACACTTAAGTATTATTTGTTACGGCCATAAAATATCAATGGACGTAAGTAGCGGAGCACTGTATTCAATCAATAAATTTAGTATTTTAAGTTTTCTTTCACAGACTAAAAATGTACGCAAATAACGTAAATTATCATCTTCACCGCAAAAGAAGAAAAAAAATTCCTGAAAGACAACATATCTCGTTTCTGGCGATGTGTTAAAACACGCATTTAATTTTTTAAATATTTTTCTCTATCCATTTGTAATGCTTATGAAGTTACGCGTGACCTTGTTACATCTGTAAAGATAGAAAGGGCGTATTAGATGCCAAACCTGTTAAAATACCCTTTTTAGCATTTGTTCTGAATATGTTAAGAACTTGTTTGTTTTCTACTTGTCTGTATGTTTATATTTATATTGATGGCCGCTTAAGACAATTATGGTCAGGGTCATTGTTTTATATGCATTTTACAAGCGTTCGGATTACCTTGTTTCAGTTTGAGTTCATTATAAGCCTTCAGTACGGAATAATCTATATTGAGGAAGTAATTTAAATAGATTTTTTAGAATAGAAAATTCATTATAAAAGGTAACTTTGTCGACAGATTGTATTAGAAGTCTTTTCCAAATATATGTCCATACTTTTAAAAAATCTTTTACTCCCTTCGAAACAAGGGACTTCTGACCAACTTCGTGATTAAAATTCGCCTTCATCTTTTCTTTTTGCAATCGCGGTTTTTAACATTTCAATTAATTATTTAAAAAAAAAATTTCCGAATCCGGTCTGGATATTATTTTTCGATCGTTTTAAGAAATTTCCGGCACTAATGCATGAAAATGTGAGTGAAATGAAATGCATGAGATTTCATTTCATAAAAAACTCGGCTACTTCATGATAATGGATACTACAAAATCAAACGAACTGCAAGTTACAGATTAATATGTAAGCGAGGGAGTCACAAAAACGCTATCAAAATCTGCCGAATCACTAATGAGGAAGGCGGATTCCCGGAAGAAATTTGGAGGGGTTTCTAATAATAACTTTTCATCTTCATTTTTTTTTACCCGTAACCGAATTCATGTGATTCCCTACTTAGAATTTTATAGTGGATTTTTTTTTCTTTCCTCATTTAAATATATATTTTAAGGGTTGTAAAAGTGCAGGTACTTAAAAAAAAAAAAAAAAAAATCGAATTACAAATACATATTTATTTACTTTTACCGAGAATACGTTTCATTGACATCTTAACCTGTGTTTTTAAGTTTAAATAGATAATTTTTTAATTTCTTAAATAATTAGGCAGGCTGCAACCGAGTTGTTGCAGTTAAAGTGTAAATCTCGGTAAAGTCGACATTCGGTGAATGGGAGCATTCTCATAGTCTCTTGAAATTATTCATTCCTTAATATTGTTTCGCTGTTACTTAAGTGAATGTTTAATTAAAAAATCTATTTTGCATCATTTCCCCCTTAGTCTTAAAATGCAAGCTGAATGTAAACATTTGCTAGTGTAAGAGAAAATACAATAATAAGTATTTTCTAATATCGACATAAGCAACTAATGAAATTTAATAAGTATATTCGAACATTCACCAAAGCGAAATTAGCGAATGTCGACTTTCATTAACTTCGGGTCTTCCAACTGCAGAGTGATAACAAATTAATCTGCGACCAGCGAAAATTTTCCCGACAAACATGCTTTTCTAGTTTGAAGTCATTAAAATACCTCCAACAATAGCAAAAGGAACGAACTTCTGGTTTAAAAAAGGTTGAGGAGGGGAGAGAGAAAAAAAAAAAAAATTACAGTCTATCCCTCCTATAAAAACCTATTTCAATATGACCCCGATGAAATCGCTAAACACAGAAACCGCTACACTCGTGGGAAAAATCTAAAACGAAGCGGGAGCGTTGTGAGAAGGAAGTTCTCCCGCCTCTACTCTACACCTTCTCTGTCTCCCTCCACACTATCCCTCACCCTCCACCGATCGTGTCCCATAGGCAGGATGTAAACATTTCGCAAACGATGGAAATCTGCAGATGTCAATTGCGGACGATCTCTTTCATGCTCACGCGGGTGGAAATAAACTATTATTCATCGTCTCCTGCTAATATTCTTTAGTTTACAGAATCGTCTGCCTTCGAACTGAAATTGTCATTGTTTACCTGTGTGATTTGTTTAGAAAAGTTTCTGTAAGGTTGTGTTTTTATAAAGCCGTGCTTCACCTTAAGTCACCTCATCAATGGCGTAATTTAGTCGTTTCTCGTCTCGCCGCCGTAAGTAGCTGCAGGCCGTATGTGTGTTTTTGTGTTATATCGATATTGCGTCCGCGCTGTTTTTCGAATCACCTCGGGTTTTGCTGCGTAGTTGGTTTTGTGAGGGGGGAGGGGAGATCTTGACGTGATTTATATTGTGAAATTGAAATTAGTGGATAACGTTTGCGGTTTTTTTTTTTTTTTTTGGATTCTCGCTGCTCATTATCTGTTTTAATTAGTGAGTGTCTCAAAATATTTGTTTGATTCTTTATTTTTCTATTCTAAAATAATCTGCATTTTCAATAGGAAAATCGTTTTTGTTTTTTTAGTCAGATTAAAAGAAATAAAAATTTTTAAATTGTTTGTGAGTGTAGTGTTTTAAAAATAGATAACAAAGATTTATTGTTTTTTTAATTTTCATACACGATTTCATTATTGAAAAAAAAAAGTTTTTAGTTTTACATATTTTGAAGACCATTGAATGAATATTATTTTATATTTTTCTTTAAGCTTTTTTATACTTTTTATATTTTTCTTGAAGCTTTTTTATACTTTTTTATATTTATGTATTTTTAAATTATGGACAAAGAACTAGTATTTAAAATTCTTATGAATTTTTCTTTAATATTTCTATAAACTAATTAGCAGGTAGATTTATTTAAAGACTTTTTTTTTCTTGTCTAGTACAGAGTACTTGTGATCTTATATAATCAGAGTAAAAGATAGGGAATGGGGGATGTGCTTTATTTACATAGATAATGGCTCGTGCTTAAGATTGTTGTTACAGTATATTATAACTGAGCAAAATTAATGTTTTTTTTATAAACCGAATTTTTTTTAATTTTTAAATTTTTTTTTATTTTGCAGCCGAATCTTCTCATGATATATATTAATAATGCTTACTTTAAAAACGATGATATAGCTTATATTTTTAATTAAAATGTTTAAAATTATTATAAACTAAAAATACAGAATAAAATTATGGTTGTTCATATTTAAGCTAAAAATCTGAAAATTTTAAAGACAGTGACACAATTTATCAGTTAATTAATGGATAAAAAGTAAATTAGTTTACAAAAGACTACATTAATAAAAATAAATTATTCTAGGTTTCTCTAGACAAATCAAGTCTTCATTCGTATACACAGCGTGATTTCTCTTGAATATTTACTAGAAATATATTAAGTTGAGAATGAAGTTTTTATTTTGGGAATATTTCTTTATCAGGATATGTTACGCTAACTACACTTGCAAAGGGGCCAAATGGATTTTTAAATAAAAAAACATGCAGATGTTTGCCCTGGGGGTTGATATGAGTGATACCCTTCCAGTTGCTTCTTTTCTGTGATACTTTTTAGTTTTTCACAGGCCACTGCCTGGAAGTTGCCAAGACTGTGATTATTCTGCTGCAGATCATGTTGCAGACATATGCTCTCTATTTTTTGATAAATAGTTGAGCCAATTAATATTAAGTTTCAACTAACAGACAGAAGTATTTGTAGAATTTCAAAAGTATGCATTTCACATTTTCTACGAAAAGTAATTAAACTTAATATGTAACAACATTTTATAATAATAAATGAAATGTATTTAAGTGTTAAGTGTTTCTTTAATGAATTTTTAACTTGCACATTTAAAAGAAAAAAAAAAAGCATGGAAGTTTGCCTGAGGGTTAGTACAAGCTATACCTTTTAAGTTGATCCCCTTCTGTGATGTGCTTTTTTAATTTTTTTTTTTACTTTCTCGGTGGGCCACGGCCCGTATTTGGTCTTGGCGATTTTACCGCTGCAGAATTAGTTATAGAAATCTTTCCATAATGTCATTTATTTTATTTTTGAAGAATTTATTTTTCTATCTTTTTTTTATATATTTTTTATGATTTACAATTTAACAAGTGAACATATTGAAACAGATTTGTTAATCTGTCAAAATTTAAGTGAGAAATTTTGAGTAATAAATAACAAATATTCCAGCTGTTCGCAGGTCCCTCATACACTTTTGTTTATGCACAGTATTCCCTGGAAAATTTTACTAAACATTATCAGTTTTGGTTTTTAGAAGATTGAAATGCTAAATCATTTATCAGTTGGTTTATAATTTATTGAATTTTTACAAATTAAATTTCTTTTGTATCTTCAGATAACACTGTCACTGAACCTAAATCAACTTTACCACCTGGTGTTACTGAAAACGATGTAAATATTTTCAGAAACGTTCAAGAAACTGCTTTACAAGTAAGATAATTTTTATGTATTTCATTTTATGAAAACCTTAAGTTTAATTTTAGGTTCCTAATTTTTAGTGTTTAGAAACCATGCTCATTAGTCAACCCAGGAAATGTCAAAATTCTTTTAACTTGTATTGTTTTTCTCGCCATACTATTGTTGATTATTATGTTCTTTTCAGTGAATATTTTTTTTATGACTGTCGTTAAACAGTCGCTCTTTAATTCAGGGTTTACGGCTACTAATATTTAACTCTGTAATTTTGAACCCTGCCCAGAAGGCAAGGGAACTCCTGGATCAAGTATTGGGAGAAATTTGCCTTTGTGGAGGACTCTATGATGGAACTGAACCGCATTTGTGTTGCGTGGAGAGGAAAACCACAAAAACCTTCCTCGGTTAGCCTGACTGTAGGGGGACTCTAACCCATGATCCGTCTATCACTGAGGATATTTTATGTCAGCACTCAGTGCAAGCTGGGTTCAGAATTCGAATTGGCCAGCTGTTGCTGGGATCAAACCCAGGTCACCTCATTGGGAGGCGAGCACCCTGAGTCACCACAGCTCATTCAGTGAATATTATATCTGTAACATCTTCTATTTTTAATATGTATTAATACTTTGGCAATATTTCTGTATCATGACCTGTTGCGCCAACTACAACTGCCTAGACTCCAAAGAGATTAGAGATTTTGAAATTTAAAAAAAATAATAATAAATTGTGGAGGTTTGCCGAAGCGTGGCTATAAATCTGAGAAACTGTGTCTTCTATAAAAAGTTTTTTTTTTTCGTTTCTTGCGGGCCGCTGCTGGGACTTGCCGATTATTCTGCCACAGATGACAATATGGTAATTGTCCGCATGCTCTAAATAAAAATCTAATTTGGATCTTAAAAGTACTCTTTATTTTATATAATTTTAGAAATTAATGTTACTTATTATTACTTAAAGCTTAGCTGCTTAAAAAAAAAAAAAAACCAGAACCTTATTTTAATAATTTTTTTGTGATGAACAAAAAAAGCTGAATTATTGAACTTTTTTTTTTTTGTGTCCTAGAGTTTATCATTTGTATAACTTGTGCATTGTATTTTCCAAGTTTTTATTCAGAAAAAACAACTTATTTTGGTAGGCTATGGGTCATGGTTCAATTCCTCCAGAGCCACAAGGTAGAAGCCCAGGTGCAATTGAATTTGGCAAGTTTGGTATTGAAACATGGTATTCTTCTCCATATCCTCAAGAATATGCTAGGTAATTTTTTTTTTTTTTTTTTTTTAAATCTCAAAGTTTTTGTGCATTGTTTAATTTATTATATGACAACTATGTGGTTTGAATTTATAGATTACTTTAACTTAAGTATATTTTTGATCATGTTTTTGTCAAGTGTTAATAATAGTTCATATAATTACCTTACATATTCTTACTAAAATATCTATTTTTACTGAAACTTTTTTACTGAAGATTTATCAACATTCATAAATCCTGTCAGGTCCAGTAATTTTTTGTTTTTTTTTTGTTTGGTATTTTCTGATATGTTTTTATTAAAATATCTATTCTAACTTATCTATAACTGACACAATTTATGGATGCTGATGAAATATGTCAGTTATATTTTCCAAATCTAATAAATCTAATCTTTTAACTTCATGTTATACTAGGTTGATTGTTATTATGGATATGTTATTTTTTTAGCATCTGAATTTATGTTCGTATATCAATTTATTTTTATAGGTTGCCTAAATTATTCCTTTGTGAATTTTGTTTGAAGTACATGAAGAGCAAAAACATTCTCTTAAGGCATATGGCAAGTGTTTGATTTTGTTTTTTTTACCTTAAATATGCTAAACTTTCTTTATAGTTGTATCATTTTTACTGCTGTTTATTATATTTATTTCCTTTAAATATTATTGCACTTTATATTTAAAGTATAGTGTTGGAAAGTATTTTTTATTATAACAACAATTAATATTATATCTAATTTTATATCATAACAAAATTTATATTATTATTTAAGAGACTCAAAAATTTCATAATTTATTTTATTCTACTCTCCCATTATTATTATATTAATGCAGATTTGGTTTCCAAGATTTAGTTTCCATTAAGATCAAACTTAAATCTAGTACGAAAAGTTAATTCTTAATATTGTTTTAATAGCTATTTTGTATTAACTATTTTAATTACATGCATTAATTGTACATTGTTTTGCATTAAATTTATTATCCAATTAAATATAACTTTAAAAATATAATTACTTTTAAATTATTGTGTAACTACAACTAAGTACATAGTGAGTGCATAGCGTTTTTTAAAGGTCCTTATTTTCAATTTTCGTTTTTGAAGCCCTTAAAGGTGCCTTTTTTTTATTAGGTGTATTTAAAAAGTGCTTAATTTTTCCTTTTTAAAAATAAGATTTTTTTTCTTTCCCATGCTGATTTTCTCCATGTATCATTCAAAAGCGTAGTTTACACACTGTTTTATTCAACTTTTTCACAATTCATTCAAACAAAATGCATTTCAGTGTACCGTCAGTCTGTTGCGCATGAAAGCGCCCATTATTTTACATGTTAGATGAAATACTTGCAGGTTCGCGTGTGCGTCTATTGAGATGGTTTCGGTGAGATTCTTGTACTCTCATTTCCAACTCTGCTGCATTTGGCAAGATATTCCCAATTTCAGGCTTCATTTTCCACCCTCTGATATCTAACCGATAAATCTCTTGATCTTTTTATAGTGGTTAATATAAGCAAGAAAAGAGTTCTTTATCAGAAACTAATTATTTTATCATGATCATGTAAAGTCTTTGAAAATTATTTTGCATTTTGTTAATGTATAAAGTGCTTAAAATTTTTTTAAGTACTTAAAAGGTGCTTATTTTTTGGTGAACAATTTGGCTACGCACCCTGTAAATATCTTATCCTGTAAATTATCTATCTGTAAATATCATAATTTCTTAACTAAGTAACACCATCTGATTACTTTACAATATAATGAAGAAAAAATTTTATTATAACCACTCTGAGGCTTTAATTTTGAATAATAATTTATTAATGAAGTTTGAAAACATAATAGTAACTTAGGATTTTTTTATGATAAACAAATATATTATGGCTTTACTGTCCGATGAGAGTACAAAATACTGTAAAATGAAAATGATATTTTTATGATATAGTAAAGAGTAATTATTTGTGTATAATTAATAATTGTTTTACGACATTAAAAATTATATTTATAGCAACATACCTCAATTCTTGTGATTTGATATTTTTTAACGTTCTGATCCTTATAAACAATCGAGTATTGAAATTTATAATATATTCATAATTATGCCTACAGAAAGAGAAATTCAAGCAAAATTGTTGCTTATTATTAGATTTATAATTGGAAATTTCAGAACTTATACTTCTTTACTTCTAAAAATACCATTATTTATAAAAAATGTTGTTTTTATTAAAATTAGGAAAAAATTTCATATCTTGTAAAAGATATAAATGTAATTTAAGTTTCTAAGTTCATTAGATGTAAGTAGCATTGTTGTTTCAGTATTTCAATACTTATATTATTCTTAACATGGATTTTGAAATGGGTTGATCCATTAATTTAAGCTCTACTATCCATTCTCATTTTCAGTCATTATTATGTATTTGCAATTATCAACAGATTATGTTATAAAAAAGATAAGCAATTTCGTTCTCTTTATTATTTTATTACATCATGTATGCTCATGGGTTCAGAGTTAAGACTGCCATTATCTTATCTACATTTTTTAGACAGTAACAATTGCTGAGCATTAAACTTAGTGAGTATTTAACAGAGTTAAAATTGTAAGATTTGACTGTTTATGTTATTATATTTTTCTTATTTATTTGCATGTTGATGTTCTTAAGGTTTATTGTGCTTTTTTTTTCAAACAGAGAAAATGCAACTGGACACACCCACCAGGAACAGAAATTTATCGCAAAGATGAACTGTCTGTGTTTGAAGTTGATGGGAATGTGAATAAACTGTACTGTCAAAATGTTTGTCTTCTTGCTAAATTATTTCTGGACCACAAAACTCTGTATTATGATGTTGAGCCTTTTCTGTTTTATGTGTTAACAATAAATGATGCTACAGGCTGCCATTTTATTGGTTATTTCTCTAAGGTAAGATTGGTTTGATGGTTAGTGTTGATTATTTTTATTATAATTTCTATCTTTGAAAGTGTAGTTACTTTCAAATAATGAAACCTCCCAAACTGCTTTTGTAGATAAAGTATGGACAGGTTTAAAGACTTGGAAGTGTATTTAATATTTACTCTTTTGAATTTAGTTTGTCTTTTAATAGATTTTTTTTGAAATTTGCCTTGTAAAAGAAAATATATTGTTATTAATCATTTACTTTGGAAATCTTTCAGTACTTATAACCTAGTGAGAGGTACACTTTTTATATTGAGAAAACTGTGTTTATTTTAAGTGTTATGTACATTTGCATATTTATTTTTTATATGTATTTATAAGTGTATGTGTAACACTTAAAGAGAGAAACAGTTTTCTAAAAACAAAAATTATCTATCCCCTCACCCTATGCCTCTGCTTATTTCTTGCCAGTTTTGCTATATGTTTCACTTTTACGTTGCACATCTTAGTTTTTAAAGTAATTGAATTTATAAATGTGGTATTAATAAATGCTTAGCCTGCTATTTTAAGAATCTTGCAAAATCTTGCGGATTTGTCCCGCTTTTTTGGAAAAATAATAAAAACTCGCCAAATTTAGCGCTTACGAGCCTTTTGTGGAGCGATGCTCTAAAATGTGCGCCGAAATTGTGTTGCGGGTTACCGTAGTAAGGAGAAACAACCCAGCTTTCGAAGAATTCGCCAACTCCCCTGCGGGTGTTACTGTGACGTCAGTTTATGAAGAAGCGCGCGCATGTTCAGAGGAGTCCGTTGCATATAGGAGAGGGGAGGGGAAGGAAGACGAAAGGCTCTGCGCCGCAGTCATTGACGCCGGTCACGGGAACGGTCAGTTGTTGTGTCGCTGTTTACTTTCGTTAGTAACACGCGGTATTGTTAGACTTAACTAGTGTTTTCTTTTTTACGAAAATGAGCAAACGTTATCTTCAATCATTTAAGGAATCATACTGTAGTGATTTTCCTGGAATTTTGCGATCGCGAGATGGGGATAAATACGCATATTGTAGCGTTTGCTCCTGCAACTTTATGATTTGTCACGGCCAAAAAAATTACATTAATGAGCACCTGAAATCCAAAAAAGCACGTTAAAAATGCTAAATGTGCATCTGGAAATTCAACAATTAATAATTTTTTGAAAAAACAAGCGCCGATGATGAGGTGATTAGAGCGGAGTGTCTATTCACCAGCTTTCTCATTGAGCATAATATACCATTGACAGCTGCCGATCATGCCGGAGCATTATTTAAAAAAATGTTTCCAGAGTCAGAAATAGCAAAAAAATATTCATGTGGGCGAACAAAAACTGCTGCTATTGTAAGTGAGCTGTCTAAAAGTTTCAAAGAAGAAGTTGTTTGCAGTCTTCAGAAGTCTGTCTTTTCTCTAGCAATTGATGGAAGTAATGACAATATGGATAATAAGCTTTATCCTATTGTTGTGACTTACAACATTGCTGAATCATCAAAAATTCAATCCAGGATTTTGTCCTTAGTGGAACTAAGTCTTGATTCTACTGGGAGAAATATTTCCAGCCTTATTTTGGATGAACTGGAGCATTTGAATATACCTCTGACAAACTGCATAGCATTTGGGTCAGATAATGCTGCAGTAATACTAGGAAAAAAGAATGGTGTGATTTCTTTTCTCAAAGAAAAGCACGAGAATTTAGTTATAATGGGATGTTTGTGCCATTTAATTTATTTGGCTGCAGAAAAAGCAGCTGCAACATTGCCCATTGATGTTGACCAAACTTTAGTGGACATATTTTACTATCTAGAGAAAAGTTGTAAGAGGAAAGAAAAATTGGTTATTTCAATGTCTTCACAGTAAAGAAGTGAGGAAGATATTGAAGCACGTCTGCTCTCGATGGTTGTCCTTGGGGAGATCTCTGTCCAGAGTGATAGATCAATGGGATGCATTATTGGCATATTTTCACGAGGAAGTGAAATCAAAGACTTTAACGCTTTCATCTTTGGCTTTATTTAAAATCCCAAAAATGAGTGTAAAGGTGCTAAAGGTAGAAAGCCAAAAAAGGCATTCAGAAAAAGAGGAAGGCGCTTCTAATAAGAAGCTCAAAACAAATGAAGGAACCTCTAAAAACCTGAAAATGAACGAGTTTACACCCAAAACTTTTGTCAGCAGAGAAGAAAAATTTTTTCATTTTTTGTCTTCAGATCTAAACAAAGCTTATTGCTTATTTTTATTGAGTGTAATAGCGGATTTTGAAAAACTCAGTACTATATTGCAGTCATCTTCACCATTGATACATGTTTTGAATAATATGTTAACAGATTTCTTAAAGAACTTATTTCTGAAATTCCTTAAACCTGCTGTTATTAAAGGGCAAGCCCTTTTAGAAATCCAATATCATATTGAAGCTAATCAATTGTTGGATTCAGAATTGTTTGTTTGCTTCAAAACGGTAGAACTAGTTAAAAAGTTGAATGAAAAAGAAAATTTTATTTGTCAGTAAGGAATTATTATGCTACCTCGTGTGATTATATCACCAAGAAATTTCCCATTAATAACGACATTTTGATCAATGCTCAAGTTGCAGACTTAAAAAATGTTGAAACCTCATCATTTGAAAAAGTCACATATTTTGTTAAAAAGTTTCCTTGTCTTTTGATGATTAAAGAAGGAGAAACCAAAGAAGATGCATGGGACTGTCTCCAAAAACAGTTCACTGCATTGCAGATTGAAGATTCTTCCAACTTTAAAGGCAGCACCATAGATATGCAATTAAATAACCTGAGTACTGTTACTGACTACAGCGGGCAACTTAAGTTTGACCGAATATCAAGAGTTGTTGGGAATCACTTGCATACCCCATAGCAATGCAGAGTGCGAAAGAATATTTAGTGTACACAGTTTAGGTCATCTATGTCTACAAAAACTCTCGAAAATATTCTAACAATGAAGTGTCACAAACAAACAAATTGTTTTGATAATAAGTTTAGTGCTGATATTTTGAAAAAGGCTAAACGTGCCACTTCATCAATAGTCAAAATTTAGATTTAAATCCATGACATAAAAGCTTATTTTGTCATTTGTACCAATTATTATAACAAGGTTTTCTTTCTTTTTTTTGGATTATCTTACTTAACCAAGTTATGTCTTACATCTGTTTTTCATGTTTACCCTTATTTTTAAAGTTTAGTATTGAAATTTTTTTTAAATTTCATACATTGCTATATAATTTTATTGTAATACTTTTAACTTAATTAACCTTTTCTGAAATTATTAAAGCAATTAGTTATTTAATTTTAGTATAGTGTCCATGATATCAATAATATATATATTAAAAAGTAAGTTTTAGTTAACTCCCTGATGGTTGCAACTTGTTTTAGTTATTCATGCTTAATTAAAATGTTTTGAAGCGTTCTTGGGAGTGTGAATTTTTTCCTTAATTTTAAAGATATGGTTGGAGTCCAGTGTTAACCTATTATTTATAAATCATTTTTCTTATATGGATTACATATTTTTTCCATTATGGTAATTTCTGAAAGTAACTATATTAACTTAATCATTACTTATAAACATATTCAAAATTCTATTTTATTGTGTTCTCTATATATGTATAACAAAATGGAAATTAATTATTGCATATAGAAGAAGTTATTGGAAGTATGTCTTGTGAAGTTCACACAATATATTGTGTGAAGCAGTTTTTAAGGTTGTATAATAAATATAAATTCTTGCTTTTGAAATCTTGCTAGCTCCATCATTCACCTCTTCATAGATTCATATACACTTATGATGTGGTATTAGATGTACAATTCTTTATAATGTTTGCTATACAAAACTGATTTTAGTAATGTAAATTACATATTCTCACTCTCAGATTGAAAAACGGAGTTTTTGATTATAATTTCTCAAATTTTGCGTTCAAATTTAGACCGTATAAAATCTTCTGGATTTTTAAAAAAATCTTCTGGATTTTTTTCCCTGGAGATTGGCAGGTATGAGATTATTTTAAGCTCGTTTTTAAGTATACTCCAGCTACTTTGATGCATCAATATTTGCATTTAAAACATGCTTACCTATTAATTTGTTTTTAGGAAAAGTTATGTCAACAAAGGTACAATGTTTCTTGCATTATGACTATGCCTCAATATCAACGCCAGGGGTATGGAAGATTTCTGATTGATTTTAGTGAGTATATTAAGCCTAAATAATTTTGTTTTCTAGGAAAGGATATACTAGTGAAATGTTTTAAATTGCTGCCATAACATTTATTTTCTAAAATACTTGTTACATTTAGTATAATAAATTGATATAAAGTTTGTCATGTACATTTTTGTATATTATTTTGAATTTTATTCCTTTTATGCTATAAGTTAATGATCTGATATTACTCATCCTGTTAGTTTTATTTAAAAGACCATGGTCTTTAAATTAACATTTAAAATTATGATTATTATAATTTAAGAATATTTTAATAAACTGTGCAGCAAGGACTTTTTTTCCTTGCTGTACAGAGTGGTTTATTAAAAAAAATTGGCAAAAAGGGAAAAGGTAAAGCACATCAGAAAGATTGAGAATTGCATAGAAACCCATGACTGTAAATGTGATTTAATGCTACTAGGGGCACCTTTCTTATAAACTTATTGTCCATGCACTAAATTATCTTAATTTTTTGTCCATTTTAAATATTTTACTTATTATCTAAAATTGTGTTCAGATAGGCCCAGAGTTAACTATTTTTTTCATAATCATTAAATTACCTAAGTTATTTCTGAGTCTATTTAAATGGAATTTCTGAAGATAATTGACACAACCCTTGGTTATTAAATATTTCAACATATTATTTTGCTACTTATATTTAAAGTATTATAAGCAGGAAGATTCATTAAGGAGAAGAAAAAGTTAAAATTGATTACATCTTCTTTGTTGGATAATTTTATTAATTAATAAATAACTATAAAACTCAAAAGTAATGTTTATGTATGTGTATCAAATTTAATGTTAGTATTAAAAGAAAGAATATTAATTAACCTGCTGTCTTAGTATTTATTTCATAGTTTGTAGTATTAAATTATAGGAATTTCAATTTAAGGTATTCATTTCCTTAAAATTTTGCTAAAAATAAACAAGATTTGACCCATATCGCTAATAAACGGCCAAGTTTTTCTGTGAGAAGCTAATTTTTCATTTTGCAGTTAATGCGATTATGTCACAATTATTCGAGAAGCTGGCTCCTAAGCATTTTCCCTGGTTCTTAAAAGTTTATTTATTTTGTCAGTACGTGTTAATAACTTACCAATTTTTCAGTGACAATTTCTTTATTTTGTTAAATGATTGCCTTATATCAGCTGAAAATAATTTTCTTTAAAAACCTGTTTTTGTTCAGGTACTATTCTTATGTTTTCATAATAAATTCATGGTTAAGCATAAAAAATTTTTAGCACATTTTTTTCATGTTATATCATTGTTAATTAGATACTGCTATAGCTTATTATGAACAGTAGAGAAATTTGTAGACTTCATTGTTATATGTAATTTTAGTGAAATTTCTTAAAAGTGACTAATTTCTTTTTAGGTAATTATCATTGCAAGGTGACATGTATATATGATTATGTGTTTATAAAATATGCATATTTTCAGCTTGTGTCTGTATTCTTTTTAAGTTTAAATTGATCTAATAATGTTAAATGTTTAGTATGACTGCTTTTTCTTATTTTATTGTGTTTTCAAAACAGACATGAATAGTTTAGCTGTGTCAAAATTTGGATATTTGTTAATTTGAATACTTTGTTGTAGGTTACTTGTTATCTAGAAAGGAAGGCTTGCCAGGTACTCCTGAAAAACCACTATCTGACTTAGGTAAAATAAGTTATATGTCATATTGGAAAAGTGTATTACTAGAATATATCCATGAATGGCACGAAAAACAAAGCAATCATCAAATAAATATCAAAAGTAAGTTTTGTTTGAATGATTTTTTCATAAATATTATCTTGTTTTATTGTTCCACACTTATACATGCTATGTTTTATCGTGTTTGATACATGTTTTTTTTCCACATTATAATCTCTTATTCACAATTTTGATTCATAAGCAATATAACTGAAAATTTTAAATTATTATTATTTTTTTTTCATTTCTTCTGATTCTAGTAAAAAATACTTGTTAAAAATTATGATCCAAAGAAACATCTATATGTGCTTTTCGTTAATATTACAGGTTGTACCAGAATTTGTGTCCCTAAATTAAAGTTTGAGTAATAAAAAAGTAAAATATTCCAAAGTTGTTTTTTATAAATTTTACATCTTCTACTGAGTGATAAAATATAATAAATTTCGATCTAAAAATTTTTTACAATTAGCCATCCTATCAATACTTTTTTCATTGAAAATGCATCTGATGTGCATTTAATTATTATTATACATATTTTTATTAAATATGAAGTTATGAATATTCTATATTCTGAAAATTTCACACTTTATTTCACACTTGTTTCTTACAATTTTTCTTCATTTTAGAAATGAGCCTTGTAATGTTTACCATATTTTGAAAAATGCTACAAAGAACAGTCTTTAGTTATTGTCAAAAATTTATTTCATTTTCAAAATTTAATCAAAATCAAATCAAATCATATCAAAAATTTATTCAAAAAGTTTTTCATTTTTGAAAAAGTGGTTGCTGTTAAAAATACTACAACTGGCCTACAAAGTACTAAAATTTCCTAATTTTGCCCGAGAGCTTAAAGACAGGTTCATTTATATAATATCCCAGATGTTTTAATAATACTTTTATTTATTTGTGCTTTTAATATCGATTAAATATTAACTATGATGTAATTAAAATTTAATTTTTTGAATTAATAAATCAAACAATAATTGGATTACAGATGAGTTTCTCCAACATATTTCCCTGCACTAAAAGGTGCTCCAAAATTTTTAATTTGATTTTATATAAAAATAATAGTCCATATAAATAAAAACCTACAAATTTAATTCTCAGTATTTCTTTTTCTTCAAATATATAATCATTGACTAATTTTTTGCAGTATATGGATAAAACCACATGAACAGGAAATAATCTTTTTTTAAATTTTTTTTAAAAAATTTTTTAATAAGTTGATAGAGATAAAACTTTTGTGGGTGAAAACGTAACAATCAGAATAATTTAATTGAGTTGTTTTAAAAAGAAAATCATAGCAATTATTACCCATTTCACTATATTTTATGTTTTCTTTCACGTATTTGCATATGCAAAAAGTATTGGTAAATTTTTGTTTAACTTGATTGTATTTTGAAACTCAGTTTGTAAAATAGAAATTTTATTTGTTAGATATAGCTCAGGAAACAGGCATAAGTGCTTTAGACATAATTAGTACCATGAAGGAATTGAATATGATTCAATTAAATGAAGAAAACAAGTAAGCATATGTTAAATTTTTTCTTCTGACTATTGTCATACCTGATATATAAGATGGAAAAGTCTATAATTTTAACTATAAATTATTTTATGTGTCTTATTTTGTGATATTTCTTATTTATTAAAATTTAACAACTTAATTGAATAATTATGGAAATGTTATTAGTTAAAAAAAAGTCTTAAAATTAATTTTAAGTTAATAAAAGTCAAGTGTTTAACATTACATTGTTATAAAAATAACATATTATTAATAATATGTTATTTTATTAACATATTATTGCCTTTTTTTTAGGCTTATAATATCTTTGAGTAGAAAAGTATTAGATGAGCACATGGACAAAGTAGTTGCAAATCGTCACAAAAGAATAGAATTAGATCCAGAATGCCTTCGTTGGATACCATTAATTACTAACCACCTGTATTCTGATAAGGTTTGTTTTCATTATTTGTATAAAATGCTTTAAAAAAAATATTTGCTTTTATAATAAGTAACAATTTCACAAGCGTCCTTTTTTAAATGTACTTAATATTTGTTTAATAGTCTGTAACGTTTTTGCTATTTTTGTTTGTAGTTCATGTATCAAATTTATGTGGGTTAAATTTTTGTAATGGCAACTATTTTTTTTACAACGGATACACCGAGATTTTTGTTTCAAAGTAGTCACTCAGGGTTCCCACGAGTCAGGGAGAACAGGGAAAACCTGGAATTGTCAGGGAATTTTATTTCAACTCCAAAAATCAGGGAATAGTTAAGGAAATATTTTTTTTACAAAAACCGGGAAAATTCCTTCATTATCCTTGGTAATAAACCAGTCTTAAAATTAACAGTAACAGTACTTTGTTGAGATTTGAGTTAAATAATTCTAACATCTGTGACAATTATTTATTGTAAAAATTACACATTTTAGACAAACTGAAATGCTTCCTTCCACATATATTATATTTATTTTACATTGAAAATCTAATACTTGGCATTACAAATAAAAGAATCAAAATTTTCTGAAGAAAAATTTTGCAGTATTGATAAAATATGGTATTGATTTTCATTGAAATATACCTGGAAAAGTCAGGGAATTTTTTTTTCTGAAATTGAGAGGGAACCCTGCAACACTAGTGGTGCCTGTTCTCTTGATAGTTTTAATGAAATAGCAGTTTAACTCCTGAAGAATCTCTAGAACAGTGTATTGTAAAATATTCATTTAACAATATAGTATTAATTTTTAGAATATTTTGAAATATTCCTAATAATTCCATATCTATTAAAAAAATTGTAATGCATATGTGGTAACATTTTCGGCAAAAAAGTGATGATTGGGAGACTGTTTTTAATCACCATTTAACAAATTTAGTGGCCGTAGGTAGCTATTAATTTTGCTACCTCAAGGCTCTGTTCTTTTGGTTAGTGCATTACGCATGTGCATGATATTGAAGAATGAATCCATTTGCTCTGAAGTAAAGGGTAATATAACATGTGGAACAAGTATATGGTTGAGTGTTATCTTTACAGCAGTGTTGCTCCCATATAAGCTCCAACCCTCATATTTCCACCATTCAGTAGGACTGGGCGATGTTAAGATTTTGGCAGATTGATGCATCGTCATACTAACAACGCGGTCTTTCGATGCATCTCGATGTTTCAGTACAATAATATTTTACATTTAGCACTGCGTAAATTCACAATTAGTAAGTTGCATTTTTTAATAATTATTACTCAATATTTAAAAACGTGGATATCTGCAAAATAGCGGTTAGAAAACATTAAACGGCTGGATTGAATGTAAAAAAATCTACAGGATTTTCACTTACACAATTAAAAAAAAAACCCTTCCCTAACTAACAACACTTTGATTCTCAATCGCATACGGTTTCATCATATCAGCAAAACGATGAGTCACAGTGTAAAAAAGACGAGGCTAGATAACGATCATCTCCACAGCTATCACTCCACACTTAAGAAGAAAAATGCTCTTCGTGTGAGCTTGCAGGCGTTGACGTACGATCAAGAACAATGCTTAACATCGCATGTGTAGACATCGATGTCAACGATACATCGGGAAATATCGAACACATCTCAGAGAATCACTATTTCCGATGCTTCGAAAAATATCCAATCCAAACATCGGATTGGCAATGATAGTATAGAATTGATATTTTCCGATGCATCGATTCATCGCCCATTCAGTATAAACTATTTCACATTTATTTCAATGCTACCTATTTATTTTTTCTTTCTTTATTGGATCACAATATTTTTATATTATGTTTTAGAATGAAGATGACTCCGATAACTCAGGGAGTGAAACTACTCCATCTCCAACTTCTGAAAGAACTTATAAATCATGCTCTACAAAACCAGACAACAATTCTGAAAAAGAAAATTATGACCAGACGTTTCATAAATCAGAAAAGTACCACAAGTATAAAAGAAAATCAGACAAAGTGCAAGATAGCGTTGATGCTGTTTTGGATGAAAATGTTGTTAAAGGTGACTTATTTGGGAAAGACTTAAAAGAAAATAATTCTACATCATCTCTGCAAGAAAGTACAACTCCAGAAAAGCCAGTCAAACCTCCTAAAAAACATAAGAAAAAAAAGAGCATATTTGAAACTAAAGTATTCAAAAATAAAAAGAGTAAGTTTTTTTTTTTTTTAAATATAAATTTTTGATTTCTATCATTTTTCCTTTACTGAATCGTCAAAATAGGTAAAGTGTGGTGAAATTATAAGCTAGCTTTATCTCACCATGGCCTTGCCTAAAAGATTTTTTAGAAGTTCGGCTAAACAAGATGTGTTTTTATTTTAAAAATATTTTGGTTATGTATTGATTATGTTGTCAGCATCTTTTTATCTTTATTATTAATACAATGTTTAAACTCAGGTGAAAGTCATATAAACTATAATAATATTTTATTTTAACTAACATTGCACCTTACTCATTTTTCCTGAAAAACACACATTTTTTCTTTTGGTAGTTTTACTTATCAATTATTGGAAAAAATAAATTAATTCATAGTTAATGGTTTAAATAAATTATTTAAAATCAGTTTTTAAACACTTGTTATAAGATTGCTGTTAAATTATCATAGTTTGCATTGTACTATAAAATACTATGTTTCTAATATACAGAAATAGTTTAGCATTGTGCTTATTTTTTTAAACTTCTAATTTTATCTTCGTATCTATGAATTCTTCTAAATTTGTTAATATTTCTCATTTGATTTGCAATTAATATGATAATATATTTAAGGTCCTAAATAGTTATTTTATTTTTAGGAAAAAATAAGAATAATCTTTTGAAGAAAGTGAACAAATTACAAATGAAAAAACTTGAACGTAAGAAAAAGCTTTCTAAGGAAGTTAAAAGATTGGCCAAAATACTTAATTCTAACCCTAGCCTAATGGAGTCTGCATCAAACAGAAAATTGCTCAAGTTAAAGAAAAGAAATAGAAAAGAATACAAAAAAGCCGAATATAGCATGAGATTACGGCACCAGAAGTTAACTTTGTCAGAAACTGAAATTGCTTGTGAGCAGCCTATGACTGCTAGTGGCTCTCCAATTATTGAAGATCCTATTATAGACAGTATAATTCCAGAAAAAGAAACTACTGAAACCAAATCCAACTCATTTCCTTCTAATAATGCTGAAAATGATAACAGTACTACACCACCCTGTTTGATGCCTGCTACTAGTACAGAAAGCTTGGTGGAACAAAATCAAGCTCCAGTTGATCCTCCTTCCCTTCAAGCTCAAAATTCAGAATTTAAAGAATCTGAGGAAATTAAGGAAGATTCTGAGGAACTAAATTGGAGATCTTTGCCTAGGCGTGCTAAAAGACCTGCACCTTCCTCGCCTGTGAAGAAGCCACCTAAGAAAAGAGGTCGACCCAAGGTAAGAAATGATATTACTTACTTAATAAAACTCAAAGAAAAAGACTAGTCATTTTGCTGAAAATAAATATATTTTGGTTAGTTTATTGATAACTTCTTATGGCTTAAATCAGGCATGCCATTGTTCAGCAAAATTCCATGTTTTTTATTTTTTATGTTCAGGTTTCTTCAGAAGACTTGGTTAACAATTTTAAAACAGCAAACATTTTATATGTTTAACTGGATAAAAATAAACGGAATTTACAAAAGTGATTAAAGTATTTTATCTATATTAATCAATTTACTGTTTCAGAATTTTTATGACTCTAGAATGATAACTTGAAGAAAACTTGCTTAAATAAAACTTTCTACTGTGAAACTTAAGAGAGAATTGGGGTAGAACAGTGTTTCCCTAAGTGTGGTACGCGTACCCCCAGGGGTACGGGAACAGTTTTGCAGGAGTATGCGTTCTTATGCGAAATATCTTGCAACAAACGAAAATTTCAAAACATTTTATTTAAAAGCAAAGTCAGCCATGAAAATTTGCGATTACATATTTTAAAAAAAAAAAAAAAAAAAAAAAAAAAACATTTTGTTGCTATTTTTGGCAGAGTTAACAGTTAATAATTAGTGGTGTCAACAATCAGTTGTGATTTTTAACTTTTGTGCAATTTTTTTTATAGTAAAGGTTTGTAATAAATTCTACTCATTTTGATTATTTTTATAAAATATAATTTTTATCTCTAACATAAAATTTGTTACCAAAATTTAAGAATTTTTTGTCGAAAACTTTGTACCAAAAAAGAAAAGTAAACATATTTTTTTAAAAAATACGTTCATTTTTTTTATTAGTGGTATAAGCGTTATGAAAAATTAAGAAAGGGAAAATTTCAAAACATTTTATTTAAAAGCAAAGTCAGCCATGAAAATTTGCGATTACATATTTAAAAAAAAAAAAAAAAAAAAAAAAAAACATTTTGTTGCTATTTTTGGCAGAGTTAACAGTTAATAATTAGTGGTGTCAACGGTCAGTTGTGATTTTTAACTGTTGTGCAATTTTTTTTATAGTAAAGGTTTGTAATAAATTCTACTCATTTTGATTATTTTTATAAAATATAATTTTTATCCCTAACATAAAATTTGTTACCAAAATTTAAGAATTTTTTGTCGAAAACTTTGTACCAAAAAAGAAAAGTAAACATATTTTTTTAAAAAATATGTTCATTTTTTTATTAGTGGTATAAGGGTTATGAAAAATTAAGAAAGGGTACACAAAAGTCAAGTTCGGGAAACACTGGGGTAGAAGGTGAAATTAAATCTTGTATGATGGAAATTAATCGTTCTGAAAATTTGAATTTCTCTTTTTTTTTAAACAATTTATTTAAAATGATTTTAATTTGTTTAACAATTAATTTATAATAAGATTGTTAAAATGGTAAATTTGGTGGTTATTCCTAAATTATTATTATTTTTTTCATTATTTACGTGTATTAGAAATCAGTGAAACACCAGTTAAAAATATTAAGTTCTGTTTTTTTTTAAATATGTTTATAAAACAAAAATTATTTTTTAATGAAATATTACTGTGACTTCAGATATTTGATATTTTGAGTAATATATAACTTGGAATTGAAACTATTAAACATACCTGTAAATTTAAAAAAAATTTCTGCTTTCAGAACAGATGTGGTATGTTTGTTAAATTTAACTCAGAAATGTATTGCGATGTCTCCAAATTTATCCAGTTCCCTGCATATTTGTTTTCTTTATGTGATTCACATGATTGACAATCTAGATAGGAGTTTTGTTTAAGTTAAATGTTAATACAAAAGTAATACTTCAGATAGAAAAATGAATAAACTAACTCTTCGGAATTTCCTTTCATTTGGTTAACATAGGTCTAGAAAGTTTTTTTCTGTATTTTTATGCCAGACTTAGTGTACAAGACCATTTGATCAATTTAACTAGTAATTCACTTTAGGTTTCTTACAATATAGCTGAATTAGATTCTGGTGATAATCAACTGATTTCAAAACTTATTTTAATTTATATTCATTATTGTAAATAAGTAATAATAAATTGCTGATTTCATTAAAAAAGAATAGCCACATTATTTCTAAAGCACAAAGAATTTTCTAAAAATATCATAATTTTTATTTTGAAAGTAACTTAAAATTGCTATTTCAGATGTCTGAGTCATTTAGTGGTGCTGTGGAAGATGAGCCTTCAAATAAAGATGAAGAAAATAAGATTAACCCTTCAACTGATAATGCTGAGTCCTCAACAGATGTTACCATGCCTTTAACAGATAATAAAGAACCTGATGCTCTCTTAGTGAACAATAACAAAGAAAATGATGATCCTGGTATCAAACAAGAATCAAACTCAACACCTATTTCTACTTACAATTTGTTGGAGAATAGTACTCAAGATATTGTGAGTAAAGACTTGAATAACATATCATTAAATGATACCTCTTTGGCTATTAATGATGCTGACAAGTGTAAGAACATAAGCTGTGATATGGATGAAATTAATACTCTTGAAAATGTTATTAGTGGTGAAAATGAAATAAACAATGAACCTCGAGAAAATCAAACAAAAAATTCAGAGCAAAACCAAGAAAGCGACTCCAGTTATTCTTCGTGTGTTGAAGAGATGGAAATAGATGATCGTGAAAAAGTTGATTCCAATAAGCTTTCACATTTCAAAGACCAGTTAAGCGAACAAAAGAAAATACTTTCTGATTTTGATAATGCAAGTTCAAAGAAACAACTAAAAGAAGAGACTAGTCTCTCTCTTGCAGAAACTGAAACTGTTATGCTGTCT
The DNA here is from genome assembly GCA_949128135.1 of Parasteatoda lunata. Lineage (NCBI taxonomy): Eukaryota > Metazoa > Arthropoda > Arachnida > Araneae > Theridiidae > Parasteatoda > Parasteatoda lunata. The sequence goes on along the minus strand of OX421979.1, from coordinate 55,512,520 downwards.
AACAATTCAGGGGATAAAACAGAAAACTTATCCACAGATTATGAAAAATCTGAAACTTCTAATTTAGTTGAAAGCAATGGAAATATTTCTGATAATGATCAGATTAATGAACAAGATACACATGTTGAAAATTTAGAAGTGTCTCGAGGTGGAAGCCCTCAAAGCTGTGTTGTTTCTTCAGATGGCAGTGAATTAATGCAAAGTCAACCTCAATCTGCTGATGATTTTTCAGAATGTTCTAATGATGTTAAATCAGTAGTGTCCTCTATATGTGACCATGTAAATGATAACAATCAGCCTGTAAAGGATGATAATCAGGTTGTAAATGATGATAACCAGGTTGTAAATGATGATAACCAGCCTGTAAATGATGATAACCAGCCTGTAAATGATAATAACCAGCCTGTAAATGATGATAAACAGTCTGTGAATGATAATAATCAGTCTGTAAATGATAACAACCAGTCTGTAAATGATAACAACCAGTCTGTAAATGATAATGAACAAAATTTTTTACAAAACTCTCCAACTGTCAAATCTCCTGAAGTCTCCCCTGAAAGTTGTCACGATGAACTTTCAAATTCAAATCAAAATTCAATGCAACAAAATAAATCTGAAATAACCATGCTTAATTCAAATAATATTGTGTCGCACGAATATTCTAGTGTACCTATTGTGAGTTGTAATGCTCCACATTATCTTTCTGAAGGAGATGAAAGTTTTCACTCTAACCAACTACCGCCCACCCCCCAAACTCCTGCTTCTGACAATGGACATCATCAGCAACCTGTCTCGGCTGGTACATCGGGTGACGAATGTCACAGTTTAAGTGAAGGAGAATTTACCAATGGAGAAAATATGCTATCCCCATCAATTGGCAAATCAAGATTGTATCCTATGAAGGGTGATAGATTATACGATAATAGTGAGGAAATGCATACAGATTATGAATCAAGGTCACCTCAAGATGATTTAGGGAATGAAAACAATCAATGCTATAACCGTCCAGCATCTAATCCAGCCTTATTGAGAAAAAATACCCCTACTCCAGATATGACCCATTTGGGTGTGTATACTCCAGATTCATCAACAAATAGTGGCTTTAATTCTATGGATGCAGATGTAAATAATTTGAATTTAGAATCTCCATCCTCTTTGCACAGTAATGAACCAGCTCAACCAAATTCTATCGAACCCCCCTCAAGGACACCACCTCAGCCGTACATGGATCAAGAGCAAATTCAAAGAAATTACTGTCAACCTGATAAGGGCTGTACACAAACAGAACCAGTCACAACAAGAATGAATAATCCACTGCTTGACAAAATGACTTGTTCAAATGCAGTTCCGCTAGCACGTCATCAAATGCAACAATCTAACCATCATCATCAAAACGACATGTCTTATAACCAGCATCCCGCATCGACTGCTTTATCAAATATGGTTAATAATAATAATGTTGGTACCATTTTGCTTGGGCAAGCACAACCAGTTCAATCTAATAACTATCTTAATACAGTCAACATAAGAATGTCTTCCACGCCTCCTGCTGCTAATCCTGTAGGCAACTCCTATGTAGTGGGAGTTCCAATTACATCTGTGATCCAACAACAAACATCATCTTTGTCTCATCAGCAACCATCTAACCAAGCTAGTCGTGGTTCTATGCAAAGAATGGGCCATATTTCTATGCCAATCACTACATCATCATATTCAGTTCCAAATCCTTCATTTCATTTACCATCTGGCTACACTAACAGTAATATCAACCAAGCTTCTCCTTGCAATTTAGCTAAACTTCAGCAGTTAACCAATGGCATTGTGGATCCTCAGCCCAATCAGGCAACTGGTTATCCAACCATGTCCCCGTCACCATATAATTCACAATCGCATCAGTCAAATCTGACGCCTCCTCCCCCAAACCAACGCGCAATCGCTCCTGCAATACAAAATCAATCCCCTATGCCAGGTAATCAAGTTCATGGATATTCAAATTATAATCGTTATCACTCCAGGCCTGTACAAAGGACTCCTAACATAGCTATTTCTCCAAACATTGTTGCTAGCTACCCAGCATTCGGTGGATATCAAATGCAACAGCCATCTGCACCAACTATATTGAATACAGCGGGTTACATAACATCTGGACCTACAATGCCTATGAGTGTCGTGAATATGCATTCACAAGGACAATATCAAGAAACTATTCGAAACATTACACCTCAGGGTCCCATGTATGCATATGGTTATATAAATCAGAGTTTACCTCCTCAGGCTATGATGAGACGGTGATATTTTCTGGTACAGAACATTTTGTATAGTTTTGAGATTGTAACTGTGGATGCAGAGCAGCAATCCAATCAAGTATTAATTTGGTTTGGTGAATCTCAAACTCAGCTGAATACTTATCAGTACTTAGTGTAATACCTCAAAATGAAATTGCAATCAATTCTATTTTGGAGAACTATTAAGTTTAGGTAAATATTTTGAAAAGGAGAAAAGCTATGTACATAAATGTTAATATCATTTTCCATTCAGTTGTAAATACTAACTTTAACTGTACAGTACTTCACAATTTCTTTGTACTATAAAACATCAAACCTATTTGTTAAATATGTAAATAATTTGTTAGACATTTCTTAAATCATTTTTGAAATTACCATTTAGCGCATGGTATATTTATAAAACTTTCATTACTTCACAAGCATAATTAATATTTTAATTTTCACCCCCTGTTTAACATTTTTTTTTTTTTGTTGTTATTTCGTTGTTTTTTAGACTTTGCCAGTTTGTTTAACTTGGCCGTTTTGCATGTCAATTAATTGTTATTTAAATAAGAGAAATTGTATATACGAACTCTAAAACAGACCAGTTTCAGTGTTCAACAGTTATTAACTAGTTCAATAACTTTGTTGCATTATTAAACAGTATAATAAAATTAATGCATGTGAAAAATTTTTTTGTTTATATTTATTCTAATCAAGAGAAAATTAGTATTTTTTACAATATCATTTATGAAACTCAAATTTATATGTGAACATTTCTCTAAGTGTTAAGCTGACTGCTGTATTACATATTCTACATACTCTTTCAAACCAAACGTAAGATGTAACATATTTTTGTAATGAATTTTTTAAAAAGCTTCTAGTATTCATTGCTGTTAAAAGTAGTATTTATTTAATGCTTTTGTTTCACTAAACTATTGATTGTACATTCCATCTGTTTATGTAATGAGTTGATAACCTTCAAGTTGCTCTATCAATAGAATAACATTTATAACTCATGAACTTATTTTTTTTATTTTTATTAAATGGATATTTATTAGTAACACTAATATAATAGTAAAATCTGCTGATGAATTTCTATTATCATATGTTAAATCATTTATAGTTATATTTTATTGTTAAAAGGATTTCTTACAAAGTATATGATAAATATAAATTAGAACTGTTAAAGCATTAGCAGTTGCTTTATTGGGTGAACACACCTTTCATTCATTAGGTGTTAATTAGGTAATAATAGATTTTATTTTAAAAAACACGTTCTCAGGACTTATCAATTAGTCATGAGAATTTACCAATAGAATATTTTAAGATCTTGATCTGAAAAGAAAGGCGGCTTTTTGCATTTATTTATTCAAGCGATATTTAAAAATAATCAAGTTGTTGTTTTTTTTTGTTTTTTTTTTTTTTGAGCATACAGAATGGAAAGACCAAAATTAATCAATACCTTTAAACTAATAAAATGTATAAATAGTTTCTTAACTTGATGTGATTTTGTTAAATCATAGTTCTTTATCAAGGTATTTTAAGTCTTTCTAGACAAAGAAATAGGTTTACGATCCTTCAAATCATATGCAAGCATAGTTTTAGAAATATTAAATTTCTTTTGCCTTGTCAACAAAAAACAAACGAATCCCTAATCATGCTTGTGTTGCACAAGATTTAAAAAAAGTAATGTAATTTTTTTTTATTATCAACATTCACTTCAATAAACAAAGTGTTTATTTGAAAAGTAATTTTTGTTGCTTTTTAAAATCTATTTTACTAGATATGATTTAAATATACTTGTGGTAGTTTTCTGACTTAAGTGTTAAACTACATAAAGGCAATAAATTGTTTTTTTTTTTTTTTCATTTATATATATTTTATTTCAATTTCTTAGTCTTAACTGATATATATATATATTTGTTTTGCTTCTCTATCCTCCCCTTAGTGCTTACATAATATTTGAACTTTCCTTTTTATGTGAAAAAAAATCAACATCTTGATTATTAAATATATCAATATTATGTATCGATAATAATATATGAATCAGGCCTCATCATAAGATATATCTCCTTATTGGTAAAATCTTGGTCCCGGTTTACTATAAAAATTTAAGTTGTAACTTACATGGTGTTATGCATTTAAAAAGAAATATATTTTGAATAGCTGTAATTTCTTGAGCTGAGCTCTTGTACTGATGAAGCTTTAATTCTGTGTTTAGTGAGAATTAATACTTAAATAATGTTCTAATAATAAAGGAAGAGTTATAAAATAAATTTGTTCTCAATGTTGTTTAAAAAAATTAATCTTCAGTTTCTTGTAATATTCATTAAATATTTATAGCAAACACAAAATAGAATCATATTTGTATAATTTTCTATTGTAATATTTATTATAATAAACATTTTACTCATTTGCAGTTGTATAAATTTGCACTTTTCTTTTTTTATTTAGATAGTTTGGTAATGAGGGTTCTTTTTACAATCGAATATGTCAATCATGTGATCCTGTGCGAATGTTTCATATTTTTGTAAGCATTTCAAGGTGTTGCAATTTTTATTTCATGTTTTAATTTTTTTAAAAAAAAGAAAACTGTGTGTCAGCAATAACGTGTTTTAAAAAATGCAATGTGTATGAATCGTCATTTTCATCTATGCAATAAAATATTTTGTCTTTCTTTTGATAAAAAAAAAAAAATGTATTTTCTTGTTTCCTTCTCCTGACACTATTTCCCCATCGTATAATGACCCATCGTTTATGGGTCATTATCGTGCAGGTTCTACCCGTGCAGGTTCTACCCAAGCTCAAAATTTCTTAAAGCAAGGATTTTTTTTTTTTTTAAAGGCATCATATTATAGAATGAAAAGAAGTATAACTGCTTTTTAGTAAATGAAATTACACAAAGACAATTATTATTTTTGTTGACTTAGTAATATTATCAGAAATAAAATAAATAAAAATGATCTGATTAAAGATAGGGTATACTTTGTGCTATATTTATGCATGAATAAAGCTTAGATAAAGGCAAATGGACAAACACCACGTTAGCATTTCTTTACCTTTATTTGTAATGTTTTGCTTTATTTATATATAAAAGTGATTAGTGCATTCCTTAAATTTTTTTATTTCTTTGTAGCTCAACCGTGCCGATTGTCAAGTTGCTTTTATTTGCTCATGCAAAATAACTTTTTCGTAGAGTGGACTGTTGCTAACATTTATCTTTTTTTTTAAATCTCAAACTGAAAACCCATCAGGGTGAGCAGTTTTGGTTGCCACCATTAAATAAAAATATCACTGGTTCAAATTAGCTGCATGGTATAACTATTTTTTCGAAGTATGTAGCTGAAAAAGAAAAACTACACTTTTATTTGATTTAGATCTTGGCATAGCGGACACCTTCAAAACTAATCTAGAAAATTACCTAGTTAAACATTGAGGATTCACGTTCCCTTCTTACACATCCTTCTTCATAATCTTTAACAAAGAAGTATCCTAAGTCACACTCTTTAATCGAAATATTTTTTCAAACAGTTTTTTTCTTCTTTCTCCTGTTTGGAATTGGAGGTGTAAACTATTGATAATGAAATCTGTAGCAAAAAATTATTCATGAACGACAGGAATTTTGCCAAAAATGGGATAGGAAATAACTTGGAATATTCTGAATCAATTTGTGTTCTAATTCAGAAAATAAATAATCTTGGTCAGCACAACAGGCCTTGGCTGCTTCAACATCTGACACATGCCAGTGCCTCTATCCATGCTAACTCCCATCCAATTTCTAATCTTTAGGGTTTTCAGGTCCTTTTCGATGTCGTTGAGCCATCTAGTAGGGGGTCTACCTCTGGGACGTGACCCCTTGGGAGTTCTTAAAGGTGACGATTCTCATGGCTCTATTTTCAGGGCTTCTCCATATATAGCCCAACCATTCTTGCAGGTTATTTGTGCAATTTGGGACAGCTTATAGAGTTGGTAGAGCTCGAAGTTATAAATTATTATGTCTGAGTTAAAAATAGTGGTAAAATACAGTTATTATTTATGAATTTATTACTGAAAATAAAGAAATTTTATACTAATTTTCCTAATATTTTTTAAAAGTTAAATATTAAAATTCTTAAGGTGGAAAAAAAAATTACAGCAGTTCTTATTAGTCAACAGTGCTCTCCTTAAAAACTTGGCGACACATCAAATGTAAAAATTGTAGTTGATTATTTATGACTTGATAATAACTTCGAAATAGACAAAAAAGATTACTTATTTTCTAACTTAAAAACTCTGTAAAAAAACATTCAGCAAATATATTAAGTGCTCATTCAGCCTGATTGGCGTGTAAAACTTAATAACCATCCTTTTAATTACTTGGCTTACAGTTGAAAAAGAAAAAAAATAGAATACATAAAAAAACACAACCTTGCTGTTATTGATTGATTTATTTTGCTAAGTTACAGAATCTTCTCAGAAATAGGAAGGACTAATAAATGAATGAAATGGGCATTCAGATCTAACAAATATTCTAAGCAAACTTAAACACAGAATAGTTTTATAAGGATAACAATTTGTGCACTGATTTTTAAACATCTAACAAAACAGGTTTCTTCAACCTTGCACATTTCCAAACTGAATCCATCAGCTTAACAAAACCTGTATCTTTTGGTTTCTCTAAGCCACGATGTAACCTTTCTTTCATTACTGCTACAAATTCACGATTGCTCAATTGTCCATCAACTGCAAAATAGACAGATTATCAGATTTGAAATACCTAATTACTGGGCAAATAGAGCATAGTTTTGTAAATGTATATGTCATGTATGTGAATTTTGGTGGTTAGTTGGCTGATTAGAAAATACTCCATACTTTTTGTACATTTTTTAAGTTTATTGAACCTTTTACTTACGTTTAGATTAATGGGAAAAATCAGTTTTTAGAACTAACTTGCTACAAGTAGCGAAACAACTGTAGTTGCCATTCTTTCATAGCTAATAGCGCATTTTTTAAAAGAAAGTAGTATAGTAAATAAGTGTGATACAAAAAAACAAAAACACTAGTTTGTAGTGATTTCTGGCAAAAATTTTAAATTAGAAAAGAAATAAGGTTCAAATTTAACGGAATTTTTTGAATCTACTAGATGCAAATCATACGAAAGTCTGTCAGCAGAACATATTTTGCTCTACAGTTCTCAACATGCAGTACTTTTTAGAGGAATTAAATAATTTTAGACACTTCAATTACAAATATTTATTTTCTAGTATTTCTTAAATTAAATATTCATTGTTAGAAAAGATTGAATGAGGCATAAAAAATTGATTGTTGGTAAAAAACTTGTAAAAAATGATTTTGTACAATAAATTGCCTTCATATAAATAGAAATTGGATAATTCTTAATTTCCTGTATTATATAACCCAACAAATTAATCTTAAATTGTTTTTATGAATTTTTCTCTCTTTATGATTTTTTACAATAAATTGCCTTCATATAAATAGAAATTGGATAATTCTTAATTTCCTGTATTATATAACCCAACAAATTAATAATCTTAAATTGTTTTTATGAATTTTTCTCTCTTTATGATTTTTTACAATAAATTGCCTTCATATAAATAGAAATTGGATAATTCTTAATTTCCTGTATTATATAACCCAACAAATTAATAATCTTAAATTGTTTTTATGAATTTTTCTCTCTTTATGATTTTTTACAATAAATTGCCTTCGTATAAATAGAAATTGGATAATTCTTAATTTCCTGTATTATATAACTCAACAAATTAATAATCTTAAATTGTTTTTATGAATTTTTCTCTCGAAATATTTTTTTTAAATTCTTTTAATACGAATGTAAACTAAATTCTCCAACATAATCAGTCTCCTAAAATTGTGACTACTCTTCGAAAGTAGTTTATAATCACTTCATTAAAAAAAAAAATAAAAAAAAAAAAAACATTTATGTAGTTCTTCTGACCACTGGGTAAAATATGTTTTTCATTGCTGAATTAGCTTGATTTATTATAGATACTTTGCAGTTAGCCCAGAATTGTGAACCCTTATATTGTAAATGGCTGTAAAGATTTTTTTTTAATGAGCCAAAGCAAATGCAATTTGAGTTATTTTTCACATATTTTTTTATTAGTCTAAAGACATATGGCCTAACTAATAAGCTTAAAATTATCAGGAAGATTAAAAAAATACTGAAGACTTTTCTGACTAGCCTGGCAGTTTTCAAAATGCTGGCGACAGTAGCGAAGAGCCAGATTTTCAAATAAGCCTACAATATTTGTCATTTGTAAGGGAATATGATTAAAAGAGATTGGCATTAAAAATCTAAATTAGTATATCATTGAGAAGGATGCGGATGCCAACACCATGGTTCAAATATCAAATGCAGCAGGGAGTGGAAGCACATGCTTGAAAACTTACTTCAAACATATGTCAAGGAATGATTTCTATAAGTTTTTTACCTAAGATCTTTAGCCTGGTTGGTAGGGTGTTGGGCCCATGTGCAAGAGGTTGTGAGTTCGATCCTCACCAGCTGAAGACTTCCTGTGTAGTAAATGGTGACTGGTGCACATTAAATCTGTCGGGCAACAAAGTCCTCCAAGTTCGGGTCAGAATTATGATCTGTGGGTGAATAAATGGGTCCGTCCTGTAAAACATGCCGTGGTGTGTGTGTGTGTGTGGTTGAAATCATATTCTTGGCCATAGATGGTACCAATGAAAAATGAGAAACGTACCCTCTGCCTTAAATTTGCTTGGTTTCACCAAGCAGAAATGCTGGTATTGGCAAGTGACATTAGAAACAACAACACAACAAAACAATATCTAGACTATAATTAACTTCTAGAGTGATAAATATATTTAACATGATAAGGAATCTAATTTGGCTGGAGATTTTCTCATTAATTCTTTTAAATGCAACGTAAAAAAATCACATTATAAATAGACAAAAATATATAGTTCTAGAAGAGGTAATACAATTTTAATATTAAAATTTGTTAACAAAATAATTGATTTAAAACTAAAGATTTAATACTAAAATATATCTTTTATACAATAAGATTACTTACGATTTTCATCAAATAGAGTGAAAACTACATCAATAACATGATCGCTCAAGTCTAAATGCGCCACAGTTTTGGCAACATGTTTCAGGGTTGCTGTTAAGAGAGAAAAAATAGTTTTAAACATTAAAATTGCAGAGAACAAACAAATTAAAAATTAAAATAATTAAAGAAGTTAAATAATTAAAGAAATTAACACAATAGGGTCTAAGCTTATTTATTAAAAACAGCTTGCAGGTTAGGGCAAGTATTTTTATGGCAATAATGTATTTTCACAAAGTTTACAAAGAGCTTTTTCAGACTTTCAGGCCTACTTAATCTTAAATCTAGGATTCAATAACCTCATATTATGAGCCTTGGTGGCTGAGGGATAGAGCGCTCGCCATCCAATGAGGTGTTCGGGTTCGACTCCCAGCTATGGCCGAATGCGAATTTGGTGCCTGGCTAACAATGACTGCAGTGCTGACGTAAAATATCCTCAGTGGTAGATGAATCCCTTTGTCTGCAGGATAATTGTGAGAGGTTTTCCTCTCCATCTTAATGCAAATGCTGGTTTCATTAAAAAGTCCTCCACAAAAGCAAAATTTTTCATATTTGATTCTGGAGTTCCTTTGACTTCTAGATTAAGTTCAAAATTATAAGGTTACAGAGTTGAACACTGGAAGCTGTAAACTCAAATTTGGGTAGGCTGTTTAATGACGGTTATAAAATAAAATAAAATATTGTTTACCCATGGTTACTCTTACACAATCACAATTTATTAAGTTTCAAAAATATAATAACAGATAAATTTATGAGTTCAATGCTAGACCAATTACTACAAAAAAAAAAAATATGTCAAAAAGCATATGCAACTTGATGTACAGGAGAGAAAAAAAATTGTGGAATAAACAGACATTTATATTCATGATAAATATTAAAAAAAATAAAAATTCTTGAAACAAAAACCAAATAAATAAATATATAAATAATATTTAAAAAAAAAAAAAAAAAACAAGCGCAATATTTCAATACAAACAATTCATTATTAAAAATATCTGATTTATTTATGAATTTTTATTATACTATATTATCATTGAAAACATCTGCATTAAAAGTTAACATCTATATATATTTGCGATTACTAATATTTTTATAACTATTTTTTGTCTTAGAAAAATATTACATTTTTCAAAATTTTTTTTTTTCAATTTAAACATTGCAAAAGAGAATGATAGAAACAAATAACAATATTTTAAATAGAAAGCTAATAATCATATAGATCATTTTACAAAAATGCAACACATTCATATAATGTTGGAATCTTTAGCATCCCCCCCCCGCACTCAAAAACTATCCCCTACAATACTGGCATTCATAAAAATATTTACAATAACATACACATAGTTGTTAATTTTTATTTTGACTTACTTTTAATTATTAATATAATAAATACTGAAGAAAAAAAACTAGTTTTAGTCAGATATTTCATTACCAATTAAATTAGTATGCATTTCTACAACAATGTGCATGATAGTTAAAAAGCATTTCTGCAACAGTCTTCGTGGGCCAGGGGGGTCATAGGCTAAGGCTTCACGATTTTGGGACCAATGTGGTCAACACCATGTACAGGCTGCCTTCATCTCTAGGCAAGCTGGTATCCATTGATTCGAAGCTGGGTGAGTTTCAAGCTGCCACTGGGGATCAGACCCCACATTATGACAGTTCAGTGTCCTGACTACTGAGCCATCACAGTGTGAGTTGCAAGCGCCCAAGTCTTGGATAATGGTGCCATTTTGGCGATGAGAGAGGAGTTTTATCCTAGAACTGGAAACAATGCCTTGATCGTTTCTCCCTCGGGATTTGTTTATATTGTTTTCGCGTCTTACTATATTTGCTTTTGTTGTTGTGTGTGTTGTGGAAATAGGTAAATATAAATAAAAGCATAATATTTATTTCCAAACTATAGTGACTCATTCTTATAGTAACGCCAAATAGTAACTAATTCTCAACACATTACAGTGGCTTTCTTAAGTAAGTCTTAAGGAAAAAAAAAATTGCTTATTGTAAATGTCAAAAAATAATATATTTTAATAATATATCTTGTCCTCTGTATAAGGAGGGTTTGGTTGTGCCCTTGTAGAAATGTTTTTAATAATATTAAAAAAGGCAAACATGATTATTTACCTTGATCAATAGATGCTCCAGCAATATGATAGAAAGTTAATGCTGTATCGACATCATTAATATCATTCAAAAAGTGAAAGAAAAGTAAGTAATCATCAAGGCTTATACCCTAGGGAAAAAAAACACATTAGATTTAATTTGAATATTGTCTTCAGAGTGTCCGGAAAGTATAGAAACGGTCATAAACATCAAGAAATCAAAAATTATAAATACACACATAAAATATTTATAAAAGATGCATTATGATACAACACTTAACACCATCAAAATTTTAAATAGAAACTTATTTTTAATGCAGATTTAGGTTCTCCAGGAAAAAGTACTGTCAGATTTTTAAAATATGGTTTACAGATTGCCTTGCAACTGTAAAATGAAATTGGGATACAAATTGTTTAAAATTGAGTTATCTTGAAAAATACATTTAAGATAAAATAAACAATGTTTAATATTTTGAAAAAAATCTTTTATGACGACACCAAATTTGACTTTAACCCACAACCTTAGATTGAGGGACTCTCAAAGGGTGGGGCTGAATTTGAGAGAGAATGAGATAGATTTTTTATGCAATGCATATTTTTTGAGATGTTTGACAATTCCTATAGTTTGTGAACACCATGTACATTGGATTAAAAAAGAAAAAAACTAATATAACTTACTCTGGAATTTTTGAAAATCTTCTTGACACGTTTTAACATCTTGATATGCTTTTTTTCTGATAATCCAGCATACGTTAAAAGCAAATCTGCAAAATCAACTTCTCGAATAAATCCTTCTGCATTTGGTTTTTTTCTTTGAAACTAGCAAAGAAAGGAAAGAGGTTTAGTTTTAAGTAAACACTTTGTAATTGCACTGAAATTTGCATTTAGTGAACATTTATTCAGAAGTTTTTTAAAAGTTAAGAACAATTCCAATATTTTTTTAAAAACCAGGTACTAACTATTTAGAACTAAACAAAATTCTCATTTAAATAAAAATATTTTTTATATTTTATAAGTATATCTTTTAAGAAATTTTCTAAATTAAGAAACGATTTAACGGATAACTGATGAAAATTTCTTTCAATTATAGAAGTGAAATTAATCCGCAATGGAAAAAAAAACAAGCTGCTTCCTATTTAACACAAAAAGAGTTCACAATTGTTTAAGAGAAAAATAAATATTATCCTAAAGAGATAAACGAATAAAAATATTCAACACTTTTGTATTTAATAAATAAATAAACCTGCCAACATGAATTTAAAAACTAAGAGTTAGCAATAATAGAGCCTCATTACAGTGTAAAAATTTAAAAACATGTCATTTTGCATATATTTTTTCAAACAAGAAAGTTCAAAAAACGAAAATTAATAATGGACCATTAATAATGGAACCTCACTACATTGAGAAAATTAATATACAAGTCATTACATATATTTTTTCAAACAAATATATTAAAAAGATTAATTTTATACTATTTTGTGGAAAAGTAGAAAATGTATCTTTGTGTGCCAAAAGATCTTTGCATAATTTTACTTTTAAGTAGTTACAAAAATTTTAGATATACAGTGATACCTCGAGATACGAGTTTAATTTGTTCTGTAACCTTGCTCGTATGTCAATTTGCTCGGATCTCAAAGCAATTTTCCCCATTGAAATTAATTGAAATGCCATTAATCCGTTCCAGCCCCTAAAATGATACCCCCAATTGTTTTTGTTCCGTGTTTTTTGAATAAGAAAAATGTATTTATAAATGACAAATATTGTATAAAAACATAATAAAAGAGAATATAAAGAAAAAAAAACTGGTTTTATAAAGTGTACATACATATTTGTATTTCGGTCACTTAAATGGAACTTACACACAACTTAAATGCAACTTACACACAACTTAAATGCTACTGTATGCTTAATTTTAGTCTTTGCTTTTTTAGCCGGATTAAAAAAAAAGTGTCCAAGGAGGTTTGTTTCCTCCTCCTTTTCAGAATGCTGCAGAAATGAGTTAGGCAAGTGTCATTAAATAGCTCCGATGTACGACCAGTACAAGTTTTCGGGGTGTTTCTTTACCATGAACTGTGAAATTCTCTCCCACATTCCCAAGAACTCTTTTATCTCACTTGTAGAGATAGCCTCCTCCACCTTTGACTCTTCCTCGAAACCAATTTCTTGCAGAACCCCCGAATGCTGCTGTGACTGTAACTCTTGTAATTCTTCGGTCGTCAGTTCCTGAAAGTGCTCCTCGGCGAGCTCGCTCACGTCTCTCTCACCCATTACCAGGTCCATGGATTTTCCCAGAGACACAATCTCCTCCTCTATTGGCACTTCAGATTTGAATCTTTCGAAGCGACAGCACAATTTTCGGCTACAGACTCACTCAGGCCACAGCTTTCATGCAGAGGTCAAGGTCCACGTTGTAACACTCAGCCAGGCTTGATCTATAATTTTGAATCATATCACAATGTTAAAGTGGTCCTTTCAGTACTCTCGAAGGGTGAGGTTTGTGTTCTCTGTCACCTCAAAGCAGTGCCGGAACAGGAGTTTAGTGTACAGCTTTTTAAAATTAGAAATCACTTGCTGATCCATGGGCTGCAAGATAGGAGTGGTGTTAGATAGAGAACCTTTATAATCTTGAACTATTCGAGGATGTCATGTTCGAGGTTCGGTGGGTGAGCAGGAGCATTGTTGAGGTCGAGAAGGTCTTGTATGGCCGTTCCTCGTATCTCGAAACAAAATTTCGCTCCCTCAACAGCTCGTATCTCAAATAACTCATATGTTAGGGCACTCGTATCTCGAGGTACCACTGTATTTCTTTTAGTTTGTAATCTCACACATTTTGAGACAAAAGATTAAGAGTCATAGTTGAAAGGTTTAGCAAAGTGAATGGAGAAAATATATTACATTCCTTCACTGCATTTCAACAAAAGAATTATTTCTGTGGAATAAAAAATAAACTTTTAATGAGGTTCAAAAATCCCCGAATAATTTTACAAAGATCTTGTAATTTTAAGTATTGAAAAATCTTACATCTTTGAAAAAAAAAAGAAGAAAAAATCAAGTTATCCTAAACTATATTTTACAATTAGACTCACCTCTAAAGTCAAGATTTCAGTTTGTAATTGTTTCTGGAATTCTAAAAACTTTTCGATAGTAAGCTTTCGATCCAAGTTAGGACCAAAGAAATATGTAGATAAGGCACTACCAAAGAATTTATAACAGTTTCCAGTATTTGAATGATCACGGTGACGCATTCCCACACTGGTCTGGCTCCGGATTATTGTCTGGACCTACGATTGAAGATATATTATGTATATCAATACTATAACTGATTTACTATGGCTCTGGATTATTGTCTGGACCTACGATTGAAGATATATTATGTATATCAATACTATAACTGATTTACTACTAGGACAGGATTTTACAAACATCTCTACTAAGAGCAGTTTATCTATTGAACAGCATGGCGGAAAACTGGCTTTCTGTGCAAGAAAGCTACAGGTTGTTCCTCTAACTGATTTTAGGAGTTACTCTTTTTCAAAATCTATATTAAAACCAATATTAAAAAATTAAAATTGAGTTGAAATTTCTTTTATTTAAACAATTTTTTTTTATTAGTTTTCTTAAATACTTGAATTAGCTAATGACAAAATATTACAGTGATTATTGAGAATTATTTTAAATGGCTGAATGTTTGCAAAGCCAAAAGATGCCCTTTCTTACTCTGTTTTTCCAGCAAAAAATGAGTCTCTCTTTGATATTCAAAGAGAAATTTATGTATTGAGGAGAAATTTTCCTATTAACTTCCACAAATATGAAACACTAAGTCGGCTGATATAGTGACAAAGAAGAAATCTAAAAAGAGTAGATTGACATGAAGTAATTCAAATCAAACAATTAGCATTAAAATAAAATTACCAATAGAAACATTTTCTGCTAAAGAACTGTATGGATTAAAATTCTTTAAAAATCAACAGCAATTTAAGCATAAGGTTAAAATTTTTCAAAAATTAGAAAAAAAAAAAGGCTGTATTTTAAATTACCATCTTCAGAAAACCATTTGGTTTTTAAATTGGAAAATATCAAAGTTTTATGCCAAAGCTTTTAATAAGGACCAATGGAATATTACAAAAGAACCTAAAGTGTGAGGGGGTTCATGATTTTATTTGTTCTAACAAGAAGGGAAGAGGGGTATGTTTTTACATAAGACACTAAAATCCTTTTTTTTTTCCTTCAATATTTTTAAATACAAAAAAAAGGTAATAAAAAATTTGAGAAAGTTACACTTATACAAGTTTCAAAATTGATATATAAGTTAATTAGGGTTAAAAAAAGTTAAAGCAAAAAACAAGAGAAAGGGATGTGGCAACGTAATATGATGTAAGCATAGCATGTTTGTAATTTGCCTATTTTTGCTCACAAGAGAGCTCATAAGTGCCGAAAATATGCTTATAATATTTGAATGACTCTTTAGTTGAATTACATCTTGCAAAAAAGTGTAGAAATAAACTACATTGACATAAGTTTAAATACAAATAACTTTCATTTCTTTAATTCTGAAATTCAGGTTTGGTTTATATTAAAGAAAGAGAATTGCAACAATAAACAAATAATTATTTTTATAGCATTTGTAATTTATTTATTTATTAATTATTATTTTTTTTTTTTTACAGAAGTTCAATTTATCATTCTACAAAGATAAACCTTTCTTTTTGCACCGATTGTGAGAAATGTTAAACACATCATATATGATGTTAGACTGAATAAGACTAATTTTTATTAACATAATATCACTAAATAAACATCTATAAGAAATACAGATTTTAATGTTTAAATACTGCCAAATATTTAAACGTTATAAAAACACAAAATTTATCTTGAAACGAACAATGTAAATTTTTTTTATTTAAATTAAGATAAAGTATCATACAAATTACAAAGCAATGATAAAGTAACACATAAACTATGAAGCAATAATAAAGTATCGCAAAAGTATTATATAAAAGTGGCACAAAAAATATCACAATATAAAGTATCACACATAGACTTTCATAACATGAATGGACATGACTCACTTTGTCAAACTCTTCATGGTCAACATTTCCATCTCCATTGAGGTCGAACATTCGAAAAGCTATTTCAAAATGTCTCTTAGACGCTGAAAAATTTAAAATAAAATTTTTGATTGCAATTATCATCAAGTTAATTTTAAAAATGTATGGATTTAACTGTGAATAAAATTTTAAGTATAAGTACTTTGTTTAAAAAAAATGACAGAAAACCCAGACTAAAACAGGAAATGTATAATTATAATGAATTTTTCATGAATAAAAATTTCATTCTGCTACCACAGATTTATAAAAACATGGTGTATAAGGAAAGCCAGTTTGGGATGATGAATAATGCATGCTTCATGATAACTATTTATTAAGAATCCAAATGGCCGAGATAGCCTGATCGGCATGGCACTGCACTCATGTTTGTAAGAACGGTAGCTCAAATTCAATCGGCCGAATACTTCATGTGTAGTAAATGGTGACTGGTGCACGATAAATCTGTCGAGTAACGAGGTCCTACATGTTCCCATAACAAATCAATACCTCTGGGGTACTGAATTGGGGATTGATAGTTCTCTGCTTCAGGTCAAAATTACAATCTGTGGATGAATGAATGGGTCCGCCTGATAAACAGGTGTGATGTATGGGTGTGTCGAATTCTTGGTCATAGATAGCGCCACTGGAAAACAAGAACAACAACAACAAAGAATCCAAATTCTTTTTTTTTTTTTTTGAATCTCAGAGATTTTCAAAAAACGGTTTTAAAGAAAAAATTTCACAAATTAATGCTGAAAAACTTGGATTTTTAGGACCAGTAAGTTTGGTTGTTATTGTCGCCGTAGAGTGGTACTAATGGACTATTAGTGAATTAGAATTTTTTCTGAATAATAATTTAAAGATAGTATTGGTGTGTTAAAATTTTTTCCTAGTTAAGTTACATGTTAATTACAAGCTTTTAAGTATTAGTTTTTTAAGTAAGCTTTCAAGTATCAAGTTTCTAGCTAGGTGTAAAAATTTATTTTTAATCTATTAACTGATGTAAAGTTTATATATGTTTTAATATAAATGAATAACAAAAGTAAACTTTTTTTTTTTAAAACTTAAATTAATAATAAAATTTTATACTATTATTTATATTAATTAAAAATGAACTGTAGTATATTTAATTTTGCTCTACATTGTTACAAATTAAAATAGTAAGAGAGATATAGTTCAGGGTGGGAATAACCACAAACACTAAGAAAAAATTTCTAACTTTTCCCTCTCATTCAAGTTCCAAAAAGAAAAAAATTAAATTAAAAAAAAAAAAAAATTATTATAAGAGTAAACTAACCAAACAAATAAATTACATGAAAGGATTTAGGCAGATTAGCATTAAGATAAAACGAGGGACACACAGACATTTCTTTTTGCTGCATTTATTTATGACATATCAAAGCATTAAAGGTAATTCAAAAATTAACTGTAATGCAGTTTTCTTAATGTTAATGACAAATATTTTTGAAAATTGATACATAATTTTATTAAATTAGTCGAATTTCTTGAGGCCAACATTGAGGCTCTTCATTGATGTAAATTGAACTAAAATTCAGCATCAGAAAATATCTTTTAGAATTTAACCTAATTTTCATGAAAAAATGTATTAGACATTTAGGTATTTCAAAACAAGATTAAGACCATTTCTCTGACATTTGAGTATTTGAATGAAATAGCTTTATCTTTCTTTAATTTTTTTTCCAGACAGATGGAATTTTCTTACTTTTTACCTGTTACACGGCCATCAGAAATTTTTTAAAAATATTTGTTACTTTATCAACTCCTTTCTCATATGTTATTAAAAAATAAATAAAAAACTTAGTTCAAATTCAAATAATTTTTAACAAAACTGTGCAAATTAAAAATGTCTGAAACAAATACAAAAAAAAAATAAGTAAAAAATATAGAAAATCATGCTAGTTAGATACAGAGTGTGATGTAAATAAATGAAACTTTGAAAGTGAAACAAGCATAATATTTATCTTATCAATATCTAATCAATAAACATAGAACCTCACAAACTTGAAGGCTCGTAGTGTTGTCTTTCATGCAATAATATTTTGATAGAAAAATATGTATATTAAAAGGCAATTTCTTTTTTACTCGCTTTTGCTGATAAGATTTGATTAGGAAAGATCATGCATTTAAAAATAGTAGTTTCACATTAGATGCTCTTCATTAGTTTGAAAATCATTGTGGTCTATAACTCTTCATCGATTCTTTCAGTTCTGTTCTAAAACTGTTCTTTGAATTAGGGAGCAGCAATGAGAGTTAATGAAAGTAAAAGTGGCAGAAATTATTTTAATTTGATGATAATTGTAATGTGGTTCCTATTGTTTTCTGATGAAAAAACTGATGCACTAAAATTACCTGTCGCAGGAATTTTAAAATATAATGCAGATAGAAGAGGCATCAAAACACTTCTGCGTGAAAAAAAATCCCTTAAGAGGATTGGGTGTAATGCATTAAAGGTTTCATCACTAACAGCAGGATTAACAGCTGATATTGCTAATGTCGCTACAAGTGCTTTCAGCTCGGCTAGTTTTTTTGGTAGTGCTCCTGCTGCTGCTTCTGCAGTGACTTCTAAGATTGCTTATGGTGTAAAATATGGTGCAGATCTTGAATATATGGCTCTAGGTTGTGATGAAATTCCATTTGATGAAATAAAGGAAATATTAGGTGCAAGATTTCACCAGGTAGATGATGGATTAAGTAGGAATTATGGTGCTATTCAAGAGAACTTAAATGCAATACATAGAAATTATAAAGCAATTCGACGAGTTGAAGATAAAGTGGAAAAAAATTTTGCTGCTATACAATCTGGATTTGCAGCAGTATCCAGTCAACTTGGTAAAACGCGAGATGAAATAAAAGAAGGTTTTGAAAAGATTCGATCCTTTATAAGGAAATCCAAAGCAGAAGAGGCTACTTCTGGACTAATCACATACATAGAATATTTCTATCTCGAAAAAAATGCTCTGAAATATCTCTCTCATGAGCAACTTATTACTCGTCTTGAAGGAGAAGATAGTATCTTGAATGATTTTAAAAAATCTAGAACTCCTCATTCAGCTACCAGTTTGCACATACTTTTAAATAATATTGTTAATCAAGGACTGGCTATACCAGAAAGTGCGAATGATGAAACAGCATTTACAGTGCTTTATTTGCTGTGTTTAGGAACAAATACTTATAATTCCATCTTATCTTTTTTACTGACTGGCTACAACTATCTCGCAAATGAAAGTTACCAAAAAAGCAACTTAGAGAAATATAACCAGTACTTGTCTGTATCTTTAAGAACATTGAAAGATTTTACAAATTCTTTGATTGGAGTTGATAACGTGAATGGATTAATTGATAAGGTAATAATTGTACTCAATACAGTAAAAACCTTAGATTTTATTAAAACTGAAAAAAGTAACATTGTTGAATTTGTTTCTAAAAAAATAAATGACTTTAATCAGATGAAATCCTATCTTCTGGCAATAAATAACTTACCCAATACCAAACCAAGGGAACAAATAAGATATAACTTTACTACTTCTGCAATAAGAACACCTTTTATCGGATGGAAAGATCACAGAAAAATCAGTTATGCTGTTCAATATATGAATAGGGGGATTTATTCTCAAGTTAGTGATTGGTCTATCCCTTATACAATATACGGACAAGCATGTCCAACTCTTGATATAGGAACTGCTCCACAGGATACAACACGCATTATTTTTAGAAAATTTGATCATGAGAAGCCTGAATTGGTAGGTATTATTGAAAACAACTATCAAATTGAATTTCGAGATATTCATCGGGATCTTTACAATTCAGCTTTAGAGGCAAATGAAGAAATTGCAGCATTGGATATTGATATATTGATCAAAAATGGGGCAAACGTTACTATTCCTTTTGAAGAAGGACGTCAAGCAGTACATGCAGCCGCACAAGCGGGTAATCTAGGGACACTATTAGCTTTAGTAAACAATGGTGCTGATATTAATGCACAAGATAGGAATGGTTTTACACCTCTTCATATTGCAGCTGAATTAGGATATGAAAATTTCATCACAGGGCTAGTCAGACATGGAGCTGATGTCAGTGTAACTTCACACTTAGGTTGGACACCATTGCATGTAGCAGCAGAAATGGGTCATATTAGAGCAATCGGAAATTTATTACAAGCTGAAAACATTGATACTGAAGCGAAGACTGTTGGTGGTTTTTCTCCACTCCATTTAACTGTGACTTCCAATAAAAATAATGCCGTGGGTATGCTGTGTGCTGATAAGAGAGTCAATGTAAATATCCAATCAGAAAAAGGTCTTGCTCCAATACATTTGGCTGCTTTAGGAGGATATGAACAAACAATTAAAATATTACTTAGTAACAACAAGATGGACATTAATTTAGAATCACATGGGAGTTTGACAGCACTTCATCTAGCATCTACTACCGGGAATGCAAGGATTGTTAAACAGCTTCTCGGAGATAACAGGACAGATGTCAATGCTCATTCTGATGAGGGTTGGACTCCACTTCACTTAGCTGTTTTGCTTAATAAAGAAGGTGTTGTTTTTGAATTACTAAGAATAAACGAGACAAACATCAACGCAAAAGGAAAAGATGAATTAACAGCCTTACACCTAGCCGTTTCAGTGGGACTGAAGTCTATCTTATTCATTTTAGTGAATTCAGGAGTGGAATTGGAATCATGTGATGTACATGATTATACACCACTTCATCTTGCTGCTGAAAAAGGACATTTAGAGATGGTAAGTTTCCTCAGTAATCAAGGAGCTAACTTAAATAAGAGACAGGAAAGTGGTTACACACCCTTGGGTCTAGCAGCTTTTAATGATCAAATAGATGTAGTGAATTTTCTTGTTGCTCAAGGAGCCAGTATTAACATTAAAAATAAAGATGGTATGTCTCTTACAGATGAAGCAGCATATATGGGTCATTTTGAAATATTAAAATTTTTTATGGAAAAAGGCGTCAATTATAATGAGAGTGTGCTGCACTGGGCAGTTTACGGAGATCAGTTAGAAGTAGTTAAATATTTAATAGAGATGAAAGAAATGAATCTAACAATGAAAGACACTAATGGGAAAACACTTTTCCACTTAGCTGTAGAGTTAGATCGGCAAAACACAGTTAAGTACCTCATTGACACGAAACAGGCTGATTTTACAACTGCGGACAATATGGGCAGAATGCCTTTACATTCAGCGATAGAACATGGATACTTAAAAATAATCAACTATTTAATTGAAGCAGAAGATGCGAATGTAGACATTAAGGATAGGTATCGTAACACTCCTCTACACTATGCATCGTCTGAGAATGATCTTATAATTGTAGTAGAAAAACTACTTGATAAAGGTGCAAAAATTGAAGCTAGAAACAAGTATGGTGAAACATCTTTGCACAGTGCTTCCAAAAAAGGCCTTTTAGCTGTTGTAGAAAAACTGCTAGAGAAAGGTGCAGAAATTAATGCTCCGAATACTATATATATAACACCTTTGCACTGGGCTGCTGCAGGAGGCCATTTAGCTGTAGTAGAAAAGTTGATAGAGAAAGGTGCAGATATTAATGCTACAGAGATGGGTGGTTTAACAGCTCTTCACTCTGCTGCTTCATTTAATCATTTAGCTGTTGTAGAAAAATTGATAGAGAAAGGTGCAGATTTTAAAGCTATGGATATACGTGGTGCAACGGTTCTGCACTGGGCTGCTACAGGAGGTGGTCTAGCGGTATTAGAAAAAATGATAGCGAGAGGTTTAGATATTGAAGCCAAGGATGTACTTGGCGCAACCCCTCTGCAATGGGCAGCTTCAGGAGGTCAGTTAGCTGTAGTAGAAAAGTTGATAGAGAAAGGTGCTGATATTGAAGCTAAGGAAACTGGGGGGTTAACAGCCCTGCACTTGGCCGCATCATTCGATCATTTGACTGTAGTAGAAAAACTGCTAGAGAAAGGTGCGAACATTGAAGCTAGAAATGAAGACGGTGAAACAGCTTTGCACAGTGTTTCCAAAAAAGGCCTCATAGCTGTTGTAGAAAAGCTAATAGATAAAGGTGCAGAAATTGATGCACTGAATATTGTAGATGCAACGCCTTTGCACTGGGCAGCTGCATTAGGTCATTTAGCTGTAGTAGAAAAGTTGATAGAGAAAGGTGCAGATATTCATGCTAAAGATACGGGAGGTGCAACACCTCTGCACTGGGCGGCTATGGGAGGTAGCTTAGTAGTAGTTGAAAAGCTGATTGAGAAAGGTGCAGATATTAATGCTAAGGATAATACGGGTGAAACACCACTTTATAAGGCTGCTAGTAACTTGCGCTTAGTAGTAGTTGAAAAGCTTGTAGAAAAAGGAGCGGATGTTAATGCTAAGGATAATATGGTTAGATCATGTCTGTATACAACTGAGACTGCCAAAAGTGGAGAATTAATTAATTGCCTCAGAAATATATAATTACTTACTTAAAATGAGACTAGCAATTGATTCATATATTGGATCTGAAGTTTTACCAGTAAGAGGATTTAGTCTATGTCTACAATTAATTAAAAAAAATTTTTAAAAAAACTTTTGTTTGCCCTGCAAATTTTTAAAGATATTTTTTTACAGCACAGACATAGAAGGCTAAATCCTGTCAGCTGTATTTAGTCTTATAAAAATTCATATAGAGAACTGTAATTATACACATAAATTTTTACACTGGCATATTAATGTTTCTTAACAAGCAGGGAATTAAAATGGTTGAACTGAGATAAACGGAACTGTCATAAATATTGACTTACTAAGTAGAACTATGTTTGCTCATCTTATTGCTAGACCAAATATGAAGGAGAAAATATAAACCCATTGTTGCCATACTTCCCGAAGAAAATAGCTCACAATTTACCTTAAAAGATTACTTTATAAATTTGAAGATAGTTTAAATTAAAAATTGATTACTAAAGCATATTAATAAATAAATAAAAAAGCACAATTAAAAATTTTACAGTGAAACCAATGTTGAACTCAATGCTGAAGTTGGATAAAAATATTTGGGGGAACACCATCTCTTTATAGGGTATAAGTCATAGTTGACTGATTTTTTATTCTAATGTGTGAGTATAAAAAATTGTAACCAAAAATTTTAATAACTTGATAAAAGTTACATAACTATTAATCATTTTAATATTAATTATAATGATTAATATAATCATTCTAAATTTTTCAAGGTAACTAAAGATAAACAATATAATTTATATAAATTTTTTAAATTTACTATTTAGTTTCTTTTTAACAATATAACAAAAAATATATTTATTATCTAGCATTAAAATTTAAAAGACCAGGAATGGAACCAGTTCATGAAATGGAGTAGATTCAATATGACACGCAACAAGCATTATTTGTGATCAATTAAAATAAAAAATTGATACAATTTAAAAGCAAAATATCATTTTAAATTTCTTGGATTTCAGGGAGGTGCTAGCAAGGCCTCTAGGGCAAATTTCATAATTAATCTATCATTAATTGCCACAACCAAATAATAAAGCAGCGTCAGTATGGTTGAGAAGTAATTACAATGTAAAGACACTAAAGATTAGGCTGAATGCCTTGAATAATAATAATTAAAAAAAAAAAAAAAAAACTCTAGAATATCTATGGACAATATTAAACCAGTTTGTTCTATGTGCTATGTTCTATTATGTCCAGCTTGAAGAAAGGTTCAGGATACATTCCTAAACTCATTTTGATTGCACATTTGCAGTGGCATAAGTAACACCCGTGCAACCCTAGTGGTGCGGAGGGTGCACAAGTTTTAAGGGTGCAGAGGGCAGAAAAATAACACTATGTGTAAAAATAAAATATTTTTTAGTTCACTTTAAAAAATAATAATAGTCCTTGATTTAACTTTGAGTATAATTACTATAAGATAGGGAGTTTTTTCTCTGATTAATAAAAAAAAAAAAAAAAAAAATTTCAATATGGTAAGTGCATACAGTGTTTCAATTTAATACCTTAATTCTACTATTTCATAGCAATTACTACTTTCATTTTTTTAAATTAAAATGAAATTATAGATTATAAATATTCGAATATCTCTTCACCAGAGTGTTTTTGTTTCATATTATAACTTTAAATTTTTTATGGTAAGTCTAAGACCTTGTGGCAGAGTTTTAAAATGTAAAGACACTAAAGATTAGGCAGAATTTTTTCGAGCTATCTGCGACAAAACTCTCTAGCTCTAATATCTTTCTGTAAAATACTTTCAATAATAACAAACATATACTCTATTAATTTAAAATAACAAAAGCTCTGTGTTTACAACAACAAAAAAAATGAATAATTGTTTATTAAAATAGAACATGTAAGAATTTCTTATTCTAACATTACGGGTGATATTCTCGCATTTTGTTTGATGACACACAACTTATTTTCTTCTTCCCATTTTGTAAATAATCATCACAGTAAAAGTATATAATGAAAAATCATGAGATCCATAGTTAGTAGTAATTGCCGAAAAAAAGATAGACGACGAAATCACGAATTTCGGACTCCTCAAATGCATGTTTCGTTTCGAGATTAGGTTGTTGTATTAAATGATATCCTATTAAAAATATTGGATTTAAAAACTATGGAGAAATCAATAGCAATTACTGCGATGCCTTAAAAAGTATATACTCAAATGCACGATTCGAATTTTCCACATTGTTTGAAATATATCGGGATATTTAAAATCCATGTGAACATCAATATCAATAACTGCCGAAATTACGATACTTTTGGCGTAAATTGAGAGCATCAAAAAGTGATTACCTAAATGCGTGATTCAAATATTAAGTGTAAATTTCTGTTGAAAAGTAATTATTTTCACTTTTCAAAAGAAAATCATTCTGCAGAGCTCTGTAACGTTCTGCGACAATGTCGCTGCGATTCTGCCATGCGGGTCTAAGATAAGGTGCACCTATAAGTTTTGGCGGGGATGGGGGGTGTCGCAGCCATGTCTATGTACACAACTGAAGATTTACGTGTTGAATAAATTTGAAATGTATTCAAAATTATTCTAGACACTAGAGATAAAATTGGAAATTACAAAAACTTTTATAAACTTTCAAACATAAATGAATTGAATGGTTTGTGAATAACAAACAATACATCAACATTTTAAAATCCTTTTCTAAATTAAAAATGTAACCCATGCACATCCTCCAACTACTATGTGGCTTGACAAAATATTTTTCTTGGCAAAATTAATGCATTTCAAACAATAAACAATTTCCAAAATGTTAACAGATGAAGTATAAAGAAACAATAGGTGACTAAATCTATAAAAGAATGTAGAAAAGGAAAAAATTAAACAGGTTTATAGTTAAAACACTGACATTAGTTTAAAAAAAGTGTCAATGATTCCAATGTTATCCACATATGAGTAAAAGTTAATACAATAAAAAAAATTAAGATATTAGAAATGTTCTAATACTTTTAAAACTTTCTATTTGTAACTTTCCACCTGGTGACACTAAAATACCACATGCCTATTTCAGGCCTCGCATCAAACTTTGTTGTGAGGTAATTTATAGAAATTCATTATGGTAAATTTATAGAAATTCTGAGGAAATCCTCAAGTGTCTCAGTCTTCAAAAAGTTTTTGCTAATCAGCAGTTTATTGTGTCAGCTGAATCTCCTTTTACAGGAAGCTGTGGTCACTGGTAAAATAGCACAAAACTTTTACAATCTAGAACAGTGCTCCCCAATCATTCCATCATCACAAACCAGTCAACGTTTGATCATTATACTGCAGTCTAATGGCATTGATTGTTTACATTTTTGATTGTGTTTTGATTTAATAGCCTTCATTTAATTGCATTTAAGCATGCCTTAAAAAATAGTTACACCAAAAACTTAATATCAAGTGATAGAACATTTTAACTTACAAGAACATTAACTCAATAGAAAGTCTGAGCTTATTTCTTTACAACGAGATGGTTCCATCTAGGGGCAATAAGATAATGGCATTCAAAGTGTGTGCTTATGTCTAGTTTATACCTTTGTTTTGGCTGCTATTACTGCAAAAAGACCTGCTTCACATAGATTGATTATGAGAAATGGCAATAGGCATTTAAGTGGTGTGGCAGCAATCTCAGGGTATTCTGTCACAACTTTAAAACTGAACACCGTCAGAGTTTTTGTTTCAAACATAGCTACAAGGCCACACAGACAAACTAGATTTGCATGATTAATTGAAAAATGGGTCAATGATCTATTTTTTACCAATTTGTGTGCCTTTTGTGGTTAAGAAATAGCACTTGAACTCTTTTAAAAGTAAAGACAGGTGATTGTGCAAGCGTGAGAATAAATGTTCAGATTCAGTCTCACTTAAAAACGCACTAATGATTGATGTCTTTAGATGCAGCTACTTTGTCTGCGAAGTAGTAAACAGATGTAATTTTCCCTTGAAGGCACAGATCGAGTTCATTGAGCAGGCTGAATATGGTATGGTATGGAATCGGTAAGTCAGTTTTGAGACTTATACCAAGCATTTTGTTTTTAAGAGAAATCTTTGCAATTGCTCTTGTAATTCAAATAGTCTGATGAGTAATTTTCCTCTGGATAACCGTATAACAAAAGGCCACCGTACTCTGCATCCATCTCTTCACCTCACAAAGTTGCTCAAACAGGCATGAGTTAAGAGCGTGTGCTTTGATGTGGTTAATAGTTCTAACATCAACTGGGGACATTTTTTGGCCAACATTTCCCTATGAATGAATCAAATATCCCCAGAATGAATGTGATTTTAATAAGTGACCTCCACTATATTTCCATATTTAACTGATATTATTTTAATGAATTTAGCTATTATTTTATTTCTGATAAGTATACATTTTAACTATGTAATGCAAATATGAATTTGAAATTAGTTACATCATATTGAATTAAAAAAAATAATAATAATAACATGAATGCACATAAAACAAAAATTCTTTATTTTTTCTAAAATTATCATTTGTAATTTATAATAAAAAAGATTAATTTTAAATGTATACAATTTAAGGACTTTGATATTTGTTTTCCAAACTATAAAAATAATGCCATTTATATAACAGTATTACTTAAATATGATTGCATGCAGCAATTACAAAGATGAAACTTCCGATATCTACTTCTTCAAATGATAACTACATTACAAATGTATTAAAACTGAAAATACACCAAAAGAAAAAAGAAGCAAAATTCTACCTGACAAAATTGTAAGAAGAAACATATATTCAGAAAATCCAATCAGTCCAGAAGCACCCAATTTGTAAAAAATGCTTTCTTTGTTGGGAGTCAAAACAGTCTTGTTTGCATCCTGCCAAGTATATATTCTTAATATTAAAATATCAGTAAAGTAAAGAAGTTAGAAACTATTAACCAAACTTAGAACTAATTTCAATTTATACTTAAAAATTTTTTATTTAACTAAAATAGGACACACTGTATTTTTTAAAAATATAACCCAACTTATTTTATTTAGCTTTAAATTAATGGATTTTGCATTCATTTTGCATTACTTGTTGAAATATTTTTTTTTAACCAGTTATAAAACTCAGTCATTCAAATTAATCTGCTGTTTTACTACCACCTTTTATTAGAAAATAATTTGAATGCTACGATAACATTCCAAAAGTAGTGTTTAAAATTAAAGAAGATATCACATTTTAGATTTCTTAAATCAATAAAACCATCTCGAAAGATTTTCAGTGTAGTGGAAAAAGTTTTAGTTTTGTTATAAAAAAGTTTTGATTTTGTGATAATAGCGTTAATTTTCCACGCTTGTATCTATCTATATTTCTAAATTTTTTTTTAAAGAGAAGTGTCATTTGTTTCTTAAGAAAATTGTGTTCAAAAGAATTATGAGTTTCGAATATGAATCCCAAACTTTCGTTGTAGTTAGGAGTTCAAAAAGTCACATTATATACTAAAAAATACTATATTTGAAGCATAGAAAATTAGATTAATAATTTTAGAATAGTCAAATTAATAGAATTTTTTTTTCACTTAAGCATTATTAAAGAATGCTAACATCTTGATAGAATTGAAGGTAAATGAAGTATAAAATATTTATATGATTCAATAAATGTACAGTTTTAAAATTTTTTAAATTTATAATAAAATTGTTCAGATTGATAATTCAATTTAAAAATTAAAAAGCTTATAATAATAAAATTAAAAGACTTAATTTTACTGCAGCCTTTGCAATAAAAATTTATAGCAACACTCATTTTAGGTATTCTATGTTTAAAGTTAAAATATCATAAATAAAAAAACATGATAAAAATCAAGTATTTTCATCAAAAAATGTTGTAAGTACATTTTAGTATATTTCATTAACAATATATTAACTGTTATTGAAAAATATCTTTGCTCAAGACTATGAATTCAATATTCAAAGACAAAACAGTTAGTAGTAAAACAGTATATGTTAGAAATAACATATCTTTTACAGCAAATTTCATAAATGAATTGGATAGTACCTAATTTTAGTAATTACAATTAATCATTTAAGTGTGTAACAATATCTATTTCTAAACAACTTTAAAAAGTTTACAAGATTAGAAATGTCATCCCAATGAACAATTATTTTTGCTAACATTTTAATGAACATTGAAAAATGCTGAGGAGATAGGTCAGCATTTATACATGATATAAGTGTATTTGTTAAGAAAATATCCTTCTTTCATATCTTTAACAGTTTAACATTAAGATGGTTATTAATAAAATTTCATAATTATATATGCCTTATTAATAAAAATGAAGCGTTGATTGAAATTCAGTTATATAAATGAACTGATAACTGAATATATTATTGAAATACCATATTTTTAAACTTAAATATTTTTTACTACAGCGCCATATTTCCAACGCATACATTATTAAAATTAAATAGATCACCTATATTATCTACAGTGAAGAAACATTTAGATGTTGCAACAATATGTAATAAAAACCTAAGTTTTTCTTTGCAATTTAACAAAATCTGAATCCAACCTATCAGGCAATTGAACTAAGAGAAAAAATAATGATTTATAGTCAGTCCTATATATATTTTTTCATTTTATCTAAAAAGTATACAATCATACATTTGAAAAAAAAGATTTAACGACTAAATGACAGGCCTATAGTTATTTTATTATTGAATGCATAAAAAATAAGATATAAGCTGTAACATTATGGTTAGCGCAACCCCTCTAAATTTATTCCCCTCAAACATTCATAGTCTTTTAAGAGTTCCTAGAAAGGTCACACATGTGTAGTTTGCATACTTGCCAACATTGGAGAAATAAAATAATGGAGATTTTACTAGCTATATTTTTTTTTTTGGCTATGAGTAAAATTTTTATACATCATGTATAATCATGAAATTCAAAATGGAAAATAATATAAGCACTTTTATTTAGCGAAGTAAAAAATAGGTATATAAATCTTAAATCTAAAGAAGATTTTTTTGTTTATAATTTCAAAGAATAAGCAAATATATATATATATATTAATGAAAGATTTTTTTAATTTTAATTTTGCCATCAGCGGATATTTAATTGAAAAAAATATTTAAAAAAAAAAATTTCTTTAACAAATATGGAGAATATACAGATAAACAGGAGATAGTCATAAAATACAGGAGTCTTTGTTAAAAAATTTGGCAGGTATGAGATTGGGTGTGAACCAGACTTTTGAGGGAGTGAAAGAGACTTTACGATGAGAGTCATTTTTAAGATCAAGATTATCTCGTTATATAATTTTCTGTGGATTGTGAGACTTCGAGGAGAGCGTACCATCTCTATACCATCGTACCATCTCTATACCATCGTACCATCTCTATAAGAACATTTTTTAATTATATAATTTTCTGCCGATGACTAACTGTGAGAGTGGCGAGTAAATTCATTTTGGTTTACTACAAATGAAAATTTTGTATACATCACATGTATATAGCAATTTGTAATTTAAAACACAGAATAAATAATTGGCTTATGAGAGCATGTAGATAAGCTCGCTAACCAACACATCACAAAGCAAAAGTATAGGGTTTTATATGCATAAATAAGTTCCATGCACTAATAACAAATTACAATATTAATAAGACATTTAAACAAAACTACCTTTAATAATTCTAATGTTTTACACCGAACATTTATGTGAACACTTAATTAGGTTTTAATGTTGTTAATATAGATATTGTACGTGCACAATGATTTGAAAGATTTTTTATAAAAGATTTCATAATAAATAAAATATGAGCAGAGTGACACAAAATGACTTGGACACATATATATACTGTAATTTTAGCGCTTATTAAAATATCACAAACTTTCAAAGAGCCTTCATGCAGATCTGTAAACAGATCAAAACACTTTTTGCTAGAGACCTGACCTTAACTCAACTATTGATATTTCGTTCCATTCCCACACAAGAATTTTTTTCAAGGATGGCAAGATCTAATGAGGTTCAGCACTAACTTTCATCTTCAAGACAAACCAAATGGTTAAATCTATTTAAGCCAAATCTGGGGAAAGGGCCTACTTAAATGTATACTGTAGCAAAAGTCAGAATAGTATGGAGATTTTGTTTAATACAAATAAAATAAGTATTAAAAATCATTTATTGAATCAAAAATTGTTCTTAATACAAATAAATATTAATGATTTTAGTAATCTTATTTAAAAATTTGACATCAATCATAAGTAAATACAATGGCTACTTGATTTTTTAAGAAAGTGAGGAAATGTGCCATTATTAGGTGCTCTTATTAATGACTGTGCTGGAGCAAAATTCTGATGGAATGTTTTTAAAGTTATGACCAGAGAAGCATCTTTACATCTCCTAAAATGAGTTTGCAGTGAGAATATTTTGTTTTAAATTTTGTCCCAATTATTTTTTGTCACTCTCTATTTACATTGATAAGATTTTTTTATTATTTAAAACAAATTTACTGTAAAAATCTTTAATTTGACATTCAAAGATAAAATGCAAAAGCAAGAAAACATGCAGACAGAATAAATAATAAACCTACAGCAGTTTGCACATCAATTTCTAACTTTCCAGGAACATGAAAAGCATCAGCCTGGAAAATGAAAAAGTCACGCAGAAGCACATTTATTACACATAAGCTAGTAAGCAGTACAGTATAAACAATACATAGAAAGAGAAATATAGAATGAGTGAAGAAGTTCATGTAATACATATAAATATTAAAGTATTAGTAAAGTATATTAAAGTATTAGTAAATAGTATTAAATATTAAAGTAGGCATATGAACAACATTTAACACTTTATTTTTTGCCAGATTCATATTTTTTTTATCAAAATTTAAGGTAACACAAATGATAAATTAAAGAAATGTATATCAAGATTACTTCAATAATCAATAAAGCAAAAATTTTGAAATCTTAAAAATTAAGAACACATAAGTCTAGTTTCCTTACCTTAATTTCAACTTTTTTGTATTGATCAAGACCCAGGCCTTTGTAGACATAAAAAAAATTGAAAACAAATTTACTAATTCTTAAAATAAGTAATACAAATTTACTATTAATTTAAATAAGTAAAAATAAATAAATAATTATTTTCCCATTCTTATAAAATACAAATAAAAACAGAGTTTTGGTAGTGATATACATATAGTACTATAAATTTTGTTAGATTTGAGACATTTTCATCAAGATAAATGTTTCAAGCAACGTATTTAAAACATTAAAAAGCAAGTTACTATCATAAAGAGGGTACTACATTTGTTTTATCATAAGTTCTGTGGTTTTAAAAATCGTATAAACAGGAAAGATTTTCACTGATACCCTTTTACAAATAAATTTGTTGCATTATGAACAAATTAGTATGACAAAGTATCAGCTACCATACTTAATATATTAGGTATGGGTAATAAACGGATAATAAATAATTTCTTAAAGTACCAGCAACATCTTGTAAAGAGACAGGAAAAAAGAAGACAATGGTCCATACACATTTGAATTCTTTACTAGGAAATTTAAGAACACTTATGAAATATTTAAAGTATAGTTTAAAATAATTTTTCACCAAATAATTCCTATTAAGGAAATTAACTTGCCTCTGCTGTTCATATTTTAAAACATTTTTTTAAACAAAAAATTTATTTTTTATAGTATATTATATTTTCTAAGATAGTAAATATTTTTTTAAACAATATCTTTCATATAGTATACAAGATGTCTTAAATTTAATAAAAAAGAATTTTTCATAGAAAGCCTCTGATTCTAATGAAAAACTGTTAAATTTTTATTGATTCATAAAGGATACAATATAGGATTTTGGATGAAACAGCACATTGGGTAAGTAGTCTTTATGGCTCTTTTGCAATATTTGCACTATCTTTTTTGTTTTGCAATGATGTTTATGAATGTGATTGCTACAACACTTAATTTTTTTTTCAAGGACGTACCATCTTAAGCATTCTGGCACAAAATTTAGGCTTCAAAAATCAGTGAAATCAGAATCATCAAAGAAAGAAGACTAATGGGGTTTAATTGTATGATCTTGACAGCCGATTCTAATCACTAAAATTGAAATTTACATGAACAGGAAATGACTCAATAATGCTCGAAATATTATCCAATAAAAAAATCACATTATTTTTTCACGTCGTTCTTCATTTTTAATAATCCTGAACCAGCAGTAGTCCCACTCACTTTTCCTCTTAATATTTTATTGCACAAATAGTGTAAAATTCAAATCCTGCATTAATTTTGAGATACCTGTTCCTTTTTGTTTTTATGTAGCTGGAATTTTTTTTTATCTAAATGCAATACATTTGAAAAAAAAAAAAAAGAAGATAATTTAAAAGGTGAAAAGTATAACTAAACAAGAAAAATTACAATATTTTTATTTTCAGAAAATATGTTCCTCAACATCCAAGTAAAGGAAAGTTTAACTTTGTGCAACATATGTATAAAGCTAAACAACATGAAAAGAGCGCAAGTAATGCCACATAAACTGACAATACTAGTTTTGGTTTTATGAAGAAGCATCTTTGTGTTTTCCTTTTTCATTCTCTGTTTTGATACTAAACAAAGATTTTTAATACAGAAACAAATTACATTTGTGCTTGTTTTGCATTTATTAGCTTTATTTAAATCCATAAAGGGTTTGATAAAAAAAAAAAAATAAATAAAAAAAAAAGCAAAAATAAATTTATGAGAAAAGCATTTTAATGCGCTTTAATATCACAATAAGTAAAATTTTTTTTGTGAATTTGACATTTATAGTTAGATTATTGACGATTTTGTAAGTGATAAAGTTTTGTAAGTCTCTGTCCAAGTTTCACTTTTCTGTGTGAATTTTTAAAAGTTTAAGATATATTCCATCATTAAAATTAAAGTTAA
Organism: Parasteatoda lunata; assembly: GCA_949128135.1. Classification (NCBI taxonomy): domain Eukaryota; kingdom Metazoa; phylum Arthropoda; class Arachnida; order Araneae; family Theridiidae; genus Parasteatoda; species Parasteatoda lunata. Next base: position 55,478,584 of record OX421979.1, on the reverse strand, counting down.
TACCTTCAGGTTGCTTAACACCAGGAGTTAAAGAGCGAAGAAAATCTTCAGGTGTCATAAATATTTCTGATTCACCTTGTTCAGTATATACTCGAAGGGTTGCAAAATATCGAAATATTTTATCAGGTGTAGAGTATGCTCGAATACGATTTTCATATTCAATGATCTAGAAAAAAGTAAATTAATTAATAACATAATTTAAAAAATCATAAATTAATTCATTTAGCTTTTTGAAATTAAATATTACTTTTAGAAATGATTTTCGTATTTTAATAAATGATTTTCCCCTTAAATAACAGAAAAAAAAAGTAATAATAAAATATAAATGTTATATTTCCTTAAATATAATAAAAGAAATTATAAAAATTAAAAAGAAAATTAAGTGAAAAGACTTCTAATTAAAAATAAAACATAAAACTTTTACAAAGTACTTTTTTATGAAAAAGGTTATTTTACTATATCTAAAAAATAAATTATTTGAGTCCTTACATTATTATAAAAAACCCATTTTTATAACTCACCTTTTGAATAACTCAAGGAAAATTTTAAGCCCCAATTCTAATGCATAGGCTTTAATTTAACTTTGAATAATTTGTCTAGAACTCAAAGTTTGATAAATTAATTTGTTAAAACTCAAAAGAAATTTTCCTTTCCTAAACAATCTTCTATTTAAATCCATTTTTTCCTCAAATTGCACTAATAATACTAAAACATTATCTAGTTAAAACTTTATGAATAAAAAAATTTAATCAATTCTTCATAAACCTGTTTTAAATTTCTTGAATGTTATTATTATGTTTTTTTTTTCAAAAGTAAAATTCTAAATAATGTCAAGAAATCATTCTCAAACTAGAAAAATAGAACATTTTTAAGAGTTTCTACAGTAAAAAAAATTATAGTTTGAAAAATAAATTTAAAGAGAACTGCTAAATTAGGAGTGCAAAAACCTGTGGCCTGGCGACTGTTGATGTACACTCCGCGAAAGCTTCTGAACACAATAAATTTTTTTTGAAAAAAAAAAAAAAAATAATTCACAAATTTTTAAATGCACATTTGAGTTATCTCTTTTTGTTGGTTCAATTTGCACAGATTCTATTGTAAATCTATGTTGTTTTTCGATTGCTTTTTCAATAGTTATAGCTAGGAAATTGCACATGGTTTTAAAAAAATCAATACTTGTAATAGGATATTATTATACGTGAATTCTGATTTTGAGTAATCATTTTTTGACTTGCTTAACTTTTGCTTATTTAACCATAAATCCAAGTGACTTTTTGGTCATTTTTTTTTAACATTTATAACTATCAATTTCTATGATGTTTTTTAAAGCCAAAGACATTTATTAATCGCGCATTAAATTGAATCCCTTTTAGACGTGCTTTATTTGTGCCAGTTTTTCAACATAAATCTAAATGATTTTTTTTTAAAACAGTTACTGCTATGGTTTTCTATGTGACTTTTAAAAATTCTGTATTTTTATAACAATATTATTACGACATGCAAATTTCAAATCGCCCATTTAAATAATCACTTTTTAACACGCCTTGTTTTCACTGATTTTATCATAGATCTAAGTGGCCTTTAGATCATTTTTTGGCTTTTCTAACATACTGATTTCTATGTGGTTTGTTAAAATAAAATTCTAATACATTTATTACAATATTACGACTCACGACTGATAATTAATGCATCTGATTGATCACTTTGTGATGTGCGTTATTGATAAGCTTTTTTTTACGGGATTTTTAAAATCAAGTATTTTTATTACGATGCTATTACAATACACGAGTTTCAAATTACCCAATTAAATTAGAACTTTTTCCCAATTTTATCATATGACCAAGTGATGTTTAGATCACTTTTTGGCATTTATAACTACCAATTTCTACAAGGTTTATAAATCCCTGATGTAGTTATTACAATATTACAAATCGTGTGTTATAAATCATGAATTTAATTGGTCAATTTTTGCTGCACTTTGTTTGTACACGTTATTTTCCCCTCACTTTTCCAGCAGTTTTTGTGTTGCCTTCCCAAGTAGAGTTAAAAACTCTGATTTTTACTAAAACATACAAATTTTAAATCAAGCATTTAAGTAATTACTTCTTGATGTATTTTATTTGTGCGAATTTCATCGTAAATTCAATAATTTTTTTCCAATCATTGGGATGTTTTTCTACATAATTTAGACGATCCCATTACTTTAACTATGATGTTATTACCAGATGTGAGTTTTTAATAGCACTTTTAAATAATTACTATTTGATACAACTTATCTATACATATTTAATTGTAAATATAAGTTATTTTTCCCTCATTTTTTTGATAGTTAGCACCATGCATTTGTATGTGGTATTTAGAGTTCTGATATTCAATTACAAAGTTATTCCTACATTAAAAATTCGTAAACTTGAGGCAAACATGAATTTTAAAACTGCTTACTCTTTGTAATGTATTTTGTTTGAATTTTTTTTAGCTGCTGAGATTTTTTCTTACAAAAACACAAAAAAGAAAAAGTTTCTTTTTTAAAATTCATAAAATCTCTAATTCAAGAAACAGAAATAATATCTGAAGCAAAATATCAAATAAGTATTGAATCTTTTTTTGTGCTATAATGGTTTTGTTTAAACACTAAAAGTTGTCGTTAATAAAAATATTTAATTCACACGTATATTACTTATTAAAATATGTATATTTTTTGCGCACTTTCATTCTGAATGATGTGGACACAGCTATTTATTAGAGTTATGAGTAATATTAATTTTTATATTTTTGTTGATTTTTAAGATAAAATGTTTTTAAAATAAATTTATAAAAAAAAAATAATTGAAATCTGGAATATTAAAATTTATTATTATGAAGCTCAATTTTTTTTAAACTTCTTTTACTGCTTCAAGTTATCTAAGTCTTACCAAATTTTAAAATCTGATAAGATTCTTTTAGCTATGTTGAACAGCAACATTCAAAAATAAAAATTAATCGTTAAAGGAAGGGCTCACCTTTCGATCTCTGAAGCCAGGCCTATCTTTCTTTTTCTTTTCCTCTTTCACTTCAATTTCACCCTCTTCTTCATTGTCTTCAGATTTCTTTGATTTCTTTTTGCTTTCAGTAAGGGCAGTAGCAGCATCTACCTTTAAAGATTTCATAATCCAACTATAGAGGTTCTTTGCGTAATCAAGCCTGAAAAGTAGATTCCCAAATATTTTTCATGTTTTGTTAGGAAACATTTAAAAAATCATATAAATAACAGCATTAGAAAAAACATTCTTCAGAGAAATCAATAATCAGTTATAGTACTAATTAACTTTATTGAGTACACATATTAACCCTTTATAGGATTTTTTCTATTAATGTTATATTCAAATATTTTTGGGATTGAGACTGATTTATAAAAACAAATTCATTTAACTTATTACCTAAAATTAATTTAATTTTGAAGACCATTTTTTTTAAGGAAAGGTAGGTTGGAATTTCAAAATTTTATCTACTATACAGAATTGACTATAAACTTGAACTACTGCACTTATAAACTACTGAATTTATAAATTCTGTTTCCATAACTACAAATAAACTTGGCTTAAAAAAATGATGAAATCATAATGTACAAAAGAAAATAGATTCCCACGGTTGGTATCTCTTGACCCCACACCAACCTTTAACATTAACTACATTTATGCAAACAAAGTATTTTATTGTTTTTTCTTTTTTTAATTTTTTTGTTGAAGTTATCAGCAGATAGCCTAGCAAAATCATAAATGGTTAACTGGCAACCCATCAATATTTACAATGAAGTAGACAAATATACTTACCTCAGCCTTATAAAGGGTTTAAAAAAACTACAATTTAGAATTGAAAAGAAATTATAAAACATTATATAAATAATACATTTTTCGAATATGATAATTAAGTGACACTTCAATATTTCTAAAACTCAGACAAAACCCTTATGTTAAAACAAAGTAAAAATTTGAAGATATTTCTAAATTATATCAGCTTACCAAACAAAATTTGCAGAAACAAACACCAAAGCAACTCCCATGAATATTTGATATACAGCAGCACTAACAGGTGTTCTTTTTGATCTACAATGATGGAAATCTTTCACATTTCTTTTAGAGATGTATTCGTAGAGCAAAATATGTTGACGTCTTTGTATTATTTTATTATTGCTCAAACTCATAAGAGTTCTTTTAGGGATATATTCAAGGAGAAGATGATGTTGGTGTCTTTCTATAAGTCTATTACTGCTCAAAAATATAGATGGATAATAGTTTAACAGTTTTGATAGTCTCAATGGCAATTTTTCCACAATCATGATGCTAATAGATCTATTCTCTAAAAATAAATTTTTTTATTAGTGAATACGAATAATGATTTAAATTATGATTCAAAATAATATTTTATATTTAACAAAAACTATTAGTAAAATTATAATATTTAAAAAATTGACAATCAAAATCAAAATAAATCCCAATTTTTATTTAAAAATAAAAAATTGGAAGCATATAGCAGCACAAACTTTCTATTTTAATTCATATAAGAGCAGGAATTACGCCAGAATAGCAAAACTTGTCACTAAGATATTAACATATGTTGCTAGAATCATTAACACACACAGTTGCTGAATTTGCCACACATGCATATGATTTGAAATAATCATGCATTAGGTCATTTATATTATCATATTGAAAAGCTCCATAATTTAAAATTCACTCATTACCTCAATCATAACTGATATGAACTCTACACAATGAGAGATTTTATGTTTCTAGTTTTAATTAATTTTTTTTTATATAATAGCATTTTAGGATTTATTCAAAATATTTATTAAAAACAACTTTTTCTTCTTATTTTTTCTCAAAACAATACAATATTTCACTTAACTTCAATATTATTTGAAAATTACAAAAGAAAAAAAAAAAAAACAGTTCATAATATTTATAAGTTATTAATTTATTATTTAATAAAAAACAAGTTTAGGTACTAAATAGTACTTCTTTAAAGATAAATTTTAATAAATATATTTATTTTTTACTGGTGTCTCCTTACAGGTTGAGAAAAATGGGGTAATCTAAAGCAGTGAGTTCATACAGAAGGAGAACAATAACTGCATAACTTTTCAATTTTATTTTTATAACCGTCTTTGAACAACGGACTAAATTTTTGGGTTTACAACTGCTAATGTTCAACTACTTAGCCTTATAATTTCAGAAGAGCCCAATTCAGAAGACAGTGGAACTCCTGAATCAAGCATTGAGAGAAATTTGCCTTTGTGGAGGACTTTTTGATGGAACTAACCCACATTTGCCTTACACGGAGAGGAAGACCACGAGAACCTCCCATGGATAGCCTGACGGAAAGAGGACTCTAACAAATGATCCGTCTACCACAGAGGATATTTCATGTCAGCACTGTGGTCGGTCTAAGTCGGATGCAGAATTCATATCAATGAGTCATCACTGGGATTCAAACCCTGTTGACCTCAAGGGAAGGCGAACCCTCAATCCCCTGAGCCATCGCGGTTCATCTGTGATTTTTTGAGAAAATCTAGGTGACATTAGTACACTGAGAAAAAAAGTATACTCAAAATTACCAGAACATGGTAAAATTTACAATGTTTCTGGCTCTTTGGAGGCACAAAAAAGGTCAGTAATTTTTACCGGAACACTTTGGTAAAATTAACAATAAAATATGACCTTATAGAGTGGGATTAAATTTGGTAAAATACAGTAGTTTTATGTTATTTGTTAATTTTGATAATGCTGGCTTGTTGAATAGGACAACAGGGTGCATAGCCAAATCTTTCAACAAAAAATAAGCACCTTTTAAGCACGTTAAAACATTTTAGAGCATTATATACATTAACAAAATGCAAAATAATTTTCAAAGACTTTACATGATCATGATAAAATAACTAGTTTCTGACAAAGAACTCTTTTCTTGATTATATTAGCTACCATAAAGAGATCGAGATTTATTGGTTTGATTTCAGAGGGTGGAAAATGAAGCCTGAATTTGAGAATATCTTGCAAAATGCTACTGAGTTGCAGAGAGTGCAAGAATCTCACCGAACCCAGTTCAGAGTACGCACATGCGGACATGCAAGCATTTCATCAAACATATAAAATGATTGGCGCTTTCATATGCTACGGACCGACGGTACACCAAAATGCACTGTGTTTGAATGAATTTTTAAAAAGTTGAAAAGAACAATGTGAAAACCACATTTTGCATCATACGTCGTGAAAATCGACATGATATGGAAAAGTCTCATGTTTGAAAAAGTAAAATTAAGCACTGTTTTAAAAACACCCAATGAAAAAAGCACCTTTAATGGTTTTTAAAAACGAAAATAAACACCTTTAAACAATTTTTTAAAAACACTACGCACCATGGATAAATAGTTTACTGAGAATAATACAACAACAACAGGGTTGGTAAGTTTTTGACACATGACGGTTTTTACCGTTATGTCAAAAACTCATAGTTTTGGTAAAACTGTATTTTTATTTGAGTTTAACTGCTTATAATTTAAAATTAATTCATTTTTGGGCAATAAAATTAGAAAAAATGTTGTTAACAGATGAACAGATTCTTGCATTTTCCCAACATGATTATATCAAAACATACTATTTGAAGTAAAATATTAGGATACTAAACAAAATTTTCAAGCATCATTTTGTTTGGCATATTACATTACTGAAGAATGTCAAGACTTTCATTCATAAAATAAACTTTTCTTAAAGCCATTCCCTTCTTCATACTTCAAGGCTGCTAATCCAAATTTAAATGCTTATGTCTGGTGGTGAGGTATTTCTAAATGTGAGTCTCTTGCAGCAAAGGGTATGTAAATTAATTCAAGTGCTTATGTCTTGCCCATCCAGTTCCTCATCCATTGAAAGAATCTTCTCGAATTTTGGACTCATCCATACTAAACTCAGAAATCGACTGGGCAATGAAAAATACGCAAAATTAGTCACTTGCTTTCGTATGCTTCGGCACAGTGACCCAGACTACTAAACATGTAATTTTGTTTGTAATTAAGTTTTGTTTAATGTGCTTTTTCAACTGAATAAAAGTTTTTAACTTGACAAAATAGCAGTAATTCTTGACTTACAGTTTGTTAGTAGTTACAAGTTTTGTTTAGCTTATTTCTAATATTTAAGAAATGCCAAATTTTAAATTCTTCTTTTTAGTTCTTGAATTTATTAATAGTTCCAAGCTTTTTTGTTTGTTTGTTTATTTATTTCTAACAATTAAGAAGTGCAAAATTTTGAATCCTTTGCAAATCAAGCTATAATGATAAAAGTAAGTATTACTATTTTCAATAAGTATATCACAATATTTCTGTATGAATGTATATCCTTCTATAAGAATACATGCATATGTTGCGGACAATGTAATTATTTAGGTCAGTATTCATAATGCTTAGTTATTATGAATGATGACCATTAAAATTAGGAAATTTGATAAATTTGAATTACTTTACGATAATTTCTCACATTGCCCGGTCATTACAAATACCGCTATTATTTCTTTGGGCACTTTGATTAATTGACAGCAATGGGACAACCACGTGCGTGTGGTGTGATTCTAGCTGGCCAATCAGCATTCATTTTCAGTCGCTTGTCGCGAATTCATTCACAGTAACATGTACATCATTATGTAAATGATGTGCATGTTACTGTGAATGACCGAAATCGGTGGTTGTTGACTTTCACCAGTGAATGTTGACAATCAAATTAGTCGCTTTGGTGAATATCCGAAATATTTATTACATCCAATTTGATACTAATTTATTCGTGGATATAATTACATTTATTCGATATTTTAATACTTACTGACGATAGATTAGAACAAACATCAGTGTTTGGAGTATCGGGCAGTGGCACTTGACCTTAAAAAACATCAGTGTTGGGTATACCGGCCATTGGCACTTGACCTTAAAAAAACATTAGTGTAGGGTATATCGGGCAATGGCACTTAACCTTAAAAAAACATCAGTGTAGGATATACCAGGTAAATGTATACTGGGCAATGGCACTTAACCAGACCTAGTATGACTAAACCTTTGGTAAATGTCCGAAATATATACTAGGTCTAGTGCCACTTTTGCTATATCTTAAATATTTAGAAAAAATTAAACAAAGCGTTTGAATCAATTTAAACTGATACCGAAAGTATTGCTTTAAAATTAAAAAAAGAAAAAAAAAAAATGTGCTATATAAGAGTAATTGTAGTAGTTGCTTTATACAGCGTATGTGTGGGAAAAAATTAAAAAAAAAATTATCCAGGTGCATCTAAAAGTGGATGAATATCCTAAGACACCCTGTGGCTGTGTGTGACACAAATTGCCCACTTGACTTTTAGCATTATACATAATGACCGGGCAATGTAATATTTGCAACATTATTTATCATTTTGTCATATCCTTTTGGGCACTTTTTAAATTGCCCGGGCATTATAAACAATGCCCAATTATTTACATTGCCCGTAACATATATATAGTTGCAAAATCAATAGCAATCATTTACAACATTCATTTATAAAGGCAATTATGTGAAAATAATATATTGTCTGCTATATGCCAAAAATTAAAGAAAACAGTAGGTTTTTGACGGTTTTTACTGGTAAAAACATGTTTTTTACCACTGTCATGTCAAAAACCAGTTTTTGATGGCAAAAAACCCAACCCTGAATAACAAGCATCCCAAAACCAGAAGAAATCTAGCAAACTTCCAGTGTGTCTGCTAATATAAAGTTTTTGAAGTAAAATGTGGACTGGGACAGATTTCAGATTCTAGAAAATTTTATTATTGAGATTACGATTATAGTTTTCACTTAATATTTTATAGTTTTCATTTTAAAGAGGATTTTTTTCAAGTTTTATATATTTAATCTAGGATATTTTGGTTTCAGTATCTGTTTGCACCAACTACTATCTCCAAGCTGCCAAAGACATTTTCAGCTTGCAAAAATTAAAAAAAAAAAAAAAATACATTGAGGTTTGCCTGAGGGTGGCTACAAGTTATATTTTTCAAGTTGGTGTCCTTCCATGGATCATGGTTAGGGATATTTCCATATAGTGATTTGTTGCATTAACTACATAGCTCAGGGGTTAGAGTGTTCGCTTTTCATTGAAGTGACTATGTTTGAATCCCAGCGGTGCCTTGTTGATACAAATTCTGCTCTTGGCTCCTACTAACCATAGTAATGATAAAAAATTATTCTTAGTAGGAGATGGATAATAGGTGGGACTCTCTTGGCCATCAGGCTAATCAAGGGTGTTTTTCTTCTCCATGTAACACAAATCCAGGTTAGTTCCATTAAAAAATCTTCCAAGAAGACTAGTTCATCCCAGTAATTCTTTTGTCTTCAGGGCTGGTTTCAAAATAACAAGTCTACAAAACTGAACAATGATAGTTCTATTTAGTACCGGTTATAAAATAAAATTTCCAAATGTATTTTTAACTTACGTTTTTTTTTTTAAAAAAAAGCAAACATGTAAAGGTTTGAGGGTGACTACAAGTTAAACTCATGGCACTTGTCTCTTCTGTAATTTTTAGTTTCTTGCGAGGCATTGTAAGAAAATCTCTGTAACTTGGTGAATACTTTAGCATAGACACCTTAAGAGAATCTTTCTTTTTTTAGTTTCTCACAGCTGACTGCCTCAAAATTGCAAAAACTTGGCAATTATTTTGATAAATATACTTATACAAAAATCTCCCAGGAGATTTCCTTAACATGATCTATGGCAGAGTAATCGCCAAGTTTTGGCAACTTCCGGGGAGCAGCCAGCAAAAAACTAAAAAAATAATATCACAGAAATGGACAAACTCGCAAGGTATACATTGAAGCCACCCTCGGGCTAACATTAAAATTTTTTTTTTTAAGTATGCAAGTTTAAAATCTGTTTGGCACCTGTGCGATTGCAGTTGGCGTGACAGATTCCGATACGAAAATATCCCTAATCTTCCTATCTTATCAGGCCAGGAAACATAAATTGGAATAAAAATATTCGATATAATAAAGTGTAATACACGTAATAGAAATGAAAATAACAAAATTATAAGAATTTGCATAGAATTATTATTTTTTCGTATTTCTTTCTAATCATTGGAGAAGTCAGAAAAACAAATAAATATGAAGAAATAACCCAGAAAAAAATTAATGTAATAACTGAAAATTAAAATAATGGCATGAAGCTAATAAACACATACATAAGAAGTTTCAGCAAGTATCTTTAGAACTAGAGCAAGTAGGCACTTTCTTTATTATAATAAATAAACCATCGTCGACAAGGTGAAGTTATTAATCAAGATAGAGGTTTCTTTCAAAATGAGAAAGGGCCATGTCTATGAAGTTTAGTTTCCAGCTGCGTTGTAACAAAGTGACTGATTATATGTTAAGGCGAGTTTACTTAACTACCCTAAAATCTTTTTTTCTTGATTAAGTAAGCTATGAGTAGAATAAAAATTTTCTGAGCATAGTTTAAAATATATGCGTAGTTTCCTATTCACTATTCTAACTAGAAATGATAGGTATTACAATTATATATTCAAGTTTTAAAATATGTTATTGAATGTTAACGGCAATTTAAAGAAATCTACAAGAATATTTATGCATAGAATAGATGGATAACATAAAGCTTTATTATAAATTTCTTTTTTTTAGAAAAGACTATTTGTTTATATTTATTACAGTTAAAGTTGAGGTTATTTTTATTAAACTTTTTCATTGACTATTTCTGTTTAGAATAAGAGCCATTTCATTAAGGCATATTAAAATTTCTTTATTTGTAATTTCAAAACTTCATTTAACTATTTCTATCAAAAATAAATAAACATTCTTTCATTCAGAGCAAAGAAACAAATAATGTAAAGGATGAAGAAAAATAAAACTTTGCTTGGAAAAAAAAAAGTTTTGTGCTTGCAACTGTAACTAAATTTATAATTGTAAATAAACAAAGATTGCATTAAGTGAAAAATTTAAAATTTTGAATAGAAATAAAAATAATTTTAACTAGATATATATATTAAATATGGTGTTACAAAATATTGTGCGTAGTTGGGTTCTATGTCCAAATTCCATTTATGTTTCCTTGTTGCAAAGCAAAATATGTATGTCTATGCAATAAAATTAATAGTTTCGTATTGTTGTAATGCCTATATAGTAATAATGTAATGTTAATCTTATGATATATTTATTATATTATTAAAGTATTTTAATGTTGGTTATTATTTTAATTTCTGTCCATCTTGAAATACGCTTCCTAATTTTTATTGATTTTTTTTAAAATCATTTACCGGTCTAATCTAGGAGCTGCGCTTCCACATGGTTTATAAAAATCTCAGTGGTAGTAGTAGCCTACTGACATTCTGAAAAAATGCAAAATTTTAAGTTTAAAAAACTTGCTGTCGTCAGTTGTATTTGCAGAATTTATTGTTATTATTATTATTTTTTTTTCGCCAGGTTATTGAAAGAAATTAAATGTTTTTTTTTTTTTTATATATTTGTAAACAGTTTTCTTCTCTCGCTTCATTTTCTAAAATTACTAAAATATCACTTATAATTTTTTATAAGCTCCTAGTTATCTAACTACTAGAAGTATTAGTTTGGTGAAGGGGGACGGCCCAGGCATCCTGTCAAGGTGGCATCCAATTGATAACTGATTTAACATTTAAAAAATATTAAAATTTTATCATTATAAAAAACTATAATTTAGAAAAAATAATTCCAATATATATCAACTGATATTGAAATATAAATTGATCATTTTACAATTTATAGTAAATTATATAATAAAAGCAGTTAGCTTTTAAGCTATTTTCTTTCCTTATACATATTTAAAAATAATGGAGATAATACACTCCTAAAGCAAATAGTAATCTAAACTGCAACATACATTGAAGTACCAAATGCTTAAGCTCCTTCTTTTCTTGCTAAAAAATTGTGCCTTCCATTGAAAGCTAAAAGTTATTTTTAACATGCGCTCTATGCTTTTTGGCCTAGTTGTAGCATTAAAACATTTAAGTAGAATCACTCACTAGGGTTTACTGCGTTAAAAAGAACATGCCATTCTAGTTTTTTTTTATAGCATTTAATTAAATGTATAACTACTTCTATTTATTTTGTAGGTGGATACCCTTCAATCTTTATGAGATATTGCAATACTAGAGCTCATGTTGTTCAGATGCGAGGTTTAGATTATGAAACTAAAGAAGGAGATGTTATTGATGTAAATTGCACACATTTGAAATTATTTCTTTGATAGTGTTGATATTAGGTAGTTAAATGAAGCATTTATTTTTTCTTTAGTTTTTCAAGCCATTAGGCATAAAACCAAAAGCAGTGTACTTGAAATCGGATGCATCTGGTAGAACTTCAGCTGTGAGTGAAGTTGAATTCTCATCTCATGCTGAAGCGGTTGTAGCTATGAGGAAGAAAAATGCTTTTATGGGTTGGTAATCTTTGCATTTAATAACTAATATAAAATCCTTTATTGTATGAATCTTATTTTTCTAATTCATCCAATGCTCTGTATTACAACCCTCCCCTTTAAAATGGGCCTTCTTTGTAACGAATATTACGTAAAGTCCTGTTTGTTATTTTATGAATGCAATATGATTTTGACCGTGATAGGACCGTGATCATGAGATTCTCCCTTAAAGGCCCACAGTATCGTATATCAAACAGGCTCAGGTAGGCCAAGATCACACGGACGTGATCTCAATACCGTACTCTTGTATTAGTCTTATATACTTTTTTTATTGCACTCTTTAGCATAAACTCATGAATGCAAGCTAGAGGAAACACTTTTTTATCTTTCGGCTAGTTCTGAAAAGGATAACAGCTTATTAGAAACACTTAACTATATATTCCAATTTAGTGATCCTAATTCAGTAAAAGTGCCAAAGAAATTATTTAAATTATGTGTAACATTATGAATTTCCTTCAAATGAATAAAGATTGCATGATCTCCTAGATTCTTTTCTTAAGTGGCAAAGTTCACCAATGCGCATTTAAAGCTGTGTTTCACGTATCAGATTGGAGTTTCTCTCTTTTCAAATTTTAATGGGAGTGATATTTTGTAAATTTTTTGCTAAAATTTACTAAATTTATTAAATGTATTTTAATTATTTAAATTATTAAATTTATTTTGCTAAAATTCATTGCATGTTTGTTAAGCTGTTTTTTGTGCCTGAAGATGATAGAAATGAGATGTAAATACATACATGAATGTAGTGAGTTTAAGAATTATACTTTTATAATGAGTCCTGAATTAGTAAAATTAATTGCAATGCTCTAACACTGCTAATAACAAAAGAAGATGTTTTGCAACTCCAAAATAAAATTTTAAAAGGTATCTCTGCTTGGGAATAAGCATTTGAATGAACTTTTTAAATTATCCACCTAGCAGTATTATACAAAATATATTTTTTTTGTGGATAATACTGCTAAGTGGTCACAAACTATGGTTAAAAAAAAATTGCAATATATGGATTGCTTTATATTGATAACTAAATTTATATATTGCATTGTCATATTTAACTTGGCATGAAATCCCATACATGTTCATTAGATTAAAAGAATGCTTTCACAGTCTTTGTAAATTTATTTTCAAAGATTACAAGTAGATATAAAATTCCCCCCCCCCCCCACATTATTTGGGAAATATGAATTTCTTGCCTTTTTCTATTTTCAAATTAATAGATGTGGTTATTATAGTTATCTTCACATATGTTATTTAATGAAAATAGATGTTTTGAACCAGGCACATTATTTTTAATGCATTTTTTACATTTATAGATTTCAAAACATACTTTAACGTATATATTAGTTTTATTACTATCATTTATTCTGTTAGTTGCCTAATTCTTATTAAAATAAATGAATGCTTTGTCAAAGTTCGTTCAGTGCTTTTTAACTTTGAATAAATATTTACTGCATTTTGGCATACTCACAATATAACAATTTCATATCTCACTTTATAACTTCTGTTTTTGAATTAGAATTTTTAGTTTAGAATTTTTTCCTGTCCATACCTGTCATTAAATCAAGCATTGACTATATATAATGTGCTAAATTTACAGAATTGGTCAAATTTTCATTTCAATGACTCATGTTGGTCAAAATGGTTAATATCTTTGATGGACTATTTAAGAACCACAAACAAGAAATTAAGCCTTTACTTTTGTACACAAACATACATTCCCTTTAGATTTTTTTTTATTACTGTTTCATATAAAAGAGATGTGTTTTATTAGAATTTTATAAGGTATAACTTTTAGATACATGCTATTCTGTGGTGTGAATATGTAAATTATGACTATACTGTTAATTGATGCATTTATCAGTATGCTATTACTTTTAGAAAAGTTCTACATAATGAATATGTACTATACAAAAAAAATATATCAATAGGAAAAGTAATTTGTTATCAATATTCTTATGCAGCTTTAGTACATTTAATGATTATTTTTTGCAGAACAAGTTTTCTAAAAACCAGGTTATATAAAATAAATATCTTTTATGTAAGAGTTTTTTATTTAAAAAAGTTTTACAATGATCTGATAAAATGTAATTTAAATGTCAACATTAATTCTATAATTTATATATTCATTTGTTTTAAATAAGCTGTTTTATTAAAGAAAAAAAAAGCATGAATAAAGCACAAATGAAAATACATAAATGGACATACTATAGTTTCAGTCCTATAAGCAAGAACCTTCCTCAGTGTCTGAACATCAAATAAAGGTAGATATTTAAGGAGACAAACATGTTTAAAGTGGTTTAACCAATAGAGATAAAGGAAACAAGTTTGAACAAGGAAATAAGGAATGGGGAGATAAGAAACAGGTGTGAGGGTATTTGGCAGGAACCTCAGGGTGCAAAATTTTAAATTAAAATGGATTTCCAAACACTGAGAAATGTTAAAATACTTAAAAAATCATTAACTAAACTACTAGAATTTTTTAAAACATAAGGAGAGTCCCAAAAATTAAGTTCACAAAGGGAAAAGCAGTGTTGAATGATTTTAGTAGAAGAAAAATCAAACTTGTTATTAGAATTTTTACTGTGTAGATGATATAAGATTGTTGTTCTTAATTTGGACCTATCTTTTGTATTCTTTTAGTCAAAATCAAACATTTTTAATAAATTTGAGTTTAAAGTCATTTTTTCCCATGTCTAAATAAACTAAATTTCACCTATTTTAAAGACCTTACTGCTCATATTTAATTAATAGCTGGGGTATTTATCAAATTACGTTTCAATGTGGTTTGGTGTATATTGAACAAACTAAACATACCTTTAAACTTCGACTTAAAAAATATCAAAGATATGTCCAAAATAAGGACATTAAACGATCTTCTATAACTCTACACAGTTGGAATTCTAAGCACTGGTTTGATTTTTCTTCTACTAAAACAGGTCTAATACACTGCTCTTTAATTTGAAAATTTGATATTTGGGTGTCTTAATATATTTAAAAAAATTCCAATAATTTAGTTAATGATCCTCACACACCTGTTTTTTATCTCCTCATTGTTATTTCCTTGCTCAAACTTGTTTTCTTTGTCCCTATTGGTTAAACTACTTCATACATCTTTGTCTCTTTACTTCTCTACCTTCATTTGACGAGATCTCTGAGAAAGGTTTTTGTCTATAGAACTGAAACTATAGTATGTCAATTTATGTACTTTCATTTGTGCTTTATTCATGTTATTTTTCGCTTTAGTCTACTAGAATTAAGTATTAACGTTTTCTTTGTTGGAAACTTTTTATATATAATTTTATCTTTCACTAGGCAATCGTTTTATTCGTTTAACTTTGAAATCTATTGATGCTAGTCAAGAATCAAAGAAGATAGTTGATAGTAGAACTGTGGAAAAAACACAAAATGAAGGTAATTTCTATCTATCTGTTTATATATATATCTATCCATCTCTCTCTCTTTCTATATATATATATATATATATATATATACAGTAAAACTTGTGTAAGTTGACCACTTGTGGTGCATTGTCTTAGTGGTCAACTTAGACAAGTGGTCAACTTATGGAGGGGGCGGGTCATTGTTTACTTTTTCATTTCCTATATCATGTTGCTATATATTTAATTTTTTTTTTACTTGACTTAAAAATTTTATTTAGCAAATAACCAAATGAATATCTTAAGAAATTTGTTTAAACCTGAATGAACTTCAATTTGTTACGTATACATAATTCTAATATTTAACTAACTTTTTTTAAAAATTATTTCGTTAGTTATGCATGTGAAGTGTTTAATAAAAATAATTTCTTAAAATATCAGAACACGAAGACATGTAATTTGAAAACTTTGAATTTGAAACAAAACAAAATTATTTGAACACTTTAAAATTTATTCTGTTATTACTACACTTACATATCTATCTGCTCACTATTGCAACTGGAAGAGCAACTTTTCAACTAACACACCTGTTTTCAATGAATGAATGAAAGAAATGGTCAAAAGCTGCTCCTCTACAGTTTCCCCAGATGGTCAACTCACAAAAGGGTTTAGATTAGCTTTTTACACTATTTCACCAAACAAGTGGAATTTTAACATACATTGTAAAATGACAGAACATTTTCTGATTTTTTTTTCTGGTCAACTTATGAGGGTTTTAGAATAGAATTTCATAATACTCCTAGACAAAATTGACTTATTTCAGTGGTCAACATACAAGATAGACAGGTGGTCAAGTTACAAAGGTTTTGCTTTTTCATATTATGTAGGAAAAATTCCGTTCTTGATAATTGAGGTCAACTTATGCAGGTGCCCAACTTACAAGGGTGGTCAACTTGGCAGGTTTCACTGTATATATATATATATATATATATATATATATATATATATATATATATATATATATATATATATATATATATATATATATATATATATATATATTTCTTATAGCTCAATAAGGTTTCAAAGAGCCATTATTTTACGATATTGGTCCTTAATAGAATAGTCCGATTCACAGGGTATTTTACAGCCGCTTTACAACCAATATCGGCCTTATATAGAATTGTCAGATTTACCTGATATTTTGTATTCATTATTCAGCCACTATAGGGGCTATATTGGTGGAATGTAAGTTGATGTTAGTCCCATAAAGGACCAATATTAAAATATCTACACATCACAATATTGGTCCCTGGGTGCATGTTCCTATAGGACCCATATTGTGCCAAACTGAGGCCAAGGTAAATGCTAGGGTGTATATATATAATGTATGGAACATTTTGCAGTTTAGTATAGTCTATCATATGTTTTCAATTCAATTTTAAAACTGTCCAATTTTCTGATTTTTATCTCTTTTTTTTTTCACCTTGCATAATTATTTATATTTTTTATAAAATTAACAATTATTTTTATTACATATTTATGCTAAAATATTTACATAAGTGTTTCCAGAAATAGTATAATTTTTATGTTATTGCATGCTATGCAAGGTAGTTTTTTGTTAAAAAAAAAATAAACACAAGTATATTTGAAGTTGTTTGCTTGTATCTCTAGAATATGTCACATTTAATATTAATGTCACTAAGCTTTAGAAGCTTTAAATGTAGCTCAAAACTCAATCAAAGCTACTAAAAGAGTGCTAATTTCTTATATCTATGCCTTTTCTGTTTTTAACACTCATATTTTGTCCGGAATATATAGTCATATATACTTAGTCTGATACTCATATTTTGTCTTTCATACTTTGTCTGATACTCATATTTTGTCTTTCATACTTTGTCTGATACTCATATTTTGTCTTTCATACTTTGTCTGATACTCATATTTTGTCTATCATACTTTGTCCATGTCATTTTTGAACACTACAAAATTTAGTGTGCCAATGATTTAAAAAAAATATTAACATTTGTTATCACTTTTGTTTACAAATGTCCACTTCAAAGCCTTAATGTTCTACAGATCTCCATTTCCACTTATTATATATTTTTTAATAGTATTTAGGTCTACAACTTACTGGTAAAAATATGAGAAGTGTGCTTCCATTAGTTTTTTAGTAAATTAACGTTCAAGTTAAAAAAAGAATGAAGTTACAAAAAATATCCAATTCAAAGCACTTAATAACAAATTTAGTTTTTGATACACACACTGCTCTAAGTTTTGTATTTGTACATGGGCTAATTATATTAGAAAAAGAAAAGCAAAAAAGCTGGCAAAAGATATTAATTAAAAACAAGCAATGTATGGTCTGTAGTTTTATTAAAATTCTGCTTTTTTTTTTATCTTTTAGATAACTTTTCATTAATTAAAAGCATATTTCACTTGTTTTACAGTGGACATTTCTTGTAAAGATGTTAAATTTTTAGAACGAATGATGATTGTAATGCGAAAATAAGACCAATTAATACAATGTAATCATCAAGGGAGTTATCATGTGATTTTATTTATCGACTACAATCAGTCATTTCATACCTGCTTGGATCGGAAACTTATTTCTGTTGTTCTGTTAGGAAGGCTGAAGAAAGGAAAAAAACAGTTTCTGTTTCTCATGTATTATCTTTGTTATTTGGTATTTAAACAAAATATTTTATCCTAAAATATAATTTTTATACTAGCCAAAGGCAAGCATGAATTAATCATAAACAAAAAAATTCACACACTTTATGAAAGGGAATGATGTTTTTAAAATCCTAATTAAATTTATAAAATGATCAATAATTAGTATCTTCATATAAAAATCTGTTTAAAGGTTTGATAAAATATTAGTCTTTAACCCTTTGCAGTTGTATCATGATTTTATAAAGTTATCATATTGATTGAAATTAGTTTTTGTTTGATAAGTATAATATGCAGGGTAATGAAGAGAAAATTTTTTTTCAGAATGAGGAAACACTATTCCACTTAAACACATTTTGTAAAATATTATTTTGAATTTTATATATCTCTTATGCATATCAATTTCAATGAACAACATTGTTCTATATTATTAGATTTGTGTTGTTCATTGCAGTGGTGATGGAGAACAGATATACTACTTTAAGGCTTAAGTATAGAATAGTTATTAGAATAGTTATGATGCATACATTTTGAGATGAGATTTTTGACAGAAAACTACCAAATATGAAAATCAAACCAAAGTGTTGACATAATGATTCCAGTGGAGAAAAATTTTGAACTGAAATATTAAATGTTAATGTTGATTTTAGCAATAGCCTATTGTTAGCATATCAGGTCTACAGAGAATTAATCTTATTGTTTACAGGGAGAACCTGGAAAATACAGGTAATTTAAATATCACCAAAAATAATAGGGAAAATGTAGAGAATTTTGATTTCTTTCTTTACAAATTTGAAAAATACAGGGAATTTTTTGTTTCTTATTTTCGTCTTTTAAAAAATAGTAACCATTCAAAGCGTAATTTATGGGATATTTAAAGATGATTCTTCGGCTATACTAAACTATTTTATTTACTATAGTATGTTCAGCTATATTTTCTCCCTAAGTTTTTCCAGCAATTAGAAAGTAGCATAGCAAGCCGAATATAGCTCACTCAAGAGCACAGTAATTGTGTTTCCTCTTAATATATTGTGTATAATAAGTACAGGGAAAACACAGGGATTTTTTTCCCTCCGGATTGGAGTACACGTATGTCTCTCCCTGTGTGTCTATATATATATAATATAAATAAATTTTAAAGTAACAAAAAAATAATCTAGTTTAGAAATTTTTTTTGTGACTCGACTCACATTATTGCTTTCTAATTTCTGTTTGGAATAAATATGAAAAAAATTAAAGTTTAAAGGATATTTATATTTGAAATGCTTCATATTCTTAGTTACGTTTTCTGTCTGAAAATAAAATTGCTAATAAGATATTTACCTTTTTAGGAACATTTAATATTTCTGAACACTTGGAAAGATCTCCTTTACCATCTGGCCACACAGTTAAAATGAAAAATGCACCGCCAAGAATGTCTGATCAAGCCATACATGATGTAACTATATTTAAAGTTCCTGATAGCTATATGTTTGACTGATTTTTGTTATAATTAAAAATGATTTATTATGTCAGTCTCTTAACTGTAGCACATTCCATATTTCTTCTAAAAGTATCACTTGAAGAAAATTTTTCGTTAAAAGGGCGATTTTTTTGAAATGAATATTTAAAAATATTTATGTTGATAAATCTCATTTTTTAACGAGCCTTTTATGATTCACTTTTGTAACACTTTTGTACACTAATTCTGCTTTTTTCAGTCAATTTTGTACACCACCTTTTTTTCCAATTTTTTTTGTAATTCTTGTCAATTTTTTTTAATCTGTATTTTATAGGGTATATATAAGTTTTTTTTTATCTATATCTTTTTAGTTATTCTCACCTATTGGTCTTGCTCCCATATCTGTTAAGCCTATGTATGATGAAAATGGTATACGAACTGGTGAATTTCATATACAATTCCTGACTAAAGAAGATGCATTTAGGGCTATGCTGAAAAACAATACATACGTTGGTTAGTAAACAAAGTTTGCTTTAGCTATGTCTCATTATTTCAGTATACATGTTGAAATATATAAAAAATTATTTTTAATATTTTTATATATTTTTTTTCATAAAATGTTGCATAAAATAAATAAATAGTTACTCTTTCTCTCTCTTTTTATTTTAAAATTTTTTTTTCGTTTCTTTTAATTACCTTATTAATTTCATACTTGTTATTATATTGAATGCTGAAATTGACCTGAGAAGTATGAAATTAATGGTATTTTTCACATTGCCTGGACATTCTACTGATTAACTTATACCAAACAAGGCTAGATATGAAATAGTTATTATTTCACACATTGCATAGGTATTCCATAGAATGACTAATTAGAAAATTACAGGCATTCTATACAATGATTAGGCAAAGTATATGATATTTTTCATTATTAATACTTTGTCTGAAAGTGCTAAGAATTCTAAACAATGTCTAGGCGTTTTATAGAAACAATGTCTAAACAAGTTCTAGGCATTTTATATTATGTTATCATTTCATACATTAGCAGCAATATATAAGAAAGCAAAGCGTCTGGAGCTTTATTTAACTCTTAAAAGTAAGCCCAGAATTAATTTCTTTTTCAAAATTTTATTGAAAAAAAAAAAAAAAAAAACTGTATTATTTCAAATGCATTATTGGAAATATAATGCATTATTGGCATTATTGGAATGCATTATTGGAATAATTAGCACACATTTAAAACAGTTTTTCTATTATGGGATGTTATGAAAATTAAAACAGCAATTGCTAAAATAATAACTTCCGAAACTTTGCTTTAGAATAATTTCTCTGTTTTTGACCACTTTTTAATTAAATTCACAACTAGGGCTTTTTAGAGCAGGATAAATATCTATTTTTAACAGACAATTGATTTTTGAATGTGTGTTGCCATTAAATGTTTCTTAAAGTTTTGCTTCTTCTGTGGTAAAAATATGAATAAAAACATCCTTTATCATTGATGTATAGTTTAATGATGATAAATTTATAATTATTTTGTCATTTTTAACATATATATTCATTAAAAAATAATTTTGAATTTTTTGTTTAAAAAATATACCCTAAAATTTATAAACCATTATTTTCACTTCATTTTTAAAATGTCTTTTTTATGTTGCATTTAATTAATCTTATTTATTTTGGCATTCTAAATGTTTTTTTAATGTTTTGTTTTGAAAATACAGCATACTTTTTAAAAATTGTTTATTCACTTTTTTCAGCGTAGAATTTTGTTACAGTGTTGCTTTTAGTTTTCTTTTTTATTCTTAAGTATTTTGATGTTAGCTAAAATTTTGTCTTATAAGCATTTCTTCCTTCAATTCTACATGTATGTTTAAGAATGTAAAATTCTTAAATTTTTTAAACTTCATCAATTTATTTTTAGGTAAAAAGTTTGTGGAATTGTCACTGGGCCAGAGTTAACCTGTAGAAAAAGGATATTGTTTTAGTAAGTAATTGCATTAGTTATTATTTGATTTCTAGAACCATCACTATTTGAATTTGTCATTCTTAAATTTACCTAATACAGTCAGACCTTGATATAAGGTCATCCACATATAAGGTCAACCCGCATATAAGGTCACTTTTCCAAAGTCCCGGCTCACTGAATAGGAATTCTTTGTTACAGATTATCGGATATATGGTCAAGTTTTAAAGATCGTTATCGCTATAAGGTCACCCCACATATAAGGTCACTTTTCCAATGTCCCGGCTCACTGAAACCAAAAATGACACAGACCTGCATAAATAATTTGTTTTAAATAAGGTAAGATGTATGTATACTTTGAGGAAATTTGTAAACAGCTTTATCTAACTTTCAGCTAACAGCTAAATCTAACTTTAATTCTTTACTAATTCTGTTAAAATTTATCGACTTAAATATTTAATTTTTGGCTGATCGCTTTCGTTTGTTTTACCATTTTTAAAAAATCATAACGTGTACTATTTACGTGCTTAGTTACGAACTGCTAATGAATCGGTTAAAAGGTCACCCCGCTTATAAGGTCACTTTTATGATGTCTCTTATGGTGACCTTATACCAAGGTCTGACTGTATTCAGTTAATAAGGTTGCTCAAATTTTTTAAATTTAAATTTATGCTTTATATTTTAAAATTGTAGCATACCATTAGTGTACCTGTAATTTTTTCCTAGCTTAGACAAAAAGTCTTATAATTTTTGTGTTCTGTAATATAATTACATAAAAATGGAAAAATTTCTGAATTTTTTTTTTATAAAATGCTTTTTTTTTTTAAATCAAAATTTATCACATTACTGTATACCTAAAAAGACTGAAGGGGCCAGTTTGGCTCTTCCCAGATTGTTTGTATGTAGATCAATTAGACATCCAAAATCTTAAAATATAATCATGATTAATTTAATAAAAGCATATTATAGACATGATTATTGAAATTCTATGGTAATTTATTCAATTTGGTTAGTGAAAATATTTAATTAAACTGGCCTTTCAATGCCTACATATAAATTTGTTTCTTAGATAATTGAGTTTCCTTTTCTCTATAAATAATAATATGTTAAAATTCTCATTTTTCCCCTTTTTTTTTAAAATGAAACTTGGATACCTTATGTATACCGAAGAGTACCTATAAACCAAGACTACCTGGGGTTACGAAATTCCAACCAAAATACTTCAGGGGCCTCTCTGACCCCTCCTGTCATTCGAGATGTAAGGTTCTATATACATATACACATATACACGTTTCTGAATGATTAAATAAGCACTTAAAGAATTACACGAATGATTAAATAAGCTCTTAAATTGGATTAAATTAGCAAAAGTTGGAAATACTCAACACTTTCAGTAAATTGCTTTTTGAATTATAGAGCAACAAAAAACAAAAGGGGCCTATTTGGCGCCATCCGTCTTTGTGGTGTAAAAATGGATTAAATCTATGATTATTTTTGAAAATAATGGATTCTGAATAATCTTACATCACATAAAATTATCTTACATTGAAATTCATTTAATGTCAGTTATAAATGGGAAATGTAGCTGTTATTTTATAGTTGTTTGTACATTGTAGTTTTTTATTTTATTGAATCTCTAAAATTCCCTAGGTCTAAAATATTTTAGATATGTGATAGTTAGCATGAAATATATATTATTTCTTAATATCGAATGGATTTTTCCTTTCATGTCGGCAGAAATGCGTTAAAATGTTTGAATTATTATCTGTAATTTTTTATATAATTTAAAGTTAAATAAATGGACATTTCCTATCTAACTAACAGTATTAGTTATCTAATGCCAGCAATTTTAATTTTTTATTTGGTGCAAGATTATAAAATATTGAAAGTATACAGTGGAAATTCTATCTGATGTCTTATTTTTTTTTAGATTTAATTATTTTATCGGATGAACAAAGTTAATATTATTATTAATTTTTTATCACTGATATAACAGACAAAAAGTCTTTAATTATTAAAATTTTTTTATGGATATCACGAGCAGGATGCATTTTCTTATTCTAGAAATGCAGGTCTATCTTTACAAAGGCTTTTCATGGAAGGGGTTTATGTTTGGAAAATTATACTTAAACAATATTAAAAAAAAATGGTTTGATTAAAATTGTTGCATTCAAAATATTAAAAAAAATTTTTTTTTGATATTTTATAGCAATTTCTTATTTATATTTTATATCAATTGTTAAATGTTAAAATTTGAAAGTTTATTCCTACATATTTGTAATACAAAGTAAATGTAGGGTGTTATTTTTTTTTCTCTCTTATTTTTTTCTATGTTTAATATAATTTTACTATAACTCTTTTTTCTTTATATTGTAGGATAAAAGTATCATTCAGTAGTTTAACGTCCTCTGGGAGAAAAAGTGTTATGTTAATATTTCATTATCAAGTGTATTTTGTTAATATTTCATAAAATAAATCATTGTATTCATTTACATACTTAGTGGATTTATTTTTTTCTACATGTATATTAATTTTTTAAGTTTATTGTCTTTATGACTTTTTTCTATCATATAAACTTATTTAATTAACTAAATTGACATTTTTGGGAATTTATCATTCTTTAAAAATTATCAATTTGTAAAAATGAAAAAAAAAAAAAAAAAAAAAAAAAAATTCTTTTCTAATTATAAATTTATTAGAATTTCTCTACTACCAATTTATTTATTTATTTTTAGTTTTTTTATTATTGATAAATCTACTTTTATTTTTGAAAAATCTAAAATTTTAGAAAAAATTTTTGGTTCTCCAATTTACTTTGTTTTAAGTTTGATCTCTGTTTTAAATATTTTTAAAATTCATATATTAAAAAGCTTATAACATGAAGATAAAAATAGAACACACATTTCTATGAAAGAGATAATAAATGTGAAAATAAAAATCGAACATATATTTTTATGAAAGAGTTAATAAATGTGGAGATAAAGATGGAACATATATTTCTATGAAAGAGGTAATAAATAAGTGTGAGGATAAAAATAGAACATATTATTATGAAAGAAACAATAAATGTGAAGATAAAAATGGACTACAAATTTTTATGAAAAAGATGATTCTCAGTTATGCTTTATTAAATTATTATACAGTTACTGATACATTTCAAATAAATTATATTATGTAAAAGAATTAAAAAATGCATCATAATTTATTTGTTCTGTGAGTTTTGGGTCAAAATAATCTTGTATGTAAAAGAAATCTTCCTCTGATAATTGAATTTTATATAAACCAAGAATTTTTCGGAATTCTAAAGACTTAATGAAACCTGTATGCCCTTTATCAATCCTGCGAAATGCATATCGTAAATCTCTGTAATGCTTTAAAATTTTATCTTTGTTTGTCAGAAGAGCTTTGCTTAATCCTGTTACGTCATTATTATTCACCTAAAAATAAAATGTATATTTTTAGAAAAATGTATTATTAAAAAAAATTATTATAAGAAAAAATATATAGTGATTTTTGGGCATTTAGCAATAAGAATCAACTAGGATGTGAAGGTTTGTCATACAATAGAAAAATCCTCTGTTTTTTCCATTTTCTAAAATATGGAATTTATAAAGTTAATCTAAAGTATAAACCCCATTGTCCAAAACTGTCCTAAAATATTGAAAATACTTTCTGCCAACTATCCAAAACTTTTTTGATCCTTGCTATATTTTGTAGAAGTCGCATTTAATAAGAATTATAAGATTGAGATATTACCTACAAACTAAAATACAATATTAACAATTTAAAGATTATTGAATGCATATCTATATCATTAAAATATATTTAATAACTAACAATTGAATTAAAAGTAGTTGGTTTCATTCTTTCTGCCTTATACAGTTTAAAATTGCAGTTTAATTTTATGTTTTCATTGTTGAATAGTTAATCAGGGAATGAAATAAAATGAGTGCTGAATTATTAATTGGTCATCTTGTCTTTGAAAAATGAAATAGGTGCTTTTGTTTTAACTATTCAAGTTTATCACAAATCTAAAGTATTTAGTTTTATAAATACATTGTATACTTACATTAACATTTTATAATTTATTAAATTAAAAATACATTGAATTGTGGAATTTCAACTGATTTTGCATATTTAAAATTAAACATCAGTTAAAAATAAAATTAAATGTATAGGGGAGAGTCGGGTAGCCCCGCCCACTTAAGGAGTATTGCTTATATTTCTGTATAATATTGAGTAATAATCAATATTTTTGTATGTTTCTATTGTTTTATCATCTAATAAAATAATGAAAAAAGAATAAACCAAAAAAAAAAAAGAATAGTTTAACTTAAAAAAATAGAAATTTAAAAAATTTGACTACTGTATTCAACATATTTTCAAAATTATTGTTTACCATGTTACCAACTGCATAAATACTTGAAACTTTGAAAATAATCTTTTTTTAATATACTAATTAATGTCTGATGGCCCATTGACTTGAAAAAATATTCTATACATATGAAATTGACAGTGGGCGGGGGTACCCGACACTCCCCTATAGATAGTGAAAAATATTGTTGGATATTTTTTATGTATATAATTAATACATTGAACAAGATGTCTAAATACCTGTTGTCTTCTAATGTTTGAGTAGAGAAAGTGTACAACAATTTATAATAATAAACTATTTATATTATCAGTATAAATGTATCAAATTTATATAATTCTTTAAAGATGTTGAAATTAATATTAAAATCATGCACGCTTAAAAACTCCTTTTGTACAAGAATTTATTACCAGGTATCCTGTTTTTTATTTTATTTCAAAATAAAACTTGAAATTTAGAAAACATTTCTGAATAACCTTTCATATATATAATCGTTTTTTTAAAAAATAATTTTATTTTAAACTAACACTATTCAATGAAAATATTATTTCATTTACTAACTTTTTATTCTAAACACAAAAATAATCATTATATTTAAATATCAGAGTAATATTAAAAATTTATATCTGTAAATATTTATTATATATAAGCCTATGACAGCAACACACTTAGCGATGATCAATTATTTAGCTTTTATATTTTAATAGTTGAGAAGAAATCTCTTTAAAAAATGGCTGTATTTATTAATCAAAGGTACACTGTAAGAAGTTCTGAAAATAATGTAGGGGAAAATATAGTCTAAACAGTACTTTTCAACTTTTACAGAAAATTATCTGTGAAAAGTAGTCTTGATTAATGTCATATTTCACTACCAGTAGTATAAGTATAGATTTTCAGGAATTTTTCTTTTTTTTACAGTGTAAGTTTTAGTGTCTGTTTTTATAGAATTATTAATCATTAGCAAGATATATCAATCTTTTATTTGCCTTTCTATCAGGCACAATAATATCTTACAATTACGAAATTTGGTTTTAGAATTGTCCAATTTATATTTTAGTTTTAAATTTGAAATTCCATTTTATTATTTGCTCCCTTCACCCCTTTATACCAAAAACAAGGGTTATACCAAAAGCAAGCCCTACCCCTTTACGTAGAATATATATCAAAAGTAAGCTTTACTTCTTTATGTAAAATTATACCTTAGGTAACATTATAATGGTAACCAATAAATTATATTGAATTATGATGGATTTTGGTTTGTTTTGTTGGCCCATTTTAAAAATCCATCATACTATGTTGGGTATGCTATGTTGGCCCAAAATAAAAATTCAACATACTATATTGGATGTTCGATGCTGGCCCATTATAAAACTCCATTATATTATATTGGGTATGCTATGATGGCTTCATATAAAAATTTCTCGTACTATGTTGGCCCAACTTAAAAATCCTTCATACTATGTTGAGAATGCTGTGTTGGCCCAACTTAAAAATCCTTCATACTATGTTGAGAATGCTGTGTTGGCCCAACATAAAAATCCATCATATCATGTTGGGTATGCTATGTTGGCCCAACTTAAAAAGGTGCCAGTTCCTAAATTGGGATGTTGGGCAAAATTGATGGTCCCAATCAAGTTGTATGTTGATCTTTGATGAGAATTCAAGATGTTAACCATGTTTGTCCATCAATGGAAAACCATCAATATTTTTTTCTTTGGGTTAGTACACAAAAATCTGATTATAAGATCAAAAATTTTTTTGAATTAAAGTTTTGATAAATAAGAAATCTATTCGACTTACTTTTACTGAAGCTGTTCTCTTAATCTGTTGATTTGTATTCAATGAGTTGTCCAGATTTAGTACAATATTTTTTAAGAATAACCAATAATTAACAGGAAAACCAACTTTTATATTGAATTGAATGTTCAAAAGTTGTTCAACGGCAGAAGTAACATAAATTCCAGTTTTTTCTAAAACACCTTTGATAAAAATACAAAAAAAAAAAAGACATTAATAAACATAATAGCACTAAAATACTTTTTACTTAAAAAAGTCCTTACTTAAAAAATCTTTCCACAGAAGAGTATTCTGATTCTCTGTATCCAAAACTTTACAACGTCTTAAAATATCTCGCCATCTTGTTTTAATACTGTTTATGAAAGAATTTGCCTCATTTGCTGAAAAGGCATTATTCATGATTTCATTCTTCATGGCATTTTCATCCTTTTTTTCCTAAACATTAAGAAAAAATTAACATTATGAATGGGCTAGTAAAATATAAGGTTAATAAAAATTGCAATTTTTTTCTTTCACATATATTTCAAGATGTTTCTCATTTTGTTTTATTGCTTAGGGGGATAGTCGATTGACACATCAACCTTGCGTAGGAGTTGCATGATAGCATTATTTGTAGAATACATTGTAGGTGATAATGATCTGCGGATCTTGTTTTCTTTTGTAAGAAAGAAAATAACTTGTCTGGCCGTTATATTCACAAGTTTGCTTTATACCAGAAATAAATAAAAATATTTTCCATTTTTCCCTTTCCCCCCATATATATATATATATATATATTGTCGAGTCTCAGTAGCTCAGCGGTAGAATTCGCTTCTATAAAGCAGAAGGTCCGGGGTTCGATACGGCAAGCGGACACTAACTTTTCTTATTTAATTTATGAACATTCCAGAAACTTCTGGAATGTTCAGATTATGTCATTTCCTCTTTCGTTGTTCCTAGGAAGTTTCTAGAACATTCTATGCTAGTATAAAAGCGATCCCGTGATTGTAAAGAGGGGTTCTGTTTGGTGCAGACTGGTTCCTGGCGTTTGTAATTTCTTGACGTTAATAAATTGATTATCAAAACCTCATCTTGTAATCTGCACTAACACTAAATCTAAACACTTTAACGTGACAAATTTGGTAGAGGCGCCGGATACGAGTTAACCTCTTAATCAATATCACGGAGCAAAACACTGACCGGCTTAGGAGAAGCCGTCGAGTTCAAGGATTTCCACCTGAATTTGGACTATACGAAAAATCTAAAAAAAACCGTTCGTGAAACCACTGTGCCAGATACAGCCATGGCCACTGTGCCAGAGGCAGACATGTCCACTGGGGACCAACAGGATGTGAAACCTGCCTTTTGGATGACGCCAACAGTTGCTGCTGAAGCCAGGAAACCAACAATCTTCCGGGGTGATCCCGGACAAGACCCGACAAAATGGCTGAAGGAATACCAGAGAGTGTCCTCGTACAATCATTGGGACGACACTATGCAATTAGCTAATGCGTACTTCTTCCTGGACGGCACCGCAAGACAATGGTACGAAAACAATGAGGACTCACTGACGTCTTGGACTCTATTCGAAAATGGTTTGAAAGTGACCTTTGGAGACACCCAATCTTACCTCAGACGAGCCAAAGACCACCTCAAGTCTCGCGCACAAAAATCCGGCGAAAGCATCCAGTCTTATATTCAAGACGTTCTCGGACTTTGCATTCAGGTTGACCCGACCATGTCCGAAGGAGATAAGGTTTCCCACCTCATGAAGGGCGTCGCAGAAGACGTGTTCCAGGCCCTTCTTACGAGAGAAATCCTAACAACATCCGATTTTACAAAGTGGTGCCTGTACATTGAAGAAATGAGACAAAAGAGAGTGGGGCGATACAAGTTTGCCAGATTACCTAATGTTGTTCCTATGGCCGCCGTGGATGAAGCACCTGACTTGGCGGTGCGAATTCGTCAGATTGTCAGAGATGAAGTTCAACATGTAAACGCGCAGCCATTCGAAGTCCATCCACATGAACTGCAAACTACTGAGGCTTCCCTTCGGAACGAGATGGACCGATCCATAGCAGCCCTTACAACCAACCGACCTCCCTTCTTCACAACAGGACGCCCGGTTGCAAGACCTCCTAGACGTTTGACGACATACGCCGCAAGGCCAAAAAATTATGTTCCTTGGAGTGAACCTCAACGAAAGACTGACCTGTGGCGTACCACGGATAACCGTCCGGTGTGCTTTCATTGCGGACGACCCGGGCATGTCGTTCGCTATTGTCGGGAACGCCGAACCATATTTAACGACTACCGATCCAACAACCCGAGAAGATACCCGCCAGCTGACTATGAAGAGGATACTACCTACGACGCACCTCCCAGACGAAGATCACCAAGTCCTGCCCGAGGATGGTCCCCGATACGCCGTATGAGATCCCCATCTCCGATGCTGTACCGCCGTTCCAGTCAGTCGCCTAACCGAGAGGAAAACTAAGCCTTGCGCCCTCAGTGGGAGGTGAGGCTGCAATTTTTCGAAATCCTCCATTGGTCTCTAAATTACAGGGAAACCACATCGACATTCTCATCGACGACGAGCCTGTAAGAGCACTAGTGGACTCTGGGGCATCCTTTTCCGTTATCTCAGAAGCATACAGACAAAAACGACGAAAAGTCATGTTCCGAGCCTCAAAGGACACTATCCTTAAGGTCGCCGACGGCAATTTTGTGAGACCACTGGGTACTTGTGTATTGCAACTGACCATAGATGATCGAACACAGCCCTACCAGTTTACCGTGATGCCGAAGTGCAGCCATAACGTTATTCTTGGCTTTGACTTTTTGAAAGCATCACAAGTCGTAATTGATTGTGGCCAGGCTGAACTTACCTTTGAC
This sequence comes from Parasteatoda lunata, assembly GCA_949128135.1. Lineage (NCBI taxonomy): Eukaryota > Metazoa > Arthropoda > Arachnida > Araneae > Theridiidae > Parasteatoda > Parasteatoda lunata. The sequence continues at coordinate 55,447,591 of OX421979.1, read as the reverse complement.
GAACTTTTACAAGATCAACCAACGAAGCCCTGTACCTTCTACCTTCATGCCGCATCTGATTTCATCATCCCTGGCCGTTCCGTCAAACGCATTACAGTAAAAGCCCCAGAAAAACAAGAATACATTGATTTAATAGTCGAAGGAAATAAAATTCTGTGCATTAATCAAGGAACTGCTATCCCCTCCACTATAGTCTCCTTTATCAATGGCGAAACTTCAATATGGGAGGCTAATGGACATGCACAAGCACGTCACATCCCGAAAGGCATGTGTATTGGTTACGCTGAGCCCGCTAACTCCGACTGCTTGAACACGTTGACGGAAGTACCTTCATGCGCTGATGTTAAAGACTCAAAGCGTACTGGCCTGGTCGACTACTCTCAAATGATGGCCGCAACCCTGAGCACTGAGCAGCGGATGCAATTGCAAAGCCTGCTGAAAAGCTTTCAAGACGCATTCTACTACGGACTACCACGCCATAATTACAAAATAAAAGTGAAACACAAAATAAATACCGGAAGCCACCCAGCAATCAGCCAAAGACCATATCAAGTATCTCCTACAGAACGACGTATAATCAATGACGAAGTTGACAAAATGCTGAAACGGGACATCATTCGACCATCAGAGAGTCCGTGGTCGTCTCCGGTTGTGCTAGTTCGAAAGAAAGATGGAAGGTGGCGATTTTGCGTTGATTATCGTCGCCTCAACAAGGTCACCAAAAAAGACGTTTATCCTTTGCCCAGAATAGACGATACTTTAGACTGCCTTAAAGGGGCCCAATACTTTACATCGATGGATCTGCACTCTGGTTATTGGCAAATAGAAGTGGACGAGGCTGATCGGGAAAAAACAGCGTTTATCACTAGTGAAGGGCTATATGAATTCCAGGTGATGCCGTTCGGATTATGTAATGCTCCTGCAACGTTCGAGAGAACTATGGATAACTTATTACGTCACCTAAAATGGAAAATGTGCCTTTGTTATTTAGACGATATAGTTGTATTTTCGCACACATTTCCTGAACACCTTCGACGGTTACACTGCGTGCTATCCTGCATCCAAGAAGCCGGACTTACTTAAATATTTGAATAAATGCTTCCTCACTGTATGATCTGGGCGAAAAATTTGCGAAAACAGATAATTATTCGGAAATTTTAAATTTTATTTTCATGAAGGTGAAAAAAAGTAGCCAAATTGGAGATTTCCTAAAAAGTTAATTGTTTTTTTTAAATGTATGAAATATTGGTCGATTTCCGAACCCAGACAATTTTTCATAGTAAGATATATCTCAATATTTCTGGGGGTACTGATGCAGGAGTTTCCTTGTCTTCTGGAGTGGTTCAAAATTACAAGGCTACGGAGTTGAACATTAGTAGCCGTAAACCCAAAATTGGGTCGGCTGTTCAATGACGGTTATAAAATAAAATAAATAGTAAGATATATATAGTATAAAATCAAAGCTTTACTTAAAATGCAAAGAACTTAAACTATTTTTTTTACCTATGCGAAAACGCCTTTGAAATACAGTCTTAAGGTTTCCTTAAAACCATTTGGAGTAGGGGGAAGTCAAAAAATTTAGCACTGCCAACTTTTAATAGAAAAAGTACATTAAGGGTGAATGAGGTAAGGGTACGATGATGTCTTACTGGCACAAATTATGCAATATAGAATTTGTTCTATCTACAGGAGAACTGAAAATATTAATTGTTATCAATTCATTTTATAAGTTATTATAATTTTATAAATAAAAGTCAGTAATTTAATTTTTCTCTCTCTAAAAGACAGGGTAATTTTTATTTTAATGGACGCCGGAGTGATCACTACTGATTTGACACACCGTTTTATCTCAACTGCAGAAGTTACGCAAACGATGCAGAACAAATAAACCACTTGACAAAATCCTTTATTTTGGTACGTTCTGAATCTTAAGTCGAAATATAGCAAGCTGGACAAAAAGTTTTTATTACTCTAATGGCTGAGAAATTGGCATAATAGTCTTTAATTCCGATGTCACTACCGTGCGTGTCTTTATGCGACGGATGAAAAAACTCAGATTAACCTATCAATTATTTCTTTTACTTCTTTTCTTCGATTTTTTTATGTCTCATTCATCTTATCTGTTGGTTTATAGGTTGAAAAGCGCATTAAAACTACTATCCTAAGATTAGAATTGAGTAAATACTGTAAAAACGATTGTTCAAAGACAAGATTTTTTTTCCCTCGTAATTTGAAAGAAAAGTATTTTAGAATCAGGCAGCCTTAACATGAATCTTGATTGTGGTTTTTATTTTTTGTCACGAAAAATAATGGTACCAACTTCATTTCGCAAAAAAAAACCCCAACAAAAAAAAAAAAAAAAAAAAAAAAAAAATTACGAACAAATAAATGAATTGGGAAAAATAGTGCGTGCACTGAAAAATATTTATAAGACGTGTTCATTTTGTTCTCAAGACTGCACCACCCTTGTAATTTGAAAACATTGACTTTTGTTTTTTTCAGTCTTTAGTGCCGCCTGTTGACAAACTTTGTAACTTAGTTTGAATTTCGGAGAGAAAATATTGACTTCTTAAACAATATATTTCTGTAGATTTTTTTAAAAAAAATCTTTAACTGATTTTTTTAGTCTTCAGTCATTTTTGGGATATTCGGTATTTTATTCAATATGTTATGTGATCCAGCAGTAATCTGATAACTAGTCTTTAAACCTTTCTGCTATTTTTGGATCCCCTTTATCTTTTCTTCTTTTTTTGCTTTCATTTCCATAAAGTTACATGTTAAAAAAAAAAATAATAATAATAATGAAAACTACTTACGTGCATAACAAAGCATGTTTTTGCAGACATAGAGCCATTGGTACTTCTACTTTTTGAACCAGGATTTTCTTTTCTGAAATCTAATTTTCGGAATTGTTTATACTCTTGATTGGTAAGCACGCCATATTTCAAGCCTTCTAGCCTAAGGTTTCCTTTATCAGAGTTCTCATCTGATCCTGAGATAACAAGTGACTTGGTTAAGATTGAAGAATGGCTCGATGCAGCCGATCTTGGTCTGAAACAGGACTTTACAGATTTGGAAGAGGCTATCGAACTGGCGGTTTTTGGTCTTTCTCTCCAATTATATCTTGGTGTCGATTGGAGAGACCTCTTTGTAGACGCCAAAGAACATTGACTTGCTCGAGATGCAGGCCTCGAACATCTGTATCCATTGTCGCACTTGTAGTTATTGCACCATTCGTTTAAAAATTCTTCGTAGTTTAAAAAACCAATCTCGTTTTTAGGAAGCTTTTCCCAAAGATTATTGAACTAAAAAAAAAAAAAAAAAAAAAATTAGAACGAGACAAAAAATGCTCATCAGTTCAAAATTTCTTTGTATTTCTGTTCTAATTAGTAAAAACAATAGTAAAAATGGTATAACTTTCAAAAGGGATAGTTAAATTTTAAGTGAAAATTTAAGAAGCATAAAAACAAACAATAACAATAATGAAACATTTTATAATTATGTCGTGAACCTTACATACAGCTTCTCAAGCCCATACTGATTGAGATTTGAGATAGGGTGTACGTGTACATTTGTACACTGTCTTCCATGTTAAAGCATCTGGTTTTAAGCCAAGAAACTATTGGTCCGACATCCACCGAAACTATCTTTTGTACTCTTAATTACTACCTAATATTTTTATAACTAGTTTTTTTTTAATATATAGATAACTAAGACGATAATGTATACAGAAATGATTATTTTAAAACATTTTATTTATATATATATTAGATTTCATTTTGAAATGCATATCTCGTAAATAAATAACTAACAGCTTACATTGTTTGGATCAAATTATAATTTTAAAGTTATTTATTATGGCAAACTTGATTTTCTTGTATTCTGATTGTTTCTGAGAAAAAAAAAACTATATATATATATATATATATATATATATATATATATATATATATATATATATATATATATATATATATATATATATATATATATATATATATATATATATATATATATATATATTAATATTTTATTTTTAACCGCGAGGATTTAATTTTTAACCGCCATTTTCCAACTTAATAAACAATCAAATTTGTTAATGTTTTTAAATCAAAAAACGTGATACCATTACTAAAAACGGTAACTCTAGAATTGAAAATGAAATACTCACAATATTCGTCAGTCAAGCAATATAAAAATATACTTTAATGACAAGTACTTTGATACTGGGTAGCAATTTTTTTGTTGCATCTATGCAAATATTTGATATTGCCTTATTAGAATGTGGGGATTTCTAATTTGCAATTGGCTTCTCTCTCCAAGCGCTAATTTTTCATTTTAAAGTGCCATTTCTAGTCTATGTTTGGTTGAAATACAATTTTAAAATACGTTATATCTAAGAAAAGTGGGTCGCTTAAATGTTGCGACAAACTTCTAGGGAAGTTTGGACACATCATCGGGATTAAAACCTCATAGAAATGTCATACTCTGCTAGGTGCGCTTCCCTATTATGACAAGTCCAGAAAAAGCAGTTCATTATAAGTAAGCGTTTCCAGCGGTGCATGACAAAATTTCCGGGCATGAGTTTCTAAACAATTTTAATCCTGATGATTTACCATAACTTTCTTAGACGTTTGTTGCAATATATTTAAGCGACTTTTTAATTCATATAACGTGTTTAAAATTGCACATTTCGGAAAAAAAAAGACAAAAAAAAAAAAAAATGTTCTCTTAAGAAGAAAAACTGGAGCTTTCAGACTGAAACCGAGTGTATATTTCAAATTACAAATACAAATAGCTATACAAAAGTATCTAACATCAGTTAAAAATCTCATGCGACCGAGAAAAAATTGCTCCATAATTTTATCATTGTCTTTTCACTAAATGACGTAATAGCCATTATTTTCGCTAAGAATAGTTGAAATCCAGTTTTATATTTATAATTTAAGCAACTGTTCTTCAATGAAAAATAGGAATTTGAACAGCTAAAGCAAAAAGGTTCTTAAAAAAAAAATTATGAATTGAAACAGAGAGGTTTTTTGAAAAAAGAATTGAAACTACTGAAAGAGAGAGCAGTGAGCTTACTGCACACTGATACAGAGAGTTTCCTTAATTAAATGAAACTACTAAAACAGTGAAGTTCCGCAATAAAATAAATTAATTGAAATTATTGGAACAAAGAGAATCCTTAATTAAATGTATGAATTGAAACGACTGAAAGAGATACGTTCATTAATCAAATATATGAATTAGAAACTATTTAAACAGAGAGGTTCTGAACTGAAATAACTGAGAGACGTTATTCAATAAATTTCACGAATTGAAGCTACTAAAACAGAGAACTTCTTTAATAAAAATGAATGAATTGAAATTACTGGAACAGAGAGAATCCTTAATTAAATGTATGAATTGAAAAGACTGAAAGAGATACGTTCATTAATCAAATATATGAATTAGAAACTATTTAAACAGAGAGGTTCTGAACTGAAATAACTGAGAGACGTTATTCAATAAATTTCACGAATTGAATCTACTAAAACAGAGAACTTCTTTAATAAAAATGAATGAATTGAAATTACTGGAACAGAGAGAATCCTTAATTAAATGTATGAATTGAAAAGACTGAAAGAGATACGTTCATTAATCAAACATATGAATTAGAAACTATTTAAACAGAGAGGTTCTGAACTGAAATAACTGAGAGACGTTATTCAATAAATTTCACGAATTGAAGCTACTAAAACAGAGAACTTCTTTAATAAAAATGAATGAATTGAAATTACTGGAACAGAGAGAATCCTTAATTAAATGTATGAATTGAAAAGACTGAAAGAGATACGTTCATTAATCAAACATATGAATTACAAACTATTTAAACAGAGAGGTTCTGAACTGAAATAACTGAGAGACGTTATTCAATAAATTTCACGAATTGAATCTACTAAAACAGAGAACTTCTTTAATAAAAATGAATGAATTGAAATTACTGGAACAGAGAGAATCCTTAATTAAATGTATGAATTGAAAAGACTGAAAGAGATACGTTCATTAATCAAACATATGAATTAGAAACTATTTAAACAGAGAGGTTATGAACTGAAATAACTGAGAGACGTTATTCAATAAATTTCACGAATTGAATCTACTAAAACAGAGAACTTCTTTAATAAAAATGAATGAATTGAAATTACTGGAACAGAGAGAATCCTTAATTAAATGTATGAATTGAAAAGACTGAAAGAGATACGTTCATTAATCAAACATATGAATTAGAAACTATTTAAACAGAGAGGTTCTGAACTGAAATAACTGAGAGACGTTATTCAATAAATTTCACGAATTGAATCTACTAAAACAGAGAACTTCTTTAATAAAAATGAATGAATTGAAATTACTGGAACAGAGAGAATCCTTAATTAAATGTATGAATTGAAAAGACTGAAAGAGATACGTTCATTAATCAAACATATGAATTAGAAACTATTTAAACAGAGAGGTTCTGAACTGAAATAACTGAGACACGTTATTCAATAAATTTCACGAATTGAATCTACTAAAACAGAGAACTTCTTTAATAAAAATGAATGAATTGAAATTACTGGAACAGAGAGAATCCTTAATTAAATGTATGAATTGAAAAGACTGAAAGAGATACGTTCATTAATCAAACATATGAATTAGAAACTATTTAAACAGAGAGGTTCTGAACTGAAATAACTGAGAGACGTTATTCAATAAATTTCACGAATTGAATCTACTAAAACAGAGAACTTCTTTAATAAAAATGAATGAATTGAAATTACTGCAACAGAGAGAATCCTTAATTAAATGTATGAATTGAAAAGACTGAAAGAGATACGTTCATTAATCAAACATATGAATTAGAAACTATTTAAACAGAGAGGTTCTGAACTGAAATAACTGAGAGACGTTATTCAATAAATTTCACGAATTGAATCTACTAAAACAGAGAACTTCTTTAATAAAAATGAATGAATTGAAATTACTGGAACAGAGAGAATCCTTAATTAAACGTATGAATTGAAAAGACTGAAAGAGATACGTTCATTAATCAAACATATGAATTAGAAACTATTTAAACAGAGAGGTTCTGAACTGAAATAACTGAGAGACGTTATTCAATAAATTTCACGAATTGAATCTACTAAAACAGAGAACTTCTTTAATAAAAATGAATGAATTGAAATTACTGGAACAGAGAGAATCCTTAATTAAATGTATGAATTGAAAAGACTGAAAGAGATACGTTCATTAATCAAACATATGAATTAGAAACTATTTAAACAGAGAGGTTCTGAACTGAAATAACTGAGAGACGTTATTCAATAAATTTCACGAATTGAATCTACTAAAACAGAGAACTTCTTTAATAAAAATGAATGAATTGAAATTACTGGAACAGAGAGAATCCTTAATTAAATGTATGAATTGAAAAGACTGAAAGAGATACGTTCATTAATCAAACATATGAATTAGAAACTATTTAAACAGAGAGGTTCTGAACTGAAATAACTGAGAGACGTTATTCAATAAATTTCTCGAATTGAATCTACTAAAACAGAGAACTTCTTTAATAAAAATGAATGAATTGAAATTACTGGAACAGAGAGAATCCTTAATTAAATGTATGAATTGAAAAGACTGAAAGAGATACGTTCATTAATCAAACATATGAATTAGAAACTATTTAAACAGAGAGGTTCTGAACTGAAATAACTGAGAGACGTTATTCAATAAATTTCACGAATTGAAGCTACTAAAACAGAGAACTTCTTTAATAAAAATGAATGAATTGAAATTACTGGAACAGAGAGAATCCTTAATTAAATGTATGAATTGAAAAGACTGAAAGAGATACGTTCATTAATCAAACATATGAATTAGAAACTATTTAAACAGAGAGGTTCTGAACTGAAATAACTGAGAGACGTTATTCAATAAATTTCACGAATTGAATCTACTAAAACAGAGAACTTCTTTAATAAAAATGAATGAATTGAAATTACTGGAACAGAGAGAATCCTTAATTAAATGTATGAATTGAAAAGACTGAAAGAGATACGTTCATTAATCAAACATATGAATTAGAAACTATTTAAACAGAGAGGTTCTGAACTGAAATAACTGAGAGACGTTATTCAATAAATTTCACGAATTGAAGCTACTAAAACAGAGAACTTCTTTAATAAAAATGAATAAATTGAAATTACTGGAACAGAGCGGATTCTCAATAAAATGCATGAGTTAAAACTACTGAAACAGAGGGGTTCCGCAATAAAGTGTTTGAATTGAAACTATCAAAGCAGTGAAGTCATTCAATAAATTGCATGAATTGAAGTAACTGAAACAGAGAGGTTTATCAATACAATGTATGAATTGAAAAAGTTAACTCACCTGTTCGGGACTCAGTCTGAAAACGTACTTATGAAGAAGTTTTTGAACCACCTCTTGTCTAGCTATTCCGATATTGCAAAAATCTTGTTCCTTAAATTCCTGAAGAAATTTGTCCTTGTGGCATTTTACTGCTTCTTTAATGTGTCTTATTACATCATCAGCTTCCAACTTTTTCACTTTATCTGGGAAAGCTGTTAATTTTTTCACGTATAGTGCCCACTTTTCTTCATCCTTTATTTGAAATATATAAATACATTTGTATTAAAACCTTTAGTTATAGGAAAACCGCAAATGGGAGTTCTCTTACTCTTAAAAGTATGCTTTTCGAAAAATTTTTTAATTTTACTTACAAGCAGCAAATAAATTAATTTTGATACTTTAAGAATTTTCATGTATTTAATTAAAAAAATATGCTTCAAAGATGTATAACTACCCAAATCAAAATTCTTGTTTATTCACATCAAAAAGTTTTGTTGGTTTCAGCGCGATTCATGATGGCTCAATATCATTTGATGGTTACCATCATCCAACATTTTACATTATGCGTTCATGGTTTTTGATATGCCCACAAACTTCCATCATTCCATGGTAGAAAATTATACTTTAATACTATGATTGTTAACCATAAAGAGAAGTTTGATTCTCATGAACTAACAATCCATGATGGTTCCATCTATATAATTACATGATGGTTTAATAGGAAATTCTTGTTAGTTCTCAGTAATATACCAGCAAATTTTCTTTTTATTTATTATTTTTTTTATGTTAGACCATCATAAATCAGTCCGAATTCCTACATTGGAATGACGGGTGTTCATGATCGTACAAACATTTGATTTCTAAGATACTATGATGGAAAATTGTGATGGTCAATAATGGTACAGCATTACATTTTCATGATGGTTTAATAATAATTCTTGTTTTTTCGGTAGAAATATACCATCAAAAAAATTTTTTTGGCCCATCATAAATCAATCCTAATTCTTACACTAGGGTGATGGTGGCTCAGGATTACTCCAGCATTTGATTTCCAGGATGGAAATTTCTGATGGTTCAACATGAACAAACCATGAAAACAAGTTGCTATTCTTATATTGGACCATCATAAATCAGTTCAAATTCCTACATTGGGGTGATGGTTACTTGTGTTGTTTACCATACAAAAATATAATGGTTCATGATCGAATTATTGATGGTTATCATCAAGATTATGTTATCAATGGAAAACCATCAAAAGTTTTGACTTGGGTAAAGAAGAAATTATAAGAGATTTTTTTTCTTTTATGTATTCTTTGTTAATACAAGACATTTCTACAGAGTTATTTTTATTAAAAAAATTCCTTATTGTTTGTGTTCTTTAGGTCTATTACTAAAACTATGTATAATGGTTATAACTATTTAAATTATTTGAAATTATGACCCAGAAACAGCCATATATATCCTTTTATTAATCTTTGGTGTCGTTTAATATGCTGAAGAATTGAAAATAGATTTTGTTTTCAAAAAACGATTATTATTTTTGCAAGTTTTAGTATCTCATAAAGACTAAACATTCATGAAATAAAGGAAAATGTGGATATAAAAGATAAAATCTAGAGAGAAAAACTTTGCAAAACTTATTCTAATTACATTTGCATCAATGTCATATGCTCTGTATCTTTGCTTTTTGTAATATTTTCAGCGTATATTCTTAAAAGAAATTATTTTTTGATAAAATATTGGTTGAATTATGTCAGTGGTTCTAACAGCTATTTTTTTTTAAAACCAAGTACCATCATCAAGGTCTGAAAATTCCTCTAAAAATATTTCAAATGTTAAGCAATTGGTTCTTGTTCTTAATTGCTATCATAAAGTATAAAATGCTTATAAATAAAACATTTATTTTGTGAGCTATATGATTATTTTAAGGATTGAAAATTATTAATAAAGTAAAAGCCAATTGGTAAAATAAAAAACAATGTTTCAGCGAAAAAAAAAAAAAAAAGGATTCAGAAAAATATTTTTACCTGTTCAATTCCAGTTAAAACTGTATTGCTTACTACATTTATTAATTTTTGATAAATTTTATTACATTAATTTTATTATTTTTGATACATTTTTTCAGTTGTTTCTTACTTATTTAAAAATGTTGGTACTGAACGATTGTATCATTCATATGTGTTACAATTTTATTATGGTGCACTTTTTTCGGTACTTTGGTACTTTTCATTTACGTCGTACTAGAGTTGCAACAATGGGTTATTAGTGACAGACTGAGAATCATTCCTGAGGATAATCCGGAGACAACGTACATTCGTCACATCCCGTTTTACAGGGAGGACACATTCGTAACATCGTAACAGGGAGGACATCGTAATTTTGACCTGATCAATTTCTGAACCAGTACCCCAAGAGGTCGGCGGGGATCTAACGGACACGGTTTATCGGACACGGGCCCAACGCCCTACTAGCCAGGCTATCTTGGCCTATTATGGTTTAAACTTAAACTAGATTATTGATAATAAAATTTGGTAAACTGAACTTGATTATACGGTACTATAGTGCAACTGAAATATGATTTAATTTGATGTTTGATTGAGGTTACACAAAATTTGCACCATATTTTTGCTCAAGGTATTGACATTATGGTTCAATTTTGAATTGATTTTCTTAAGAATGGATATATATGCTTGATTTATACAATGAGTGAGAAAATATAATTTTACAAACAGTAGTTCAACTAAGGCGAAAAAAATGATTTACAGCTTGTTCGAACACTTTAATTTTTTTTTTTTTTTTAAACAAAATTCTATTTGTATTTCTTTAACTTCAGAACCAAAAGCCTGGGAGTTTATTTAAGTATTCTTTTAATATAGATATTTTTCTACCATAATGAATCCATAATCAATCACCAACAAATTTCTACAATAAAAAAGAATATATTGCTTTGAAGTTTTGATAAAGAATTTTATTACCGGAGAAACAACCTTCGTTATCAATTTTTTTTATAAGTACTGTGTGTTTAATATCTTTAAATAAAATTATGATTTATATATTGTTTTACAAAACTTTTATACCCCATTTTTGAATACACGTAAATCTAAAACAATTAACACACTTACCTCAAAACTACCTTTCTTGTAGTTCTTTATGAAATGGGAGTAATTTATCTTGTTAATGACTACAGGAGTGTTACCAAGAATTTCTCTGAACTGAGAATCGGTTAACAAAAAGCAGAAACTTTGTAGAATTTTGCGAAAATCATCAATATGCATGAAACCAGTTTCTTCAGAATCAAATGCATTTATAGCCTAAATTATAATAAAATAGATCATTTAAAAACTATTAAATAACAATTTTTCGTGATATTGATAAATTATTATTAAATTTATCATAATTATGTGCATGCAGTTATAATAATTGATGCATATATTATAATATTGATAACTACTTATTAACAATGATAATGCAATAATAATAACATATTATGAAAAATAATAATACAATAACGAAAATGTATTGTAAGGCTATGCATACATTAAAAAAATTGTATATACATAACTGAATTCTATTACTGCGTATATAATTATAGACCATATAGGCATTAAACTAGAATAAGCATTTTGTTAAAATAGAAAGAGATAATTTCTAAATAAAGTATTTTTTAAACTTGTACAGTTGAAATATATGTGCTGTTCCCCACCTATTTTGCTTTACTATAGTGCAATTACTCCATTTACGAATTTTGTATTTGCCGACTTTAAAAACCTATAACTCAGTTAAAAAAATGTTCTAGTAGTTTTAATTACTTTTGTCAAAAAAGTGTTTACGTCTTTTACACCTACACCAATTTAATCTAATTGTTTTAAGTTTAAATTTTTTTTTCAAAAATGTGGTACCGTTCACAATATGTTACGTCCGTTATTGTCAGTTTTTTTTTAAATATAAACTTATAGAAGTTTTTAAAAATTAAGTAAGCGTAAATGGCATCAAGACCTATTTCCGCAAAATTTACTCAAACTAATTTAGTGGTCTCATTACTTTTATACTTGGGAAACAATATAATGTGCCTTCAACATGGAAAAAGAAGTTCCTCTTCTCCATTATTAATTGGACTTTAAAATATATTTTACAGTAATACCTTTTCTATATATGTTAAGTTTTTATTAAAGCTCCTTTTAAATTCCATTTTCAGTTTTTCCCCAGCCAGTGTGGGTGATATTCTTTCATTTTGAAGGTCTTCATTAGCTGGACTGTGATTCGAGTTATTGTTCTTTTCCTAGACATAAAAGAAACAGCAGATATTTAACACATAATTTTTATAATATAAATGATTTTTATCAAATTTTTTTTTGTTTATTAATTAAAAAAAAAACAAACTATTATTTACAGATGGAAAAAATCAGCAGCTTCAAAAATTAAAGGAGAAAGTAGACATATTTCGAGGGCTTAAAATAAGATGCCCATTATCAAGATTCATCAACGCGTAAGTGATAAAAACAAAACAAATTTAAAAAAAGGAAAAAAAAATTAAACAATGGGGAAAAAAGTATAGAAGTTTTTAACTCTTTTCCTTAGTACGACATACAAATAAGCATTAAACAGTTTGTAAGCTGTGCATAACATGTTTAAGGTTTCTCAACAAATTGATTGATTGATCAACAAATTGATTTACTGAGAATCATAGAATTATTATAATGATTTAAGACTTTTTTTTTTACATCATTCATAAATACGTAAAAATTTAAAACAAGACATTAGTGCAGTGTTAATTTATTTTAAAAATGACCAATTTAATTTTTATTTCTTTTGAAAACTAATTACTTACATTTTGCGTTGATTCGAAGATCGATAGGAAGTTTTGACAGTCCACAACATTTGTATGTCCAGGATCTAATATAAACATTAATGCTCTAAATTCTTCCTCACCCAAAGGCAATAAGAGTTGTTGATTGATGGCTCTTTTCAGTTCTGCTCTCGTAATGGTTCTTTTGTTGTTCTACAAGAGTGTTAACGTTTTATTAAAACATAAAAAAGCATAATTTTTGATGATCAAGAGGAAAGAACGGTTTATGTCCATTTTTTACACAAATTAAGAATAAATTACTATTTGTTTGCCTTTTGAGGATTACTAAGTTTTGACAAGTCAATAACGGGGAAAATTGATTCTCCCCGAGAGTTATTACTCTTTGAAGACAGGCAATGCTGGGGAAAAACGATTCCTGTCAATGCGTAGATAAAGTGAACAAAGAGAAGTATAGTGAAGACGATGACGGAAGTTCTACTGGGGAAGTATTTGAGTGGAGAAGAATTTCGAGCAAAAAACGGTTCCTGTCTAACTCGATTTTCGAATTTTATTTATTCGTAACATCAAAAATTGCAAGATTTATTTTGAAATTTTTGATGAATCTTAATAAATGCTTGAGATATACATATATATTTTTGTTTTTACGATTTTAATTTTTTTGCCAGCTCTTGAACTATCTCAAAACATTAAATTCGATATTTTTATATTAAATTCGATTTTCCTCCGAATAAGCTTTCATTGACATAAATCGTTTTTTCCCATTGTTTTTCATTTATTTTTAGCAATATTTTCAGAAGTGTCAGTGCAACGTTGGACAATAGTATTGATACCTTACACCAGTGTTTGCCAAACTTATGACTTTTGTGTACCCTTTCTGAATTTTTCGTAACGCTGTGTACCACTAATAAAAAAATGAATGTATTTTTTTAAAAATATGTTTATTTAGAATGGAGAATAAAGTTAAAAATCACAACTGGATGTTGACACCACTGTTAACTCTGCAAAAAATAGTCAATAGAAAAATACTTAATCGTAAATTTTCCTGGCTAGCTTTGTTTTTAAATAAAATTGTTTGAAATATTCGTTTGTTGCAAGATATTTCGCCTAAGAACGCGTACCCCCGCTAAACTGTTCCCGTACCCCTGGCGGTACGCGTACCACACTTTGGGAAACACTGCCTTACACCATAATATCATGTAAACAAGTTGCGAAATATCGCCTAAAAGAGAAAAAGCCTCAGCATAGGTTACCAAAAACAAGAAAATTTGATCATTTAGTAGTCCAAATATAACGGTATCTTTCGTATCTTACCCCACTGCGCAGCTTAGTAGCCTGAATGCAGTGACATCTTTCGTATTTTACCACCATTGCGCAGTTTAATTCATTACGTCGAACTACTAAATTGATCCGGGCTGAGGCCTCCTCTTTTCTTGGAGGTGTCTCCTCGGCTTAATTGCTGTTGTACATTTTTTGTTTATTTGCATTAGTTTAATTTGCATTTATTTACATAATTTAAGCTGCAGTTTGGCACAAATGAAAAGTTTAATAAAAGGAGATTCTAAAAGACATTAGTGAGATAAAAAAAACCCCTCTGCTTCTCAATCTACACATTCTTTCAGCTCTTGTTGGAAAACGCATAAATGTTTCATTTTGTGACGCAATAAAATTAACTCATAACCGAGATTTTTGCAAAAACATAAACATTTTTCGCGATTTTGCTCCAAAGCTAAAGTAACACCGGTTTTGGAGCGTGATTGCTACTGAAAAATACACAAACAAGCAGAGCTTGTTACAGAAGATTGGGAACAGAAGATTGGGAAGAATAAAATTTTTAGTTTGTGACTGAACAAAGCTAACTGTTAACCAAACATATAGCCAAAATGTAAATATTTACTTCTATTCCGTTCCAAATCTAAAGTAAGAATGGCTTTGAAGTGTCTTTGTTACTCACAAATACGCAGACAAGCAAAGCTTGTTACATAACAGAATTGAATGATTCTCTTTCAAGGCTCTGAAGATCAAGAATAAACGTATAGTAACAAAAAAAAGATAGAAATTGAAATACTTAATCACAAAGCATATTGATTTAAAATTGAGTAAGAAATATCAAAATTATCCCTTTTTTTTATTTGTTTTTTAATTCACTGAAGTCTGCATCTATCAAGAACTCTCAAACAATTTCAGCTATAAAAGTAATTTCTATAAGAATAACAAAGAGACTATGCGTTACCTGGTCTAGTTTGAAAACTGTACAAGATAGGGGAAAATAGTAAATTATAAAGTTGCAGAAGTTGTAGAGCATTTTATTTTATAACCGACGTTGAACAGCCAACCCAATTCTGTGTTTACGACTATAAATATTCAACTCCGTAGCCTTGTAACTTTGAGCCCAACAAGGAAGAGAAGGGAACGCATGGTTCTAGCACTGGGACAAACTAGCCTTCGCGGAAGACTTTTTTGATGGAACTAACTCGCATTTGCGTTTCATGGAAAGGAAAACCACTAAAATCTTCCCTGGTCAGAACTGTGGTTAGTGGAACTGTGATTTGGGAGTAAAATTCGCATTAACCAGTCACCACTGGGATTTGAACCTGGGGCACCTCATTGGGAGGCGAACACTCTATCCCCTGAACCACCGTGGCTTGTTGTAGAGTACTGCTGATTTAGTTCGAGCAGATGCTAGTAGCTACTAACTGTGGAAAAGTAAATTTTAAGCGTTTATTTTCTCAGCACAAATATTTATTAGTTGTCTATTTGTACTAAATCAATAATGTTCAATAGCACAGTATTTTACTTTTTTAAAGGTATGAACGTTAATATCACAGTTTTCCATCGTATGGCCTTATGCGTACTCCCATCTTGTAGTACATAACCCTTTTCAAATACCTAGACATCTCTTTTAAAACTGTAACTGCAACCATTTGAGAGTTTAGAGGATGTGTACTCTATACTTACTTGATCAAGAACAGTAAAAGATTTACTAAAGAAGTTTTCTGAGCTCGTTCCTGCTTTCTTCAGTTTTTCTATGATGGATCTGCAAGCGTTCCAATTGTAAGATCTAAAATGGAAGAATGACTATACAAAAGGCATGTAAGCAAAAAATAAATTTGAAGAATTACATACTTACTTCGAATACTGAGTACTACTCTCAGAATTGTGGGCATTCTTCATGCAAACACTCTTTAGAAATTCATACCATTGAATTTTGTTTGCTGATGTAGGAACATTAAAACTGAAATTTAAAGAAAAAAATTAACAATGACGCTTGACACGAATATCTTCCGATATACAGCGTCAATTAAAAGACCGATTAAATTAAATTCAGAAAACTTTTATTTTAACTTATATGAAGTTTTTTTTTTTTATCATGAAAGTAGTTATAATTAGTTTAGCAACACTGTGAAGAGAATTTTATCAATACACCCTTTTAAATAGTAGAAAAGTGTGTGAAATATGAGAAAATAGGTAAATACAACTGTCTATAATATTATCTAGTGATGTTGTCTAGTTTTTCTCAAAAAAATACAAATCACTCTCAATTCTTTGCTAAAACTTTTTGCAACATTTGAAAAGACATTGGCACTTAGTCTGCTTTTACATTATCTAGGAAACATTACCTAGTAATGTCACTGACTTTCTTTTTCCTCCAAAAACCTCAGATAACTTTTAATTTTTCAAATTATGTATGCTTACTTTGCTAAGACTTGTTTCAACTATTGAGAAGACATTAGCATTTAGTTTACTTTCACATTACCCTGATTACATTACCTAGTAATATTACCAACGCAGAGGAAAAATTCTGATAAAAAGTTCCCGTACTGTATGATAATGATTTTTCTGGTAAAAAACCCATACTGAAACCAAAATAAATTTTTTTTTTGTTTATATGGAAACTGTTTACCGGAATTTAGGTGTGCAAAATAGTTCTGATGAAAAGTAAATTTAAATGAAAGAATTGTTTTTATGCCATGCTCTAAGATGTAAACATAAAACTACTGTATTTTACCACATTTACCAAATTTTATCCCACTTTATAACGCTTTTTATTGTTAATTTTCCCAAAACGATTAGCAAAGCGTTCCGGTAAAAATTACTGAGATTTTTTGTGCCTCCATAGAGCCAGAAACATAGTAAATTTTACTATATTCTGGTAATTTCGATTATACTTTTTTTCTCAGTGTACTAGTGTCACTTAGATTTTCTCAAAAAACCAGAGATGAGTCGCGATGGCTCAGGGGATAGAGCGTTCGCCCTCCAATGAGGTGAACCGGGTTCAAATCCCAGCGATAGCTGGTCGATATGAATTCCACATCCGGATTGCACCGAACATAGTGCTGACGTACAATAGCGTCAGTGGTAAACGGATCATGGGTTAGAGTCTCCTTGCCGTCAGGCTAACCGTTGGAGGTTCTTGCGGTCTTCTTCTTCATGTAACGCAAATGCGAGCTAGTTCCATCAGAAAGTTCTCCACGAAAGCAAATTTCTCCCAATGCTTGATCCAGGAGTTCCCTTGTCTTCCGAATTGGGATCAAAATTACAAGACTATGAACATTAATAGTACGTAACCCAAAAATTGGGTCAGCAGTTGAACGACGGTTATAAGTAATAAAAATAATAATAACAAAAAAAAAAAAAAAACCCACAGGTCATCTCAATACTTTATATTATGCGTATACTTACTTTGTTAAGACTTGTTTAAACAATTGAGAAGACATTGGCATCACAAAATAGTTTAATACTTGGTGAAATACTGTTAAAGGAACAAAACCATTATCACTGCCGTCTTTGATTCGGAATGTTCGAAGCAAAATGGGAAAGTTCTTTTCAACCTAAATAAAGAAGAAAGAGTCCAGTAAAGTATAATTTGCTTAGTTATAATATAACTTTCCGAATATTTTACTTACTCTTTTCCGAAATACTTCGACAATACTGCTGAAAACTTGTCCTTGAATTTCTGGGTCATCTCTTCCTAACTTTGCAAACTTTTTACGAGTACGTTCTTTTCTAAAAACGTTATATTAAAATGATTTACAAAAAGTTACTTGGAACATATTTTGAAGTTAGAATGTATTTACAATTAGTTGTAACGAGAGCTATAAGATATCAATTTTCACGAAAGTCAATAAAGCTATTAAACACAGTTAATTTGTTAAATTTCTTTTGCTTATTAAAATTTTGGTAATAAACGTTTAATATGCTGATTAAAATTTTTTTTATTAAGTTTTGTTTTAACTGTAACTTTGTTGATAAACGTATTTTGAAATATCCTGTACTAAAGAGCAGTAATCATTTCAAGTTAAAGGATTACATAAAAATTTACAAAAATGTTAGAATATTATAAAACGTCAGCTGTTGATCTGTCAGATATATTTTGTATTACCTATTACAGACAGTACAAGAGAAATTTTGATAAAAATTATGACAACTTACTGTGAGAACTTATCGGATGTTTCATGTAAAATTACAGAGGATTAAAAAAAGAAAATTTTTGCAAAAATGGAGAAGAATTTTCACAAGAGATGGAATGATTTCACAGAAATAAATAAGACTCTTTAATTATTTCCCTGTTCTTAGACTTCAAACCTTATCCGGGTTTGAAACTACCAGGGACATCATATTAGAACTGAATTTAATATACAGGGTTATTCATAATTCCCTCCGGAGCTTCGAAGCGTTATAGTAAAAATACGAAGATGAATAAGGCAAAAAAGAACATATGAAATTGTTCCCAAAGTATTCAAGTTTCAATTTAAGCAGTTGCCGGTAGAGGGCAGTAACATGTACCACTGAAGCCAGTTGTAGTAAAAATAAGGTTGTAGTAAACAGAGGGAATTATGAATGACCCTGTAAATACATACATATATATATATATATATATATAAAGTTCAAAAAGTAGATAAAACAAGGGAAAAATTACAGAACAATGTAAAAAGGGGAAAAAAGAAAAATAATAATTAAAAAAAAAAAAAAAAAAAAAAGAAAAAAAAAAAAAAAAAAAAAAGACAATTTTTTTTTTTTTTTAAGGGGCTGATAAAAAGATTATATCTTTTATTTTCCGGATTTTTTTTTCTTCCCTTTTTTCATTGTTCTATAATTTTCCCTTTGTTTTATCTACATTTTGAACTTATTTTATGAGTTAATTATTGTTTTTCTTAATTTTCTTAATATATATATATATATATATATATATATATATATATATATATATATATATATATATATATAAAAGTTTAAAATGAAGACAAAACAAAGGTAAATTACAGACAAATGAAAAAAGGAGGGGGAAATAATGAAAATGACAAACAACTGGGGAAAGAAAAAGAATTAATTAATTAAAAAAAAAAAAGGATAAAGTTTTTTATTTTTTTTATTTTTAAAAACCGGAAAATAAAAGATATAATCTTTTCATCAGCCCACACGATTATATCCGAAAAAGAGTGCTTTCTAATATTGTATCAATAAATGATACTAATTGCTTTTCCTAATTTTTTTCTGTCTTTTTGTATTTATTTATTTTGCTATATATATATATATATATATATATATATATATACAAATTTAAAGGTTTGTGTGTGTTATTTTAAAAAGTTTTCGAAATTTTAATGAACTAAATGGATTTGATCTTGAACTAAATAAAACTTATCTTACTTTGATTCAGAGGCATCATTTGAGTTGGTTTGGTGGATGATTTTTGATTTCATCCCTTTGGGTATGATTCTTTTGTATGACTCTGTTCGAGTTCCTAATTTCAGTAGAAAGTCTTTGTAGTTTAAAACACCTCTCATGTTTGGATCATATAAGAGCCACAACCTAAAATGTATTTTTATAATTTATATATTATACGCATTTCTATGTTGGTATTATTTTTTTAATTTAAAAGGTTCATTGTGATATAGTTTGAAAAGCGTAATTTAAATAAGTTTAAAGAAAAATCACCTGTCAAATTGTTCGTCTGTTAAATGGAAGCACACATTTTCTAGAACAGCACGGAATTCGTGTTTCTGGATCAGCTCGTCTCGGTTTGGATCGTATAACCACATACAGCGTATGAATGTCTTAAGATTCTTACTTATCTAAAACAATACTTTAAAAAATCAAAACAGTTATCTGGAATTCGCTTCTAACGTTTGCAAAAACACATTTAAAAAAATTGAAGATGTAATGATCTGTTTAATGGAGAGAGACGCAGGATGTTTTGTGTTTCATAAAATAAAAATTTATTAAATGCATTAAGTAGTCAAAGCACAAAGAGTTTAAGTAATATTTATTTATTTCGCAATGATTACGTTTATTAGATATGTTTAAAATAACTGTATGAAAATGAAAATCAAACACAAAGTTAGAAATTCCTGATAAAATTACGGTTAAAAGTATAGAGTGCCGGGGAGGAAACAAAAAATATGGAAAATAATTTTGGGAAACAAAAAATATGATAAATCGTAATTTTTACTGTAATATTTACAGGAATATTCTTGAATATTTGTACTAAATAAATATTGCCGCAAAAATTACAGTATAACATTTTATGGATGCTGCGTTCAAGATACCAATGCTATTTTCCTTTAATTTACTCGGAATTTTTTCAGCGCGTAGATTGTTTGAGAAAAGCAGCATTAAGTCTAGTAAGTTTGAGAAAAGTAGCATTAAGTATAATAAGTTAGAAAAAGTAATATCAAGCAGGCATATTAAGTTTGAGAAAAATAATAAAAAACAAAATAAGTTTGTGAAAAGTATCATTGAGTCTAGTAAGTTTGAGAAAAGTAGCATTAAGTATAGTAAGTTAGAAAAAAGTAATATCAAGCAGGCATATTATGTTTGAGAAAAATAATAAAAAACAAAATAAGTTTGTGAAAAGTATCATTGAGTCTAGTAAGTTTGAGAGAAGTAGCATTAAGTATAGTAAGTTAGAAAAAAGTAACATCAAGCAGGCATATTATGTTTGAGAATTAAGTATAGTAAGTTAGCATTAAGTATAGTAAGTTAGAAAAAAGTAACATCAAGCAGGCATATTATGTTTGAGAAAAATAATAATAAACAAAATAAGTTTGTGAAAAGTATCATTGAGTCTAGTAAGTTTGAGAGAAGTAGCATTAAGTATAGTAAGTTAGAAAAAAGTAACATCAAGCAGGCATATTATGTTTGAGAAAAATAATAATAAACAAAATAAGTTTGTGAAAAGTATCATTGAGTCTAGTAAGTTTGAGAGAAGTAGCATTAAGTATAGTAAGTTAGAAAAAGGTAACATCAAGCAGGCATATTATGTTTGAGAAAAATAATAATAAACAAAATAAGTTTATGAAAAGTATCATTGAGTCTAGTAAGTTTGAGAGAAGTAGCATTAAGTATAGTAAGTTTGAGAAAGCAGGATTCTGCATAGTAAATTAAAGAAAAAAACTTTTACGCACAATAAGTTTGAGAAAAATAGTATTACACTTACTAGATATGAGAAAAGTAGCTTTAAGTATAGTGAGTTTGAAAAAAGACTCTTTAGGCATGGTAAGTTAGAAAAATACTTAAGCTTAGCAAATTTGTAAAAAAAAAAAAAAAAAAAAAAAAAAATAGCATTTAGAATATTATGTTTGAGTAAGGTATGAATAATAAGAGTACGTTAGAGAAAAGTCAATAGCATTTAGCATAATAAGTTTGAGAAACTTTCGTTAAGCATTTAGAGAAATCTCTAGCGTAGTAAGATAGTAATCTAATAGCATTTAACATAGTTGCTATGAGAAAGCTAATTTTAAACATAGCATGCTTGAGAAAGCTATCATGTTGTATATTAGAGTATCATGTTGTATATTTAAACATGTTGTATATTAGAAATTTACAATAAGCTAATTTCTAATATACAACATTTAACAACATTTTCTAATATACAACAACATTAAGTTTAAATTTGAAATTGACATTGAACATAGTAAGTTTTGAGGAAACTAAAATTAAAATTAGTTAATTGGAGAAAACTGTCCTTAAATATATTAAGTTTGTTAAACCAGCTTGAAAGTTAAATACGAAACAGTTTATATAACATTTTCATTATTTTTTTTACTGTAAAATCTACTGTTTACAGACAAGGCAATAGTTTTTTTTAATATTTCCTATGAGCTGCACAATCAGTCTTCCCGATGAGCAGACCTAGTGCGTTCTACAGAAGTGGTATCCACTCTTTCAGGACCACCACAATGGGTGAGATACCGTTAGCCAAGCTAATTTGGACGTCTAGTTTCTGCCACACTAGATGGCAGCACCGAGACTCTATTTGGATGCTAGAGTGCACTAGGAATTTAATTTTGCCGGAAATGCCAAGAGCCAATAAGGCACTCCAGGGATCTTTTATATGTTAATAATCATACGACATGGCCGCTGAGGATTTTCTGCATGCCGAAAATCCGGTGTCTGGGCCGGGGATCGGACCCGCAGACTTGGTCTCAGATGGCCGACGACAAACCAACCGCACCACCCAGCCACCTGACGAGGCAAAAGTAAGTGTTTATATATTTTTTTACTAAACCATAGCAATACACAATAATCTATATTCTTTAAGGGTGGTGTTTAATAAAAAAAGTTAAATGTAGTTAATGCTGATATTATAAAAGACAACGCGTTACTATAAAGGAAACTTCATGAATATGAAAAAAAGTGCAATTGAACCAATAAAATATGAGGTTTCGGCTTTTTAAATAATATAGCAATATTATTTTAACAAAAAGTTTTGAATTTACATATTTATTTCAAATACCTTTCTTTTCATTCTAATTTCCAATTCTTCAGTAGTCTCGTCTAAAAGGTTGATCCTACCAAATAAAACATAAATTATAAATAAAAATATTTTAGAAAAAATTAAAAGGGTGCATTTTTATTATAACTTTAAGGGATAATTAAGAAAATTTCTCATGAATAATGAATAAAATCTAATTTTATCTCATGTTGCAGTCACATACCCTCGATCATTTAGAGTACTAGCCCTACAACTCATAATATTTAAACGCAATTTTTTAATACTCTGTTTTTCAAGTGTATTGACTGAGAATATGCTACAATTGATTCATTTATCGCAAAAAGAAAATTAGTTATTGTCGATTCTCTATGTTTCTAGACTAGTCTTGCATCAAGCGAGAATGAATATAATATAGACTTTTTCGATGTACATTACCTGATTTGCTTGAAAGTTCATACTAAACCTTAAAAATAAATTAATCAAAATGTTTTTATCAAGTCTTACACCCCTATGGATATTTCTATTTTTAATTTAAAAATCTTTATTGGTAGGTGAGGCTATTCGGCCGAGGGTGAGCTGAGTTTGGGAATTTTCATATTATTTAAACTTACTTTAGCCAAGAGCTCCATAACAATGCATGCTCACTGCCAATGGACCTCTTCTAAATTTCTTCTACTTTTCAGAATTTAATCGTTTGACGGTGAAGACAGTCACCACTCTTCTCTTAAATTTAAACCTCTTGAACTATTCAGCTTGTTTTCGAATGGAATTGTCAGAACAATTGGAGCGGGCTCCAAAAGCTCCGTATAGGGAAAATCACTTAATAACAGTATTAAAGTAATTTTGCTTTGAATAAAATTATCGACTTACTCTTTCTTTTTATTCCTATTGAAATCATCTCTTTCGTTTCTTTGCCCCGTTACATTTTGGAGAAAAGATTTATAGGTTATACATCCATTCCCATCTAGTTTTTCCTGAAATACAAAATAATGATTGACAATGTTCTAATAAAATTAAATAATGAAACCTATCTATTAATGTCCATACTAAGTACAATTTTATTTTAAATACAAAAATTGCTGATTGTTTTTTCCCCTGCCCTTTCTTTAAACTACAATCGGAATAAAAGATAAATTTTTAAACCATATAGACGTTGTCGGACACATCGATTAAACTAAAGGGTCATAACAAGCCTTTATCTTATCAGTTAGCAATTTTTACATTGAATGATAGAAACACGGTAAAGTCAACTTTTGGCATGTTGTTGTTGCTTCTAATCTTTCACATTATACTCTCGGCCAAATCCATGAGTCTAAACATTCTGGCAAAATCACAATCTGAAATTGGTCGCAAGAGAAAGTCCTCCAACGAAAATTCCAGGTAATCAAGGTTTTGTTTGGAGGAAGCAGGTTTCAACTTGCACTTGCTGCGACGTCCACACCTTTTGACATAATATAACTTAATGAAACATCCTCTTGCTGTTGCCTAACCTCCGTTAGTTGTAACATGCATATCGGTTGTTTGCATGAACGTGTCATTGTTAGTAATCGGATACCTGCAAGTGACGTCATTGTAGCTAAATAGCGGAATCCCTCGAGTTAGAAGCCAATCAGGTTCAACACACACTCGTGACGTCGCTTACAGGGGTTCAATTAAATCCGATTTAAATAATATGCTTAGGCATAATCACTCTATTTCTTCTCGAGTTGAAAGTACCCGATTGATATTAGCTCTCATGATGAGAGAGCTTTTGCACTACGTTACGGTTTCTCGTTAACGCTAACGCAAATAAAACTCTACTGCGCATGCGTGAAAATTAGCGTAAAAATTAACGTATGTCTTTTAATAACAGCTTTTGCATTGCGTTTGGCCAAAACCTTAACCATTATGCTATTTGTCAAAAGCCGCACATGCGAGTATTAATGTGATTGTTGATTTGATAGAGTTTCCAAAAGCTTTTTTTCCTCATGATACCTTTTAGAGTATGGTATAAAAACTATTTATTCGATCAAATTTAATTATCAGTTATGTATTTTTTTTTAAATGTGTGGTAATAAGAACTATAATTTTGAAAACTAGAATTACCGGTATATCATTACCATATTAGCGAACGGTAATTTGGGTAGAATTTTTTCTCTCAGTATGCCTGCTTTCATGCAATATATATATTTAAAATTAGTTAAATAAAAATTAACATAGCAAAAAGTTTGTGCTAAATAAACTACGTTAAATTAAAGTTACTGTAATTTGAAAGCCTCATAAAATAACGGAATTACTTCTAAATTCCTTTCATTATAGATATTAGCGCGTTATTTACATTAGCATATAATTTATGCCATGGATATCCCAAATATCAGAAAAATATCATTTCCTCAGACAGTTGCTTTCAATTATAGAATGCCTGTTATTAAAACAGAGTATAAAAATAATTTAGTGAAGAGAAAATAAAAGAACTTTCTAAATCTTTACATTTGAGGAAGGTAGAACTAGATATATCCAAACTCTTTTGGTTTCCGGAAAAAAGTGTTGAAAAGTGGCACAGAGGAAAACATTCTGGTAAATTTACCGTACAGTAGATTAATGACGTTTCTGGTAAATAAAACTATAATTCTGTGTCAATAAAACCAAAGATATGGTATTTAAGTCAATTGTCTTTTCATATGGTAACGGTTTGCCAGAAATTCTGGTCTTCAAAACTTTAGTTCTTTTTATCACACATTTAGCAAAAAATAGAAATCCGAGCAAATTTAACCGAATAAATAGTTTTTAATGGCATACTCTAAGGTATGATAAAAATAATCTAATTTTATCACATATTCAAAAACCATATTTTATGGTTAATATTCCAAAAAACCATTGTCAAAGCGGTTTGATAGCGGTTCATTGTTGTTCCCATAGAGCCAGAAATACGGTATTTACCACATTCTGATAGTTTTTATCACTTTTTTTCAGTGTGTTTTAAGTTCTTCAATTCTTGGTAGTGACTCACTTGATTTCGCTTGATTTTGCTTAAAAATTATATATATATATATATATATATATATATATATATATATATATATATATATATATATATATATATATATATATATATATATATATATATATATATATATATATATTGTTAAAAATGAAAAGTAAATATTCAAAATTCACGAAATCTCAAAGTGAACCCTTTCCTTATTTAAAAATGACAAATAGTTATGTATCAGGCATCATTCAGTTTTTTTTAAAAATAAGACATGATTAAAAAACATGAATGTATGAAAAGTAATCACGATCTGAAAATCAGTGTTTGCCTTTTTTTTATCAACAAACACTTACTGAATTTTTATATTGTGTGTTAAAAAAACAATGTTGTTGTTGTTTTTTGGTTACTGCTATGAGATAATCGATTATAAATCATGACTTTTACTAAAGTTCTGTTATGAAATATTACATATGTGGTGAAAAGAGAAGGAAATACATTAAAAAGATATAATCAAATATGACAATATTCCTTATAATTATAGAAGGAACATAGCATTAGAAAAAACAAAAGTCATTCTATTTAATTACTTAATATACTCGTTCACATTTCAAACAAAAATTTTTCGACTGAGAATAGATATTTTTTTTGTTTTGTTTTGTTTTTTAGAAGATCCTAAAATTTATCTGCCCTCGATAAGATTCCTCTAATACTTTTATTTCACGAGATGTACATTTTATTGCTTTAGATTACTTTATTTACTCTATTTAAAGAAACTTAGGCACGTTTTCAAAAGATAATAAATTTTGTACAAAATCCTAAATCCTGAATCCTGTTGTTAATCTTAAACGTTTCATCTTGCGATAAAATTGCGATGCATTTTTTAAAAAAATTTAATGGAGAGTTTGAAAGCTTCAAAAAGTTTATGTTTATAAAAGTAAAATGCTTATAACAAACTAACATCTTAAAAATATTAAAGAATAACCTGTGATATTAGTTCTTTAAATTCCATCAAAGTTAATGGATAGCAAAATATATTTAGAACGTTGTGTAAATTCGCTGGTAGAACTTTTCCAGTGTTTTTCTTGTCAAATGTACGTAGGCCCTATAAAAATAAAACTTGCTTAAGTTCAATATGATTTCAAATACTCGAATATTCGATTATATAAATTTGTTCTATATGCAAATTTTAATTAAAAGGTTATGGGTTATAACAATTTATGTCTTAGCTTAAAAGTAAAAATTAAAAATCAAAATAATGTAAGCACTATAATTACATCAAACAAATGGTTGTTTAAAATTAAAGATTATTTTATAGAAACTAATTGTTTGGAATAGGCTATTACAGCATTTGGCAAGTATGATTTAAAAAAACCATGAGTAAAAAACTATACGGTTTTTTAACCATTTCCTGCTAGCATGGTCTCAAAATCGGGAAAAGAGGCAGCTTTATGGTGCTGCCATCTATGCGTGAATGAAGGTATCGTAATTTAATGGTTAGGGACACAGATAGGAAAGTGCAGGGCGCTTGAAACTTTTCATGTGTTGAAAGGAATGTCGTGGTGTCAACGCTGGGGCTTGAACCCCCGTTCTGTCGGTCATGAAAATGACAGATTTGTCCTATCGTCTATGATATGTACTCATCTGCAGGGAACTAAGCAGCTTCATTAGAAGGGTCTAGTTGGTGCGATAAGAATCTGGTT
This sequence comes from Parasteatoda lunata, assembly GCA_949128135.1. Lineage (NCBI taxonomy): Eukaryota > Metazoa > Arthropoda > Arachnida > Araneae > Theridiidae > Parasteatoda > Parasteatoda lunata. The sequence goes on along the minus strand of OX421979.1, from coordinate 55,420,004 downwards.
GTTTAACCGTATTATGTGAAAGTAGTTAATAAACGATTTTTCACACAGTTAACAGTTTGAATACCATCATATTTATGATTCTTTGACTGTTTAGTTTGAAAGCAGTAAATAAATTGTCATTTAAAAATTCCTTCCGCGAAATTTTGAACAGTGTTGTACATAAATGTTTAGGGAAAAATAAATGATGCTGATTGCTGTATGGCTTTATTTTTAAGGCTTAATATTTAATCATAAACTTTAACGAAATTGCCGGCTAGTGGTAGTCAGAAAATACTAATCTTTATTATTTTCCTGAAACTTGTGGTTATTGCAAATAGCAGAAAATGGTATATTTTATTTGGAAAATACATAACTATTACAAATAAGCCCATATAATAAAAAAAGAATGTTTGTAAGGAATTTGTTTTTACGGTTATTTTTTTTTTAATCCTGAATTTAAAAAAAAAATTCCTTCTAAAATTATTAAATTTTACATTTTAAGAAAGGGAAAATAATATAAGTGATTTTTATTATGGGTAATTTATGCGTGCCTGTGTATCTGTTTACAATTTTTGTTTTTACTTTTATGTTTTTTTGTTTTTGACACTTTTTCGCTTTCATAAATTTGATTTTAGAGTATAGAAAAAAGAAATCAAATTTGATTTAGAGCATCAAAAAGAAATCAATCAATTTGGTAATAAGCTAAAAAAACAACGAACTTAAAAAATTTATTTCATATCTGATAAAAATTTATATGAAAACAGTAATTATTACAAAAGAAATGTTGAAAAGAGTTTATAGATAACAATCTTACGTGCAGTACATCATCCAGTCTTTTATTCAGCTTTTCAGCTACAAATTCTTTCACATCGCTCTCATTATAACTTTTTTCAGAAAAACTTGTGAATGAAGATACAGAAGACAGGTCTGTAAAAATTTATACACTAATTTAAATAAACATTTAAAATTTTTTGTTAAGTCGATTAAGTTACACAGAATTGAAGCTATCTTTTTATATAGTATTATGAGCGAAGTCTTCTCCATTTTGCCATTCATAATATAATAAAAAGAAAAGCATACACGCAACAGTCCCATTTAGGCCAGGGGGGTCATGGAGATTAGGAGGTTAAGGCAATTTCATGACCAACGTCATAATGGTAGCAATGTGGTCAGCGTTGTATTCCGACTGCCTTAACTTTCCAAGCTGGTACCTCCATTTCATATTATTTTATTTTATGACCGGCGTTGAACAGCCGACCCATACCGTAGCCTTGTAATTTTAAACCCAACCCAGAAAACAAGGGAACTCCTGGATCAAGCACTGGAGAAACTGGCCACTGGGAATATTCTACCACAGGTGATACTTCAAGTCAGCACTGTGGCTGGTGCTAGCTGGGTGCAGAATTCATAACGACCAATCATCGCTGGGATTCAAACCAGGGTCACCACATTGTGAGGTACGCACTTTATTCCCTGAGAAACCACGACTGGGGGGTTACCATTTTTATTTTGTAACCGTAGTTGAACAGTTGGCCCAATCGAGTTCACGATTGCCAATGTTCAACTCTGTAGCCTTGTAATTTCAAACGCAATCCAGACGACAAGGAAGTTCCTGGGACCAGTATTGAGAGAAATTTGTTGTTGACTTATTGATGGAACTAACCCGCATTTGCGTTACACGGGGAGGAAAAGTACGAAGATCACCCACGGTTAACCTGATGTCAAGGGGACACTAATCCATGTTTTGTCAACTACTGAGGATATTTTTCGCTAGGAATGTGGTCGGGGGGAGCCGATTGCGGAATTCATATTGATCCCGGACACCTTATTCGGGGGTGAGTACTCTATCCCCTGAGTCATCACAGCTCGACCGGTATTTATTGACCTGAAGCTGGGTAGATTTAAATCGGCTTCTGGGGATCGAACCACAGTTATTCATTTTAGAAGTTCAGTGCCTAAACCACTAAGCCATCGCTGCTCATAATGTAATATAGCACAACATAATTTCTTCGTGTTTTATTCGAGGTGACCAACCAACTTTAATAGGACACTGAAATTTATAAAACGAACTATTAGTTATATTAGCTTTATTATAATAATAGTAATAGCAACACTATATACACTCTATGCATGTTTTGTGGTTTAATTATAGGTACTTACCTGAACTTGTAGTTGAACTTAGCGATCTTTTTGAATTCTCCGATTGGTTTTTCATGGTTTCTGCAATTGGAAGATATATGTATGTACTTTCTCAATTAATGAATTTACTCATTAAATATTCTCTCTGTTAAGTATCGATTATTATAGTCACTATTTAATAATTATAACCATATTTAGTCAATAATTACCAATTATCTATTTAATAGTTGTTATTAGAGCTATAATTATGTAATAATAGCTATTATATCCAAGCACCATCTAATTAGTAATTATTTAAACCACACTTATGTGTGTCACTATTTTATTATTATTTAAAAATTACCGCTTTTGACTACTATTTATTAATTATAATCCTATTTCATAACAATTATTATTCTTTATAATCCTATTTTTTAATCACCAACCTATTCAATAATCATTTAATAATTTTTATCGTCATTAATAAACACATTAAAATTTGTTAATTTAATTTAATTAATTTATTATTGCTTTCAGTTTTAACACAATTTAATTACATAATATTATGTTTAGTGACTATTTAGTAAAATATTGTTTCTTGCTAATGTGTTAGTTTTGTTTAAGTATTTCTATAAAAAAAGGAAGAAAATTTTTTTTTTTTTTCTAATAACTATTTATTCTATTTCAGTTAATCTATTTTTTTCAGTTTTTTTCTGTAGCACAATGGTATTTACAGAGGCGAAATTTCAGTGTCTTTGCAACAAAGTCAACGGCATATATTTTCATCATGACTTTCATTCCATTCGTTTAAAAGTTTTTAAGCTGTGGCGAAACAGGCAAAAAGTGAAATTAAAATTACCGATCTTATGACTAAACTATTTCCATATTCTCCTAATTGCAACCTTTGTACGATTGAAATTGGAAATTAGTATGCCATGTTGTGTCATTGCGGCGGCCACTACATAAAGTTTCCTAACTCTCCTTGGACTGGAGTGTACAATTATGGTGATTAGAGCATCTTATAGGAAACCCGGAGGCCCTTTGTTCGAATCCTGTCGAATGTTTGTGCCTCTTTCATATTTTCCCTTCCATATCACTTTTGAAACTATGCATACTGTCCAGACAGGAGTATATGCTGTTTAAAATGTGAATATATTTTTCAAATTTTACTACAGTAAAACCTGTTTTGGTGCGGTCCTTTTTTATGCGATTTTGTTTTTGTGCGATTCGTTTTGTGCGATTTTATTTTTGTGCGATTTTTTTGTGCGATTTTTCTGTGCGATTTTTTTTATGCGGCATATGAATCTTAGCGGCGTTAGCACCAGTTTAATGTTTCCTATCAATGTACATATACATGTTGTGGACGAACTCTGATTACGTGGTCTCTTCGACAACGATGTATCTGGACTTCGCGATGCTGTGCTCATTTATTTTAAACAATCTCCTGACAAGGCAGAGTCAGTTGCGTACATATTGTCGCTCGACGCGCGAATAGTATGCGCTTCCTATTCAGAGTTTTATACGCGATTCCCGTGATTAAGGATTTATTTTATAGTAAGATTAAAGATAAATAAATTAGTTACTTTTGTTTCTATTTATATGTAGTTTTCATGATTTTTATTTTATTTTTAGACATAAGTACTCCCTTAAAATGAATAATTATAGCCAAAAGAAAGTAAGAAGGCAGACAATTCCACTATTTAATGTATAATTTGAAAACTTCTCCAGGTATATGTACAATGAAAAATTAAATATTTTTACAATTTCTTTAGGTCTAATTTAATTATTTAATTTAATTGAAAGCATTCTCTCATCTATTTCATAAATCATTGGTTTATTTTCTAATTCCGACTTTTTTTATGCGGTCCCTCTCCACCGCATAACAAAAGTTTTAGGTAGTATATCGTACAAACTTGTCTATTATATGTAAGAATTTATAAAATTTTCGATTTTTTTTTGGTGCGATTTCTTTTATGAGGTCCCTATCCACCACATAAAAAAAAGTTTTAGGTAGTATATCGAACAAACTTGTCTATTATATGTAAGAATTTATAAAATTTTCGAAATTTTTTTTGTACGATTTTTTTTATGTGGTCCCTCTCCACCGCATAAAAAAAGTTTGAGGTAGTATATCGAACAAACTTGTCTATTATATGTAAGAATTTATAAAATTTTCGAAATTTTTTATGTGCGATTTCTTTTATGCGGTCCCTATCCACCGCACAAAAACAGGTTCTACTGTACTTGTATTTTGAAGCTATTTTAACACACTTTTGCTCAATTTTGAGAAACCTTTTTTTTTACAGTGCACATAAATTTTTTAGTGCGTGATATATTTTTGGATATACAGATAAAATTTTCTATTTTCTACACAGTAAAAAATTTGGGATCAAATTACATTTTTACAGTGCACTTAAATTTTTTAGTGCGTGATATGTTTTTGGATATACAGATCAAATCAGTTATTTTCTACTCAATAAAAAATTCGGGAACAAATTACATTCAAAAGCACTGGCACCCTGAATAGTAACATAGGTAACATAGGTAAAATCCATTTTTGCCTTAAAATTGTATACCGTAGTTTTTACAATTATATTTATTTAACTACAGCGATTCAGCGATTTTATAGTGCGCATTAGTATAACAATTACGGTTTACCAGATTTTTCGAACTGTAAAATTTTATGGTAAAAATGGATATTACGATAAAATGTACACCGGCACTCCGTGTTCTGGTACTTTCGTTATTTGATCCGGAAATTTTTACAGTGCAGCTAAATAATTTTTACCGTATAAAACAAATTTTGAAGCAATTTGGTTCTCAAAAACTAGCAAATTTAAAACAAAAGCTGAGTAAAAAGTATAACTTTTAATAAAAAAACTGCTATTTTGCTCTGAAATGCTATTTTCGAAAAATATTCAAATCATTCTTCTATAAAATATGGCCGAAAATACCAGAATATGGTAAAATTTACCGTGGCTCTATGGGAACATCAAATAGCTCCATGGGAACATCAATAGCTAACTCTTACAGTAGCGTTTTGGTAATGAGTTTGGTAAAATGGACAATAAATATGGCTTTATTCTATAAAATTTGGAGAATCATGTAAACTTTGGTATTTTTTATCTTGATACGTAAGAGCATAACATAAAAGCTATTTATTTAGTCAAATTTACTTTACAGTTTTCCACTTAAAATGTTCAGTTTTCTAAATGTATGGTAATAAAACAGAACTATAAATTTTAAATCGGAATTTCCGTTGAATCATATGAAACATGAACGAAAACATTACCCAATGAATGGTCTAAATACAGTATATTTCGTTTTTAAAAAAAAACTAGAATTATGTTTTTATTTTATTTTATTTATTTATTTGTTTTACCAGAAAATGTCCTTGCCATACAGTACAGTAATTTTAACAGAATTCTTTTTCCTCTGTGTTATTTCTCTTTCTATGATTTAGCAATAAAATTATTTACGCTGACATTGTTACATTTGAATATGAGCTCTAGATATTATTTGGTATTCTTTGTTTTTGTTTAATGTATTGGCAAAGAGACTTCTGTTGTAATTGAATTTTAGATTTGCGAACGATCAAAAACAGCTCAATTCTAGTTTCGGTTTCGAAATTTCAGAAGCTTTATAGAATAGTCGTACAAAAAGAGAAAAAAATAAAGACTCTCATTCAGTTGAATTCGAATAAATATTTTAAAAAAATTTGGAGAAACTATATATTCACGATTTGATTAAAATAGTTTACAACATAAAACAACAACATTTTAAATAAATTTAAGGCGTGGTTTGGATAAAAATTACGAGTTTTTATTAATTTTAGTTAATTTTATTTTGATTTCCCTTATTTTTCACACCTTTTTTTACCGCATTTCTCAAAGGAAGATAAATAAATTATTTTAAGATTTCTAACCTAGTCGATAATGCTATGAAGCGAAACGCCTTAGTGAAAAATTTTCACACTTGTAAACACTAAAGAACAAAGTTCAGAGACTCCGATGACAAAAATAAACAAATAAAAAATATAGTTTTTTAGTTATTTGAATATAACCAACTCAATTCTTGTATTTTGTTTTTAAAAATGAAGCACTGCGTTTTATATGAAATGCCCTTTTGACAGTTTGATAGTCAATTTTCAACTAAAAGATATTATTTTAGGAAAATAAGGATTGAAAAAAGCAGAAAAAAAATAATTGTTCGAAATAATTTATTGTTTCGAATAAATTGATTGTTTGAAAAAAAGCAACTATAAATTTCTTATATTAAATATTTCATGCAATATACTTTATTTTTGCTCAAAATAAGATATTTAATTTAACATAATGAATAACAATATTTAATTAAATTGCGCTTCATAGTTTTGAACCATCGGAAAAAATTGACTTATTGACTACTTATGCTAAATGCTGTGTGATAACACTGAATTTACAAAAACTCAATGTACATATTTTAAACAACTGCGCAACTATATTCAATTCTAAACAACTTTATTCAATTAAATTGAGCTGTAGAATTCTAAAACAATGGATAAAAGTTAAGTTTTTTTACTTCTTGGAAAGAAAAAAAAAACGAATAGAAAAGTTATATTTGGGAGAAAATTGATTTCTCTTTTTCTTTTCTAAAGTATGCAATTTTTTTTTGTTCTAAAGTTGACTAAATAATCTGATAAGTTTTTTCTAAAAGTATATTACCCGAAGAAAAAATTCCGATTAGATAACCGTGCTGTGGGGTAAAGACCTTTCTGATAAAAAAAAAAAAAAAAAAAAAAAAAAAGTAAGAAAAACTATAATTCTTGTAATAAAATTAAAATATGCGGTATTTAAACCATTCATTCTCTTTTCGTTTATATAGTAATGATTTACAGGAAATTATTGTTTTCAAATTTATAGTTCCTATTGCCACCAACTAGTAAAAATATTGAACTGAAAAGCAAATTTAACCGAATAAATGTTTTTATTTTACCGTGCCCACAAGGTATCGTGAAATTTTACCGCATTCACCCCATTTTAACGCATATTAATAAACAATATTTTATTGTTATTTTTACCAAAATCATTGCCAAAACGCGTCCGTAAAATTTACGACCTTCTTGGTGTTTCCAAAACGTCAGAAACATGGTAAATTTTACCATACTCTGGTAGTTTTGACCATGATTTTTTTTCCACAGTGCATGATAAACTCTGAATTCACGGAAACTAAACAAACTCATGTTCTCAATAACAACATTTATATAAATTGTACTAAATAATTTTGAACCATTGGAAGAAAGTTGATTTTGTTTATTTCACGTAAAGAAAATAACAACTTAAGAAAGAGAAGTTGATCTATTTATTTCCTATTCTAAACCCTATATATAACAAACACTGAATTATCTCATATAAAGTATGTAAGTATTTTTACCTCAAATAACTTAATTGAATTAAATTGTGCTATTTAAACTAGAATCATCTTACTTTCTTGTTCTAGCAGCATCTTGCACTGTACTTTAAACTCCGCGAATAATCCAAATCTATAACTTAAAATACATCATTATTACTTAGAGCAGAATGAAATTCGATGAGAGAAATAACTTTAGTTGTCTGTGGTATATATAAATCCAATTTAGTTCCCACGGGGTCGGAGAGAGGTACTAAAATACCATGAACACGAGAGAATCGTGGACAACGTGTTTCCAGTGGTTTCCATGGTGATCGGGAACTCAAGAGCTGTTATTAGTAATGAATAAAAATAGAGTTTTGCTCTTTTTCTAAGCGATATTTTATGTATCCATAAAAGTACAATAAGTATGAAATTTGTAATAAGGAAGTGTGTTATTTGTTACAGTTATGGTATTGTTAGATAAAAAGGAAATTTTTTCGTTGCTGTTGGAGTTGATGTCACGAGATTCAAGTAAATTATTGAGGCATTTACTTCCATCTCAAGAATTTTATATATCCGAAAAAAAAAAGAAAAAAAAAAACTATGAGTTGAAGAATTTGTGTTTCGTTTTTTTCTATTGTTAAACTTTAAATATGCAAACTTGATTTTCGTATCATGATCAAATTAAGAATTTCTCTATTTAATGCTTATGAATTGCTAAAATAACAAGAAACACTTGTTTATATTAATTTCAATTTTGATAATATTTTTTTCTTTTCTCATATTTATGTTTTAATTGCTACATACATTTTTGCTTTCCTTTTTTTACTTACGTATTTGCATTATGCTTTTACTTATAATTATTATATTAGTTTTTAATTAATGTAAGAATAATATACCACTCATTTTATATAGTTTAGAAATAAAATCAGTTTTATACAAAGAAAATATTTAACTAGATAAAGATTTTCAAGTGCAATATGTTTTTGCTTTAAATATATTATGCCAAACTATGTGATTTAAAACAGATTTAATTGGATACTTGTAAGCGACGTCACGCATGCGTGTCGAATCTGATTGGCTTCTGAATCGACAAATGCATTGGTTTACCTACGGTTACGTCACTTGCAGGTTTTTAATTATCTAATGCTACATCATGTTGTGCTGAGAGCGAAAATATTGATAATCTAAAAATTATTTAAATTATCAAAATTTGAAAAATATTATGATATGGGCTAAAATATCGATATTTCTTGACAATGTACCATCGTGACGTTATAATTTTCATATAGCTCAGCATTAATATATTGTATTTATTTTTAAATAAATTCTTCTTTTCTTAAGATTTAGTTTCTAACTCTTTAACATAACTTAGAATTAAACTATAGATTTTAACTACTAACATATAACGTGTATTTTAACAACTAACAAAAACAATTCATAGAGTTTGAATTGTTTATTTCTGACATATTTATGTATTACCATTGACAATAAAATATAAAATAACATTAATACATCTCATTATTTATTTATTTTGAGTTTTATCTTGCTTTGAGTCTAATACCATCCGTTAAAAATTCAAATATTTAAAACAATGCGTTTGAAGGTTCTTTGTTGTTTGCGTTTGGTTGTTCCTAGCTATTGTCGATCCCTGCCATTTTAAATTTGAAACCTTTACTTTATTCATAATAGCTATTGTTTATATGATAGATTCTTGCGAAATTTGAAAGATTTAACGCAAAAATAAAACAAAATCAAATATACACGCTCTTTCTAAATTATGGGAATTTACAGCAAATTTTGAACAATATTTTATTGCAATACCCATTGCATAAAATAGAAAATTTTCCTTTCTATGATCGTTATGAAATTAATAAGATATACATTAATTTAGAAACAACAGTGATATTTTTATTGCAACGTTTCGTAATTTCCTCATCTTCAATAATATGTTTATTGAAATCTGATTGTCGAAAACAAATTAGTCTGTAATTTTGATTATTGGTAATCGCCTTTGGAAATCTGAGTATATTTCTGAAATAATATTAGAATTAAAATCATTATCAGCTTAGTGATATGTATAGAAATACTTACTGTCAGCAATATTGTAAAGAATATTGAAGAAATTATATGTCTTTTTTATGCAGCTTGCTAGTTTTTTCAAATTAGCAAGCCCTTAAATTTAATCTGAACATTGATACCTTAAAGATTTTATTTATTTATTTATAATCCAAATTTATATAAATTTTTTTTATAATTCAAATTTGTTCCAGGCCATTCTTATTTCAGAAGAATAACGTCAAAAAATCATTATTTAACAAATAGCACGCAAGAAATTTTTAAATCTAAATTTCAGAATTTAACTAATAATCGCTGTAATATAAAAAAAGTAATTAAAAATAAATAATAGAAACTTAGTTTAGTAAATTTTCATGTTTATTTTGCAGTACTATTTTTGATAATTCGAAAAAAATTATGTTTAAACTTTTTAAAATGACCGATGTCAAAGCTCTTTTAAAATATTTTATTACATTTTATTAAATTTCAAAGCGTATTTGTTGTGTAAATGGGTTATTCTTCAAAAACCTAACAATATCACAATATACACTTGAGATAGAAAAGGTTTATATTTTATACTTTTCAGAAAATTTTTTTTGAATTTTCTTTTAGAAAATTTTACATGTGTTTGAAGATGTATTATAATATCTTTTGAATCCATTTAATTCTTTAGTTCTCCAAAGTATATCATTTGAAAGTTTGCTCCGAGTATTTAATTCCACTCTCTTGGGTCGTTGAATTTTTCTATTATTTTTATTAAAAAATAGAGAATTTTTATTCTTTTACAACAACATTTCAATAATTGAAGTAGTATTAGTAAACTACTCGTACTGGTACTCGTACATGTGTTTGAAGATGTATTATAATATCTTTTGAATCCATTTAATTCTTTAGTTCTCCAAAGATATATCATTTGAAAGTTTGCCCCGAGTATTTAATTCCACTCTCTTGGGTCGTTGAATTTTTCTATTATTTTTATAAAAAATAGAGAATTTTTATTCTTTTACCCCAACATTTCAATAATTGAAGTAGTATTAGTAAACTACAAGTACTAGTACTCGTACATGTGTTTAAAGATGTATTATAATATCTTTTGAATCCATTTAATTCTTTAGTTCTCCAAGGTATATCATTTGAAAGTTTGCCCTGAGTATTTAATTCCACTCTCTTGGGTCGTTGAATTTTTCTATTATTTTTATTAAAAAATAGAGAATTTTTATTCTTGCTCTTGCAATACTGTTTATTCCTACCATTTAGTTGGGATGATTAAGTGATTTGAAGATCTGATTCCCCTGGTTATCATAGTTTTGGATTTCTAAACTAAGGTGTGTAACAGTTTCAGCTATCATTCTCAAGTACAATAGTTTAATTACACATGAAAGCATTTCTTAAAGAATGATACATATTATATTGAGTACTGATGTGATGATTCGAATAGAACAATTTTCTTAAGCCTAAATCTGCCTTTAGAACTTAGTAACAGGTCTAATAAATTTTTTTTATTCTCCTGGCATTTTCTGAGCCAAGATATTGACTTAACAGCCACCATCGTTACTTTTATTTTTCTATTGAATGTGTAAGTATGAAGTAATTGAAGAGTAAGCATGAATTTTTTTAGATTTTCTTAAAGTACTTTGAGTTTTGAATTTCTGATTTGAAAATGACTAGTTTTTGGTGAAACACCCAAATAAGCTTTTAAGTAATTGAATGAATTAACCTCTAGAATAAAGACTTAATGTGTGCTAAAAAGGAAAGCGATAAAAAGTTTGTTTTAAATAACACATTGGTCTTGAAAAATAAATAAAGTTTAGTTTTATTTGTCAACACGTGCAGCAAGATTAATGAAACAAATTGCTCAGTGAAATTATAGTATAATGTTTAAATTGCTTAAAATGTCCCTGCATATTTTAAATAAAGCAATAAATAATATATTTATTTACATAAACAAATAATATAAAACAAAATAAGTGTATGAAGTCTAAAAATATGAAATTCATATAACGTTTGATCTCAAGAATTTATATGTTTAAAAAAAAACATTTTAAAATTAGCGATATTTACACAGAATTTCAAGCGAAGAAATTAACATGCAGTATTAAAATGATTAAAAGAGAGATGAGGAAATGTCACACATTAGTTAGCAAAGTTTTTCTTTAAATGATGGCTTAAATAATGATTAAAATTAAATGACTAGTTTTTACACTTATGACACAACCTTTCACTGATAAGTTCAAGTTTGTGTGATGAAATAAGCACATCCTTTTTAAAAAGACAATACAATTCTTTACAGATCACTATCTTAACTTTTCGTTTTCATCTTAGTACACTGCTAATAGCTCTTACCATCCATTTTTATTTTCAGTTGATTGTTATTTGTAGAACAAAAAATGGTTACACTTATGTTCTCTTCACAGTAAGATCATGGGTCAAAACATAAGACACCCCTTTATTGCGAAACTGTGCCGAGCCTTAGAATGAGTTGGGTCTATGATATCATTTCTTATTATTTATATTGGTTACTACTAGGATACTTTTAGCATTCTGAATGATCATATATTACCTTTTTGTTAACATTTTCATAATTAATATGCTGTTAATACTCCGATTTTTAAGGTAATAACAAAGTTCATTGGTCTGAAAGAATATGTGACTGGTTTCACAAATAATCACACTTCTTCTATCACATATTGATTGACCAGTAAAATCACCTGACTTGAAACTCACGGAAAATGTGCAGCATCCTCGCACAAGATGGATTTGTGCGATAAAATTGTCACCAAAACCTAATTCAATGTACACTGTAAATCTTATAGACTCACCAGCACTTCCAAATCTAGGTGGTCATCACGTCCAGAGGTGGAGATAAATAGAATTATGCCATTAAAGTTTTTCTTCTTCAAATGTGAGTTGCTCCACATGAATTTGAATCGAGAGTAACTAAAAACCCAACGTGTGTGTCACCGAATCAAACACTTATTTTAAGAATTGTCTTCTCGATTCATAGAGATCAAAATAGTTTGTCCATCTGCTTCTGTAGGTCATCAATTTGCTTCTGTGTTATTTTATTACTTATTATAGTTTAGTATTATTATAATAATTTAACCAACTATTTGCAGCAACAAAAAGGCTTAAGTTTTTGATCTTCTATACAAGCATGCATACTTGGATCGAAATCTATATTATTAACATCAACTACATCATAAGAATCGTCTACAACGTTGTGTCTGACAGTAGCTTCAAATATATCACCACACGGTTTCGTTTTGATAGTAACTAAAAAATCTTCGTATCTCACTATTCTTCTACCATACCAAACACTTCTGTCAACTATTATACCTTCATGCTTAATGAAACGGAGAACCAAATCATTTAGCTGTCCTAACTTTGCCTCCTTTACAACATCCACATTAATGGTTTCGCAAGTTTGATTATATTTTATTGTTATATTTTTCAAGTGATCCTTCACCACTTTAGCTGACTGCAAGATTTCTCGATCCATTGGAGAAACGTCTTGAAATACTTGACAAGCACACCAATGTGGAAAAATGCCTGCTTTCTCACAAGTTCTGTAGGGCGATATTTCCTCCATGAGACTCAATCCATATGGGGAAACCTTAACTTTTTCCAGTGGTGTTAGTTTTTTAGTGGGATTCAGCAGGTGTACCATAGTAGCATACACATCAAAAAGTGTCACCAAACGTTCTGTATTGGTTTTGAGATTCTTGTGTACATCAGGGTTTTGTTCCAGGAACCACGTTGGAAAATGCACATAAAGAAAAGGCATTCTTTCTTCGAATTTTCCGATGTAAGTATTCCTAATGCTTCCAAATCTTAAACCATGATCACCAAATAAGATTACGACAGAGTTGTTCAGTGCACCCATAGTCCAAATTTTTTCAAGGAAATCTGTCGCAGGAGCATCAGCATAGCCCGCGTGATTGAAATAATCATGAGTTAAAGAAGATTCCATCGAAAAGGTAAAGTATGGTCTTGTTCCCATAGTTGCAATGAAATCTGTCACGTAATTATACATGATTTCTGGTTCCAACTGATCATTGAAGCAATACCAATACTTTTTTTTCCTCAATTCTGAATTATGCATTGCAAGGTATAAAGGGCGCATATAATAATCTGTTGGTGTATTGTTGAAACCTCGTCTTCCGTAGTTGAATGTTCCAAAAAAGGGACTGTCTTCTGCGTAGAATGTTCTAAACCCCTTCTCAGAGTATTTCTTCCATATGATATCGACGTCATCAAAGAACATGCTGTTTTTAACAGTCTCATTCCAGATTGCTTCAACGTGCTGCCCTGTAAGCAGAGGTGTCAAATTCGGAAATGTGTTATCCCCGACCTTGACATATCCTTTCATGTCGAAAAAGTTCCCTTTCTCTTTGACAAAGCGTTTAGTTTTCTTAAAATGCCTCAAAAAATTCAGTTTTGATATTGAATCAATACCGTGTACTATGACATTTAATCGGGAAGGTGGTTCTGGTATTTTAGATTTTACAGATTCAACTTCTTTTTTGAGATACACCAGGGGGAAAAATTGAGTGAAATTCTCTTTCCCACCAACATCGCAGTTTACGACAATATGGTCTTGTTTAAGAGGGACATCGAAATCAAGTATCTCAAACTCAGTATACTTATAAGAGTTTTCCCGCACATCCCCAGCTTTTTCATGCAGCCGGTTGATGCCGCGGTAGACGCAGAAAACATCTTTGGTACTCACATCGTAATGAACTTTTAATGCTGTTTTATTTAATGCTATTGAACCACCTGGCTGAGAATGCATAAATATGGGCCTGCCAGCACAATCATAGAATTCTTTTCTCTCATAGAGGTCAATCACAGATGGATCGAATGGATCAAGCTTTGGTATTTTGCATCCCGGCGTGTCTAGGATGAGACCAGGGTTTTTATCCTTCACGATGATTGGCCTCTTTGTTTTGCTGATTATCAGAGATAACTTAGTGTTTACAAGTTTCATAATATAATTGTCATTCCAGTCTCTGCCATCCCGATTGGTGAACCAAATGTAGAATATTAAAATAGCAACGCAAATTATGAATGCATATGTGCGTGGTCGGCGAACTAGAATGTTTGCAAACATGGTCCAAAGAGTTTGAGGGTGAAGAAGCTGTTCATAATAGAGCCATGTCTGTAAAAGAAGAAAAATATTTAATTAGTCTCTTTGTAAAAAGTAAGTGTTGAAAATTTAAAAGTGACTGCCTTTAATATATCTTTTACATAGAATCGTTTATCTAAAATGAAGTCAAAAGTATACTCATTACAGATTCATATTTAACTGCGCAAAAAACAATCACAATGGAACTCTGCAGACTTATCGATAAGATAATCGAGATGAAAAACACCAAAGCCAGTTTAATTGTTTTTTTCTATAACCGTCGTTGAACGACTGATCCAATTTCGTGTTTAATTCGTAGCCTTGTAATTTTGAACCCAATCTGAGAAGACAAGAGAACTTTTGGATCAAGCATAAAGACAAACGATCCTTCGTAGAGGACTATTTCATGGAACTAACTCGCATTTGCGTTACACGGAGAGGAAAAAACCATGGAAACCTCCCGCGGTTAGCCTTAAGAAAAAATGATTTTCACGACATACTTTCTTTCTTTTACCAAAAAAAAAAAAAAAAAAAAAATTATCACGATGAAATTACCAGGTTATTCTTCAAAATCATAGGATCGTTAATTTTTATCATTTATTCGGTAGTTTTAAGACTTTAATTGCAACGCTTTCTACCAAAGAATGGCAAAAGACTTTACTATCTAAACAATAGATTCTTGTTTGGTTCATATAGAATGGCACTGAATTGAGAGAAACTAGATAACGCTGAATTTTTTTTTTTTTTTTCCAAATACATTTCTCAAATATAACAGAAGGAAAAGGAACATGATGTATTCAAGAGATGAAACTGAATTATGGTTATATGAACTAAGTAGTATTGAAAAGTCATATTGAAGTATGATCATATTGAACTTCTGTAGTTTTGATATTATGTGGTAGATAAATTTATTTCTCTGGGTCAAAATGAAGGTCTGTAGAAATAATCAACACTATTTAGACAAAAATCACCAGGCAGACAAATTCAAAAACAAAATTCCAGACGAAATTCAAGACGAAAATTCCATGTGTAACGTAAAATTTGCAAATTTAAAAAAACTAGAATGCGATATGCTGCGTTAAGGAATTAAAATTCTTTGATTTTTGACAATTTTGGTAAAAATATTTGGAGTTATAAGTGTAAGTGTAGAGTAATAAGTGGAATTTGTCGATCAAATAATTATAGAAATTTAGATAGCTATTTACAGGAATTTTCCGAACAATTTATTACTTTATTCAAAATATAACTTTGAATGTTACGATTCAGATATGCTTTAAGCATCCCACAAGTTGAAATATGAGTGGAAAGCTGAAAATATGTTTGAGTATACAACATGTTGGAGATAAGATCTTTGATGGAAGCGATGTTGTTCCTAATTTCTTTTTTATTTTATTCAAAATGTAGAGTAATTCTAAATAAAATACTTTACTTGTTTCTTAAGTAATTATCTTTGTTTTAAAATAAAAGCAATGACGTGAAAAAAAAATAAAAAAGGGGCATTTAGGGCAGTCTTGAACTTGTAGGTATTGTTTTTACCATTCCCCCCCCTTTACTATGTGAAAAACAAAGTTTTAAGTCAACTACAAAATATTGTAAGTTAATTATTTAGTTTTAATAACGATAAAAATCGTTTTTTTATCCATTCAGTGTCTTTTTATACCAAGCAAGTATTTTTATGCTAGATGGTTTTTTTAAGGAGCTAAGAACGCAAAAATTACATTTTAGTGTGCCATTTTGTTTTTCTTTATTGCTATGAGCCAATAGGGACATCACGTCGAAAGAAAACAGATTTATATTTTGTATTCATTTTACGTAAGTTCAGATAATATGAAGCATAAATAATAAGCATTTAATAGATTGGATTCTTTTGAAAACATCTTCAGCATTTTTGTTTTGCCTAGAATTCGGTTTAAGAGACTGTAAGCTTTAAAGAGAGCAAGTAAAAAGCCTTTTTTGGGTTAATATTTTAGCCAATTTTGCATTCGAATCTTTTAAAACGGTTCCTTTCCGAACGCGTTGATAACTTATTCAATTTTTGTATTATTTATATCATAATTTTGCCCATAGTATATAACTAACAGTTTAAATGATGATATTTTTTTTAACTTAACCGAAATTATGTTTTGCAGAAGGAAATTAAATGTTTTCTTTGCTAGAAATTTTTGCTAAAAATGCCGCAAAACGGCGAGAAATATTATCTTTTTTAAAAATCTGGTCAATTGATTTATAAAATTTAAACTAAACATAAAAAACAATTTAAACTAAACATAAAAAAAAAAATTACAACATTTATGGCTTTCTGTTTGAAATCTGCCAATCTTGTTTTTGATCTGTTACTGTTACTTGTTATATCATTCATTTAAATAGCAAGAGAAAAGAATAATAATTGTAGTATATTTAACACAAAAGACTATACTGGAAGTAACATAGATGAAAATTAAAATCCTCTTTTGTACAGTAAATCAAAATAATTATTTTATAATATTTGAAAACAAGGCGATGGTTAAAGAAATATTAGAAAGATTGAACAATTCTTAGGCAATCTTAAAATAAGTATAATTAAAAATTTCAAAATAGAACATTTAGTGCAATCAGGTCTTTTTTAACTATTTCTTTTATTATGACTTGCCGCGAAAAACAATATTTTAAACAGGTTTTATGTGGGAAAATGAAAATCTAGAAAGGGCACTCTCTCATTAACGTTTCGAAAAATAAGGTTGTTATTTGATGGTTAAAAAAAAGTATGTTGATAGTGTTCAAATCAATAAAAACTTTTTGCTATTCATTCATAAATCATGTTCATAAAATGATAACGGAAAAATGAATTTTACAAATAAAAGATATGTTTAAAAAAGGGTAATATCATTAGAACGGAGAAAAAAAGTTTGGTAAAATTACCGTACTATATGGTAATGAGAATTTTGGTATGAAAAACTGAAATATACGGCATTTAAACCATTCATTTGGTAATTTCATATGGTAACGGTTTTATGAAAATTCTGTTTTTCAAAATTATTGTCTTATTACCTAACATTTAGATAAAGATACAAAAATGAAAAAAAAAATTTCCGAAAAAAGGGTTTTTATACCATTTTCTGAAGTATCCTGATAAAATGATCGAATTTTACCACATTTACCAAATTTTGTCGCATATTATGAAATCAATTTTTTACCATTATCATTGCCAAAGTGCTTCAGTAAAAATTATCGAGATTTTTGGTGTTCTCATAGAACCAGAAACACGGTAATTTTTACAAGGTTTTAACCACACTTTTTTTTTCAGCGAAGAAAAATAACAAAACTATATATGTGTACGGTTTGAACCAGAAAAATAGTTATAAAATGTTTTAAACTCTATGATAGTTTTGTCCCAAATAGAACCTTTAGCAGAATGTTTAATGTTTTCAGATGTAAAATAATGGGAAAGGACATGTTTATTTTCCATAAAATTAATCTTTTTAATTTTACTGAAATCAAAAGTAAAATACGATGTAAGGAAAGGATAATTCAATACATTTAAAACTTTCAAAACAAATTCAAATCTAAAATAATAAATATTTCTTTTAAAACGAGAATACTAATTGTTTAAAAGGTTTTAACCGCTAGTAATGAAATTGAAAAACTTTACTTACTTGCAGTAACTAAACGAAATTAACTGCCACAAGTAACGGTTATTCTAATTACAGAATAAAACGTTTTCACACATCTTACAATGATTGATGACTAAGTGTTTCTTTATTGGAAGAATTACTCGCATATTCTGGTCAGAATAATAATAAGAAGAAGCAGGAAAAAAAAAAACACTGATAAAGTGATACTTTATCTGGAAAACAAATTCTATGATCATGAATTCCATTGTTTTCTTAAAGTAGATTTATAAGACCGTCGGTTCTCGGGTTTTTAACCGAAATCTAATGAAATAAAAAGAATTTTTTTAATACTATTTCACAATTAATTGTGGTTTTTTCAAAATTCTCATCTTCCAATAAAATTGTATTATTAAGTTTAATTTTTGAACATACATTTAAAATCAAAGTGAGCTTTAAAATCGAAATGTCTAATAAAACAGTTTATTAAACGATATTATTTATAGTTAGAAATATGTTGTTTACCTGCAGAATTTGAGTGGAATTAAAAAAAATGATATGTAAATAGCCATGCGAAACTTTAAGGAAACTTAATGTTTTATTTACGCACAGAATAAATAATGCTGCAGAAGAAAAATTCAAAATTTAAAAATAATATGTTACAAAAAATAGGCAGAAATGCATGGAAAATAAATGAATTAATTGGAAACAATTTAATAATTAATGATGTTACATCTGCCTACATTACACCATTATTATGTCCATAGTAATTACATTGTATATATATATATATATATATATATATATATATATATATATATATATATATATATATATATATATATATATATATATATATATATATATATATATATATATATATATAATGTAAAATGATGCAGTCAGACCGAGCAGGAAAACAGACCCAGGATTTTAATGAAAGCAGAGTAACTTTTAATACGTCATTCTTAGTTGAGTGGGAGCGAAAAAGTGATGTTAACTCCATTCACGAACAGTCCTTTCTGGTAGGGAAAATCTTTCTAAAAGTCCGAAAAGTTATAACTAATATCTAAAAATTCTTTAAAAATTATCCTTTTGCAAAACTTTCCCTATGATGGAACAATTAAAATGACAATAATAATAATATTTATGATATCAACAAAGAAAAAGTAACATGAATGATAAAAAATACACATTATTACACAATGTAAAAAAATTTTTCATAAAGTGTTCGAGGAAGAAAAAAAAATTTGAAGTAGCGCTACCATCAAATTGAAGTGTTAGATCTTCATTTTAAATAGTTTTTGTGATTTCTTCAGTCTTTTGATAATCACAATAAATAAAGTTATTCCTCATACAAACACAATTTAAGTAAACTTTTCACTTAAGATAAGAAAATCTATAAAAAAGTTTCTTAAAAATGCAAATATTGAAAAACATGAAAGATAAAAAATATGAAAATACAAGTGATATGAGAAATAAAAATACAAATTTCTGTCAAAAATTGACACTTTTTGTCAAAAAATTTCAATCTGAAATTAGTATTCAGGATTGTATACTTTGAAAATAAAATGTAAAAAAATTTGACACAATGGTCCTTATTCTGAAGTTTAAGACTCCAGTGTTATTAGGGGAAATTTTTTGCTGGATTAGGGGTTGTATTCCCCAAAAGGAGGAAAACAGTCCCTAATCTCAACAATGATGTGTTGGAAGATCCTAGTTTCAACAGATGCTTATGTATTCACTTTTTTGGTTTTCACCACAGAGAAAAACTACCATCGCTCTATTTCCTTCTAGATTGGGTAAACATTGAACTTGAAGAAAATTTGAAAGGTCGGATCTTCCAGAAAAAAACGGGGATCACATGTTCCATTGAACCATGTGTATTGTCATATTCAGTATTTTTAATTTTATTTTAACAATGAAAAATCATTAAATTCAATATAAAATATAATTAATTCTATTATTTAAATTATTACATGTTTTTTATTCGTGGCATAACTTCAGTTTGTCAGGTGGGTGGTACCTTCGCAATTTTGATATATGAACTATTTCTGTATTTTCTTTATTATGAATATTCTTTTTATTTATTTTATAATTAACATCAGAAATTTTTTCAAGAATTATATATGGACCGGAAAAAGTTTGGGTAAGTTTCCTAGTATTGGGATATTTAAAATCTTCATACATTACAGTATCATTTGGGGAAAATTCAATATAAGTAAATCTTGCATCATAATAGATTTTATTTTTTTCATTATATTGTTTAGTTCTTTCAACTGCAATTTTTCTTGCTTCTTCTATTGGTGGATAAATTTCTTCGGATAAAGGATGATTAAATGGGAGAGTGCCAAACATTAAATAAGCTGGTGGAAATTTAGTTACCGAATGTAGAGTTAAATTATATTCTTCAGTTACTTCTTTTAATAATTTAGACCAAGGAATTTTTTTAGAAGAATCATTAGTTTTGCATTTCAAACGTGTTACAATGGTTTGTCCTAAACGTTCAACTTTTCCATTAGTTTCGGGTCTATGGGCTTTAGTTAACAATTGTTTAATTTTGCTATGTTTAAGAAATTTTTTAAAATGGGAAGAAGTAAACGCGGCATATCTATCACTCAAAATACTTTTAGGGGTTTGAATTTGAAAAATTTGGTGCAAAAAATTTACATAAGTTTCCGTAGTTATTGATTTAGATGCAAAAGACCACATATAACAAGTGTGATGATCAATTAGTGGTAGAAGTGTATTTTTTGGTAGAATTGTAATAATTAAAACCACCTACACTATCGATTGCAATTATTTCAAAAGGTTTCTCAACTGGGGGCATTTCCTGAAGGAATCCAAATCCTTTCTGCCTAGGTTTTTTATTTACTTGACAAGTATGATAGTGTTTATTAAAATTTGTAATGTCTGAAGTAATATTTTCCCAATAATAAACAGGAGTAAGTAAATTAATAGTTTTTTGAATTCCCGGATGGCCAAATTTTTTATGAGTAATTTCAAGTAATTTATGCCTTAAAGAATATGGAACAACAATTTTGGTAAAACCCTTTTTACGTAAACATAAAACATTATCTATTTTAATAAAATTTACAGTTAAATTATCATTTTGTTGGGCTTCGCGAATTTCATCTAATTGCAAAAGATGCGGAGAATGGCTTACATTTTTTAAATCAACATCACTATTGTGTTCAATATTGCCAGGAATATCTCGGGATAACATGTCAGCTTCAAAGTTTAGGGTGCCTTTTGTGTATTTTATATCATAATCATACATACTAAATAGTAAAGACCAGCGGAACAACCTACCCTTCAGATTTTTTATATTTTTTAACCAAACTAAAGCCGCATGATCTGCATGTATGGTAAATTTATTTCCAAATAAATAATGATGAAATTTATTTATTATTTATTAGACAGGAGCAGTCATGAAAAAGAGTACGAAAAGTTGCGCTCCTCGGTTATATGTTAGGGAAAATCTTGCAAAGTAAATCCGTAAAATGTTTCAATTTAGGGAAAGAGGGAAAGCTTAGAAATTACTATTGGTTAATTAAATAGATCACGCGATTCCCACTAAGCTTAAAAGGAGAAATGTCTTTATTTAAATTTATGCATAGTTGGGCCAAAAATAGATTTAGAAACAGGATGTGGCTTTTTAAAAGTATGATAAAGAGTTTCGATTTAAAATTAATTACTAATAGATTAGGAGTTGTTTTATAACGAAGAAACTAACATAAAAAGATTAACAGAAGCTTTTTATGTTACATACCCCCTCGCCGATAAATTTTTAATTACAATCCAAAAAATTTAAAAATTCTCTCTTTGCAAAGTCTTCCATCTCATAGAAGCACAATTAAAATGAAAATAATCAAATTTGTAATTTTAACAAGATATATAGGTAATTATAAAAGAATTACATTTGTACTCATGGTAAAAATTTTAACACAATCAAAAATCTGTAGTAGCATTATCAGCAAATTTAAGATTTTCATTTTCAACAGTTTTTTTCAGTTTCAAAAGTCTTTTGTTTAAAGATCACAAAATAGTTTTTTCACTATAAGAAGTAATCCTCATAATAACATAATTTTAAGTTTAAGTTTAAGTTAGTAAGTTTATGTTTGGTCACTTTATCTCTATGCTGGAATTGACCCTCAGCAATAAGAAACTTTGTTTGTGGAAATATTTTAATGGCATTTTTATCTCAACCCTACACACCAGTAAAACACAAATATAAATTCTACTAATCAATAATTCATGGAAACTGTAACGCATAAACAATAAATATAAAAATAATTTCTCTAAACATATTTTATGCCAATCAATTCCCTGAAAAAAAAAATTTCTCAAGAAATTTTTTTGAAAACAGTTTATACGATCAATGTATAACAGCTAATTGTTTCAATTGAAACATCAAGCATGAGAAATTTTTTTTAAAAATCATAATCTATTATTTCTGTTTATTTACATGAGTGTTTTACGAGTAAAACATGAAAATATGAAAGGATACGTATCTGGCTGAAGTTCGAATTAATCCAAAACACATTTTGAAAGCCACAACATCAGTTGATAAATAATTTAGTTTCTTCTTTAAGAGGAATCTTATTTCTCCTTCAATGAGGCTGGGTGAAAACAAATTATTGATGATACAATCCAGAGCAGCACTGAAGCTTTCTGTAAGTCACTTGTAAAGGAAAGGGATGGGATTTCAAATCGTAAACTTTTTAACGTCTAACAGGAGTCCGAAGGGGGGTGAATAATATCGAAGCTAAGCTTTCTAGTAGAATTCATCGTCTTCAGAACGTAAACATAACATTCAGCATAGACAAATGGAAATCGATGATCGTTAAGTTCCACTGGGCGTAGTTATCATTTATATAAACAAAAAGTCTGATGATTGAAGCATTCATTTTTTGTTGAAGATACTGGGTGATTTATGAATTGCCATGAGTTTTGCAGAAGAATTTGACGGATAAATTTTCAACTATCCATATGATTGAAATATTCCATATTTTTGATGTACCCTCTTCCGAAGATGATTTATTTAATTTCAAATGAGATATTCCGTATTTTTGATGTACCCTCTTCCGAAGTTGATTTATTTAATTTCAAATGAAAGATATTACATATTTTTGATGTACCGTACCCCCTTCCTGACCGTTTAATCCTGGCGACTTATAACGTCGTTGCCGAGTGGGATTAAAACAGGTCTTAGGCCGAGAAGGAGGGTACAAAATTTATTTATTATTTATTAGACAGGGGCAGTCATGAAAGAGAGTACAAAAAGTTGCGCTCCTCGGTTATATGTTAGGGAAAATCTTGCAAAGTAAATCCTTAAAATGTTTCAATTTAGGGAAAGAGGGAAATCTTAGAAATTACTATTGGTTAATTAAATTGATCACACGATTCCCACTAAGCTTAAAGGGAGAAATGTCTTTATTTAAATTTATGCATAGTTGGGCCAAAAATAGATTTAGAAACAGGATGTGGCTTTTTAAAAGTATGATAAAGTGTTTAGATTTGAAATTAATTAGTAATAAATTAGGAGTTGTTTTGTAACGAAGAAACTAACATAAAAAGATTAACAGAAGCTTTTTATGTTACATACATACATACATATATATATATATATATATATATATATATATATATATATATATGTAATACAAAAATTATAATACTTTTGTATTAATAAAAGAATTAAAACTCTTTCGTTTTCATAAAATGTCTTTGTTAAAGAGTAAGCGTAGAGAGATTCTATTTTGGGAATTCAAGGCTAATAACATACGATTGAGTTATTTTTAGAATCTCTCCCCCTTTTCACTTCCATATAAGGAAGCAGTAAATGATTTTGCTTAATGCGTAAGGATACAAGTATGTCAAAGACTGTGCCTGTTTACTCCAATATGTGTTAGTATAAAATGCGAGAGCAATGGTTTTCGCATTTCTTTTTCATCATGATGTGATCCTGATAAGTTGTTCCAGAATTGTCAGAAGTCTTGTCCACCCTCTCCCTTGTGGAGAGCGGATGTGAACTGTTATCAATACCAACCTACCGTTAATAAACCATTTTAGAACGTATGATGGCTTACGACTGCATTATTTAAGCTAACTATAACACTGATAACAATGATTTTAGCCCTTTTATTACATATATAAGTAAAAGAGGCAACAAAAAATAAAGTGGAAAGAAAGAGGAAGGAGGAAAGGAAAGAGGAAAATGGCAAGAAAGCGTGAAATAAAAAAAGAGCAAAATATTTACAAGAAGAACAAGAAGAAGAAAAAAAAAATAAATACAGAAAATTTAAAAGTCAATAAAAATTGGCTCTAATTTTGCGAATATAATCGTGTCAACTGATAACAAGATTATATCTTTTTCTATTTTTAATTTTTATTAATTTTTTAGCAGATATATCTATATCTATCTATCTATCTATCTATCTATCTATCTATCTATCTATATATATATATATATATACATATATATATATATATATATATATATATATATATATATATATATAATATATATATATATATATAAATATATATAATAAATTTTTAGGCCTGATTCACATTTAAAATGAAATAAAGAAAATTAAGGCAAATATTATTACTTACCGGCAATTATTAGGGCAATTATATCGACAATTAATTTTCAATGATTATTTCCTTGGGAACGCTTTATTACATTTCTACCACGGTTTATTGCTCTTCTGCAGAATAAGACATAAATTTTTTTTTAAAGAAAACCTTGATTAAACTTCGATATCAGTTAACCTCGTCTGAATGCTTTCGCTTTCACGGTTTCCATTTCAACTGATGATTCTCGTAAATATTTTACAAATTGTTAAAAATATGCAAGTCATGTTTAAAAACGCTCAGAATACTAATTTGAGTGTCTATGACAATTTTATGTGACGCTGATATTCAGTCTAGCCAAATAGTGCTGCATCGTAACATCTGCTTTGAGTCGTCTGATTACACATTTTCGTCCCTTCATCCTTGATTGTTATGAGCTGATTCAATTGTGAAATTGTTCTTCGAGAACTTCTCACCAAGTACAAAAATAATTGGTGCTTGCAAAAGTCGTCGTGAATACTTTTGTATTGTTCGAATTCTAAGCGGGGCTCTTTACATTTTATGTTTTTCTTTTCTTTTGGAAACTGAAGAATTTTTACGAGAATTTAATTCTATTCTTTATTTTAGAAAGGAGTTAGAACAACCTTTTTGGAAAGGGAATTAGTAGGAAGCTGATAATAAATTCGTTCAACTGTAAATAAATTAAATTAGGGTATAAAAATATTTCAATTAAAAAAATGCGAGATTTGGAAAGAAAGAGTCAAAAATTTTAGTTTTGTTTTTTATTCATTTACTCCATGGTCGATATTTTTTACGTTACACTTCATAGGGCTTATTTTCATAAAATTTATTTATTTTCTATACATTTTGAAAGTTAAAGAGATTAAAAATACACGAATAAAAAAAATTCTAGTAAATTACCGTACTCTATGGTAATGACATTTCTGAAAAAACAAACAAATAACATAATTCAAGAAATAAAAACTGAAATATACGTTATTTAAACACTTCATTTGGTAATTTTACCTTTAATATGGTAACGGTTTATCGTACATTCTGGTTTTCAAAGTTATAGTTCTTATTACCACTCATATAGTAAAAAATATAAAACTGAAAAGTAAATTTAACCGAATAAATGGCTATGCTCTAATGTATCATGATAAAATTTTCAAATTTAACCACATTTAGCAAATTACATCACATATTATAAAATCATAGTTTATTGCTAATTTTCCGAAATACATTAACAAAGTGGTTTGAAAAAAATTACCGTGCTTTTTGGTGTTCCCATAGAGCTGGAAGCACGCTTAAGTTATACCATGTTCAGATAATTTTTACCACATTTCTTGTCTCAGTGTACTTGCTAAACAAAGTCAGAAAACAGAAGAGGTTTCAGTAAAACCACATTCATCTTGAAATTAATACAGTTTGAAATGTGTTAGGTGATGCCGGAGTAACACTCATGTGCGGGCAATGTGTGTCACCAAAGTGTTACTGTATGTGTGAGTCAAATAGATACTTAGCGCAATACAATAAAAGTTGCTGGCTGGTATAGGGGGCAAAAAAAGAAGCGAAGTACAACGCCATAATCACTTATTACTTAGTAATCGGAAGTGTTACAGCATGTGTGAGTCAAACAGACAGTCAAATCAAGGCAATTAAAGTATGCTGGTTGGTATAGGGTGCAAGAAAAAAATGAAATACAATGCCATAATTACTTAATATCTAGTAATCAGAAGTGTTACAGCTTGTGTGAGTCAAATATACAGTTAAATCAAGGAAATTAAAGTATGCTGGTTGGTATGAAGGGCAAAAGAAAAAGAAATACAATGCCATAATTACTTATTATTTAGTAATCGGAAGTGTTACAGCATGTGTGAGTCAAATAGACAGTCAAATCAAGGCAATTAAAGTAGGCTGGTTGGTATAGGGTGCAAAAAAAGAAAAGAAATACAACGCCATAATTACTTATTATCTAGCAATAGGAAGTGTTACAGCATGTGAGTCAAATAGAGAGTTAAATCAAGGCAATTAAAGTTTGCTGATTGGTATAGGGTGCAAAAAAAAGAAAAGAAAAAAAAAAGAAATACAATGCCATAATTACTTATTATCTAGTAATCGGAAGTGTTACAGCATGTGTGAGTCAAATAGACAATTAAATTAAGGCAATTAAAGTATGCTGGTTGGTATGGGTTGCAAAAAAAAATAAAATACAACGTCATAATTACTTATAATCTAGTAATCTGATTGTCACGTTTGAGGATGCAATAAAAATGATTCGAAGGGATTAAATATGCTGAAATATTTGTAGAGGTGCTCTTTTATGTTACAAAATCACGCACTTTCTTAGAATAAACTTACCTTTTTCTATATTAATTCTAGATTATCGAAATATGGAAAGTAACTGCAATCTGAAGACTAGGGTTTAAGCAGAAAAACTGCTAAAAATTTGGACTCCCGTCAACTTTACTTTCTTTCCACGATGAATAGCTTAAAAATGTCTTATTTAAAAAAGTAGGAGAAAAGAGTTTTATAATTGTATGGAATGTAAAAATTTTACGATTTTCTGAAATAGTTCAAGTGATTTGTCAAAATAAATAAAAAGGGATTTTAACGTAGAGGGAGCTCAAACTTCTTGAAGAGAAAGCATGATCTTGGGATTTAATATAAACCAGCACAAATATTTTTTCAAAGAGATTTATTCATGGCTAGATCTTAGTAAGTGAAAACCTGACCAAATTTAAGCTTTTTGTTATTCTTTTGGAGTACGATACGTGATGTTTCCCCCCCCCCCAAAAAGAAAAAAAACTTACTTAGAAAATTATAAGCTCAGTTTTATATATTTGTTCAAGCAGTATAGCTAGCTCAAAAATGGAAGTTACTTGAAAAATTGGTGAGATTTTTTTTAATATAAGTGTTTGCATATTTATGTATTATTGGGATGCTAAACGCGAATTCGCATTTTGTGAAATTTTTTTTTTTTTACGAAACATAAACTTGTTCCCAGGAGAAATGAAAAAGTCATGTTTAATGCTTAATTTAATTTTTGTCGACAGAAAATATATATCAAAGAATATATCAATAAATCTTGGTATTAAAGAATATACAAAAAAAAAAAAAACAGATATAAAGTTCATATTTAAAAAAATTACGAAGATGAGTAATAAGATTATTACAGAAATTCTAAGGTCTATCTTTATAAAGCTAAATAATTTTATCCCCTAAGAGGTATATTCCTTCGGACAACCATAATTTTCTTTAAAACGTTTTTAAAACCTTAGTTTTAAGCGTCTTTTCCATTTCTATATTTTAGTATTTCATTCAATTAGTTTTTTATTCCTTGTGGAATAACACTCACGTGAGTTAATAACGCTTTAAATTAGCTCTATGGCTATAACACTATCCTCTATCCATTTCCCGGAAATCAAAGTACGAAAAAACGAATTTAGTGAAATTAAAAAAAAATTGATAATTTTATTCAAAAGATTCAATAACCTGAGGTTTCTAACGAGAAAAAAAAAGATATTCACTCTGAAATAAAAATTTTAGGGACTCCTCATTGCTCTATATTGCCAAGTTAATTTAGTAGATAATTAATTTATAACCTTTTACTCATACCATTTGTTGTTCTTACTCTTTTCCATATTTTTTCCCTGTTTCTTGTAAAAAACGAAGATGGGAGAGACAGAAATGGGTGTAATCAATTTAATATATTTCAATTCTCCATTGATTTCTAATTCAATGAATAATAGGGCAGGAGTAAAAATTGCTTTATGAAATGACAGAGCTTTAGATTATTGTTTCTTTACTCAAGAAATATGCAATATCATAATTCAAGGAAGATTTCAGGTGTGTTTCTTATCTTTTTACATTTATTTGTGCAATGATTTATCATTTATTGTCCTTGAGAGCTTAATGGCAGAGTGCAACACTCAGATATTTTTTACGAAATTTTTTAAAAACGCCTCTCTAGGTTCCAGCCCGAATAGCCGAGCAAAACAGCCCAAACATAGTAAAAAGTCATTGATAACTTTGAAAATAATGTCTTTAAAATTTAAAAAATTAGTCAAAAAACGCCTCTCTAGATTCCAGCCTGAAGTGTCGACGAAAACAGTCCAAACTTAGTAGATGTCATTGTTGTCTTCAGAATTCTAAAATAATGTCTTTAAAATTTAGAAAATTAGTCAAAATCGCTTCTCTAGGTTCCATCCTGAAGACCCAATCAAAAAAGCCTAAACTTAGTAGAAGTTTTATATGTCTTCAGAATTCTAAAATAGTTAAAAATATGTCTTTAAAATTTAAAAAATTAGTCAAAAAAGCTTTTCTAGGTTTCAGCCTGAAGTACCAACCAAAACAGTCCAAACTTAGTAGAAGAATTTTAAAATAATTTTAAAATACTGTCTTTAAAATTCAGAAAATTAGTCAAAAACTCCTCTCTAAGTTTCAGCCTGAAGAGCCGACCGAAACATTCCAAACTTAATAGAAGTCACTGATGTCTTAAGAATTAAAATTCTGTCTTTAAAATTTAGAAAATTAGTCAAAATCGCCTCTCTAGGCTCTTGTCTGAACTGCCGATAAAACAGTCCAAACTTTTAGAAGTCATTGATGTCTTTAGAATTCTAAAATAATTTTAAGAAATGTCTTTAAAATTTAAAAAATTTGTCAAAAAAGCCTCTCTAGGTTTCAGCCTATAGTGCCGGACGAAACAGTCCAAATTTATTTGAAGGCATTGAAGTCTTTAGAATTCTAAAATACTGTCTTTAAAATTTAGAAAATTAGTCAAAAACACCTGTCTAGGTTTCAGTTTGAAGTGCCGACCAATACACCCCAAACTTTGTGCACTTCATTGAAGTGTTTAGTATTCCAAATGCTACAAAATGCGAAATCAAAGATTATTTTGTTAAATTTTTCTAGACATTTACCTCTGGCTTATTAATTGGGGCTATATTGTTCTGTGAAATAAACATTTATGATATAAAGATGTAAATGATATGTATAGCGAAACAATAATTTTTCATAATTCTAATTAACAGAAAAAACTGTAAAAAACACTTTTACGAAGCCTATCAACAATTAACCTTGGATTCCTAATTCAGTGAATGATAGGGTTGTCGTAAAAATTGCTTATAAAGTGACAGAGCAATCGATTATAGAATCAGAGCAATGGTTTCTTCATGTAAAATCTGCAACTATTCGACATGAGTGCATGATTACAACTCATCTTATTTCTCTTCTTCAAGTTTTGCAAATCATTAGATCTAGTTGTATAAAGACATGTAACTGTTGCATAACTGAAATACATTGCTCAATAGTAGGCCTCAATTGTAATACATAACTTACAGTAAATAGAAGACCAAGAATGATATGATCATCATGAATGATGATTTTCCACGGACATTAGAAAAGGATATAGAAATTGAACTTATTACTACTAGACATTTACTTTAAGAAAATAAATCTGAATTTGAAATCTTAGTAAAGGAAACTTTGCATGCCATTATAAGAAAAAGGTTAGCTTTATAATTATTAATAATGTGTGCTAAAATTTGGGGAAAGTCGAAAAACTTGGTCAGTTTAGTATGATACCTTTAGAGTACAGCATAAAAACCATTTATTGGGTCAACTTTACTTTCAGTTTAGTATTTTTGACTAAATGTGTGGTAATAAGAACTATAATTTCGAAAACCTGAATTTCCGGTAAACCATTAGCATATGAATGGAAAATCAGCAAATGGATGAGTTAAATACCGTATCTTTCGGTGTTTATGACCAGAACTAATTTTTTTCTCCAGAAATATCATTACCATACAATACGGCAATGTTAGCAGAACTTTATTCTCCGTGAAATTAAACGCTTCAGGATGGAATCCCGGACATGTCAAGCTAAATATTATACTGCTTTCGACTATTAATGACCTCAATGCTAACGAAAAACATTCCCAGTATCTGGCGGATCATAAGTCAGAGTCCCTGGCTATCGGGTTAACTGTGAGAAAAAATTTCTGTATAAGCGAGTTAGGCCTAATGCGCTAGGCCTAATGCGTGATCTAGG
This sequence comes from Parasteatoda lunata, assembly GCA_949128135.1. NCBI lineage: Eukaryota > Metazoa > Arthropoda > Arachnida > Araneae > Theridiidae > Parasteatoda > Parasteatoda lunata. Next base: position 55,389,133 of record OX421979.1, on the reverse strand, counting down.
AAAACACTTACTTTCTAAGTTTTCAAAATTACAAATATATCCTCAGTGGCAGGCAGATATTATTTGTGGTTTTCCTCTCCATATGACCCAAATGTATATAAGTTTCGAAAAGTCCTGCAGGAAGGCAAATTTCTTCCAATGCTTCATCTAGTAGTTCACTTGCCTTTTGAGCTGTGCTCAAAAAGCAAGTGAAAAGGCAAGCTGTGCTCAAAATTATAAAGAGCAAATTAAGCATTGATGTAAGTAAAATAAAGTGAATACGACGCTATATTAAAATAGATACATATATTATTCCTTTTCCGTTCAAGAGAAAATATTGATTTAATGATTATCTTATTTTTATGCTCCAATTTTCGGAGTTTTACTTTTATAATCAGATAATCAGCTACGGAAAATATATATGTGTAATATAGTTTTTTTTTAATGAAAATAACATAAATTTAAAGTTATGTAAAGATTTTATATGCGTGATTACAAATGTAGGTTCATAACTAATAGGGAGATTTCGCACTTTTACGACAGCTCTCGTACGTAAGATTTGACGCTGCGCATGCTCGCATTTGTGTTAGAGGCTACGTTTCTTTACGTTTATATTGGAGTGGTATACGTTACAAAGACAAAACTACAAGCATGATGTTCACAGCTGTTAAATGTTAATTTCTGTTTAAGCCCACGTTTGAACAAATGTAAAGACATGCGAATTTGAACAATTGCATTGATGAAATTTAGAAATGAATCGTGTGATAATACAATAATTGCTTGATTTAGTAAAAAAAATGTTATTGTTTTTTTAAAAGAAAAATTAGTGTTCTCTAACTGCACTTAGGTCCAAAAGAAACAAGATGAAATTTTGTTTTTTTTAAATTATAAATTATATTTATTTTGATTGCACAATTTAATTTACATAAAAAAATATAATTTCATCAAAAATTAAAAAAATACACCTTGTACGAACTAACTTGCGTATAATTTGCCACCAAATACTGTAAATTATGATTCATGATGAGACCTAATGAAGAAACTAAGTTTCTTAAATCTTCGGCCACAAATAAGTAACAAGCTGCATTCTTTATCACTGAACTTCATCTAAATATGTAATCTGCCAAATATTTCTGCTCACAGAATGGCAGTTTTACGTAAAGCACATGTACTTCATCGCTTGAATAGTTAGTATCCGCATCCAAATCTTATATATATATATATATATATATATATATATATATATATATATATATATATATATATATATATATATATATATATATATATATATATATATATATATATATATATATATATATATATATACGTATATATATATATATATATATATATATATATATATATATATATATATATGTTAAGGACACTTGTGTCCTATCTGCGTCAAAGGGTTAATCTAGCTATTTATGATACTGGGTTCAATGCATTTGTATGTAAAAAATAAAATTTGGTGTCTCAGTTTTATGTAAGATTAATTTTAATCCTTCTTCTTTACGGAATTTTTTTTTATTTTTTACAATGTTAATACAATAAGTTTTTTATACGATGTCGTAATTTGCAAGCATCATTTCTTCCGTCAGTTTTATTGGGTTCGTAAATAATAAGATTCAGGTAAATGAATTGTGCTCAGTTTATCTTTTAGTTGAGCTGATTTTACGCTTACAATTATTCTTTAATGAAAAAAAAAAAGTAAATTGAGGACAGTCTGTTTTATTTGAATCCAAAAATTTTTATACTGAATTTTTTTTAAATTAATGGATTTGCTTGTAAAATGAATCAACGTAAGATTTAGCTGTATTATAAATATTTAAGCAACAATTTTAAAATACTAACACTTACCAAATTTTGCTTTAAAAATGAAATATAAATTCATGTGATAATTGGAATTAGACTATATTTTTGGTTTTTATTTAAAATCTTTCTTCAAACAAATATTAAATAATTAATAATAATTTCTACACATGATCATTATTATTGGTACGGCAGCCCGGAGTAGGACTTCTTTAAAAAAGTTCTTAATGTAGTACTAGTTTATTTTGTAGCTAGATCTTGCCAGTACAAGATTCTTTTTAATATATAAACTAGAAGCCATCATTTAAAAGTTTTGAAAAGCTATAAATATCTTCTATTTTCTATTTGTGGTCTAAAATTGGTGGAAAGTTTAGCTTCACTACGCAGGGATAGATTTTGAAACTAACTTAAAAAAAATTCATTATGGTAATAAAAATTTGAATATTTAAATGAGAAACCTGTTTAATGAACCAAATGTTTGAATTAAACGTTCTTAAAGAAATGGAATAGCACAAATGATGAATATACGGCATCGGTATTAACAGATTTACTTAATAATAAAAGAAAGTGATAGATTAATTAAATTCCTTGTTTTACTATGTAGTTTTATTTCGGAAATGAAAAAAATATTTGATAAACAAATGGTTTAAATTAAGGGTTATTTATGAAATAGAATTAAACAAATAATCAATAAGCTCTATCAGTAGTAATAGAGTTAATAAACTAAATAATAATAAGATTTTTTTTTGTTAGCTAAATATCTTATTTTAGTTCGTGATTTTGTTCTGAAATAAAAAAAATTGGATAAGCAAATAGTTTAAACTAAAGGTCATTTATGAAACAGAATTGTATAAATAATCAATAAGCGCTATCAGTAGTAATAGAGTTAATAAACTAAATAATAATAAGATTTTTTTTTGTTAGCTAAATATCTTATTTTAGTTCGTGATTTTATTCTGAAATAAAAAAAATTGGATAAGCAAATAGTTTAAACTAAAGGTCATTTATGAAACAGAATTGTATAAATAATCAATAAGCGCTATCAGTAGTAATAGAGTTAATAAACTAAATAATAATAAGATTTTTTTTTGTTAGCTAAATATCTTATTTTAGTTCGTGATTTTATTCTGAAATGAAAAAAATTGGATAAGCAAATAGTTTAAACTAAAGGTCATTTATGAAACAGAATTGTGTAAATAATCAATAAGCGCTATCAGTAGTAATAGAGTTAATAAACTAAATAATAATAAGATTTTTTTTTGTTAGCTAAATATCTTATTTTAGTTCGTGATTTTATTCTGAAATAAAAAAAATTGGATAAGCAAATAGTTTAAACTAAAGGTCATTTATGAAACAGAATTGTGTAAATAATCAATAAGCGCTATCAGTAGTAATAGAGTTAATAAACTAAATAATAATAAGATTTTTTTTTGTTAGCTAAATATCTTATTTTAGTTCGTGATTTTATTCTGAAATGAAAAAAATTGGATAAGCAAATAGTTTAAACTAAAGGTCATTTATGAAACAGAATTGTGTAAATAATCAATAAGCGCTATCAGTAGTAATAGAGTTAATAAACTAAATAATAATAAGATTTTTTTTTGTTAGCTAAATATCTTATTTTAGTTCGTGATTTTATTCTGAAATGAAAAAAATTGGATAAGCAAATAGTTTAAACTAAAGGTCATTTATGAAACAGAATTGTGTAAATAATCAATAAGCGCTATCAGTAGTAATAGAGTTAATAAACTAAATAATAATAAATTTTTTTTTGTTAGCTAAATATCTTATTTTAGTTCGTGATTTTATTCTGAAATAAAAAAAATTGGATAAGCAAATAGTTTAAACTAAAGGTCATTTATGAAACAGAATTGTGTAAATAATCAATAAGCGCTATCAGTAGTAATAGAGTTTATGAACTAAATAATAATAAGATTGTTTTGTTAGTTAAATATCTTATTTTAGTTCGTTATTTTATTTTATAAACGAGGAAATATATTTAATAAACAAATAGTTTGGATTAAAGATTATTTATAAAATAGATTTGAGTAAATAATAAGCGCTAAGTAGTAATAGAATTAATAAACTAAATAATAATAAGATTGTTTTGTTAGTTAAATTCCTTATTTTAGTACATGATTTTATTTTGGAAATGAGAAAAACTAGTTCATAAACAAATAGTTTGGATTAAAGGTCATTTATGTAATGGAATTGAATAAATAATCAATAAGCGCTATCAGTAGTAATAAAATTAATAAATTCAGTTAATAATTGTTCAATACCCTTAAATTTCTGGATAAAAATGGAGCGACACGTAATTTGCCCTAGATCTTAATTTTAGAAATAATATGTAGAAGCATTCTGTTTGATCAGGTTCTGTTGTTCAGGTTGGTTAATCCTCCCGCATGGCCAAATCACACTTGTCTTCTCCACCTGATTCACACAATTTGACCTGCCTTAGCGTACACTCGTGGATTGAAGTGATGCAACAAAATAAGATATTCTTTGTTCTCATGACGTTTCTCTGTTATGTAAATAATGTTTTTCTCTGTTATATTTTGTTTTCTAACTGCATTTTCAGTAGCTTAATACTTCATTCTACTATAGAAGTCATGAAAGCCATACCCCGATACAACGGATTTTTCAGGACCGGAAGTCGTATTGGGGTTATTCATAATATTGGAGTTCAAAATAAAAAAAAAGTTCAGTAAAATTACCTTAATGTTTGGTAATTAAATTTCTGATAAAAAAAATCTATAACTCTGGTAATAAAAACCAAAATATACGGTATTCAAATCATTCATTTAGTAATTTATCCGTTCCTATGGCAAAGGTTTACCGGCAATTTCTTATTACCACACATTTGGTAAGAAAATACAAAATTGAAAAGTAAACTTAACAGAATAAATAATTTTTATGCCTAGGATACCATGATTTATCAAATTACCAAATTTTAATGCATATTAAAAAGCCGCATTTTATTAGTAACCAAAACCATAACCAAAGCGCTTTGGTAAAAATGATCGACTTTCTTGATGTTCCCATAGAGCCGGAAACATAGTAAATATTACCATATTCTGGTAGTTTTGACCATTTTTTTTTCACTGTGTTGTTCATCATTTTGGTTTCTGTTTCATTTTTTTCTTACCTTATGGATCAACCCTAATATATAACTACACAAACTACATCCATACTAAAAGTTTCACTCTTTTTAACACTAAAAATGCAGGAAATTATGAATGTAGTAGATCAGTCTATTTTTGTACCTGTAAATCTCATTTTTTAAGCCCTATTTCAATACTGCCTTCAGAAATTATTTTCTTTTATTAATTCTTAAGTGAAGGATACCAAGATTTAGTGTCAGAAGCACACTTGCGTTGTTTACAGGCGGAAACACAATTTAAAGGAATTTCAAATTGTAGGAAAGGCAGGGTATTGAGAGATAAATAAAAGAATTTAACATAATTCTTCGCTGTTGTATCCTCATAATCTTATCGAAAGATGTTAAAATGTATGAATATAAGAAATAAAATAAGAATATATTTTTAATAAGAAAAAAAAATTAAATTTCATCAAAAGAGCCAACAAAAAAAAGTTTTTTTTTTTTTTATTTTTTTTTTTATTTTTTTTTTTTTTTTAATAATCCGTTGATTTAGGGTATATTCTTCGTTATGTCTTCTTCGTTATGTCGTCTTCGTTATAAAGTATTTTTTGTCTTCATTTGTATTGGGGAAAAAATTTATTTCTTTATAAAATTGCAAAATTTTGTAAATGGAGATTCATTATATCAGAATTCAGGTACATATTTATTAACTGGTATTTTTCTTTCTTTATGTTCAAGACTAATGCAAAACCACGCATCGAATCAAGTATAAAATACATTTAGTTTCAAACGCGCACTGCTTAATGTTATTAAATAATAATTTATAACGAAAACTTAGTGACATAGAAGAATGCTTTTATATGCTCAAATACTTTAGACATCGATTTCGGACTCAATATGTCTTTTAAATTTTTTATTATAACCGTATTGAATAAATTAATCCCCTTGGTGTTTCACGTAAGAGAAGATTATCTACTCGACGTCATATCCGGGTTTTGCTACTTGATGAAGTAACCTTTTAGATATTTCAGATCCCCGAAACATGTTATGGAATGTTTTCTTAGATTGTCAAGACGATGACCCATTTATTCTTTCCATTGCGTATGTAATTATCTAAAATAAAGAAGAAGTACATGTACGAACAACTGTTCAAGCATATTATGTAATAGCATAATTTACTAAAATTTATCCTTAATCTATACCGAATTATCATTTAACGAAATACTTCGGTTTCTGCGCATGAATCTGAAAGTAATTGAGTGATTTTGAGTAAAAAGTAGTTTTGAATTTCGTAGCATACTGGTTGTTACATGCTGAAGTTAATATTTTCTACCCTGCAATATATTATCCAATTGTAACGCGTTTATTACTCATTTGATTTTAGCAATTTATATGTTTGATTTATAATGCCCGTTTGGGGTGGATAGAAAAAATCTTCGAGTAATTTTATTTTCTAAATCGTTTCTAATGTTTCTTAATTGGTGGTCACAATGCGAATCCTTTCTTCAAAATATTCCGGTTCATCATAAAAGAAAAGAAAGTGTTTGGCGTCAATTCTGAAATCTGGTTGGGTATGAATTCATATTCAAAATTCTGTTCTTAAAAATGGTACCAATTAGATCGCGAAGCGAATTCTAATTTTAAAACAATTTGGTTCATTACAAAAAAATAAAAATGTTCAGCTTTGATTTTGATATATGGTTGCATATGAATTACAATTCTGATCCTGGTGTCGTGATGTGATGCGTGTGATCTGCAAGGATATACCTACAATTACAATAATATTGATACCAACACTTCCGTGAGATATGCACATTCAAATGATGCATTTTATCTGTGTAATTCGACGTTTTAAAATCTAATATTTTCTAAAAGTAGGGGAGAGTGGGGTCAATTGTAAAATTTTTTACTTAACTATTTTTAACTAACAAAAAATCTAATATATTATTAGTATTAATTGACAGACGAGTAAAGTAGACTATCCTCTACTAGAAAAAAAATAAATACCTTATTTTAAATGTTATTATATTAGTTATTAACAATTTTTGACAGTCGTGCACTTGTTACAATTGTTCCCACTTACGGGGTCAATTGTAACAGTTCATAAATTCAACTAAAACATAGTTAATTATACATATTATCATAGTTGTGATATATTTTTTTATTGATCAAAATAGTAGTGATATTTTAGGAGTAAAAATAATAATGAGCAGAGACCTAAAAGGTTAAACTTTTAACTTTAAGGGGTTAGAAATTTTAATTTATGCTGTGAAAGGTGAAAAATAAAATAATGCACATGCAACATAATATAAATGATACAGGAAACTTTTGGTGGTTCTTAAAGAGTTAAGTAATGGTTTGTAAACATAAGATTATTTATTTTCAGCCGTTACATTCGTCCCTTTACTTATTGTTACAATCGTCCCCAAGACGCCATTTCAGCTTCATTTGTTAAAAAAAATGCTAGTTAATTAATAAAACCAATAACTTTTTTTTTGAAATGTTAATTAAGGTGTACATTTACTTATTCGGATAATAATTTTTATTTGTTTGAACAAAATTACTTTGTTACAATATAATATTCTAATACCAAACAAAGTACTTACGTAGCGTGTACTTTTGTGATGTAACTCTTTCAAAAGTACATAAAAATGGTTGCCAGCAGGGGCGTACGTGTAGATTTATTAAATACACCTTGTGCGCCACCTAGGAACCAAATCTAGAACCGACACTCGAAATTTTTGCTCTGTTACAATCGTACCCTGTTACAATTGACCCCACTCTTCCCTATAGTATGCAGAAAAATATTCCAAGCCCACATTCAGAAAGGTAACAGATAACGTGATTTTTGACTAAACGTCAACTTTAAAATATTTAATGGGATTGTGCCATCTCAGTGCATTTTGAGAGATTTTGTTGTTTATCTGTAGCTTGTTAATTAAATGTTAATCTTTAGATTAACATTTAATTGTACTAAAACGTAGTCTCGACGTTAACTTTTAGAGTAAGCTATTTTTTTTAGAAAAAGTCTAGATTAACGTCAATACAAGAAAGTGGCAATTTTAATCTCTTTCCTTATGTTATCAAGGTTGACTTTTTAAGATTTTTATCTAATTTTATTTGAACGACGGGATAGTACAGGCGTGGGAAAACTTGCTTATCAAATACGTTTCTTCATTTCGATTCTTGGTGACGTCTTTGTACTTTTTCACTCATACTTTTTTATGTTGTATTTTCATGACATTTATTTTAATTGATTTGCATCTATTAAGATAACACTGTAAAAAAATTCGGTAAAAAGTACTGACACCTTCAGCTCCTGTCCGCTATACCGTCAAATTTATTTTACTGTGAATTTTCGCTAAACAAAAATCAGAGATGGCATAATTTTTACTGAAATAATTACTGTAGACTTACTGAATCACTGTAGTTAAAGCAATATGATTCAAAAAATTATGATATAAAATTTTACTGGTGAAAGGGATTTTACAGGTGCGCTCGACTTAGGGTACTAGTATATTTTACTGTAATTGTAACCGGAATTTTTGCAGCTTAGTGACTTTAGCAAAATTTGTATCCTCAAACAACTTAAATTATTGCAAAATTATTCAAAGCGAAAATTTTTTTCTCTCTGATTTCTTTCTGTTTTTTAGAAACTAAGAAAAGTTAAAAAATTCCTTCGATACCAATTATTTCCCTACGATTACTATGAAGTGAACTTGCTGGAGATCCAGTTTCTTCAACAAAATGTAGAGTATTAGTAGTTACTAAAGCACATTATATTAATTTTTTTAAACTTCATAATGTAAATGAAATTTCATTATTTCAAGTCGAATTTTTGAAAAAAAAAAGACTTAATCAAAACAATGAAAAAACAAACAAACAAATATTTATTTCATTCAATAAAACTTCAAAAACTTATTTATCTATAAAATGTAACAATATGAAAATATGTTTTTTTTTTATAAATGACTTAGATTTCACAGAACATCCATTGCTACTCGATTTAGCATTTTGAGTATTTGTGACAATAAATAGATGATGATGATGATTTAAATAGATTGAAAAGTAAATATAGTTTAAGAACACACATAAATCTGAAATGAATACACAACGCTTTTGAATAAATCTATAGATTGTAATGTATAGTAAACATATGTGTTTACTATATATTGTAATTTATAGTAAACATATATGATATTGTAATAGTATATGTATGTACTACAGTAACATAAACATAAATCATGTACACTGTAAAAATTTTCGGATCAATTAGGTATAAAAACTGTACTTTGGCTTTATAATCCTTATCCAGTTTTACCATAAAATATTACACCGTAATTTTTACAGTAATATTTGTTTAATTAAAGTGATTCAGTGATTTTACGGTAAATAGTATTGTGAAAATTAAGATAAATCAGTTTTTTTCTTCCTTAAAATGTTCCATTAAAAATGGATTTTACGGTGAAGAGTGCCGGTACATTTTACCGTAATTTCATCGGGAATTTTTTACAGCGTATGAATTTATATGTTTACTATGCATACAAATGATAACACAATGGTTTGTATGTTACGTTATTAATCGTAAACATACATTTGAAGTGACCAAATTTAAAAAGATATGATGTATTTAAATTATTTTAACTCAGAAAATATTTCATAACAGTGGGGGAATGATAAGTTTGGGAAATTATAGTTTCGGTTATTTCCAGGCTCAGTTATCCTCCCAAAAAAAACTTTAAAAAAAACTGGCCAAACATCACATGTTAACAATGAAAAAAACTAGTTTTTAAATTGATATGTAATCAATCAACTAATGCACAAATATAATGAAAAATACTTCCTTCATTATATTTGTGTTACATTATTTTATTGTAAACCTACTCAACTATGATGAAATGAAAATAAATCATTAATTTGTTATGACTTATGTGATCGACATAAATGAGCAGGTCTGTTTACTTTTTATTATAAGTGTAATTGAAGAAACATAATATATTTCCGCAATACACGTAAATATGCGTTTGAATGAACATATAAAAAAGATATGATTTATTTAAATTATTTTAACTCAAAATGTAATAAAGAAATATACTTTTAAGAATATTAGCTCATTTGGGATATTTTTGTTTCATATTCCCTGGAGTATCTAAAACAGCTAAAAAAATTATTTTAATATCTAAACTTTTCTGGGGCTTTCTCGAACATCACAAATTAACAATGGGAAAAATAAGTATTTTTTTATTGGTTCGTTATAACTCAACTTAAACACAAATATAATAAAGTAAAAACTCTTTTCCATACGTTAGGGCAACGTATTTTTGTCGCACACTGTAAAACATTCCGGAAGAAATTACTGTATAGAGTACAGGTACTTTACATTCATAAAATCCTTTTTATTGTGAAATCCATTTTACCGTAAAACTTATTTTTACTGCAAAATACTATACTTTAATATTTGCGTAATTTTTATTAACAAGAGCGATTCACTGATTTATGGTAATTATTACTGTCGAAATTACGATATATCAGATTTTTTTGTTCCGTAACATGTTCTGGTAAAAATGGATTTTATGGTGAATGTACCAACATCTTGAGTGTCGGTACTTTTTACCGTAATTTGATCCGGAATTTTTTACTGTGTATTTATTCATTCGCATTGGTATGTTTGTTCATTATGAAGCGAAAATAAGTCCTTAAGTTGTCATTCATTGTAAGCACATTGAGTTACCAAAAATGAATATAGGTTTCCTTACTTTGCATTCTTATTGTAAAATGTGAAACTTTAAATGTTTTTTTTTTCATTAAAATAGTAAACGCGCTCTTAAAGCGAACAAATATAATAATTTAGATTAATTTAAATTATATTTGCTAAAAATATGTTAGATTATTCTGGGATTTTGAGATCGATGGGATATTTTAGTTTCAATTATTCCTGGATGTAAAATAACGAAAAAATAAACACATAAACATTATCGGGGCTTTTGTGAATATGACAAAATAACAATATATGTAATAAATCACCAAATCCACTTTTTTGTGCTTGCAGATAATCACATGTTTGAGTCTAACCACGTGGTTGCGCATGGTGTGTGGACGTTACAGCTTTAAGGCTTGGGTTTAATTTGAAACCTGCAAGCGACAACACGCGCATGCAACAAACCAAATTGGCTCTGCCACGCGTGACGTTGATTGCAGGTGTCCAATTGTAATGAAAAAAAAAAGTGAATTATAGACAAAGACGAATTGTTATAAGTGGGCTTTAAAATATCATAGCTCAACTAAAGGGGCAAAGTAAGCATGCAAAAAGAATAAAAAACCACATAGGAATATACGGTGGCAAACGCTGAGTGGAACAGCTAGATGGGTAATGTAATATACATGAACAATATGTAGTTATTCTACATCAGCTGCATTTGACTATATTTACACATAGGCGACAACTATACTCCAGTGCAATTGAAAAAGCAACGTAAGCGACAAAAAATTCAAGATTGAGATTTTTATATATTCGACTTCTTGGTAAGCAACATATTGAATTTTTTTTTTTTTTTTCAAAAATAAATTTTGTTTTATCAGTTTTTTGAATTCAATTTTAGCGTACATAGCATTAAAAATAGAAGAAAGTAGCTGTCAAGCCACTTTTCTCGGAATCAATCTTGAAGTACTGGCGTTGTTTTTTGAATTGCACGGCAGTATACCGCATTAACATTCATACTAGTCTCTTTTGCATTTCGTTCAAACCGAATTTCAAAATGAAAAAAAGAAGAAAAAAAACATTTAACAAAGTGTCCTTCTTTGAAAGAAGAAAATCTTTACAATCCATATTGTGAAGCAAGTAAATGAGATGTTTCTACCTGCTCAGAGATTGAAGATTTATTGTTCTTATTTTAATGTACTTACTGTTATTGTTGTGAAGTTAACACTGCTGTTATACTTTTACGGCTCCAATCTCAGGCATCAGCGATGCATGAAGGCTAATGATGTAGAATAAAGTGCTTTTGCAATAAAAAAAGATATTTTACAAGGGAAGCTCGAAGGTTTGGTTAGACGCATAGCATAACATCGATGCTACGTGGAATGGCGCACATTGTACCAGATGCTAATGAAACACAACCTGTTGTTGTTGCGATTGTTTGATTAAAACTGACCATTCGTAAATTTGTAACATGTATGGTAAATAAAATTATGTCAAATTATTTTAGTTCATTGTCCTTGTATATCACATATTATTTTCATCCCCATCCAGCGGCTCCGAGGAATCAAACTCATGTTCCTATATGGTTCTGCGACGTCATGTTGAGTCATTTTTTACTCTTTTTGTGTTTGCCATTTCATTTAGGTCAGGATTCTTTAAAGAACCCTGTATTTAGTTTAAAAGTTTTTTTTTTCCAAACATAGATTTGATAATAAAAAATAGGCAGAATATTAAGGTGTTTTAGGTTTGTGTAAAATTTACAATAAAATATTTATATGGCGAACACATAACGGCTTTTTAGCAGTTATGATTTTTTCTGCTTTGATGCTCGGTCTATGAATTTAAATGATTCTATTTTAATTTTTTCTTCAAATTTAAGTCTGTTGAATTTTGCAATAACAATATAATTTAAGTTTTTGGCTATTTATACACCATGAAGTTTTTCCATACATGTTAATTCGGCTTATACCCATAACTTTAAATGCTGCATGTTCAGCGTCATATCGCACTGTTCCTTCAAAAACGGCACCACCAGGCTTCACTGTAAGAGTCAGCAGATAATCACCAAGGGTTGGCGGCGCTTCACCCAAAACTACAGTTCTGTTTACTACAACATTTTCATGCCTTTCAAATTTTAAAACAACTTTATTAGGTAGACCTAGCCTAGCGTCAGTTACTTCAGCTACTTCCAGCGTCTCACATAATTGAGCATGAGGAAGCAGAAGTTCATTTATGTGGTTAACGATAGTTTGAGAAGCATTAACAACCATTATATCACTCACATTTACTTTTTCGAAGTTATTGCAAGGACACCAATGTTCCAGAATATTGGCGTCAGCGCAAGTTCTGTTTTCTGGAATTTCTTCCAGCAGGCTCAAACCATGTTCTTCAGGCTCTCGATCCATTTTTGAATCAAGATGAAGTAAATGTTTCATGGTACGATGGATATCAAATAAAGTGATGAGCCTCTCTTGGTTTATTTTAAGATTTCTCTCAAATTCAGGATGCTGTTTAAGGAACCATGTCGGGAAGTGTATGTACATAAAAGGCATTCTTTCTTCAAATTTGCCAACATATGTGTGTCTTATCGCACCGAATCTCAAACCATGATCACTGAATATAACTAAAGCACTATTATTCAGTGCTTCTATATCTGATAGTATTTGAAGTATCCTAGTTGCTGGTGGATCAGCATAGCTAGCACTATTTAGATAATCATGGGTAAGAGTAGACACCATGCAAAATGCCCAATACGGTCTTTTATCCATGGTTTTAACAAAATTTTTCAAATAGTCATACATAAGATCAGTTTCTAACTCAGCATTTAAGCAGTCATCGAGACGTGCATTTTTAGCTTGTTTCCTCAAATCTGACTGTTCAATTGCTAATGCAAGTGGTCTATAGTAATAATCGGTTGGTGGATCGTGAAAGCCCCTTTTGATGTAATTAAAAGTACCAGAAAATGGTGAATCTTCAGCATAAAATGTTCTAAACCCATTTCTGGCGTAATCTTTCCAAATCAAGCTGATATTGTCAAATAAAAACGTGTCTCGAACTGACTCATTCCAAAAATATTCGACGAAATGTCCCGTCAGCATAGGTACTAAATTAGGAAATGTATTGTCTCCAACTTTCGTATAACCTTTCATTTCAAAGGGCTTCATTTTGTCTTTTAGAAAGGCTTTAGTTTTTCGAAAATGTCTTATAAAATTCAATTTTGAAACTGAGTCAATTCCTAGAAGAATGACATTCAGGGGAGAAGGGGATTTGATTTTTGATCTTTCCTCTTCTACTTCTTTTTTCAACTTGACCAGTGGCAGGTATTGCTCATGTGTGTAATTGTTACTGAAATAGCATCTAGCTGCAATGTACTCATGTTTCAAAGGTTTATCAAATTCTAGCCCTGCAACTTTAGTTGTTTTATAGTCATTTTCTCTGACATTTCCCGGCTCTTCGTGTTTTCGTAATATAGCCTGATACCAACATTGCATATCATCTGGTGTGGAATTGTAATATTGTTTCAATATTGAAACATTGAGATGAATGATACCATTAGGTTGGGGAGTCATAAATAAAGGTATATCGGAGCAGATATATTCGTCTTTAAGGCTTATAAGATGAGCCACTGTCGGATCCCAAGGATCTAATTTTGGTATTTTACAACCTGAGGTATCTATTATCAAAGCTGGATTTTTAGTTGGATCAACGGCCGGCAAAGTATCAGTAGATGATACTTGGTGATTTTTAGGAGCAGGCTCTGTGGATTCAGCTTGTTTCGATGGAGCTTTAGTAGCGACATCACCGCCTGTAACTGAAGGACCAGACTGGACTTCAATATCATTTACTGACTGGGCATATTTTGTAGAATGGTAAGGTTCTGTCACAGCTTTATGAATTAAATTTTTTATTTGTTGAATATCGTTGTCATCGTCTGTAGGACCAGAAACAGCATCCTCTGGAAAAGTCACGCCTGATTTAAAAAATAAATCACCTGGAGGAACTTTTGCTTTTCTGAATTGCTGTAGACGTAATACTTTTTTCTTACGATCAATTTCAGATTCTTCTGTATTGGTAATGTCTTCACTTGGTAATACTATTTTAGATTCTGGTATATTTTTTGTATTATCAGGTTCTTTTTCTGACTTCTTATTTTCAATATCATGGTGGTCAATGAATGTAGTATCGTCATTAACTTCTGTGACGACACTTAAATTGTTTGGGATATCTCTTTTGATGTACAGACTGAACACAAGATATGATAGGCAGCAAAATATTATTAGAAACACAAACCGACGACGTCGTGATACAGCACCTATCATTTTGAATAATTTGTAGTTGCAGGTGTTGCAAACGGAATCTGAAAAAAAAGAAAAATATGTTTAAGTTTAAAAAAAAACATTAATTTTAGATAAAGTTAGTTGTGTGTAGTGTAAATTTTAAAATGAAGGTAATCTATCTTTGTTTTTAAGCATAATTTATTTTAGTAAATATTTTTTCATCAGAAGAGTGAAAAAATGATTCACGCAAATTGTAATATGTAGTTTATGATTTGTTGGTACAGCGAATCACTAGTAACAATAAATATACAGCTCGTGTTGCGTCCCTTCGTTTAATTGACTGAAATTTTCCAATCGCTACTCAATTGTAGTTTGCCCGAAAAATTGGAAAAGGAGATTTCGAGAAAGTTCTTGTATAGATAGTTAAGAGCTCGGGGCATATGTAGGCAACTGGCTTAAGAGTATTTTGATCTCTATGAATAAACTCTGACTGATGGAAATTTAGTAAACAAGGCTTGCCATTACTACAATCTGGATGAAAGTCAAGTGCTACTTAATATTCCTCTTGATAAAAATACTGTTTGTCTAAGATAGGTACTCTGCCAGGCATTCGTCTGGAGCTGTGGCGGTGACTATGGCAACGAGGTATGATTATTTCAAGTAGGGGTGTGGGGTTCTTTCTTTAGGACTGGTTTCGGCGAGAGAAAAGGAGACCTCTTCATCGAAGCTACCCTCCCTAAAATGCCCTCTTCTTGTTTCCATAGCACCAAACTGCCGCAGACTTAGAGGCGGTTAGAGTACCTATCTTAGACAAACAGTATGTGGGGAAATATTTACTTCTATTCTAAGGAAGTAGGAAGAAAAGTGGATTGAATGTCAAACCTGTAATATTTATTGGTTTTAGGAATCGTGAGATGAGGCCAAGTTCACAAGTACTCAAATAGTGATTTTTAAGTACTTGTCCACGCTCATTTAACTAACAATGCGTCCATTCTTTCCACATTAAAAACCACCAGAAATAGTTAATACGTCAGTTTGTTTGGTACGTATGTTAAATAAATTTGATATATAAGTTTGGTATGCTTCCGTTGTAAGCATTGTTTTTCACTTAATGTATATAGTATCACTGAGGCTGGTTCACTGGTTTCTTTTATTTCTATTTTGTTATATTTTTAAGAAAATTAATAACTATGCCCAATTGCTTTCTTACCAGTTTTATAACAGAACTATTCTTAAAACTCAAATCATCCTGCAAAATTTTTATATACTGTCACTTATTAATTTTTGAACACCCTTGTATTATTTTAAATTTTTTCTCTAAACATTTCCTAGAATAATGTGTGATCATCTCAGTAAGTTGCACAAAACGAAAATTTTAGGGCAATATTTCAATCACAGTTTCATAGTTACGCAAAATGCACATCATACGTTACATTTTCCTGAATCATTCAGATTGCATTAGAGGTATAACTATTCTGCAGAAATCATTTGTACGTGGTGATTCATTGCTATTGGAATAAAATTGTATCCAAAAATATAGACAATCTGACAGATGCCAATGACAACGAGCGTGTGGGGTGTTGATCACACTGTAAAAATCCCAGATTAAATAACGGTACTAAGTACCGGTACTTTGAGTACATCATATGTAAAATCTATTTTACCGCCGAAATCCATTTTTACCTTAAAATATTATATCGCAATGTTTATAGTAATAAGTACCGTAAAATAACTGAATCATTTTAAATAAACATTACGTTATGATAATTATTTAATTGGAATGATTCATTTATTTTACGATATATCGTAATGTTTACAGTAATATTTATTTAATTAGAATGATTCAGTTATTCTACGGTAATTATTACTGTAAACATTACGATATGTCAGATTTTTCGTTCCGTAACATGTTCCAGTTCAAATGGATTTAACAGTAAAATGTACCAGCATCCTTTTTATCGTAAAATCCAAATGAAGTACAGGCACTCTAAGTACCGGTACTTTTCACTTTGCCGTAATTTGACCCTTTATTTTTTACAGTGCGCTTCTCAAAGGGGATTACTTAGTTTAAGAAAAATTTCGTTGTGCATTCTAAATTATGTAATGCAGTGTGCATTCTAAATTATGTAATGCAATGTGCTTTCTAAATTATGTAATACAGTGTGCATTCCAAATTATGTAATGCTGTGTGCATTCTAAATTATGTAATGCAGTGTGCATTCGAAATTTTGTAATACTAAATTATATGATGCATCGGAATAAAAAATTGTATTCATATACGACTCATCACCCAATGTATTTCATTTCTCGAAGAAAAAAAAAACTGAAAAAACTAGTTTATTGAAATTAGTATTTATAAAAAGAATATCATTTCTACGATTTTAAAATTTTATTGTATTTATTGAATATGCAAATTTTATTAAAGTTTTTTTATGCAATATTTTTAGTAAGAATTTGTTTTGTATGCAATTTCATTCTATGAAACATTTATAACAGCCATCTTATGAAATGATGAGATCAGATATCTTAATTTCTTTTTAATTCTGGCGATTATTAATATTGATTATATTGGGCAATATTGTGAGATTATATAGTTTTGTTATGATGATTGCTATATGTCGTTATCCTTAATATTACGATTACTTCGTAAATTACGCATTCATTCTTTTTGAGAAAAAAAATTATAACATATTTTATTGATACTCATTTAGTATTCGTCAATACGTTTTTTCAATCAATCCATATTTTAATTTTCCGAAAACTTTCTCCACTCATTCTGAACTTCCACATTTCATTAAGAGGTAAAAATATACAAATATGCACTATTTTTTAATTGTAAATAGTAATTAATGAAATTAATTTCTGTTTCAACTACATACAATAGTTACGTGACAAATTAAAAACCTATTGCATAACTGGTGATTTAGGATATATTTCACAACATAAGTGCGATAATTGTTTTACTGAGAGAAATTATCAGTCAGCAATGTATATGCATGATCATAAGATTAAGATAATACGATGCATATGGTTTTTAAATTCGTGTGATGTTGATGCCTCATTGTTTTTTTTCCAGTTAAATTCTATTAAATTGCACATAAACATCCTCTTTTTATTTGAAAAAGTTTTCTTTATTTAATAATAATCTAATGAAGTAAAGAGGTTTTTCGATCGTAATTAAATTTTTTTTATTTTATATTACTATATACGTATGTGGCAACTATAACTAAAAAAAAATTAGGTCAATGGGAAACGGTTTAATAGCTTTTAAAAAACTAAAAATAAGCAACTAATATAATAAGAATAATTAAAAATACGAGTGCAGATACTCTATCTTGAAAGAATGCTCTAAACTGCGTTTTATAGCGTATATAGCATATATATGCTATGAAATGCAATTAACATTATTGTTCATAACAATTAACATCATTATTCTTTTTTTAATTACATTTAAATATTTTATGTAATAAATTGATGTTTAATATTTTATGACTTTATATTTTATAATTTTATATTTTATAATTTAACATTTATAATTTAAGATTTTATCTTTTTTATTTACATTTAATATGAATAAACAACTATTATTACTATACTATGATAAGGTTTCGTTTAAAAGATCCTATTGCAAATATACGCTATAAAATGTGATTAATATTATTGTTCTTAACAATAAGCATTATTATTTTTTTATTTACATTCAAATCTTTTCTCTACTAATTTTATATTTAGTATTTTATAATTTAATATTTTCTCTTTTTTATTTACATTTAATATGAGTAAACAACTAATATTTTACGATATGCGATAAAAATGCAATTAACATTATTATTCATTACAATTTACAATTATTATTAATTTTTATTTACATTTAATTATTTTCTCGAATAATTTAATATCTTTTTAGAATTTAATATTTTCTCTTTTTTATTTACATTTAATATGAATAAACAATTAAAATGACTTATCTATTATATGGACATTTAAGTCTACAAGTACAAATTAGTTTAGAAAGAATCTTGTTGTGTTCTATGGCCTATAGCAAATATAAATACGCCAAAACTAGTTTTTAAATACTTAACTAGTATTAATAGACAGATCTCAGCCACAAGCATTCAATTAAATGCATGACGCAATGTGTTAAATATGCTGATGGAAAAAAATCCTGACACAAAGAAAAATTATTGAAGAGTAATGAAATTTCTGCAATACGTTGAAGTGTAAAATTACCAAGGATACCAAAACTTTTAATGAGATAGGTTTAATTCGAAAAGGCGCTTTGTAAACAGTATTCTAAATTTACGTATTTTCGTATTTACGTATTACGTAAATCTGATGTAAAATATATCTTAACATGCTTTTCCACTTAGCTCTTTCATTGAATTAAAGAGGTTAAATGTTTTATGATGTTTTTGTTATCGAAGTAAAAATACAAGTTATATTTGTACTTTAAGTGCATCAAAAATAAAAATATATTAAATATGAAGCCAAATTGTATTACAATTCTTGATTAGATAATCCAATTTTGAAGAAAATATGTTATTTTCTCTATAAAGCTGAAAGAATTCCATGTGAATAACCTCGCAATTGTATTGTAAATAAAAATAAAATATTATAAAACAGTTGTACGGCTAATATTAAAGCGTAATTATGAAAAATGTATGTAAAAAAATTACGCTACAAAAATAAGTTATAATTAGAAAAGGAACAAAAAAGTGCAAATAAAAAGATGTGAATAACATATTGAAAATAACAATGTAAAATTTTTACATTAGGTAATTAAGTTTTAGTCAAATGATAAGAACAATGTGTAACTGAAAAATATTATAAAATAAGATACCTGAAAATAATAATTTCTATAAAACATTAAAGTAAATAAATTGCATTAAACGAATATGTTATAATTTAATAAAAGAATAAAATAATAAAAACTATGAATAGAAAGCCGCAAAGGAACTATATAATCAGAGAAATATAATCATAATGGAAATTTTAAGCAAATTAATTGTTTAAGTTTGTTACATAAAACAAAAAACTTTATAATTAAATTCTAATAATTAAGAAGTGTGAATAGGAAGATGTGAATAACATATTGAAAATAACAATGTAAAATTTTTACATTAAGTAATTAAGTTTTAGTCAAATGATAAGAACAATGTGTAACTAAAAAATATTATAAAATAAGATACCTGAAAATAATAATTTCTATAAAACATTAAAGTAAATAAATTGCATTAAACGAATATGTTATAATTTAATAAAAGAATAAAATAATAAAAACTATGAATGGAAAGCCGCAAAGGAACTATATAATCAGAGAAATATAATCATAATGGAAATTTTAAGCAAATTAATTGTTTAAGTTTGTTACATAAAACAAAAAACTTTATAATTAAATTCTAATAATTAAGAAGTGTGAATAGGAAGATGTGATAAAATAATATATCGGGGAAATATAATTAGAATTTAAATAAATAAATCACATGTGACTATAACTTATTGCTTATAATTAATAATTATTATTAATAAGTTTTAATTGATTAGTAAATAACAAACTGTGAATAGGACGATTCAAGGAAATAAATAATTGGAGAAAAATAATTAGAATGTAAAATTTAAGTAAGTTAATCACATAGGACAAGAAACTTTATAATTAAATAATAATAATCAACAAAAAGTGAATAGAAAAAATGTGATAAAATAATATATCGGGAAAATAATTACAATTTAAAATTTAAATAAATTAATCACATGTGACAATAACTATTGCTTATAATTGATGAATATTATTAATAAGTTTTAAACTAATAATAAACAATAAACTGTGAAATAGGAAAACGTAAGGATATAAATAATCGGAGAAAAATGATTACAATGTGAAATTTAAGTCATAATTAATAATTCTAATTAATAAGTTAGAACAGAATAATAAACAAAAAATCATGAATTTAAATGCAAGATAAAAGGACATATCAAGGAAATAATTTACTACAGACAATTAAGATATAAATGAATAAAAAACTACTAAGTGAGAAAAAAAAGGTATGAAATAAAATACGGAAAGAAATAATTGCATTGTAAAATTTAAGTAAACAAATTATTGGAGGCAAATAAGTTATTATTGATAGATAAACAATAAATGTGAATAGATGTGTTTGATAAAATAAAGTAATAAAATTACAATCTAAAGTTTACTCAAGTAAATTACTCAAAATAAATAAGTTATAATTGAATAATAAACAACAACGTGGAAATTAAATGATATGATAAAATAAGATATCGGAGACATTAATTAAAACATAAATAAATTGCACGAGGAAAATAAATTAAAATTCATTAATGAATAACAAAAGGTGAATAGACAAATGTGATAAAATAAGATATTAGGGAAAAAGGGCATTATTTAAATGTATTCTAGTTTCGACTGTACTGCAATAAGTATGCTATTAAAATCTTATGTATAGTAAAAAATATAACGGTAAAATATTAAAAGTTGTAAAATAGGTTTTTAAAATGGACTTATCTGAAGCAGCGAATACACACTGTAAGTATAAAAATACAGTATACGTTTTGCGAAAAAAAAAAAAAAAACTAAAAATACAGACCACCTTACCTTTTGAAGAGTTTTGAACTGATTCCCCAGCCATTAAAACAGTCTGATCAAACATTATGAACTCTTAATATCAATAAGATATTCATTATTTAAAACTAATTTTTCGTTTCACCATATTGCTCTGATAAAGTCTGCTCTCTAAGATATGTCGAACGCACTCTTGTTTGCAAAGCGAAAATGTGTAAGTGATATGCAAGATGTTGAATGCTACGTCATTTCTGTTCTCCGAGTAATTTGAGAGTAAGTGCATGAATATTATATGATCTGACACGCCGATTTGAACAATGAATAAAAAAAAAAGAAGAAGAAAGAGAATATTAAACGTGACAAACTTGGCAATTTGATGATTTTTACTATGAAGAGTTCATTGATTGTAGACGCATATTGAAATGATCAATATTGTTAAATATAATTAGGTTAATTATAAGTTGCAACTGAGCATTGAGTATAACTTTTCTATAAGTGATTGTAAGTTATCATATCTTTTAATAAAGGATTGTAGGTGAACATTTTGCTTGAATAAGTGATTAAATGTAAAATTTTCAATATCGAATTAATTGAAAGTTACATGGTTCTCAAAAGGAAATAATTTTACAATATTATCATGAAATAATTAAACATTTATTACTGTTACTGAACAGAAAATGTCTGAAGAAGATATGTAATGATCAATACAGTTTAAAATACTTGAGTTAATTATATGTTGCAACTAAACATTGAGACTATTCATATGATAAGTGATTGTAGGTGAACATATCTTCTTAATAAATGATTAAGTATAAAATTTTAAAGATAGAATTATTTTAAAATTAAATGATTATTAAAATGAAATAATTTTTCCCAATTATAGTCAAATAATTAAATAATTAGTATTACTACTAAAAAGGTATTAAGGATATGTAATTTTAAGGATATGTAATTTACTTATAAGAGCTCATTGATTGTAGATGCATATTGAAGTAATGATCAATGCTGTTAAAAGTATTTGAGTAAATTACAAGTTACAACTAAGAATTTTTCTATATGGGTGAGCGTATTTTTTCTATAAGTGCTCAAGTGAAAAATTTTTACGATAGAAATATTTAAGAATTAAATGTTTGTAAAGACAAAAATTATTTTACACTATTACAATGAAATATATAAACATTCATTACTACTAGTAAAAAGGAATTTTCTGAAGGTTATATGATGAGATTTTATTCAAAGAGCTCATTGAACGTATACGTAAAATATAGTAATGATCAATATTTTTAAAAGTAATTGATATTTACTATGAAAGCTCATTGATTGTAGACGTTTAGTGTAGGAATAATCATTACTGCTTTGAGTAAAGTACAAGTTACAACTAAGCATTTTAATATCTAGGTTAGCGTATTTTTTTAAACTATTAAAATGTAAAATTAACAAGACATATTTGAAAATTAAATAATTGTTAAAATGAAGTAATTTTACGTTATTACAATTAGGTAATTAAACTTTTATTTTTTCTAGTTAAAAGAAATTGCTCGATGCTTATATTATGACATTTACTGTAAAGAAATATTTAGAGGTAGACTTTTTTGCCACAATGATGATAAAATTACTGTTGACCCTGTTTTTTTTAAGTGTTTAATTTTTAAGAAAAAAAGCTTTTGGAAACTTAATAATAGTTAACTTAAAAAATAATTTTAACAGTTAATTTTGCTAGATAAATGAAATTTTTTGAAAGTAAGTTGATGTGACTTATTTAGAAGTTCGTATTGATTGTAAAAGTTTATTGCAATAATAATCAATACTGTTAAAAATATTTGAGTTAATTAAAATAAACAATTAAACATTTTAATATCTTGTTGAGCATTTTTTTCTTTGTTATAGAGTTTAAGTGAAATTTTTTTAATGATATTTGAAAATTAAAAAATTCTTGAACTATAATACTTTTATGCCATTTCAATAAAATTAATTAAACATTTATTTTTCTTCTTCAAAGAAATGAAATTGTCTGAAGATTATAAGATGATATTTACTATGAAAAGCTGTTTCATTGCAGTAATGATCAATACTGTTAAAACTAGTTGAGTTAATTATAAGTTACAACTAAGCATTCTCGAATCTAGGTAAGCATACTTATTTTTTAAATAAAAGTGCTTAAATGTAAAATAAAATTATTTTAAAATTAAATATATGTTAAAAGTAAATGGTTTTACATTATTGCAATGAAAACATTTATTATTGCCATCAAAAAGTAATTATCTTAATGATGACACCTACTATGAAGAGCACCATAATTGAAGTTTATTGTAAGAATAATTAATGCTATTAAGATTTATAGAGTTAATATGTTACAGTAATATTTAATGACATTATTATTATTAATTAACATTACATTTGGATTTGCAAAGTTACAAATAAGAATTTTAATAGCTAGGTCAGCCTAACAATTTTTTTAAAAAAAAGTGCTAAATTGTTGCATTTTAACAATAAAAATGTTTCAAAATCATTAATTGATTCGACCAGTTTTAGATTATGCTTTATTATATATAATTAAATAGAGTGAATTACGAAATAATCAGTATTTCAAGCAAAACGATATTGTTTGAAGGCTATATAATAAGTTTCATTAAGAAAGAACATATTGTAGCTATTTTTTTGTAGGAATAATAAATATTGTTAAAATTTATTGAGGCAATTACAATTTACAGTTTAGCATTTTACTAGATGGGTAAGTACAATCTGTTTTAAAAAATGGTAACTAAATGGTAATGGTAATGGTTATAAATACCTAAAATAAAATTCCGTAATGATTCGAAAATTTCAATATTTCAATTATTTAAGGATGAAATAATTAATAAAAGAAATTATTAAATGCTTATTGGTGTCCTTCAACCAAAATTTCATTATTAGAAATAAATGCATTGTTTCTTAATAAGTTTTACAACATCTTATATAAACTGGGCTATATAATTTACGAAAATTTTTTTTTATCACCTACCTAAACAGAGTTTAATATTTGGAGATTATTAGAAAGTTGAAAAACGAAATTTAAATGTGATATTTGAGGATATTGTTCGCTGAGAAAAACAGTTAAGTAAATTCTTTATCAATGAAAATATATTTCTATTATACTATTATCAAAAGTATTGAAATATGTGTTTTTGTTTACATCCGCACATGGTTAAATTAAATAGCGAAATGGTAGAAATTTTTTTTTTCTGGCAACATGAAGTTTTTTTCTTAATATTACTGCACATTATATTTTCAAAAGTATCATTAAGTGTTATTAAAATTCGAAAAACAAAGTATGAAAAGTAATATATGTTTTATACTGTAAAATAAGAAAGAGGAAATAATTATATTTCACTTTTTTTATTGATTTTCTGCATGCAAAACAGATTATAAAGAATAATTCATAAAAAACTGTAAAAATAAATTACCTTTTTATAGCTTTTCGATGCAGAAGAAGATCTGCTTTTGGATTATTGGGGCTGCAGAGAATCCAAGGTTTAGGCTTGAGTCACAACCTGTTTCCATTGCTGCCCATAGAAAATATATTATGGGTTGCAGATGTTGAGTATAGTCTTCAAAAAGATCGACAGTTTCTACCAAACATCCGCAAAATGCGTTCTACATTAGCCTTATGTCCACTAATAATTTTGATAAAATCTTTCCATTTTGATTGCCTTACCTAATAATAACATTTATGGTATAAGTTTCAATAAATTGGATGATTTTATGACTGATATGCACGTGTAAGTGTTATAGAAGGAATCGTTTCTAAAACAAGTTCATAGTTATGATATATCGTTTATAATATCGTTTTCATTTAACTTAATGAAAACGATATTATTTGATGTATGATATTAAAAATATCTTTTTAGATCTCAGACGATTTTTTTTCTTTTATTGTTAGGAAAGCTCTTTTTCTCCATTTCTTTAGATAAAATTATGATATTTTGAACTGGGGAAAAAAGAAGCTATTTTTTGAACATATCATTTTATACAGAAATAATCTTGAAGTCATATTCCTGTCTTATTAATTTTTTCTTTTCTTTTTCTTGTCACTATAAAGTTACTATGCATTCATCACAAACATGAATATTTAACTTAAAATATATTAAGATTAGTTGTAATATTTTGCAGAATTTTAACTCTGTAGTGTAATTTGCAACGTAAACAGTGCTCTGATGTATTGGTATGTTTATTTCGCGAGCAAACATTTTTGTAAGTAAAACGCAGTATATTTTCTTTTCCCAAACGTTGCGGGACCGTTTTTTTATTTTATAAATTTAAGTCTATTTTTTCGAACTGTTGAAGATGACTGATATTAGATAAGATACCTTATCTTCTTAGATATTCATTTTCCCTATGCTAAAATATGTTAAAGCTTAGCTTTGTTTTGAACAACTCATAAACTATTCCTGGAAAGAAGCTTGTAAAAATATTAGTATCACGATAAAAAAGAACTAACACATTTTGTATTAACACGCAAGTCGGAATCGTTTGCTATTTTCGAATTTTAAACTAGTGCTTACCGTTGAAGTATGATGGACTAAACCTCATTTGTGATTTAAAATTAACAAGAAGTATAAATTGTAAGTATTTCTAAAAGTACATTTAAATTTTTCTTATGCTTTTTATAAGAAATTAATAAAATTTCTTGATGAATCGAAAAACTTTTAGTGAGATGGCTGAAAGTACATAGCTAAATATCACAATTATTCTACTTAAATGATTACTATAATGAATGAGATTGTATTTTGAAGAGTGTTAAACAAATTTTAAATTTCAGAAAAATTTTATGTACAGCTTGATGTTGAAAATGTGGTCAGAATTGATTACAGGCTTTTTATTACTTTCCAGACAAGATGGCACCTATCAATTTGAGGTTGGGTAGGCGTCAAGTAGCCACAAGAGTTCCACCGGTTCCTCACAATGACAGTTCAGTATGTTAACAGCTGTCATAACTCGATCAATCATGCACTCAATCTAAATATTATCTAATATTACATATCTATATTACGGCACATTATTACACCGGTGCTTGTCTTATAATTGCTATAAGTATTCTATAAGGAAATATACTATAAGGAAATGTACTATATGGAAATATACTATAAGGAAACGGACTATGTATGTACCGGTCAGGGACCTGACCTTATATTATAAATGTCTTGGGTTCGAATCCCAGACAGGGTATGGATATTCGTTCATTCTATAAACTATCTAACCTTACTGTGGGAGCAACACTAATATGGTGCCCCTGAATGGGCGGCTAACAAATTTGCCCCAATGATACTGACGAGTGTCAATCGGGTGGGCATTGGAAAAAATAGCTATACGGAAATACTTTTTTATAGTATACTTAAGAGGAGCCGGGATAACCTGGTCGGTAGGGCGCTGGGCCCATGTCCAAGAGGTCGTGGGTTCGATCCTCGCCGACCGAAGACTCCCCGTGTAGTAAATGGTGACTGATGCACGTTAAATCTGTCGAGTCTCAAAGTCCTCCATGTTCCCATAACAAATCAATACCTCTGGGGGTACTGATCCAGGAGTTTCCTTGTCTTCTGAATTGGTTCAAAATTACAAGGCTACGGAGTTGAAAATTAGTAGTCGTAAACCCATGAAATTGGGTCGGCTGTTCAACGACGGTTATAAAATAAAATAGTATACTTAAGGAATTATTTTTGTCTTAATTATATAATATACTATAAGTCAAATTTATTTAATTGAATTTTGAAATTTTAACCCAAAAGATTTTCGAAAGTAAGAGTTTTGATTAAAAATAATAAAAAAAAAAACAACAGATTTATATTTTCATATATTTATCAATATCTAGAACAATTTATTACAAGAAAATGCTTAAAAAAAACAACTAAATGAATTTCATTTCTTAAAAAATTAACTATAAAAACAGAATTACTTTTAAAATAGTCAACAGAAAGTGATATTGTTACTTAATGATATCGAAAACCTTTCACTTCTTTAGTAAAAGTAAAAATTACCTTAAAATGAAAGTCACTCATAGCAAGTAACACTATCGGTCTGAGCGTAATTAAACTATTCTTAGTCGTGTCTACTAAGCGGTTGCAGTAACGGATGAGTTCACAAATAGTTCGAGAAGGTACTAAATGAACTTCGTCGTTTTATTATTTTTAAGACTGATATTTCCGAGGCGCCATGCTTCAACGAATTTCGATTAAATATTTCTAACCTGGCTTTTACAAGTTTAACACTCCTACAGGACAAAATTTCCCATTGGTAGTTTTTATAATAAAACTAAGGATCGAAAGTGAATGAAGGAAAATGAAAATATAATAATAAATTATATTTTTTAAGCAATGATTTAGTGTGATCTTTTTCCTGCATTAAATGAAATCAAAGTAGCCTTTAAGGCGATTTTTTTTTCAATTCCTACTATGAGTTCACACTCTCCCTATATATATTTATATATCTTGTTTAAATTGCTAATAAAATGCTTTTTATTCATCCACTGAAGTTCACAGACATTTTTTAAGCTTGTAGTAGATGACAATTGATGTTAATACAGTTTTTAAAATATAAATTCATTAATTAAATTTAATTAATTAATTTCAGTTTTATATGGGAGAAAAAAATTTATCTTTTATTTTGCCACTTAATATTATGATTCTGTCATATATATACATGTATACATTAATTGTAATTATTGAATAAAAAGTAACTAAAATAAAATGTTTCTTTGTTGACTTTTTTAAAATATTGCTTGCTATAAAGTATTACATAACTAAATCAATGCCTTGACCAATGAGCTATTGTAGTTCTAGTTAAGTTTTATGCTCGAGTTCAATCATAGTGATTATATTTGTAGAATTTCTAAACATATATAACATAAGAAACATAAACTTTTTTTGACAGTGTTTACGCAATACTGCTGTCCTCTTAAAGTATAATAAAGCTGTTATCATTCGAAAAGCTGTCCCTTTATCTTTATGAGATATAAATTTAAAAGCAATCATCCTAATTTCGAAATTATAAGCTTAAGATAGTAGAATTAAACAAATTCGAATTAAGTTGATATTTTCTTTCCTCTTTCGAAATTATAAATATATTTATACCGTATATAAACAGCTGAAATGGTTTATTATATAAGATTCCAAATGCATAACTTTCATTCTTTAATAAAGATTGACTTCACATTAAAATTGGTGTAAAATATGTCACTTTAAGTAACAGAAATTATGTCGTTAACAATGGTGTCGTTACACTGAAACGGATATTTTTACAAATGTTTTGGGAAAAATATTCAATAAACTGCATTTTTAATGCACAGAGCGCAAAAAAAAAAAAAAAAAAAAAAAAAAAACTGATCACTTTGAATAATTTTTGATCTAATGATCAGATCTTATATCTTCACGTTCTTGAACTGAAACATAATGGTTCGAGAGGCTGACCTCGAATATTCTAATTTATTAGTGTAGAGGAACTTAGTGTTCAAATTTAGTTCAAACTTGAATTTCAAACTTAGTGTAATTCTTACATACGAAATATTTTTAAATATTTCATCTGAACTTTATTTTCATTCCATTAGACGCTTAAAATTTATAAGTTTGATTAAATACTAAGAAAAAAGCTAATGTTGTAAAATTAATAATAATTAAATATTGTTAATGTTGTGAAATTAATAATAATTAATTAAATTAATAATTAAATATTAATCTAATATAAACTAAATATTAAACTAGTTAGATAATAAATCTTATTCGAAAATTAAACGTTAATCTCAGTAACATAATTTTTAAAACTGTTATAATATAAATTGATATTTTATACATATAGAAAAGAATTCAGGAGATAATTAAAAACGGATTTATCCTTAAATTACTTCTAAACTTTGTTTGAGTTTTAGTTATTTTTATGAAATGAAATATGAAATTCAGATTAGTAAAAATTCCTTTAAGAATACACCTTTATACTTTCTGTTTCAATTTTACATAAATTATAGTCAAGCATTTAGAACAATTCAAAACTAAAAGGTCTTGAAATGTTTCATTTCATTTAAAAATAATATCTCAAAATAGAAAAGAAAAAGGCAAGTTTTGATAAAAACGATTGTTTTAATGAAGTTTTTTAGGAATCGTTTTCGAATATTTAGTTTTAAATATTTTTGCAGGATGAAACGAAGCATACTAAAATCATCATTAGATTAAAAAAAAATTATTTCACAATTCAAAACTAAAAGGTCTTGAAATGTTTCATTTCATTTAAAAATAATATCTCAAAATAGAAAAGAAAAAGGCAAGTTTTGATAAAAACGATTGTTTTAATGACGTTTTTTAGGAATCGTTTTCGAATATTTAGTTTTAAATATTTTTGCAGGATGAAACGAAACATACTAAAATCATCATTAGATTAAAAAAAAAATTATTTCACAATTCAAAACTAAAAGGTCTTGAAATGTTTCATTTCATTTGAAAATAATATCTCAAAATAGAAAAGAAAAAGGCAAGTTTTGATAAAAACGATTGTTTTAATGACGTTTTTTAGGAATCGTTTTCGAATATTTAGTTTTAAATATTTTTGCAGGATGAAACGAAACATACTAAAATCATCATTAGATTAAAAAAAACTTATTTCACAATTCAAAATTAAAAGGTCTTGAAATGTTTCATTTCATTTAAAAATAATATCTCAAAATAGAAAAGAAAAAGGCAAGTTTTGATAAAAACGATTGTTTTAATGACATTTTTTAGGAATCGTTTTCGAATATTTAGTTTTAAATATTTTTGCAGGATGAAACGAAACATACTAAAATCATCATTAGATTAAAAAAAAAAAATTATTTCACAATTCAAAACTAAAAGGTCTTGAAATGTTTCATTTCATTTAAAAATATTATCTCAAAATAGAAAAGAAAAAGGCAAGTTTTGATAAAAACGATTGTTTTAATGACGTTTTTTAGGAATCGTTTTCGAATATTTAGTTTTAAATATTTTTGTAGGTTGAAACGAAACATACTAAAAACACCATTAGATTAAAAAAAAATATTTCTCAATTGAAAACTAAAAGGTCTTGAAATGTTTCATTTCATTTAAAAATAATATCATAAATAATATAAAAGAAATAATAAATAATATAAAAGAAAAATGCTAGTTTTGTTAAAAACGATTGTTTTAATAACGTTTTTTAGGAATCGTTTTCGAATATTTAGTTTTAAATGTTTTTGCAGGATAAAACGAAACATACTAAAATCATCATTAGATGAAAAAAAAATATATTTCACAGCATAGACTGTAAGTTGCAAAAAAATTTCAAATCTTATAGAAAGCATGAATGCTTAGTTTTTCTAAATTATAACATTAAGAAAACAATGGTCTTAGTTATTGTTAACTACTGATTAAGTAAATGAAAGATAAAAAATATCAATAAAAATATATGCATCATACATGTATATCATCATACACACATGCAGTAAGTATAAGGGTCATTACTTAAATTATTAGGAAAAGTATTATTCTAAATCTTTTTTAAATATATTTTCTAGCAAGTAGTTAAGTTTATTTTTGTAAAACTATTTAGTATCTAATAGTTTAGCAGATGATAATTACCATAAAATCCACATGGCAGCAACATATATTTTAGTACACGTAATATTTATGATAAAAAAGACGCATCCCCAAAGTAAGGAAATCACCTGTGATCGTAAAAAAAATTTCATACGCACGCGTTCATCTTTTATCTTGAGGTTAGCTTAAAGATTAAATTTAGAGATAGCAATTTCTATAAATTGTTTGTGTAATGAGATAAAAACTGAAAAAATAGGTACCGGCTTTTAGGTTTTAGAAAGAAATGAGTACAAAGAAATCAATAATTACATAGTTTATTGAATGCATCCTTTATAACATTTAAAACAGAAAATTATGTGAATTGTTATTTGTAGAGTTAACGTTAATTAGAGGTTGAAGTAACATTTAGTAAAGGCTAAAACAAGATTCATTTTAAATTCGTTTTCGTAAATGATTTATTTTTAAAGTGTTTAGTACTATGATTAATTTCGAATTCGTTTTCACAAATGATGCTCGCAAATGATTTCTGTAAGTGTTTAGTTCTAAGTCGAAGATTTCTCTAAAAGTTTTGTTTTAGTTTTAAATCATTCACTTATTCTTATCCCAATAATTTTATCATTAGTAAATTATCTGAACTTATATTTGGATTGTTAATGTTTAATGAAGGTTTGAATAATGATTTGGAAAGTCTGAAAAATGACATGATCAATTTTAAATTCGTCTTGAGTAACGTTTTCATTTAAAAGGGTTTAGTACTAAGAAAAAGATTTCTGTAAAGATTTTGTTTTAAAAAATTCTCTTATTGTTATCGTAATAAATTTAAAATGAGTAAATAACCTGAATTGATATTTGCGTTGTTAGCATTTATAGGTTAAAAAGAGATCTATTTTAAAGCCGTTTTCACAAACATTTTACTCTTAAAGTGATTAGTACTAAATAGAATATTTCTGTAAATATTTTGCTTTAAATGATTTGTTTGTTACCTTTATAATTATGTTAAATAATGTAAAATGTGTTGTTTTTCAATTTCTTCTGATTTTGTTAAAGATGGTTTTCTTTTAACCTGTAGTTCCATCTATATAGTCTAGTTTTTTGTAGAATATTATTGTTCAATTCTTTTTTATTACAGAATAAAATTCAATCGTTCTACTAGCTACTGGAGAAGAAAAGAAAGTGATTATGTCTAACCATGTAATTTAAATTTGATTGAATTGAATGCCTGTAAGTGACGTCGCGTGTGTATGCCGAACTTAATTGGCTTCTGAAACGACAAATGTCAAGATTTACCCATGATGACATCACTAGTAGGTATTCAATTGTGAAAATTTCCAGTTCAAGTATTTGCAAACATTATGATTATTTGTATTATCATTTTCGAATCAATAAAGACGCTTAGCTTTTTTTAAGTATTATTTTCTTAAAAATAAATAATTAGACTGTAAAGAATAAAAAGATAAAATTTCAAGACGATTAGTTTTTCTTTAATTAATTTTTTGTATAACAGATTTGAAAATTATTAGGGTTAAACGCTTAAAAAAAAACCTTTGAACGCTTCGTTAAAAACGCTTTTCATGCAGGAATGACCATTTATGGAGATTCTCTTATGGGTGCTTTGTGCAATAATAAAAAGATCCAATGTTGATAGGTGCAATAATAAAAAAGATTGAAACAACAACAAATTTAGTTATCAAATCATCATAAAAAAGCAAAAAAAGCAAAAAAAAAAAAAAAAAAAAAAAAAAAGAAAAAACTATATGCAGAGCGTATTAATATCAGACTACACAAGTCTTTCATTTTGATCAACCGATATCAACGCCCTCTATTGAGACAGGAGTTCAGAACACCAAATAGAGAGTTATTACTTAAACTTCTTTTTGCCATTTTTCTAGATTGTGTACCCTCTAAATATACCATATCAAAAATCGATTAATAAGAGTAAATTTTATTTTTTGTTAAATAAGGATGTTAAAAAAGTATTACATAATTTCGTGAATTATTTGTAATTACATTAATTTTTTGTTGTTGTAAATCGGGGTACTGCTTTAAAAAATATGAAGAAATATACCTTTACAAAATGACATCTTCTCAGAAAGTGCGGAGGTTGAAATGAACTTTACAGTTTCAGGACCTTTAGTTTGTATACTCTCTGGTTAGGCGTAATAATTATTAGGCTATCCAAGTTTTACATTTAGATCCGCACCCTGCAACGCAATTTATACACTTCCGTCATTTTAATAACATATATGAGATCTCTCAATTGAATCGGAAGTTCATATTTCCATAGAGAGAGTTATTGCTTTGAAATATGCTTTTTGCCATTGACTAAATAGCCTAACCTCTAAATATGCAATATCAATCTATTAGAATAAATATAAATTTTTGCTAAATGAAATAAAAATCTTTTATGTAATTACGCTAATTAATTTAAAAATTATTTTTTTCGTTATACTATTTCATTAGGGAATCGGGGTGCTGATTTGAAAGATATGAGACAATGTATGTTTTAAAAAATGACAATTTCTCAGAAAGTGCAGAGGTTGAAATGTCATCAACTTTACTTTGTAGTTTCAGACCTTATATTCTTAGATTGCATACTTTCTAATCACTCAAAAGAAAATCGATTTTTTTATTCCTCAAAGGTGTATAACTCTCTTAAATGGTGAGTTCAAATTTCTTCCATTATGAATCACTCTAAAATTTCAATAATCAAAAAATCATTTGATTAACGAATTGTTAAATATGGCCGTATCTTATGGTGGTGTGCTTATTTACTTCTCTATAACATTTCGAAATTGACAAAAAAAGAAAAAAAAAACTCACTAATCTTGATCTGTATAAATATTATCTTTTTATTTTTTTTCTGACGTTAGGCTTATCAAAGAGAATTAACATGTGCTGCTATGTAAGCGACGTAAGACATCTTACAGATTTCAGCGAGTATTATTTAAAGAACGATGTACTAGACTGTTAAAATTTTCATTCTAAAATTATGGTAAAATAACTGGCAGCTGTCTGTTCATCCGGTAACCGTAAAGTTTACCGTAAAGAACATTTTTTGTCTTTATGGTTTTCAAACCATTTGCAAAAAGTATGGTTATAAAACCATGAATACAAAACTGTACGTTTTTTAACCATTTAGAACAAGCATTTTTCAAAAACGTTAAAAAATATATTATTTAACTGGACATAGAAGCTCTGCATTTCGTAAGGTAATGGGCATTGGACTGTGCTGGACACTGGAAATTCTTCATGAGTTGAAGAGAATGGAATAAATATTGTGGTGTCAACACCAGGACTCGAACTCCAGTTCTGCCGGCTATGATATGTACGCAGTTGCAAGCAACTAAGTAGCTTCATTAATTATGGTTTTTAACCGTATTAGGTGAAAGCAGTTAGTAGACAGTTTTTCTCAAACTTAACAGTTTGATTACCATTTTATTTATGGTTATTTGACTGTTTTTATTAAATATGGTAAAATAACCATTTAATACATTGTTATTTAACCATTTTTTCCGAGAAATTTCTAACAGTGTACAGGTTTTCTTATTTACATTCATTTCTCTGCTTTTGGAATTATTGAATACTTAACTATGCAAACATTCCGTTTTCAGTCGTATCATCTGATTAAATATTATGCAATATATATATGCTAAAGAGACTAGACAGAAACATGAGTAATAATTCGCAAGTCACATTTGAGCTATTAGTAGTATTAAATGAATATAAGTAAGGGATAAAAATAGTTATCCAAGAAATTATTTTATCGTTTGACAAAGATTTTGAACTTTTTCATTCTAAAAAATGTTTTGTTATAAGAAAACCGACATTTGTTCTTGTATTTTCCCGTTTTGTTTGATCAAAAATACTTATTTAAAAAATATTATTATTTTTTATTTTATTCTATTACACTATATTTTTGTTCGAAACAAATTCCATTTAAACTTAAAGGACTTTACTTCAGTTGTTTTAAAAATAAACTAGAAATCACTAAATAACGCAATTAAAAACTTATTTTATGCTTAAGTCATTAACTATTCTCTTAACTACATTTTGCTTACAACTACGTGCGTTGATTTTTTTCAACTAAGTGAGAAAGCTGTATAAATTTAAGATTAATGTAACAAATTTTGCTGTATTTCGTTACGATTATGGATACTGTGTTTTTTTCTTATAGAAGGGAGTTGGCTATATAAAATAACAGACAACTTGTTTTTAGATTTAATGCTCCATTTAAATTAACACAATTCAAAACAATTAGGAAACACAATTAAGAAATACAACACATAAATTAAAAGGCGTACAATGGATTGGAATTCTTGAAATGTGCACGAAAAGAATGCACATTAACCAATGCATTACTCCATTGCGCAAAATGTATTAAAATCAAATAAAAATGTCACAGAATTTTTAAAATGCATTGAGAAGACACTTGAGTGCAAAAGCCTTTTTGTCAAATATTTAATTGAAAATTTCGTCAAAAATCACGTGATTCCGTTATGAAATTATTGTCGAAAGGAACAAAAAATAGCTCAAAGCTAAATCGTTAAAAATGAGAATTTTAATTCAGAAATGCCATTAATTGACTTCTGAACAATTTGTTAAGACACTCTAAACAATACCTAATTTGTGATACTTAAATTTTAGGTAATTTACCAAAAAAAACAATTTTTAATAATATTTGAAATATTTAATTTTAACTGTTTTAATAAAACTAAAAATATTTAATTGATTCTTAGCTTTTGATAATGTTGAAGCTTATTTGATATAGATTTATATTCTAAAACTTTAGGAAATGGAAAATGGCAAAAGATATAAAATATAAAAAATCAAGTGTAAAAATAAAATGCAAGATTATACAAAAAAGAAGAAGTTTTATGTGTTTTTGTGGTAGAATTTTTTTATTTTTTATTATACTAAATCAGGCCATATCAGTATGAGAAAAATTATATAAGTTCTTACTTTTTTTACTACCGTTTCAACATAGCTATCGTGCACAAAATCAATTCTTCTACTTTATGACGAATTTTTCAATTCTTCTTATACGATAGAACAATATTTTTACAAGTTTTTTCGTGAGGAAATATATAATGGCATAATCTTATAAAAGTCTAATAAAAAAGGTTTATGATTCAATTAAACTAACGATGAGCTCTCTCTTTGTTTAATAAAAGGGAAGTTTTGCATATTTGAAAATAATTTTCATATTTAATCTTATAGAAATGTAGCGAAGTCATACGCAAGTATTTTATATCTCATGAATTCACTCTTTATATAACTAAATTAATTTTAGGCCACATATAAATAATAAGTTTTATTGAACCTTCTTAGCACATATGTTAGTTGATATATGCTTAGCATATATATCAAATAGTTATTTATCATATGTGCAAAGAAAAAATGTACTTTTATCTTTTTTAGTATTCGACAAGATTAAAAACAATGTTCCAGCCTTTTAAAGAATTGAAATTAAACAAGCATAAGAGAGAAGATTTTCTTAAATTCAAAAACAAATTAAAAAAATTAACGATAAACTCTTATTATCTAAATAGATATTAAATCGCAGAAGAGCGTTGTATATGTTAGACAGAAAAGCGTTACGTTTTTCTCGCATTAAAAGCGTTGCTCGCTTTTTCGCTCAATCGTCCACTAAAATATTGACTTTTAAATACTTTTTCCCGACTGAAAGATACTTGAATACTTGATACTTCGACAAGGCTTAATAAGTTTTACAAAATTGCTTATAATTAAAAATTCGAAAATGTTTTTCCAAACTGTTCTTTGTAAAATTATTTTCTAAAAATAGTTGTTTTCTTTTATTATCAATTTAAAATGTTATTTGAGAACTGAATAAAGCATATCAAGGCACATTTTGGTCTACAAATGTTTTGACAGAGATGAAATATAAGTCTAAAAAATCTTATCTATATTAATTTGAATGCAAAATTTTCTCATGCTTAAAGATCCTAAACTCTATTAGATTTAAAAATCTACTATTTTTTAAAAACAAAATTAGACTTTTTGAAGCATTTTTTGTACATAAGCATTATCATATAGTCTTACTTCGAAAGTTGCTCAAAATTTAAAAATAAAATTTTAATTTATTTCTCAAACGAAAATTGTATCTTCTGCCGAAAAAAAAAATTCAGAACAAATCAAAAATGTCACGAATCACTTACATTAATTAGGATTTAACGTATTTGAGACTTGCAACCGTCGCATTCTAAATATAAACAAAACATATGTTGCCTAGCAGAAATATTATTGCGTAATTTACTTAGCAACTGGAATTTTGCATTGCTTTGTCGTGAAATATTTTTGTAATGCTAGATAATTATTGCATGACATATGTCTATGAATGAAATTTGTTATAAGAAAAGTTACACAAATTTCTTTTTACTCACTTATTGTTATTATTCATTTGTCAGAATTATAATTGATTTTTATATAAATATTATAAAAAAATCAATCCTTTGTCATACCATTTGGAAAAAGAATTTGTATGCTATGTTTCAAATTCTATTTTCTATTTAAATTTTCTGTTAATAGAATTTTGATTCCTAACTACTAAATGTTTCCTAACTTTCAATTTTCAGAAAATTATTATAAATTTTCTGTAAATAGAATTTCGATTCCTAACTACTTAATGTTTCCTAACTTTCAAAATCCATAAAATTGTTTTTGCTTAAAAAATTGATAAATCATTGATAATTAACTGATAATGATTAATTAATTAATTGATAATGATTGAAGTATATCATTGAGATTTCTTTTAAAAGTAACTGTTTCTTTAAATAAATTTTTTCATTTTGTTTCCATAAAATTAAAGAGTCTATAAAATGAACAATAGGAACATCAACGCACTCATAGTAGAAACTGAGATTTCTCTTTGGAGAAATCGTGAAATATAGAACACTCAATTATTCTTTTATTTTTTTAATCAGTTTATAGATTTACGTTGTATGGTCATTGATCGGTGTAAAGACATTGATATAGTCTGTTAAATATAGTATTTCTGTAACATATATTTTTAACAACTAGCCTCTAATATAAGAATGTCATCAAATTAAGGATATAGCTTTTAGTTCTTCAAACACAATAAAAGAATCCATAAGTTCGACGGAAACAACATTGAATATATATAGTACGTGAATGATGTTAAATATAAATCAGTAAGTAAACTAGGTGTGTGGAAAACACTTTTTCTATTTTTTCTTTATTTTCTATCGTGCAAATTTTATATATATATATATTATTCGCCCCCCTTTTTTCATTTGTCTGTAATTTCCCTTTGTTTTATCTTCATTTTGAACTATATATATATATATATATATATATATATATATATATATATATATATATATATATATATATATATATATATATATATATATATATATATATATATATATATCAAGTTTTATATCCTATTATCAAATAATATTTTATAGTTCTTTTTAACAAGCACTCTCTTCGTGTTTGATAACAGTGCAAGTTAAGATCATTTTCTGATGTAATAAGCAAAATTACTTGCCATTTTTATCGCCAAAAAAGGCTTATAATCAATACAATTTGTAACTGAAATGCTAATGTATTATCTCTCATGCCTGTTTTCAACTTATTAAAAAGCTTATATCTAGTGTAGAGCTCCGTGTTTTATTTCAAAACGCATTACAATAGTTGCTTGACCTCAACGAGTCGAATTTATACCACCCTTTCACCACCAAATGGAACTAATTGTCAAGTTAAATGGTGACCACTTTCCAACAATAACAAGCTGGAATGCTCAAACTTTAATTAGAACTCGAACCATGAGATCAATACAAGTTAAAGGATTTCTTTTGTAACAATAACATACGAGTTGTTTTTTAATGTTGTCCATTTATCAAAATTTCATCATCAAACAAAATTCTGACTATTTTCAGATCTATACGAGCAAACAAATTTAAGAATTTAAAAACAAACAAATGGCATGAAATAAAACGAAACTCTTAAAAACTACCTTTCTAAGTAGATTAAAAAGTAGAAAATAATTTTATTTTAAATGAAAAATGTGTAATGCTGGAATGAAATATGTAGGGCTTATCTCTTCCTCTATTAACTTCTGTCACCATCGAAATTCATTCCCCCATCTTTCGAAAGAGACGTGCTCTACTTTTTTCACTTAAGCTCTGGCAGAAATATTATCGCCTTTTTAATCTACTAGAAAAAAGTAGTTTATAAAGGATTTGTTTTATTATTTTGTAGAACCTGAGATCAACCACTATTACGATATATTCCAACTATTGCAAGAATATCTTTTATTTAGACATCAATTTTCTTTTTTATAGCGGATGGTTTGAGAAGAAAAGCTAATAATTCCAAATTGAATTCAGCAGTTATTATTATTTTTTTTTTTGATTTCATACAATCAGTAAATTTTAATTACTAATTTAAACTGAGCATGAGATCAATACACTTTGACGAAGCTGCTTTCCAGCAATTACACATTAGTTGATTTTTTAATGTTGCCCAAATTTATCAAAATTTGAAATGCACAATTTTTAAAACTTTTATTTTATATTTTTGTAGATTCTAAAAAATAAAGCCGTAACGAAAACCTAAGTACAAGAAATTCACCCGAAATTTTGAAATTTTCATTTAGGGTTTAAAAACACTAAATAAAAACTAACACTACACTAAATAAAAACCCTAAAACACTACACAGAACACGTATACAAGATAAGTATATTTACGTTGGAGAATTCTTTTTTAAAGATTTATTTTAGAATGTAGAAATCTTTTCTTTTAGGTAGCAATTATTTTGGAAAAACATTAAACGTTACAGAGCGTTTGAAAAAAAATCAAAACAACAGTTGTGAAAGTGATTTGTAGGAATAAATCAGAGTTATGTATATTCCCTGGCATTTTATTACTCACTCTCTTATCGGTAAATCATTTACGCTTATATTTCAATCACCGTAAGCGACATTGATAAGGTCATTACTCTATGGAACCAAAATGTATTGTTTTAGCTCATATTTAGAAAATACAAGGGTTCGAATGTAGAATAATATGAAGGTAATTCTAATAATAAAAGTAAATAAGATTAACTCTAGCTTTTTTATATGTTACAAATTTTGAAGCGTGTAGTATACAAAAAAAGAATCGCCAAAACTAGCAGAATATGGTAAACATTATCGTGTTTCTGGCTCTATAAGAACACCAAAAAACTCAGTAATTTTTACTGTAGCGCTCTGGTAATGATTTTTTTAAAAATTAACAACAAAATATGATTTTATAAAGCGTAATAAAATTTGGTAAATGGATTAAAGTTTAGTAATTTTATTCTAAGACCTTAGAGGCGATGGCATAAAATGGCAATTTATCATGGCATAAAAACTATTTATTCGGTTAAATTTACTCTTCAGTTTCGTATATGTATAGATAAAAAAACAGCAACTGCAATTTTGAAAACCAGAATTTCCCGCAAACCGTTGTCGCATGATCGAAAATTTTTTAAACCGTTTATTTCAAATCACTTTTGTTTCTTCTCATTCACGCCTGGCAAGTCTTGAAAATGGCACCTGTTATTGAGAGCTTGAAACGTGTCAACTGTTATTTCCAACTGTTATTGTAACTGCTAATGTTTTTTGAAACGAAAGAAGTTTTTAATCAAGTAATACCGTATATTTTTTTAAACCAAAATTCTGTTGTTTTTTTTTTCAATTTATTTTAAATTAGAAATGTTGTTTTTATTCAGTACGGTATGGTTCAGTTTAACATTTTGTTGCAGTAGATCATGACCACATTACTTTTTAAAGCACGATATTATAATTCTGCGCTTAACTGTAATTGTTTTGAGAGTGTAGT
This sequence comes from Parasteatoda lunata, assembly GCA_949128135.1. Taxonomy (NCBI): domain Eukaryota; kingdom Metazoa; phylum Arthropoda; class Arachnida; order Araneae; family Theridiidae; genus Parasteatoda; species Parasteatoda lunata. The sequence goes on along the minus strand of OX421979.1, from coordinate 55,348,281 downwards.
TAGAATTTTAAAACAATTCAAATTAGCTACTTAACAGAATTTTCTTGAGATAACCTTTGTAGATTTTTAAGATTCAGAAGGATTTTTTAAAACAACTAATAATAATTGCATTTATTTTGTTGCACATTTAATACAAAAATTCATTAAAAGGAAAATTAACAACAAGTTATTATTATTATTAATTAAAAATTAATGTTAAAATTAATCAATTAAAAGTTGATTTTGAGATAAACGCTGTATATGATTAAAATGAAAGTGCTCAGTGATTGATAAAAAATTAATCAATCTGTGATGATAATGAGGTACTATAAGTGATTGATATTAACTTTAACACAATTCTTATATGAATAAATTATTTCGCCACCAGTTTTTAGAAATAAAGTATTCAAAGTAGTAAAGTTCTAATAGGTATCTAGGCTCAAAAAAAATAATAGATTTACAATAAATATGAGAGGTGAAATTCATTACAAATATTTTTTAGTTGCTGAAAGAATTTTTTTATTTAGACTTAATTAATCTTTTTATAGTAAGAAAAAGAGAAACTGAAAAATGTGTGAAATTGGAATTCAGCAGATTTTTTATTATTCTATATAATCATTAAATTCGAAGATAAAACTTTACTCAGCGCAGATGTTGAGGATTTAAATTACATCAATGAGTTTCAATCGAGAATTTAGGAGCACGATCATCCTGATCGAACTCATGGCTTCTTGCTCAATATATATATATATATATATATATATATATATATATATATATATATATATATATATATATATATATATATATATATATATATATATATATATATATATATATATATATTTATGAATAAACATTAATCTACACAATCATCAATATAATATTAACCCCACTTTAATTTATGTGTAAAATATGTAATATTATTGACGAAAGATATTATAAGAATAACATTCTTGAATATTTAAGATTTCTAAAAACATGTTTAGGTAGATTTCAAAATGAAAATAAGGTAGTTTAAAAAAAATTTTTTTTTTCTATTAGCATGACAATTCATTGATGCAGACGAAATTAAATTTTTGTAAATGCACCCAAGAAAACAGATATGAAACATGCCATTATCAATTTAAATTGCAGTGATGCATCGCATTTTTAATTTCTGTTATGAAATAAGTTATTATTCAAAAATTAATTAATTTGGAAAAATGCATTACTTTGGAACTCATCCAGGAAAATTAAAATCAGTTTAAGAGAAGAGTGGCGAATATTAAAAACCAGAATCGTAAAAGAAGATCTGACAAATCATGTGAAAAAAAAGGTAATTAAAAGCGGAATGTAGACTCAAATATTGAAAAATGGAAAATATTTGATAATTTGAAATAAACGTTTATTATGACTTCAAAGCTTTAAGCCACGTAATGGCATTAATTTATTGATGATTTTAATGAAATATTTCCGGAATTAAGCGTATTTTCTTAAAAACAAAAGGACATTAATTGCACGATGTACAAAGTTTTAGGTAATTTTAAATGGCAAAATACATAGGGGAGTGTCGGGTACCCCCACCACTGTCAATTTCATATGTATAGAATATTTTTTCAAGTCAATGGGCCATCGGACATTAATTGTTATATTAAAAAAAGATTATTTTCAAAGTTTCAAGTATTTATGCAGCTGGTAACATGGTAAACAATAGTTTTGAAAATATGTTGAACACAGTAGTCAAATTTTTTAAATTTCTATTTCTTTAAGTTAAACTATTCTTCTTTAGGTTTATTCCTTTTGCATTATTTAATTCGATGATAAAACAATAGAAACATACAAATATATTGATTATTACTCAATATTATACAGAAATATAAGCAATACTCCTTAAGTGGGCGGGGCTACCCGACTCTCCCCTAATTCATTTTACATAGAAAAATACAGAAATTAATTATTATATAAATTTTTGCCTTTATTTTTTAATTAGTTTTTGTATTTTGACTTTTAAAATTAATTTTTATGACAAATTGCAAATTTTGAATGAATTAGGTCGATTGTTTTTGAGACATTATATTTTAAGTAAGTGACATATTTAAAATTCAATTTTTCAGGAACCATTCGAAGAATTTCATTGATTATGGGATTTTTACTTCATATATTTTTTAAGGATTTGGGTCAATATAGTGATAAACCACACTTTTTTCAGATGTCATATTTTTTTTATCAACTTATTGCTTAATATTGTTTTAAGATAAGTACTTTACAAGTTTCTGAAACCTCTACAATTTAACAGCACAATGCACTGTAACATTTTATTGCTTACATGAAAATTGGGATGTAATCACTTCCAAAGGAAATAATGGGAGAATGTGGTTTATCATTATATTGCCTCAAGCGTTTTACTTATATCAAACGTATCTATAACACAACCAAATGGTTCTTCAAAAATTGACAATTTATTAGAAAGATTTAATGTATATATTTTAAATTAAATAGCGTCAAATTATAATTAAAGTTATGGACTTTCTTGCACTGTTATAAGAAGATTTTAAGTTTTTATTTATTTTATAGAATTTTATCATGTCTGGTCTTTCATTTAGTTTATGAACTATTGTAGTTTGGCTGCTATTGATAATTAATATTTTTATTTTCTTTTCTTTAACAACATACGTTGTTTGTTTCATGTACCTTATAATTTTGACTATTTTAATGAAGAACTCATGTGTCTCCCAATATTCTACTGTTTTCTTATTAAGTTTATAACTGAACTTATCTTCACTATTGGACTGTTTCTAAGAAATAATTTAATAGTTCTCGTGTTCTATAGTTTTATATCAAATTTATCAAAAAATCTCTAATTCTCCAATCGTTTTTGAGATTAATTACACGTTCTTTGCATATTATAGCATATTATCAAGTTTAATATTTAAACATACACCATTCAAATTTTATTGCTTAATAATAATAATTTAATATAGTATTTCTTTCATTTTCTACAACTTCCAATTAGATTTTACATTAGTTTCTTATATTTTAAATAAGATACATTGACCATTTAAATTTCGTTTTTAATATTTTAATGCTTTTTAATCAAATGCATTATTCAATTTGTGGATCCTTATAATTTGACAGTGAGAAGAAACATGTGATAATTTTCATATTCTGCAGCTTCCAATCAAATTTATCTTTGAACAATGATATTTTGGATGTCTTAAAGAAGAATTTAATATTTCTTTTTATTTCTTATGCTTTTTATCAAATTCATCATTGAAGGTATAAACTTTCTTATTTTAACTGATTTTAGAGTAGTTCAATTTTAATTTATTTTTAATATATTCCTATCACATTAAACACTCACACTTTAAACATTTTTATGAAAAAAATATTTTTTTATTTTTTTAATAACGGATTTTGAATCACAAATTATAACTAGATGAAAATTGATAGTAAAACTGTCCGATATTTTCGTATTATATTTCATGAATCTGTTCCAATTCATTTCATAAACATAAAATTCCAAAGCTGATAATAGCGTTTTTTCTTTAAATTTAATTTAATTACCTCTATGACTGGTCACAACAGTTATTCTTAATTAGTAATTATTGTTGAAATTCCATTGTCTCTACAGAACGACAGAAGGTTAATTAATATTCATAATTAATTAACTTTCAATATTTTCTTTTTAATATAAACTGTAATAAACTATTTTGGATTAATAATAAACTGTTATAAAAAAATATAGCTGTTAAAGTAATAAAGCTTTTTAGATTATTAATTATCTTAAATATTAGTTCGAAAAAATATTACCATGTGTTGTGAAATGTAAGTTTTTTTCTTCAAAATGTATCATAAGTGTAAAAAAATTCAAACCAAAAAATGCTTTTTTTATCTACTTCGATAACAAATATTTTTGTATAACTAATTACTATTTTCTAATTATTATTCATCTTTAAACACTAGTTATATATTTCTTAAACTGTAAGTAACATTTTTAATTAGTTTAAAAATTAGTTTAATTAAAATTAAAATTATAATTATTAAAATTATAAAAGACAAAAACCACATTAGTTGTAGAAGAAATAGATTTTCTGAAATTTTTTTTAAATATTTCTTATACCGGTAAAAAAATGCAAATGTTTATAATAATTTTAACTTTAACTTCAAAATTAATTACGTTGGAAACGATAATCTATGGGAAACTAATTAACAACTAATTAATAATTAATTCTATTTATAATTTTTATCAAGTTATTTCTTAAATATTTTATTTTTTAACTACTTAACGAGTAAAGAAATGTATAATTGTTTAGGTAATTAAAAAAACGACGGACAATTCTAGGCGAAATTTTTTTAGCATATACTTATTTGAATCATTTAGAATCATTTCATAAACTAAAATTTTAAATGCTTAAAAAATTTCACATTGAATTTTTATCACCAAATTCCTCACTTATTTTACGATCATCTGAAATTAAAATCGGAATAATATTTTAAAGTATCTATTTTTACTAAGTTGCTATATTTATAAAATTGCTATTTTCTCATTATTCTTGTTTTATAAGGCTCAAAAATACTCAACCTCAGCGAATTGATTTAGACATACTATTAATATTCGAATATTTTACAAATAATATAAAAGCTTATTTGGCAAAAAACCCTAAAATTGCAATTAGTTATTTTTATTTCAGCTGTAAAATATAAAATAATAGTTTAATTAACTAGTCCGTAGTCTATACCTAAGGCGCAAGCATAGAAAAACATTCATGCAAAACTTCAGATAATTCGTACTAAAGTATTTTTAGATATTGCATTTAAAATGAAGAAAAATAACCAAAAAATGAGTTTTAATGAAATTTACAAAAAATTATCAAAGTAATAAATAAAAAAAGGATTTTTAAAAAAAAAATCATCATAACTTCTGTTCGATTTGACGTAGAAAGAAAACTCTTGTGGTTTTAGAAAAATAAAAGTTCAAATTTTTATTTTATATAAAAAACACAAAAGTGATTTTTAGTAAAAATTTGGGTCTAAAAAATATAGTAAAGTACTCTAAATAAATAAATAAACAATCATAGCGGGAGTCAGATCGGGAATTGATTTATATCTATATGCATTTCAAAAGATTCCACAAAAATGATATAGAGTTCCATACATCAACTTAATTGAAATCAAAAAACCAGACTTACCCCTTTTAGAATCAGTGCAAAATCCACCTAACTTCCTGTCACTGAAGGCCCTAACAAACAAGACAAGAAACACTCTGCACGCAACAAAATTTGAGAAGAACCATTCTTTAGGCGTGATTTCCAAAGAGACGCAAAAGTATGCGAGTTAAGCGCATTGTTATGAATGTCGGAATATAAACATCATTGTTTTAAGTGAGAAGAGTTCCTTTTTTTGTTGCTGAGTTTTTGAATATCAAACGGAATATCGATCGACCTTCCAGCACGGCAGTTAGAGAAGTTTTCTGATGAAGGTCGTGCAAATAATAAACTGTCGTAATTTGTCAAAAATTCACGACGAGGACTCCTTTCTGGACGAAGAGATTTAATAAAAAAAAGGAAAGAGGCTATTTCGATGGGTAATTTCCATATAGTAGGAAAGCTTCAATGGCGGAATTATGTATGCTGTTTTTATTAATCATACATCAAGTAGTATCTTTTGTTCCACGATGGGTTTCTTAAAAGTTGATGGGTTTTGGGTTAATATGTTCGAAAAGATAATATGTAGTGTCAGTGAAATGAAAAAGTCGGTTTTATTTTAAATGATATCTGAATCATACTCTTAGGAAACAAATGTGGTCAAAATTACCAGAATGTGGTAAAATTTACCGGGTTTCTGGCTATATGAGAACGCCAAAAAACTCGGTAATATTTTAAGGAAGCGCTTTGGTATTGATTTTGATAACCATAAATTAAGATTTTATAATATGCTATAAAATTTGGGCAATTGTGATAAAATTTGATAGTTTTATCTTGATACCATAGTGAATGGTATAAAAACCATTTATTCGGTTAAATTTACCTATCAGTCTTGAATTTTTTGCTAAATGTTTGCAAATAAGAACTATAATTTTTAAAACTAAAATTTCCAGTAAACCGTAACCATATGAGCGGAAAAATTACAAATGAATGGTTAAAATACGGTAAATATATATTTTTTGCTTTTTTTTACCAAATGGTAATTGCCATACAGTACGGTAATTTTACTAGAATTTTATTTTGGTGTACGATAACATAGTTTAACATTCAAGTTAATTTTCAAGGAGTGTTATAAAATGTATGAAAAAAAAAAAAAGCAAATATGTCTGAAATAAACTTAATAAAAAAAAAAAATTATCAGAGATTTACGGGCTGCAGTTGACAAGTAGACAAATTAATTTACAGGCAATACAATATAATTTTTTGACTGACTCAACTTTTGTGTTGAAATTTGATAGAAGGGATAATCCAGGTGCGATATTTGAAACGGAAATAAAATAAAAAGTTTTTTTTATAACTATTTGACACATTACGTTTTTATCAAAAGTGAGGAAATTCTATTTAAATAAAAATCAATGCCAGTAATCGTTCAAATAAGAATTTTTATTATTTACAAAAATGCCATAAATCATTAATCAACATATTGTGAAACAAAACTTTAATGAAATCTTATATTTTTATAAGTTTTATTTTTTGACGGAAATTATCTCTATTTATTTTATGCAGTGAATTTCGAAAATTATGTTGAAATCAGTTTCTAAAAGAGCTTAGTTTTTTTTTTTAAATGACTTAAAAAAAAGAAACGTTTATTTACTGATATGTTATTATCAAGGTGAAACAAAATAGGACTATTTTTGACTGTTAAAATGTTAATAGAAGCAAATATTTACTCACAATTTCAAAAAATTCTAAAGATACTTGAAATTGGAAAATTGCAGTCAATATTTTAAATTTGAGACAGTTGCTGTAAGAATACCTTGTTTCCGTGCATTTCTTTTTTTTAAAAATAATATGATTATAAAATTAAACAGAAATTAAAACATACACAGTAAGAATTTCATAAAGAATAGATTAAAATGAAAATAAAATAAATTTATATTCTAAAATGACACAGAGTGTTAGAAATTTTACAGATAGTGTTATTTTAATTTAAAAAAAGATTAAATTTAAATTTTTTTATTGAATTTAATGAATTACATTGGCAGTAGGATTAAATAAAGTGATTAAGAAAGGACAAAGGAGACAAAATAGAGCGGACCATCTACTTGTTTAAATCATTAACCCTTTAATGGTCGCATAAGAAATACGGTCATAATAGTGCCTATTTTTTTATTCACGAAAATTATTGAAAAAAAAAAAAAACAATCTACATGTACAATGCATATATTCATTGTCGATTTTTGGATTAATTTTTAGTTTGAAATAATGATAAGTACTGACATACAGTTTAAAATGAACTATCTCTAAACACGTTACAAATAGTGTAGTACTGACATCTGGTGTATAGATTGAGAAATAATCATGATTCTAGGAATAAGAAATAGATAGTTTTAATTTTTTTGGCGCATTACTTTTGAACACTACAGCCCGGAAGCTAATTTGTCTTTACCGACTAGCTATCTTTTTCGAAGATTTTCCTCTTTGGTGTGGTTGGGCGCAATCATAATGTAAGTTTTTATTTCTTTTAAAAATTTTCCTCTGAACTAAAAGAAAAAAAAAGCAAAAAGCAAATATTTAATTTTATTTAATAAAATGAAAAACAGAAGAGTGGGTCGCTAAAAACCCCTGGATTGTAAAATCGCTGCCCGGAAATGTAACTGGGACGAGAAATAATGGTTTTAGCTCCGATAACAAATGTTTCAGTAACGAAAAAAGTAGCTTTATGAAAAAGCTGGTATTGCATATAGCATTAAAGTGGAAGTGTATTGTTAGCTTTGAATAATAAAAAAAAAATTAATAATATTCCGTTTGATGAGATTCACGGGTCTTAGGGTAGCAAATTGTTAATTAATTAAAATTTGACAAAATATTTCTAAACTCTGAATAAAAGGAGAGAAATGTAATTGTCTAAACAAGTCTATTTGAGGATAAAATTAAATATTAGGGTAAGGCAAACAAGTTTCTGTCCCATGCAAAAATTTAATTGCTTTGTTATGACTTTAATCAATTCTTAGTGATTTTTGGTATGAATTTTTATTTATTTATTTTTTATCATTTAAAATATGATTGGCGCCTTCTAATGTACATAGTTTCTTTTACTTCGTCACGATTTAAAAAAAATGTTTATTTAAGGATATGAATGAAAAGCAATTAGTATGAAGCATGATTAGTATGTTATATATATATATATATAAATATATATATATATATATATATATATATATATATATATATATATATATATATATATATATATATATATATATATATATATATATATATATATATATATATATATATATATATATATATATATATATATATATATATATATATATCATGGCACGAAAACAATTTCTGATAAACTTTACTTTTCATTTTATTATTTTTTACAAAATATGTGGTTATAATAAAAATAATTTTCAAAATCAGAATTTCCGGTAAACAGCTACCATATGTACGGAAAAATTACCATATGTATAGTTTATATTCCATATTTTGTGATTTTATTAACCAGAATTATGATTTTTGTAAACCAGAAATGTCTTTTTACCATACACAATTGCTTTTCTACTAGAATTTTGCTTTCCGTGTGGTATCAAATGTTTAAAAATATTTTGAATAAATAATTATGTATCCATCCATCACATCAGCACGGTCAAACATCACTAATTTTATTTGAAGCGACTCTCAGACTAAGTAATGGGATTTCTTCATGTGTTGATATTTGACAGAAATAAAATGTTAGACGACATTTTCACTAGAGAAAAATTAGTTTTAAAATTTTTTTATGGTTTTCTTTTGTTACATCACTCAAGAACTATCTTTTTTTGTAATCTTGTTAAGAAATAAATAACACTCAATAGTTTGGCGTTTTAATTGTCTTTTTCTTTTATTGGTATGGACAATTTTAAGGGTATTTTTTTTTGAGTGACAGATATAACAGGCTTTTTCACTTTGAATTCATAAAATGTTTGTTTTTTCTTCTACGATATGTTCTGTAGTTACTATATCTACAATATTAAAATAAAAAAAAATAATATAGAAAGAAATAATAATCAACAGCCGAAATCACATAGCTGTAAAACAGTATTTATTTTCAACACAGTTTCTAACATAATAGCCGATTTTAAGTTAAGACAGCATACCAAAGTACAATGTAGAATAGTACAGTAAAAACACAGAATCAGTTACTACGCAAAAACTGATTGGTTAAAACAAATTAAATTTACAATACCTAGATACTATAAAATCAATGTTTTTTTTTTTTTTTTTTTTTTTTTTTTTTTTTTTTTTTTTTAATTATTGAATCTTAATACTATTCAGTGGGGGTATACTTACTTAATAATGTTACACACAATAATTTGTAATAACTTTCAGACGTTATTAAGCCGCATGCTGTTAAATACAGTCAATTTAAGGAATGTGACTGCTCATGTTATGTTTTCTTTTTAAGTATAATTTACGTAAATTTTGCGCAGTTACAAATAATGTCTCCATTGAAATAGAAAAATGGTATTGAAAGTTGTGATTATTATAAATAATCTGAAATATATTTACACATTAATTGTTTCATTCATTTTACGTGCAGCACATAATTAATTTAAAATATACGAAGGACGCAGGGCCTAAGGCTCCCAAAACTTTCGTAATTTTTTAATCGTTTATCTGCATATATTCATATATATTTTGCTCGTATTTAAACGTCTATTTCGAATTAAGCTATACTTGTATATAATACATGCTGCACTTTTTCCAAGGATAAAAAATACTATAGTATTGTTTCTAGATAGGTAGTTTACATGCTTATGAAATTTTCACTAAATAACCGCGCGATATCCGTATTCAACATATTTTATACACAGAAATCCTTACGTCTTTCTCGAAAAGTGTTCGTCTTAATAAGTTCAAAGTGTGACCTATAATTATATTTCCTAATGTTCTTCATACGCAAAAGCTACATATTGATCTCACTAATCACAGTGTTTGGGTGTATTGTATTTCTTTTCAAGCGTCAATCACGATGTAACGAGAGTCTGTTATTTTTTATTGTTTAAAATATTCATATTTTGCATGATCTAAGACATTTGCAATTCATAAATGCAATGTCTGCATGTTAATATGCAATAAAAACTCAATGATTTTTGATTCAATCAGAAAAGTCATAGTCAAAAAGTAAGGGTTGAGTATTATTCTGAATTTTGCAGTAGCAGTACAGTTTCAATGACTGACTATCAATACACCAAGACTGCAATCCATATTTGTTTATCCTACTTACACCGATGACTTTAGCTACCCTTCTGCCATCGTCATATCGAGCAGTGCCTTCAATCATTGCACCACCTGGTTTCGTTTTTAATGTTATTAGATAATCACTGATAATAGGTGGAGCATCACCGAGCACGATAGTTTGATTCCGTGCTGCGTTTTCGTCTTTCTCAAATTTCAGTGCCAAATCATTACTTTGTCCCATTTGTGCGTCTGTTATTTCCTCTAACTCCAGCGTCTCGCATAGATCAGCTTGAGGAAGCAGAAGTTTATTTATATAACTGACCATTGCTTGTGAAACACTGATGATGAATGAACTATTCACTGCTACTGGTTTAAAATTGTTGCATGGACACCAATGCTGCTTTATATTGGCATCCGCACATGTTCTGTTTTCTGGAATTTCGCGAAAAAGACTCAAGCCTAATTCATCTGTTTTCTCTGAAGACGTCGTATTCAAGTGCAGTAAATGTTTTAGAGTAGCGTGAATGTCGAACAAAGTGATAAGTCGATCTTGGTTTATGGCAAGGTTTTTCTTGAATTCTGCATTTTCCTGAAGATACCATTTTGGTAGGTGTATATACATAAATGGCATTCTTTCCTCCAACTTACCTATGTAGGTATTTCTGATATCGCCAAAACGCAAGCCGTGATCACTGAACATAATTAAAGCAGTATTGTTCAAGGCTCCAGCATCATGCAATGCCTCGAGTAATCTTGATGCTGGTACATCAACGTAACTCGCAGCATTGAAGAAGTCATGTGTGAGTACGGATACCATGGTGAAAGCAAAATAAGGTCTTTTTTCCATGGTTTTCACGAAGTTTTTCACATAGTCAAACATAAGTTCAGTCTCTAGTTGGTGATCAAGACATGGGGACTTGTTAATCCTGTTTTTTGTTCTCAACTCAGATTGTGCTATTGCGAGTGCCAGTGGCCTATAATAATAATCAGTGGGTTGTTCATGGAAACCCCTTTTTATATAGTTGAATGTACCAGCATATGGTGCATCTTCAGCGAAAAATGTTCGGTAGCCGTCTCGGGCATAATCTTTCCAAATAAAACTGACATTATCAAAAGCAAATGTATCTCTAATAGATTCATTCCAAATATGTTCCGCGAAGTAACCGGTTAGCATTGGCACCAGGTTTGGGAAGGTGTTATCTCCTACTTTTGCGTATCCTTTCATGTCGTAAACATTCATGTTTGCTTTCATGAATGCTTTAGTTCGTCTGAAATGCCTCAGAAAGTTCAGTTTTGATATTGAGTCAATGCCTAGAAGAAGCACACTCAAGGGATTTGCATGTTTTGCTTTCATTCTTTTTTCTTCAACTTCTTTCTTAATTCTTGGTAGAGGAAAATATTGCTCATGGGTATAATTGGTGAAGAAGCATTTTACTACCGCGTGATCGTATTCAATTGGTGTTTCAAATTCTAACTTAAACACTTTAGATGTTGTGAAAGCGTGCTCCCTGAAAATTTCCGGCTCTTCATATTTGCGTAATATACCCTGATACCAACATTTCATGTCATTTGGAGTGGCATTATAGTACTTCTCTAATATGGAGATATTGAGATGAATAATACCGTTTGGTTCAGGGGTTAAGAAAGGTGGGTTATCTGAACAAACATAGGGAGGATGAAGCTCTATAAGATGCAATATAGATGGATCCCACGGATCCATTTTTGGAATTTTACATCCTGGTGTATCTATGATTAAAGCAGGATTTTTAGCTGGGCTAGTGACAGGTTGGACAGTATTTTGCGCTTTTAAACTTCTGTCTTTATATTTAGACATGGAATCCGTATAATTATGGTTAATGATATTTAACTGCGTTAAAGTGGAAGTATTTTGTTTAGCTCTCTTAGTTTCAAGGTCAGCTAAATTGTCCGGATATAATTGGAATATTTGGTCTTTTGACATCTCTGGAGACTTCGCAGTCTCCTTGCTAATGATATTTACCTGTGGTAATCTAGAAATGTGTTGTTTAGCTGGGGTATTTTCTAGTTCAGATAAATTACTACTATATAACTGAGATATTTGGTTTTTTGACAGCTCTGGAGGCTTTGGAGCAGTGTTTTTGTTATTGATATTTAGCTGTGGTAATATAGAAATGTATGGTTTAGTTATTTTAGTTTCTAGTTCAGATACTTTATCACGATAAGATTGAGATATTTGAGCTTTTGGCTGCTTATTTGTTTTAGTAGATTCAATATTACTAGAAAAATCAGTTTCTAACCGTGTTAAAAATTTTAAAGATATATCTTTTTCTTGTAATGTACTTTTTATTTTTGATGGCTTCGAAACTTCAAAAGATCCAATTTCACGGGGGGGAGACACTACAAATTTTGATGGTGAGAATAGTGATAGCTTTGCTGATTTGACCTCGTATAATCCATAGTCATCTTGACTGGTATCGTCTTCAACAGGAGCTTCTCCCCAATATATTTTGTGATCAAACTCAGGATGAATAGTTGATAAAGCATGATGTGTTTCAGACTTATTGGGTAATTTCATAACAAAGCTATTTTCTCTTATTTGAAGTATTTTAAATAGAAGGCTTTTAGATAACGGATTATTTGTATTGGAAACTCGATTTGATAGTTTTATTTTAGATTCATTTGTCTTCTTTGTATAAAACAAATGATTGTTAAAGGGATTTGGAGGAACAAAATAATTATTAGGCTGTTCCACAATCTTCTTGGGGACATTAATTGCCGTATCGTAGTTAGTGTCTTTAATAAAACTATTTGCTGTATTTTTTTCTAAAATATTATAAACGAGAGGATTTTCTGAATGTTTTGATGAATCATCTATAGATTTTGGTATTATATTTAAGATATAAAGAGTTAGTAATAAGTAAGTAACTATGCAAAAAAGTAATAAACATGTGAAGAGACTCCTAATTGAAGCAGATGCCATTAGAGATGTGATTCTTTATTTAAAATCATGCATACTGGAATCTGAAAATACAAAATATATATGTTAATAATACTTAGATTAAATAATTTTCAGAGAGAAACATTTAATAAAATCTGCGCTTGTACAAATAACTAATCATATCATCACTTCAATCAATTATATGAGCTACAATACATACGTGCTAATTATGCCTTACATAAAGTTTCCATTCCCAAAATTTCAAATAAAAAACTCAAATATGTGAATGTTATAGCTCGATGTAACGAATTCTCAAATGTTGGTACTGGTTAAGCAAATGGTTTGAGCTTAGATATGAGTAAAGGCTTAGATATGAGCCTGTGCTGCTGCCAGAAGATTTGGCATTGGAATAAGTAACCAAAAGTATATTTCTCTTTCAAATCAGGTAAAACAGTAGTCGTAAACCCAAAATTGGGTGGACAGTTCAAAGGTTATAAAATAAAATAAAAAGTGGCAGTACCGCCTTATGGCTTTCATTCGGAGTTTTTGGCACGCTTGCAGGCCTTCTCTGCTTGCCGGCTCAATTTGTGATACTACTCTGATTCGTTACTCGGGGATTTGTGATTTGCTTCCGAGTGCTGCATCGTATTTGTGCTGTTGCTTGGGTGTTTGCCGTAAGACGAATCTATTTCAAGCGTATGGGTCCCCTTCGTCCCGGAATAATTGTTTAAAGTGCGGAATCAAGCGGCTTCCACACATTTTTTAAGGAAATGTTCACATTAACGGTTTGCGTAACATTAAAACTTAATAGTTTACCTCGCTCATTTCATTTTTCACTACCTTCTCTTATTTTTAAGGTTTACGCTATGCAGTGCTTTTTGTTGTTGGATCTTTTTGTTCTTGCTATTTTTTATAAAACGCCACCAAGTGTTTGATTAATTTGGAAACTAATCTTCCTATCTTCATTTTTTTTATAGATGTACGTACACTGTTAAAAAATTTAGAGTGTTTTGAACCGGAATATGTTTTATATTATCTACAACCTCAATATAGTTAAACCATATAGCATTTAAAATTTATTTTTCTTCATTTATTTGCATGAGACTTTTGTTCAGCTTGAATAGAAGCATGATTTAGTTTACATCCTTATTATAAATGCAACAGATTTGCACCATATTGGGATTCAATGTACATATAGTACGGTTAGTACTGATCCTAGTTTTCTGAGATTATTTATATAGTGTACATAATTTTTAGGGTGCCTACTATTTATTTCAACAATAATATCGGTTTCAAAAATAGGATTTATATTTTATTTGTATCTGATTTCGATGTATTAAAATATTTTTAAATGAAATAAATAAAAACAATATCGCAAAGAGAAACCTAAGTTAAACTTTTTCTGCATTAGAGATTTAAAGAAAACGAAAATGAGAACATTCTTTTATCTATGTAAAAACAGGAAGAAAAAAACTCCTGTTTCTTTCATGTTTGTGTGCTTTAATTGACTTTATGTTAACTTAAATATTCTTTTGAATTTTTATTTAAACTTTTGTTTTGCCATAAACTGAGAGTAGAATGCATCATCATGAGGATTAATTTATAAATTGTATTATTCAAGAAGCCACTAAAAATATTACGCCTCTCTTTTTCAAAACCATTACTAGCTTATTCTTTAAATAATAATTAAAATTTTGCATAAAAATGATAGCGCATACTCAGTGATAAGGTTAAACAACTTAATACTTGTCAAGTCATTTGTTCTGAGGTTAAACAGAATTGCTTTCATGGCAAGAATAATTTTATTTCAAGATTAGTATTTTTAAACTTTGTCATTATTTTTAATTTTAATGCATAACATTATGCATATTAATGCGTAAATAATGTTTAGGGATTAGTTAAAGATAAAGTAGTAAGCCATATTATCAGACTCTTTGCGGAAAATGTAGACTCACTAGTCACATTTATTGGCAAGCAGATTTCAACAGGGCTAAAAAAAAAAAAATTTGTTCGCTTAATTATGCACTATGGAATTATGACGTATAAAATAAAGTGCGCATACTTCATTTAAACCATTTTATTATGCTGGTGAAAAAAAACTTGATATTTAGAAAAATCATATTTTGTATTGAATTATAATATTAGCACGGTGATTAATAAAAAATATTAAATTAATCTGCGTTATACTCTCTTATAGAAAATGAACTAAAATTTTCCCTTTTCCAAAGAAAAAAGTAATTTAGTCGAGCATCACTTTTTTAGTATCATTTTTTACTGGTACTTTAGTAACAGACTAGTTTACTTCGGTCTGGTTGACGGGTAGAGCCAAAATAGGACATCAGATGTTCTCAAATCATAAGGACAGCCCTCGAATTTCATTGATTGTCCCCTAAAACTTTCAAACTATTTGAGAACAGAAAATTATCCAAAATTTTAACATGAGTCTTCAAGTGAGTTTGAATTTCCCAAAAAATATATAATAGATTTTTTTACAGGCCGTAAAATATCAAAAAAAAAAAAAAAAGAAAAAAAAAAAAAAAAAAAGAGAAGAGAATAGTTTTATCTTACAGCGAAAAAAAAGACTTTTCTAAAAATGCAAAATAATTAATTTTATTTTTATTCTAATAACGTAAAAGGTTAAGACAGTCAAAGTTTATAAAAATCGAGCCTACTAACCTAAAGGTTGGGGGTTTGATCCAACGCTGTGAGTCGGGAATATTTATTTTGCACTATCTTTTAATGCATATTTTAGGTTCATAATTCAAGTATTAACGCTTATTTTACACTTATTTATTTCTTTGAATTTTTTTTCCGGAAATTTATTTAGTTATATATTGAAAAAAAAAAAAAAAAAAAAAAAAAAAAAAAACAGTTAATTGTAATTAAAAAAAAAGTTTATTAATATATCAAAATATTTTTGAATCATACATTTTTATATTTATATTATATAGTATAGTTATAGATGATTTTACAATACAATATGTATAATTTTAACTTCGCATTAACTACTGTTGAGTATTTTTTTAAAATTTAATAATATAAATAATAGTTTAATGAAAATAAATTTAATAAACTATAATAATGCGTTATTCTACTGAAGCGTCCCAATGTAACATTGTTGCCAATTTCGTGGCTTCATATTTTATCTACCATGTTTTTATTTATTTATTTTTTAATCTAAGGAATCCAGTTTTAATTAATAATTTTGGTATTTAAAGTTTCTTATAAATAAAAACTTGTTACAGTTTTTTCCAGTAATTTTGTTTTAATATCTTGCATGAATTATTATAAGACGAATTATAATGTGACAATATAATTGAGATCAAGATATTTAGGACAATAATTCAAAAATGATTGATTTTTAAATATATTTTTTATTATTATTTTTTATTATACAATTTTAGATATATTTTTTATTAAATTATGCATAAAATTTTATTTTATTTATTGCAGTTTCTGTTTAGCTGAAATTGCAGTTTGATAGTTACAAAAGGAAGAGAAAATAAAACTTATTTTTCTAATCAAAAATAATTTAAAAGTAACTTCCCTTCAGTATATAGGATTTATTTTACAATTTCTAATTTGTGAAAAAGATCTTTTTTTTAATGGTTTGCTTCTTTTCTCTTTAAAAAAAAACTATTTTAATGAAGAGGGATTAAATAAGTAAGTTTCATGTACGATACTCTTAAAAAAAAAAAAAAAAATCAAGAAGCTTTTGTGTTTCATAATCGTCACTAGATGGCAGCATCGATATTGAGGATGCTCATTCGTTTCAATTTAACATACGCTTGCAAACCCGTGGCTCTTCCCTTTCTCCTCTCTGGTAACCCTACATTGTTTAACCCTTTGAGGTCGTATTTAGTTTATGCATGGGTGCCATGCTGACCGGAATTAATTCACTTAAACACAATTTATAAAATATTATTTCGAATTCTACGTATCTCCGAGGCCTGTCGACTAAATATAATATAAGATCAGTATGGTTCTTTGCTGTGGTGGCTGAGAGCAGACTTACGGCTAGAACGGTAAAAAAAGCGTTGGTCGCTGAGAGTAGACATACGACCGCAAAGGGTTAAACAATGGATGTAACATATTGGTGTATAATCAACAATAAACAATGAGATCAAAACAATTTAAACCTGAATTATAGACAAGGCAGAACATCTCAAGTAAAAAAAAAAAATTTTTTTTTTATTTATGCAACACTCAGCTAAAATTCACTATTCACTTATTTTAGTGTTGCCACATTTTAAAAGTATGGGTGTTTTTAATGTTTTCAGAACAATCTCTCTTACTATCACACTGGATATAGTGATTGTTATCTTTTAGTGGTTTCTAATAGTATTACGGGTATGAGCTTAATTGGCACACCACTGTATTATTTAATATATAAATAACAGGGAACATGGGTATTTTACATTATTTGATTTGATTGTATTGCATTGATTTGAACGTAAGACTTCTTGCTTCTTGCCATCTGGTTTATGTGATGTGTCCATAGCTATTACTTCGTGCAATGTCTACATCTCTCTGAATTATTATTTCCCGTAAAGTTGGTATTTTTATATTAGTTTCAGACTATTGTTATTTCAGTTGTTATTTTTTTATAATGATTTTTGTAATTTTTTAGGTTTTGGTCTTTACACTCATTTTAAGTCTTCAATTTATTAATTGTCATTTAATAATTCTACACTGCCACAAATTCCCGATTAAACTACGGTCTCGATTAAACTACGGTACCGGTACTTAGGGTGCATCCTCCGTAAAATCCATTTTCCCATAAAATATTACACTGTAATTTTTTCAGTTATGTTTATTTAATTAGATAATTACGGTTTATTATATTACCAGTTATGTTTATTAATTATTATTTTACGGTAACTATTACTGTAAAAATTACGGTATATCAGATATTTTGTTCCGTAACATATAACCGGTAAAAATGGATTTCACGTTTAAAAGTACCGGCATCCTGAGTGCAGTACTTCTTACCTCAATTTGATCAAGATTTTTTTAAAATTATGTACAAGGAGTGTAATGAAATGAATTTATGCAAAAATTGAATTAAAATAAAAATAATTTATTGTAATTTGCGGAAAATTGTAATACCTTATAAGATAGTTTAAATGAAAATAACATAAACACCATTGTGATAATCAAAATGATTTTAAAGGTATTTAGGTATTTACCAATGGAATTTATTATAGAATTTTTATCCAATTAGCTTTGATTGCAAGACAAATGTATTATTCAATTTGCAATAATCGTAATATCTTTGCTGCAGCCGAGATATTAAAGTTATGGAACTAATTCATATTCTGGCAAAAAACGTTTAAAAACTTATTTACATGTTGAACTAGCTATCCATGTTATTTTAAATTTAACTTTTCATTCTATTGAAATATCATAAACTATTGAAACATATTTAAATATTAGCATTATAAATACTCGTATCATTTAAATGAAATTAAAAATACTCGTATCAGGATTAAGTGTAACTTACGGTTATAACCAAATTCCAAGAATATCGAAGAAATTATACCAAAAATGAAAGCTTTCGTTATTGGTAGTAATATCAAAACACATTTTTATTAGAGTCATAATATTGTTAGAAAATTAATAGTACACAAAGCGATTTTCCGGTCTTACAGGAAAATAACATCTGTGTAAATATTTAGTACCTGATTTTATATCTTATTTTTCTAGTCAGTCATTAATATTATCCATTAAAGGCATAACGATGCGTTATAAATTATATTAAATTTATTACAACAGTAACTAAAAATGCATACTTTTATTTTTAAAGTTAGTATTGAGCAAATTAATTAGTAAATAACAGTAATTATGTTGAATATCTCAATGCAAAAAAGACCATTTTTATTTATACATATTCGTATTTTTTTTTTATTACTACATTTTATTTCTACTTATTCGTACAAATCGAACATATAACTAAAACCATATAGAGTGGTTTTACATAACTTTTTGTAATAATTTTTGTACTACTAGTCAAAAATGAAATGCTTCAGGGCTCACAAGTGCATTAAATTTATATACATTGGAGAAAATAACAAAAACACTATTGTATACTTGAGAATCAGTATTGAAGTATTAAGAAACTGATCAGTATTTGGCAAAATTAAAATTCTCAAAAAGAAAAAAAAAATTCTGAGGAGGTGAAAGGGGTGATTATTAGAAACACATTCATGTTTTATCCTGTAATCGAACTGTTTTTTTTTAATCACATTCCTAAATAAATGGGATCAGCCAGTTTTTAAAAATATTTTGCTTTTTATTAGTTTGCAAATACTTAACATGCATTATTTTTATTTCATTTTTGTCAAGGGTTTAAAAAATACGCAATAGTATATGGATTGCAGAACATCTTAGATCAATAGATTTAACATTATGATGCAAATGGATAGCAAAATTTAAGTTTTTTATACTCGCGATCTTAACAGCTTTGTCTATTTTAATCCAATTTATTTAACATTTTAAAAATGTATGCAATAAAATCTATTTAAGCTGCAAATTCTTATAATATTTAATGAAAACTATTTTAGTTTTGTTCACTACTAGCCATAGTTTTAATTTAGGGATAGTTAGATACGTTGACATTTAATTTCGCATAATTTATTTTATTAATAGTATTTAGACATTTATGAATACATAGAGCAATGTATTAATAATACTTATATTTTTATTACCTATGATTTCCTCATGCTTATCTTAGAAAAACAATTTTTTTTGACAATCGAGAGTTGATGTTAAATTAATCCTAATTGAGGATAATAAAAGTGAAATATTCTATCCTTAACTGATATAATTGTATAATTATTAGATGTTACTCGCATTACTCAAAATCTAATAAACTTTATTTTACTTTAATATTTTATTTATATTATTTGAAATGTGATAAATGTTGATTTTTTTCCATCAAGAAATAGTTAAGAAAGAATAAGTTTATTTCACATTAGGATAGTAAAAATTGAATTTAAATTCTCCAATTTGTATCACTTAATTGCTTTAATTAATTATTATTAAATTTTAATTGCGTTAAGAAACTTATTACAATAAATATAGTATAAAAATTTCATAAATTCTTAGGACTTGATGGCTGAAATTATTTTTAAAAACAGCTTGAAACTGTATTGGGTTTTTCTTAAAAATTCTAAGAATTAAAAGAAATTTTTCTTTTTAAATTAACGTATACGTTTCTCATGAATGTTTTTCACTATACAGGGATAAAATAAAAGCAATATCGATAAGGGAAATTTATTTAAGTATTAATTGAATTCCTGTAAGTGACGTCATCGTTGGTAAGTCGTGGCATTTGTCGATTCTGAAGCTAATCACAGGTTCGACACACACACTTGACGTCACTCACAGGCATCTAATTAAATCTGATTTAATTCACCACTTCACTTCCTTTCGAGCTGCAAGTACCTGATTAATAATAAAAAATCGTCTGGCTATTTAAAAGAATAAAAATCATGAAATATTTCCCCCTGTTTGTTAACCTCTATTTCTTATATAACACGCTTTTAATCGGTTGGCATAGAAACGCAAAATAAAGAAAATTATATACGCGGAGAATGGGATGTTATTTGATTTAACTAAAAGAAAAAAAAATGAAATTGCACTTATTTGGCAGGAAGAACTGCCACTAAACACTGTTTTTCCCTTATCTCTGTAATGTGGATCACTTACTTTAAATTAAATTTTTTTGGATTCTGCATTATTATTTCATTTATAACATTCAATGTTTTTATGTATTCGATTTAAAAGGTACTAACTATTTCGCATAATACCTGAAGATTTTGATCGATTTTCTTTAAGTTTTCTCGTGAGATAAATGCTTATAAATATTTGCAAGATAAAAAAAAAATCCACTTGTTTATAACTAACTGGAAGTTGTTATTTTTTCTTTTCTTTTTCAAAATCATTTTATCGAAAAATTATTTTATTGTGTGTTTAGCTTATATCAAAACATACATACTATTTAATGCATATAGTTTCAATAAATAATATAAATGTTTTTTTTTTTTTTTCTTTTCAAAAAATTTTTATCGTAAAATTAAATTTATAAATTTTAAGCTAACATATATTCTGCAAAAAAAAAGTCATTAATCATTTTATTCTTTTTGAAATTATAAGTAAATTGATGTTTCATCTTTTGATTTCCTGGAATTTAGACTTAAAAACACATTTATAAACATTATTTTTTTTACTTACTTTTGAAACTAGAAAAAATATGTTAGGCAACAAAATTATAATAATTAGCTATTTTTTTGTTTTTAAGTTGATAAATGACCACGCACTTTTAGAAAAACATTCTTCCGCCATATTAAGTTATTATATAAAAATTGGAATTTTTATATTTTATTAGTCACTTAATATGAAAAAAGAAATATATAAATATTACTTTTCATACATTTATATTTTGTATTTCAATTGTCTATTATATTATTTCAAGATTATATCTTTAATGATTAAATATTATTACCTAAAAAGAGTAAATATATTTATTTTAGATATCTATACCTATTTACTTTGAAATAAAATGTTTATGTTATTTGTCAAGCATCTTTAGAATAAGAGTCTTATATAATTAATATATTTCAAGCATGAGAAATATTTTCTGGAATAGGTTTTTTTTTTCTAAATAATAGAAAAAACTCTGTTTTTATAAGTAACAATTCGGTTTTATGATGCTATCATTTTTACAACCTCATAATTTATTATTTTCTTGCTTCGTCTCCCGGTAATTTCTTTTTATCCTCTCTAAATAAATTGCATGCAAAAAAAAAAAAAAAAAAACTTTAAGACTGGTCATTTGTTTACAATAATAAAAAACTGCACACTTAAATTCAAAAATAATTTTAATGTGAAATTAATAATTATTCTATATTATAATGCAAAGCAAATTATTAAAGATATGTTATAAACAAAAAAGATTTGTTTAAAGATAATATGCGATGAAATTAATATTGGATTAATGTGAAACCACAAGAAATACATTAAATAATAAAGTTTATGTAATTTGGAAATTTCATCTGTTCGATTTGATATTTTTTTTGCTAAATTATACATTATTTAGACAACTTAAAGATATTTGTGGCGTAACTACCACTACGAATTATAAACATCAATTCACTGGTATATAAAGCATGCTAACTTGAATCCATCTTGAGGTACCTTTTGATAGATGACGGTTGGCATGGTCGATAACTCCGCCCCCACATTGGTGACCTCCGGACGTGATTTGATCACGCAGTAACGCCCACTTCGCAAAATTCCTAACAGTAACGCCTACTTCGATGGATAGACCACATTGAAAGTTGACTTGCTACTATTGATTGCAACATCACCGTCCTGCGCTGTTGCTACTCATTCTCGTCTCGATTCAATACAACGTCTGCCCGCATACTCTCGACTACTAATGGCAACACAGGAGCGACTACTACTGTGAAGTTAATTCACCTCTCACATTCAGCACTCAAAATTCCGGTGACCGCTTTCCCGATCCCGGTCTGTCACAAGTACAGCAACTAGTGGTATCTGTTCATCGAATTCTATCCCTGATAGGGGAGTAATGTGGCGTAACTACCACTACGAATTATAAACATCAATATCCATCTTGAGGTACCTTTTGATAGATGACGGTTGGCATGGTCGATAACTCCGCCCCCAAATATTTTTATCAAACTTCTATAAAAAAAAAAAATTATGTACTATTTCAATGCCTTTATCTCACAAAAAGGGAAGATTTTGCTTATACACATACAACATGTACGTCTTATACTCATACAACGTTACAATACAATAAAGAATGAAGTATGAACATAAGTAAACCTTTTTTACCTTGATTGTTCTACACTGAAAAAAAAGTACTATCAGAATACTATCTCAACTATCAGATTTAACTATACTAACTCAACTAACTATACTCAACTATCAGAATATGTTAAAATTTGTCATATCTCCTCCATAGAATCACCAAAAAGCTCTGAAATTTTTACTGAATAGCTTTCGTAAAATTAACAAATTTTGGTAAAATTAGCAATTAAATATGTTTTTTTAATATGTGATAAAATTTGGTAATTTTATAACGATACCTCAAGAGTATGACTTGAATTAACTTTTCAATTTTGTATTTTTTTTTTACTAAATATGTGGTAATGTAATGTGTAAATGCGGTAATATAATGTATACACGGTATATGTGTGGCACTATAATTTTAAAAACCAGGATTTTTAGTTAGCTGTTGCTTTATGATCTAACAAATTACCAAATGAATGGTTTAAATGTTGTATATTTTGGTTTTCATTACCAGAGTTATGATTTGTTTTATTAGAAATATCATTACCATACAGTGGGGTAATTTTTCTAGAGTTATTTTC
Source organism: Parasteatoda lunata (assembly GCA_949128135.1). NCBI lineage: Eukaryota > Metazoa > Arthropoda > Arachnida > Araneae > Theridiidae > Parasteatoda > Parasteatoda lunata. The sequence continues at coordinate 55,324,624 of OX421979.1, read as the reverse complement.
TCCATGCAATTCGTAAATATAAAATCTTGTAAGCTCTGGATGATAAATATTAGTCAAGTTAGTTAATTATGACCCTTTTATTCCTTGCAAAACAATAATTCACAATAATTGTTCTGTATATAATCAATAATTGGCTAAAAAAATGACTGGGCATTTTCAGTAATTTTAATAAATAAATTTACTTAAAATATGAATTCTTTCAAATTTTGTTGATTAAATATTTATTTTTAATTGATGAGATTTCCTTACATATTCTTAATGTAAATAAGTAAATAATGCAGATTTGCCAATTTATTTGAGCTTATAGTGCCAGCCACGTTCTGTATTAAACTAAAAGATTTTAATTAATTTATCCCAAAATAATTTTAATTACAATGCGCACAAATCTTTCGAGACTTGTTGAATTAGTTAAATTGCAACACAGATTCCTTATCATTTTATCCTGCTTTTTTTCAACTATTATTATTTTATATATCATAAAGAAGAAATTGAGCATAAATGTTTTTTATCCGAAATTTTATCAGAACAGTCAAAAATAGTGTACTAGAATTAAAAGAAAATCACACATGGAATTTCATTTTTGAGTGATTTTATCCATTGTAATTTTATCCTTAGAAATTTTATCCATTGTATATTACACTGTTAAATGTTTTGGAACACGCTAAACTACAATATTGATCAAATTTTCAGCAATAATGAAAGTTGAACGATTTAATCTAGCATATATATTTTTGTTAAATTTTATTACACGATATAATGGTTCAATTTGAAAAAAAAAAAAATATTGTGCAATTTAACCCTTTAGTAAGAATGGTATTAGGTTCCGAATAACTATATTGGAGTTCAATGTTGATTTGTTTTTTTAGAATGTAGAAATTCAAGTAGTTTGTGATATAATGAATTGCTTTACTTCTTGTCTTCCTCTACCAATTTACTTATTTAATTTATTTTTTCAATTGGTAAAAATTAGTCTCAAAAGTAACCTAATATTATTTATTTGGATTTTAAGTGTTTTTTTTTTATTATCAATTAAAACAATAATAATAATAATAATAGTAATAATATTAATATGATCTAAACTAAGTGGTAGTAGTTAAATTGATAAGTTATAAATAATTTTAAATTGAAAATTAAAAATATTTAAACATTGAATTATTTGGGTAAATTTATTTTATTGCCCACTGTTTCATTAAGAGGACGTTACACCACTTGAGAAACTTTTCGTCGTTTATTCTGAAAAGAAAATGCTGAAATGAAAATTCTAAACTATTCAAAGGAAAATAATTTGTGAGAAGGTAACTTAGGATTGTGCAATGGAGAAGTTCTTTTCCAATAAGTTGATTGTATTTTGATATTTTGAATTTTTTTTTCAGTAATTGAAAATTTATGGTCTTCTCTAGGTTTGCCTGAACTCACTATTTCTATACTTTAAATTTTAAATTAGTAAGGAAGGTGAAAGAATGTTTTCTACTAAGTGTTTCTCCCGTTGTATAGATTCCTCTTAAGTAATGAATGCACTGCTTTCACTCAATCTGCACTTTGCAAAAACAGTACAGTTTCAGTTGCGCACTATCTATGCACCAAGACTGCGTACCGTACATGTTTATTCTGCTGATATCCAACACTCTTAGCACCACATTTTCGGCATCATATCGAACAGTTCCTTCCAAAATTGCACCCCCCGGTTTGACTTCCAGTGTTATGAGATAATCACCCAATGTCGGCGGTGCATCGCCCAATACAATGTGCATGTCTATAATTTCATTGACATGGCCTTGATATTTGAGTACGTGGTCGTTCGGTAATCCTTGTCGAGCATCCATAACTTTGGCAAGCTCTAGAGTTTCACATACATCGGCGTGGGGTTGCAAAAGCATGTTTATGTGTCTGACTATGGCTTGGGAAGCATTTATAACACCCGGGTTATTTACTTCCAATTGTTCGAATTCATTGCAAGGACACCAATGATGCAGAATGGAAGCATCATCACAAGTGCGGCTCTCTGGAATTTCATTAAGAAGGCTAAGTCCATGTTCGTCAAACTCTGGCACATATTCGTTTTTAGGGTTGAGCAAATGTTTCAGTGTAGCATGAATGTCGAAGAGGGTCATTAAACGTTCTTGGTTTACGATCATGTTTCTGTTTATGTCAGAATTTTGGGCTAGAAACCATTTTGGAAAGTGTATGTACATAAATGGCATTCTTTCTTCAAACTTCCCGATGTAAGTTTGCCTTATTTTACCATACCGTATGCCGTGGTCACTGAATATGACTAAAACACTATTATTCAGAGCTCCAGTTTCATCAAGGCCTTTTAGCAATCTTGCCGCAGGGGCATCAGCATAGCTTGCATAATCCGCAACGTCATGTGTTAGAACAGAGACCATGCAAAAAGCAAAGTAGGGTCTACCACCCATGGTTTTAACGAAATTTATTAAGTAGTCGTACATAAGATCAGTTTCAAGTTGAGAATTTATGCAAGTTGAGTTGTATTGTTTCGCAGCGTGCCTAATTTCGGACTGTTCGATCATTAACGCCGTCGGCCTGTAGTAGTAATCAGTAGGCTCTTTAAAAAACCCTCTCTTGAAATAGTTGAATATGCCATTAAATGGTGCATCATCTGCAAAAAACGTTCTATAACCTTGCTTAGCATAATCTTTCCAGATCAAGCTTATGTTATCGAAAAAGAATGTATCTCTCACTGTTTCGTTCCAATAATATTCAACGAAATGCCCGGTTAACATAGGTACTATGTTTAAAAAAGTATTATCAGCAACTTTCGTGTAACCCTTCATGTCGAAAGCTTTCATATTTTCTTCCAGAAAGGCTTTAGTTTGTCGAAAATGTCTCAAAAAATTCAACTTTGACACAGAATCTATGCCTAGAAGAATAACGTTTAATGGAGCTGTAGGCTTGATTCCAGATTTTTTATTTTCCACTTCATCTTTTAATCTAACAAGAGGAAAGTACTGCTCATATGTAAAGTTATTTTTAAAGTAACATTTCACTGCTATATGGTCTTCATCAAGAGCTAAATAAAAATATAGCCGCTTTGAATCAGTCAAAACAATTGTATCTTCTCTAATTTGATTTGGCTCGTATTGGCGTACCACCGGCCAGTACCAACAATTTGCATCCTCAAAAGTATAATTGTAATGTCTTTCTAATACTGATAAATTCAAATAAATACTTCCATAAGGTTCTGCAGTCATGAATAAAGGAGGACCCGGACATATAAATGGATCGTACAGATGGACTATATTACGTACTGTTGAATCCCATGGATCGAATTTAGGTATCCTGCATGTCGATGTATCAATTATAAAAGCAGGGTTTTTGGTTGGTTTTACAGCTAATTTCATCTTTAATTTTGTGTCTTCATATGGATATTCATTCCAACTGGCTGATTTCATCTGATCATTCATTGCTTCTTTTGAAAATATTTTGCGCCATGAAGATGGTATATCAGATTGGCTTTTTGAGTCTTCTGCGGGAGGGTCTGCATTAATATTATCAAATATGTTGTTGATGAAATATTTATCCTCCAACACATCCTTACCAGAAACTGATGGTATTTCTTTAGTGTTAATTTGATGCTGTTCTTCTTCTTGATTGATGATGAATGTGTTGTATTCGGTTGCATCTGATTTATAGTTGACGTTAATGTGATGTTCTTTTGAGATGTACCAGCTGATGATGAGGTAAGTCACGAAACAGAATATCATTAAATAAGCAAAGTATTGACGTGAATCGAACGCCATTTGAACTTTACAGTTTTACTTTCTGTCAAGTTGTTTATGGACCTATGGAGAGGAAAAATATTAATTAATTTAATTTATTGTTAAAACAAATTCAGCGCCTAAATTTAATTTCTTGTTAATTTTTAAAAAAAAAATATTTATTAAAATAGAGAAACTTGAAGAGTTTTCATTGATGAACATCTCTGTGCCAATTGGCTGTTTTATTAAAAGTAAGAAGTAATATTTCTTTTTTATGTTATTTAACAGTATAGGAAAAAAAACTATACAATTCGGAATAGAGAATAAAGAATTAAAAAGAAAGTTGAATACTAATTAGCGCTTCAGATATTTTGGATTCGTAACAGTTATAAATAAATTCCAAAAGTAACGTATTGGCTTCAAATGTCTGTTACAAATAATAGTCAAAATCTGAGATTTTCTCGATGGTTTATTACGTAAATTGTATTGCTTATTATTTTATTATCATAATTGTATATGCTGTTTTTGTTCAGATTGCCTTGAAAAGTTTTGAACAAAATAGATTAAATTACAATAATAATTTTTAGCCAAATTCTTAATTACATTTTTAAGATTGCAAATGCTATTTGTGTCATAAAAAACATTTAGAAATGAATTTGAATATGTAATAAATATAACGGAATAAAAACCTTACAAGTGGATTTGTTTCATTTTACCTAATGTAAAATCTTACTTTTACTAGTTCCGTTTGACTTTTTTACAATAATAATACTTAATTACTTTAGTTTGCAATTAGTTTAATAACTAACCAATTTAATTAATAATTAATAAGGAATTTATCCTATGTAATTTTTGTAAAACTCAATTAATTCTTTTTATAATAAATTATTTAATTTATAATTTATAATAAATTTATAATAATTTATAATTAGTTTTTTTTTCTAACTCGAACACTCGAAAATCACTTGAACCGTACTCGTACTGCGAGAGGTAAAAATCAAATGAACAAAGAAAAATGGAAAACAAATGTTATCTAGATAAAAACCTAACTTTTGCATTAATTAATGCAAAATAGTCTATATAATTGATATAATATCTTTAAAACCTATTTTAAATATATTTTATTGTTGGTTTTAAATGTTTCAATGTTGGTTTAAATAATTTCAAATGCAAAACATAAGTTTTCTTCACTTTTCAGACAAAAATTTATTTTTTTTACACAAAATTCCTTTAATTATTTAACAATAATAATTATTAATGACTTTATTTAATAATTATTTTAACCAATAATTAATAATAAATTAATAATATATATTTAAAAAAAAATATCAATGTGAAAGTGACACTTTTAAGAAGAGACTAGATATATGAGCCTGGACACATTGTTGGCAGGTCGAAATGGCTAGAATCGGTGCCACACTCATACTTCTAACTCAAAATCTGCTAAAGATTTCAAGCATGTACTTTCCTGTTCTGAAGTATAGTTTGTCTAAGGTAAGAACTACCCCTCCGGCTACAAAGTCTGAAGCCGTCTGCTGCTATGAAAACACGAATAGCTCATTTTAGGGAGGGTAGTTTCTGTAAACTCTAGGACAAACAAAATAGACCGAAGAAAAATATTCACTTTCTTTTGCCGAAACCTGTTCTGAACAGTGACCCCACACCTCTACTTAAATTAGTTATACTTCGGTACCATAGTCACCACAAGGGGGACAGATACATGGCTAGGGGAGTTCTTACTTTAGACAAACTATAATCACGCATGATCTCGAAAGATACTTCAAAATTGTGCTTGCTCTGTAATTTCAGAGCATACGTAAGTGAACGTGGGCATGTGAAACAATAAAGCTAAAACTCTATCATTTCAGTTCTTCTCAATAAAATTATCGAAGACGCTTCAAAATATTTCTTGAAAAATCAAATTTTAATAGAATTAAAATTAAACTACTTTTTTTTTACGTTTAGTATAATTTCTTTTGAAAACAAAAATGTCTACGGGAAAATGAAAATGGTTTTCTTCTTCTTTCTGGAAGAGGACGATATCTTTAGAATTGATTTAGAACAATATGTTTTCGCTTTCAGAAATTCGGAAGAAATTATAAATGATTCTGGATCACGATTTCGTGATTTGCTGGCAACGGTTTGGTTGATTTTTCTGTATTTACACAGGCAAACGTTTCGTGCGTAATAAAAGAACACTGACGTTACTAAACATATAAAAGACATTGAATTATGTGGAACTGAATTATCATTGACTATTGAATATGTTAGTATTTCCTTACAAATATATATTCAGAACATGTGTGACAACACTATCTTACATATTTTTCTTTAGATCAATTTAACAGAGAAAGAGGGGAAATAACTCATAACTTTACAACTATTTCAAGGCAATGGCAAGTTTTAAAGCTTGTGGAGAATATGTTTGGAAAAAATAAAATGATATTTTTTAAAAAATAAAATTTTAGTCCCTGAGAGATTCATCCGGAAAAGGATAGGTTCTTAGGGGCGGGGGGGGGGGGGGGTGAAATCCAGGTGGTTCTATAATTGGGTGAAACTCCCAAGATACCAAACAGTTCATACCTCAAAAATAAAACAAAGTTATCTGAGCACTTTGATGTATTTAAATCACAACGAAATGTTTTCTTATGATTATTTCATTCAAATAAATCATTATATTTATCTTCTGTCTTGCTTTCCAGATAAATTAGTAAACAATTGAGACAAAGGAAGTAAACTAAAGAAGAAAAATTGAAAAAAATCTAATTTTTGTGCATATTGTGGCAAAATTGCCAGTATGTTTGTTATGACATCTTTAAAAGCTATTTTATTGATAAAAATGTTAGTTTCAAAATGAAAGCCAGAATTTTCTTTACTTTTTAGACAAAACAATTCTTCTGGTATTGAAAATTTGATGGATTTTAAGGTCATTGCCTTTTTAAAAAAAACTATAAGCGCTGCTATTTCAACCGTCAATTCTTCACAAAGAAAAGTTTTATTGAAGAAAAGTTGTATAGCCGCTATTTTGTTCCATTGCTTTGGAAAAACTTATTTTTACTGTTTTATAATTAGGATTTATTTCATTATTTTGTTAAAAATATTCCCAAAAAAAATTTGCTTATTTTTTTCACCGTTTGATTGAATGAACTGCATAAATAACTATACAAGACTAATTCCTTTAATGAATTATTGTTTTAAAAAGAAATTTTTCTGAAAACTAATTCTTTTTTAAATGAATAATGTTTCAATTTTAGCTTAATTAAGTATCAATGTTTAAAATGAATGAGGTAATTTATTAAAAGAAACAGCTATTCTACATTTGATAGACATATTACGTTTTTTATACTGAAAAAAAATTCAGATCAAATTCCGGCATTCAGGGTACCGGTACGTTTTACTTGAACATGTTATGGAATTAAAAATCTGATGAATTGTTTACAGCAATTATTGCCGTAAAAATCACTGAATCAATATAATTAAACAAATATTATAGTAAAAATTACGTGGTATAATATTTTACGGTAAAAATGTATTTTACGGATGATGCAATCAAAGTGCCGGCACTTTATACCATAATTTCATACGGAATTTTTTACAATATATTTATATAGAACAAAGGATAATTTTATTTTGTGTCTTACCTTTAATTGAGAAGAATAATGCTTTTCAGATGTCAAGAACTTCTTAAAATTTCTTTTTTTGCAGGTCCTTCAATGAAACTCATTTTAAATTATATAAATTATTAGAAATAATACTTTTATTCAGCAAAAATATCTCTTTCCTTATCATTCTAATACTTATCATTCTATAAAATCTTCTCGAAAACAAGAAATAGTTATTTTTCTTTGGATAAAACAGCCGTGATCATAAAATAAAGATACTAAAAATACATTAATAATCCATTTTAAAGTGATTTGGGTTAAAATATTGCTTTTTCCGTTTCTTTAATCTTCCTTGTATATTATAATGTATTGAATAAGTTACGTTTCTTTCAATAAATCATTTTTTACGATCATTTAATAATCATACGAATAATCTTGTGTAAATTGTTCAAGATAATTTAAACACTCAAACTTGCTTGTCAAAGAGATTTTTCTCTTAAAAAAATAAATAAAATTTTTATTCAGAAAATGACTTTTTTGACATTTTAATATTTAAAAACTATTTTACCGATTTCGCTCCAATTTTGTATTTTGAGATTTAAAATTTAGCAAAACTGGATTAGGAAAACTTGAAAATATTTTTGATAATTATTAATGTAACATAGCGATATCATCTTAAACTGTTTTATTTTGCATGAAATTGTATTTCAACGAATGAGTTTTATAGTTAGATACTTGCAAGAGTCGTTACGCGTGGGTTAGCCAATCAGGTTCGCTGCCCACGCGTGACGTTGATTGTTGGTATTCAATGCAATCTGATCCAAAAATTAAAACTAAGAGGATACTTGCAAGCGACGCCACGCCTGGGTTAACCAATCAGGTTCGCTACCCACGCGTGACGTTGATTGTTGGTATTCAATGCAATCTGATCCAAAAATCAAAACTAAGAGGATACTTGCAAGCGACGCCACGCCTGGGTTAGCCAATCAGGTTTGCTACAAACGCGTGACATTGATTGCTGGTATTCAATGCAATCTGATCCAAAAATTAAAACTAAGAGGATACTTGCAAGCGACACTACGCCTGGGTTAGCCAATCAGGTTCGCTACAAACGCGTGACGTTGATTGTTGGTATTCAATGCAATCTGATCCGAAAATTAAAACTAAGAGGATATTTGCAAGCGACGCCACGCCTGGGTTAGCCAATCAGGTTCGCTACAAACGCGTGACGTCGATTGCTGTTATTCAATGCAATCTGATCCGAAAATTAAGTCTGTAACGCTAAGGCACTATGCCCAACCATGCGATTAGACGCTTTTCGGTATGACACTGCTCTTTCTTTTTTTCATAAGAGTCAAAAAGCCCAATTCGCCGAGAAAAAGGTATGTTTATTTAGGAAAAAAACTTTTGTATCTTACTTAGTAGCATAAAAAAAGTCTACGCAAATTAGTTAGTATTTGTAAAAATTAGACTCAAAACATATGAAGAATCATAATGTATGAAGTATAATGAATGAAATAGCATAATGTATGAAGTATAATGAATGAAATAGCATAATGTATAGTATAATGAATGAAGAATCTGATCTATAGATTAAAAGTTATTAAGTTGTTTTTTGTTTAATGTGTGTATACAATATTTTTTCCAATGCCTCTCTGGGTTGACATTCGTCAATTCAGACGTATTAGGGGTGATTTGTTAATTAATCATTCAGGGGTACCATATTAGGTGGGCCAACATTGCTCCTACAGTAAGGACAGCTAGTACAGAGAATGAAAGAACAACCATGCCTGTCCGGTACACAGTCCGGTCGGCATGTGTACACATTAGAATGTTTTACTGTTGGTTTCAGTTTAACGGGGATTTTGTTCTTTAAAGTTTTTCAAAGCGTTTGAGTGTTTAAAAACTCGTAAAATGCTCAAAATGCAATAAAAATACATTTAAGAAGTCTTAATAATCAAGGTTGTTTATTTTTCTTTCAAGAGCAGGCCTCCTTATTTATTTATGCATTATGCATTGAAATGCCACAAATTGTCAAAAAACATATAAGAAACTAATATGACATAATTTTGCGTTATTTTTAACAAAACTTTTGGTAAATTTTTTTATTTACCTTTTGAAAACTGGAAAATATGAAAGTTATTTCTCTCTATATTAAAATATCGTAGGACTTCAACACCGCCCCTGTTTTAGGTTTTCAACTTAAAGTTACATTTTTTTTTGCTGCGTAAAAATTATACGACATAAAGAAATTTGAAATTACTAACGTGTGTAGAAAAATGTACAGGAATTACGATGGAACAAAAAATGATAATATTAGATAATTTGGTCACGAATTACTAACTGTTTAACTTGCGGAAAAAAATGCTTTACAGGTCGCTTTGCAGGTCACAGGAATCTACCTACAGAGTTGAAATTTGACATGTAGACTGAGCCATATTTGTTCATGAACTTGGCATAGAATTTTTTTCTGAATGTCTATATTTTTTGAATACTACCTTTTTCGAATGTTTACATTTTCTTCTTACAATTTTAACGGGAGCTTTTGTTTTTCGAAATTGTTTCTATTTGTTTGAAAGTTATAGCAAATTTAAGCACTTTTTTGTGATTTTTACAGCTTTTTTGCTCTAAATATTTGTTATTTATCCATTGCGTCGAAAATTTATTTTCCTCTCACAAAATATTTATTTTATAAGCTTGCGCTCGAGTAGATGTCAATAAAAATTAGCAACAGAGACAGAGATTACCCGCTGCTAGATATAAATCTTAATATTCATTGTGAAATGTTATAAAAAAATAAAAACTTAATAAATAGTGATAAATACCGTTTTCTATTTGAATTGTTATAAACAACTTCAATGAGTTTTATTACTTTGTATTTATTTCTTTTTATTGAGTCTCACAATCTATATTCCTAGGACTAATTTTTGTACAGTTGCTTGTAAGTACAAATGATTGTTCTTCAAATCTAGGTAATCGTCTATTTAGTTGTGTTTAACACATTGATAAAATGTCCATACATAAGGCTACAATAATTGTATATTTTGAAACCAAAATGCTTAGTGGAAAATATTTATGGTTAATGAGAAGTAAACAATGAGGACTGCGAAACAATTACAAATGTCGGCGAGTAGATCTTCCTAAAAAAATCCTTATTCAGTCCTCATACATAACAATTTCAGCAATAAAACAGAAGAACTTCAAATATTGTAGAAGTAAATAGGAAGTAAGCAAAGATAAAACTCATATTTCTTCCTTTGGAATTACAAAATATCGAATAGTTTTCCTAATAGTTTTCACAAAACAAAGTTCATAAGTAAGTTTATTATTATCACGCTTTCATTATAAAGAAAAGTATTGAGGTTTCATTTAGGTGTCTCCTTACGTCACCCTAATTCGCTTTAATTTTGTGGCTTGGCTTTGTGTACTTGTTCATTGCAATAAAACACGTGACTTAGTTTGAAAACAACAGGTTAATATTTACGGAATTAATATTACTAATTAATATTAATATTACTAGTGCTCCCTTTATTTCGTCTATACTTTTATGGGTTATTGTGGTGTTCTGATATGTAAAGAATATTTCTCTCGAATTCTGAAAATTATACGCAAATATTTAGGTGAAATATAGGCCATTATATATATATGAGCAGAAATATGCGGAAAACTTGAAAAATTCAAAGTTCAGATGCTGCATCATAAAGGGAATATTGACGTTAAAGTTTGGTTTCCTTTTGCCCCTCCCCCCTAAATCGTCTATAGCTTTGCAGTTCTGCGTGTTGTTGCAGTTCTGCGTGTAACATAAGTTATAATAAATGTGGCCGAGTTTGAAGTCTTTAGGTGGCAAGTTTGGGGAAAGTATAGGTTTTCATGTATATTCATGAACGCAATAATTTTTCGTATTGTGATGAAGGCTTATATAGAATATCAGCTCAACTTTTACAAGATACAAGAAGTACTCTACGAACCACTCCTAAAGTGCAGTAGGGGAAAAAACGGACCACATTGAAGAACTTTGGAACTAATGATTACCCATCTGGAAATGTGTGCAATTATTATTATCAATACCTGTTTCATTTTCGAGTGAAAAATACGAAACGCATCCAGAATTTCATGCACAAGAACAACTGGAAATTACTTCGAATTGCAGAAATTTTGTTGTTAAAGCGCATAATTTGTTAGAGACCACGGAAGCCCTCTTGCACATAAAGAAATCCTCATCCGCACATCATAGAGTCATCATTTGCTCACAAAAGTGCAGCTAGTTGTGAAACAATGACTCCATTCTAAGGTGGTAGACTGTCATGATATCAAACTTTCAGGAGGAAGGCTTTAATGATGCTATTAGAACCACGGTATAATGAGTTTAAAAATTTCAGGTTTTCTTATATTATTAAGTAGGTGAAATATTGCAGTATCTTTTGCAGCAAAACACCCTAAGTTATTATGTTTCGTTTTTATTATGGGGAGTTGGGAAACGTACTTCTTACTACAGTTATATATCAAATGTGTGCAAAACATGTAACGGTTTAAATATTTAACAGTTTATACAGTTTAATATATGGTTTACCTACATTTTAATAATTCTACATTTTCTTTGAAATTGTTAATGAGGAAAAAAACTTACATCATTTTGCAACAGCAGAAACGAAAATACATTTATGTGATTTTAGGAAATTTTATTTTGCACAACTGATAAATACATAATATGAAATTGATGTAAAACAATTTTTTGACTTGGACAGGAATCTACCTAGAGTTTAAGTGTTTCATAATTACTGTATAAATGACTCAGGTGCATACAATAGAATGTACAGAGTTATATTAAAACCGTTAATAAATGAGATTTAAATCAGAGATGGCGAACCTTTTTTGATTAGGGTGCCAGATAGACTTCGATTTGTTACATCCGATTCATTAGTGTGTCTCTTAAAAAATTTAAATTTTCAAAAATTAAATTCAGAAAATTATAAAAAATACAGAAAAATGTTATATTTAGTTAAAATGATAATAAAGTACTTATTCAGTGCATTTTCGACAAAATAGGTGTCGATTAGGTAGCGAGTACCAGGCAATTTTTTAATCTCCCCCTATGGCTAGTTGTATCGTTAAATTTTCCTTATAATTTTAATTATTTCTTTATAATTATAATAAGTCATTAACTGAATTATTAAAATTTTACAAAATTGAAATTTAGGTCAGGTGGAAGTACAGGTCAGTAGCTGAGGAGCAGTATTGAATGATTTTATCAGAAGAAAACTCCAACCGATGATTGGAATTCCATCTATGAAGGTCAGTTTTAAAGGTTAGCTATGAAGATCAACTATAAAGATGCAGTCATGGAAATCAGAATTGATTAACATTAAAATCAAGCAGAAGAACATTATTCTTTCAATTTTAAGAGCATGAAACCTATGCTTAAGATTTATGTATTTAACAATTGTCCATTTCTCTAGGTAGCTGGGCGACATCATGTGATTTTGATAGTTAGAGTTATTCTGCTAAACTCGTTCAACACTACTCTTCAAGAATCACATTTTTAAAAAATTTATGCAATTTAGTTAATAATTGTTTCAATTTTCCCATTCTTTTCAAATATTCTTATTCTTTTGAAATTTTTCACTTTGAACTTTTACATCCTAAAAGACCTGAGGCTCCATTATATAATCAAAGTTATAGGTTATATCACAAAATTTGTGAGTTTTTCATTCGTTTGAACTTCATGCAATTTGTTGCTTACAATAGCAGTACAACTTGAGTTTAGGGCTATCTATGCACCATGATTGCAAACCATACTGATTAATTCTACTAATATCCATCATGCTAGTAATATCGTTGTTCGGATCATATCGCACAGTACCTTCAAAAATGGCTCCTCCTGGCTGAACACTTAAAGTAATTTGATATTCACTAAGCGGTGTAATTTTAGGACTTAAAATAATAAATTGATATCCATGCTCACTAACATAACCTTTATCTTTTAGTAACTCTTCATTCGGTTGACTTTTGCGAGCGTCTTTTATTTCCTTCAGTTCCAACGTTTCGCAAACTTCAATATTATGGTTCAAAAGTTCATTTATATGTTTGACAATTGCTTGTGAAGCAAGGACAACAACAGGATCATCTGTAGGTACTTCAGTAAATGCGTTGCAGGGACAAAAGTGATTTGGTATGGAAGCTTCTTCACAAGTTCTGCTTTCTGGAATTTCATTCAGGAGACTTAAGCCTAGTTCGTTTGCTTCGTCGACCATATAATTATTGAAGTATAACAGGTGCTTCATGGTAGCATGAATATCAAATAAAGTGATTAATCTATGCTGATTAATGCTAAGGCTTTTTTCTACATTGGGATACTTAGTTAAAAACCATTTAGGAAAATATATGTACATAAATGGCATTCTTTCTTCGAATTTTCCTATGTAAGTTTCTCTTATTTCGCCGTATCTTATGCCATGGTCACTAAATATAACTACAGCACTGTTGTTAAGGGCTCCTACTTTCTCAAGTTCTGTAAGTATTCTTTCTGCAGGGGCATCGGCATAGCTGGCGTAATTGGAAACATCGTGTGTAAGAACAGATACCATACAAAATGCAAAATAAGGTCTCTTGTCCATGGTTTTTACAAAATTCTTTAAGTAGTCATACATGAGATCAGTCTCTAATTCTGAGTTTAAGCAATGCGCCTCATAATGTTTAGCTTTCAGTCTCAACTCAGAATGATCAATCGCTAGCGCTAAAGGTCTGTAATAGTAATCTGTTGGAGGGTCAAAGAAACCTCTCTTGAAATAGTTAAATATGCCGTTATATGGTGTATCATCGGCAAAAAAAGTTCTATAACCATGTTCGGCGTAGTCTTTCCATATCAGACTTATATTATCGAAAAAGAAAGTATCTTTCATCGACTCATTGAAGTAGTACTCAACGAAGTGACCTGTTAGCATTGGTACCAAATTTGGAAATGTGTTATCTCCAACCTTCGTGTAACCTTTCATGTCAAAGAAGCTCATTTTTTCCAAGAACGTTTTTGTTTTTCGAAAATGTCGAATAAAATTCAGATTTGATACAGAGTCTATACCTAGAAGAATTACATTCAATGGCGAAGAAGACTTGACATTAGATTTTTCTTCCTCAATCTTATCTTTGAGATTCACAAGTGGTAAAAACTGCTCATGAACATAACTGTCACCAAAGTAACACTTGACTAGTATATGCTCATCGTCGAGAGGTGTATTAAATTGCAGTGCTCCTCGACTTACGTAATAGAAATCATCTTCCCTTACTTTGTCAGGTAAATATTTTCGAAATATTGCCCAATAGAAGCAATCTATGTCTCCAGGAGTAGCGTTGTAATATTTTTCTAGAGCAGAAACATTCAGATGAACAATTCCATTCGGTTCTGGAGTCATAAATAATGGGAGATCGGAGCAAATCAGAGGATCATACAAATGAATTAATTCCATTACTGATGGATCCCATGGATCAAATCTTGGAATCTTGCAGCTTGGTGTATCAATTATAAAAGCAGGGTTTTTCGCAGTATCAGAGAAGTAATCATAGTCTGTCAAGGTCTGTTTGTCAGAAATTTCTTCCGCATTGGGGGCTTGGCTAGCATCTTGCACTTCAAAACTAATTTGAGACAATAAATAACTTATGGGATTGCTTTTCTCGGAATAAATATTCCCCAAGGCTGAACTAAAATCATTCTTAGAATCGATTACGGGATTATTTAGTGCGTGTTTTCGAATTGTGTTTTGGCGTGAATTAATTATGGTATTATATGGTAACGCATCGTTCTGTTGAGGAAAAGTCAGATCAGACGAAGCACTCAATTTTGTAGTTTGTTCTTTAAGGTATTTCTGATGATCTAGTTTATTATTTATTCGTATAAGTTCATCTTTATTTGTATATTCTTTTTCCTTAGCTTCAAGAAATTTTAAATCGTTGATGAAAGCAATTGCTTTTTGATATTGGTAGTGTACAGGGCTTGCTATCCAACTGTAAAGACTTATTTGGTCTTGATTGGATGACTTATTTAAGTCTTTTAAACATTTTCTAGTTAAACACCAGTGAAATAGAAGAAAGCTGAATAAACAAAATAATAATATAAGCATAAAACGGTTCGGTAATGAAATAGGAGCCATTGGAACATTTTGGATCTATTCGTAGCAGTCATTGGAACCTGTGAAAGTAAAAAACAAATATAATCGACAATATTTTATAAACATGCTTATTTATTCTGAAACTTTTTATTGTTTATCAACTAAATGTTTAATTTTAATGAACTATTAATGCGTTTAAAGTTTTTGTTATTTCAAAACAATCTACCCATAGCAGCGGAATATAAAACATATCATAGCAATCGAATCGTGCTTTATTTCAATTTAAAAATAAAAATAAAGCACGACACCCCGAACAAGTGTTTATGCTAGGTGATCTGTTATAAAAACAGAATAATTTCAGATCTTTTGCCAGTTACAAGGAGAAAACAATTCTGGTAAGATTACCTTTTCTGTATGGTAAGGATATTTCTGGTAAAAACAACATAATTCTGGTTAATGAAACCAAATTATGCGGTATTCAAACCATTCATTTGGTAACTTTTTCGTTCATATTGTAAATGGATTACCGGAAATTCTAGTTTTTAAGAATTGTAGTTCTTATTAGCTCACATATTTAATAAAAAAACAGAAAATTGAAAAGTAAATGTAAAGAAATAAAAGAGTATTTACGGCATTCTTTAAGACATCATGATAAAATTACCAAATTTTGCCCCATTTATCAATTTTTATCACATATTATAAAACCATATTTTATAGTTAGTTCTACCAAGATCATTACCAAAGCTTATCGGTAAAAATTACCGAACTGATGTTCCCACAGAGCCAGAAACGCGGTAAATTTTACCATATACTGGTAGTTTTGAGCTCACTTTTATTCTCATCTTATAATAAGATAAAATATTTTAGTGAATTAGCAGGGTTAATGAACAGAGACGATGCTGTTGTTGCTGTCGTCGGCCATTAAGGCAGGGGGGGGGGAATTGTTCTTGTTTTCCAGTGGCGCCATCTATGGACAATAATTTAACTTCTGTCACACCTACACGTCACACCCGTTTATAGGGCTGACCCATTCATGCATCCATTCATTCGTCCAGATAGCGTAATTTTGACTAGGACCAGAGAACGATCAATCTCCAATTAAATATCCAGAGGTATTGATTTGTTATGGGAACATGGAGAACTTTGTGACCAGACAGATTCAAGGTGCACCAATTACCATTACACGGAGAGTCTTCGACCGTCTGGATTCGAACTCCCCTTCCCACAAACGTGAGTCCAGCGCCCAGCCAACCAATCTCTCCCGACCAACGATATAAACGAATATAAACTTTTAAGTGCCTAGATAAAAAGTTTCTAATATCTCATTTATGTAAAAAATAAATAAATAAATAAGTAAATAATTTCAATAATAACTGTACATAGTTGGAAAATATTCGGCCAGCTCCTAAAAATGCAAATAGTTTTTTAGTGAACAAGACAGGCGGTGATCATTATGACCTACGTTAAGGTTGAAGCTGAAGAATATGCTGGGGTTAACAATTAATATTAAAAATTAAAATATTTTTGTTAACAATTATGCTGCTCAACTATTATTATTCAACTAATTCGCTATTATTACTGGCTACGAACATTCTTAAATTCTTGCATCCAATTCTCTACTAAATCTGCATCAGTCTAAATTGCAACGCTTTCTCATTAATTTTACTAATTTTGCAACTACTTGTGGAAAATTTCTTAGATTGAATATTAGTTTATTGAAATTATTATTTTAATAAGCAAGAAAAAAGTTAAAATTTAGTTTGCAGTACATTTTTTATTGCAAACTTCTTAATCTGAAAATTTGGTTCAATGCATTAATATATTTAGTAATCACACTCAGTTGATTTTAAACCTCGAGGTTCGATTGTTTTTAAAATAACACTTTACATGTTTCTCTGATAAGTTATTCCATTCTATTTTGCTTTGCGCAAATGAATCCATTTTCTTAAACAAAAAATAACTTTAATTTAAAAAATATAAAAAGACGAAATTTTAAACAGAAATTTCCTGAAACAAAATATTTAAAACACAAGACCAGCTAGAACAATAACAGCTAGATTTGACAAAATTAACTTAGCAACTGTTGTTTAGAAACTAAAAAGAAGTATATATTTCCAGATATAGTTGGTGCTTCTTGTTTATATTTGGCATGTGTGGTATGTTGGTTCACATTGGCATGTATATGATTTATACAACTAGTAATACCTATGAACTAAAGATATATATAGCTATGGCACTTAACTAAAGAGATGTATATCAGTCGAAAGTCAGTAGAAAATCTGACTCTTTACAAAGATTTTCGTTATTTTGTATGAAGTCTTAAATTTCGGATCAAAGTAATGGCATTATGAGTACATCATCCGTAAAATAAATTTTTATTGTAAAATATTACACCATAATTTTTACAGCAATATTTATTTAATTGGAGTGATACAGTGACACTAGGGTCATTAATGTTACAAAAATTACGATTTGTTTGATTTTTTGTTAAGTAACATGTTCCGAAAAAAATGGATTTCAAGCTAAGAAGTACGGACACCCTCAGTGCCGGTACTTTTTGAAATAAATATTAAAATAGCTTTTATCTAAAGAATTTTCAGTAAAAAATCTGAACGTTTTTGATTATCTTGCGTTTATTATGCATCATATTATACATCATATTATATTATGCATTCAAATTATGCATCAGAGAAAGCCTCAATACTAATTTAAATGTGTTTCTTGTGCATTAACTACGATATATTTTTTAATAATAAGAATTCACTTACCGTCCATCATTTGAAGAATTTTAGAAATCTATATAAGAACTATTATTTATTTTGTTCTCAATTTTTCAAGATAAAATTAAATGCAGCTAAGCCATACATAAATTTAATTTTGTATGACTTTCTATTACCAAATAAAATTACTCTTCAACTCAGATAAAATGACCATACTTATATACTTTTTCTACCAGCAGAATTCGAGAAATGCTTCACGTTACAGACATGAAATAAAACTGATGAGCTATTTTCTATTCAGATAAAGAAGGTTTGTTCATAAAAAGTAAATAGATGAATAACAATTACTAACGAGCTTAGAGTTTAGGAAGCAGTCACTCAATTTATGATCCAAAGACTTCCACTTATTCCATTTGTGTGTTTTTGAATTGCAGAAAGTTTTATTAGGAGCGTTTTAATACTTTTTAATTATCTATCAGTTTTTATTCGTAAATTGGTGCATTGGTAAAGGAAATGACACTTGCTTTGAGAAAATACTTCATTTTTTTTATCGACGATTAGTTTTTAAAATTAAAATTATTTTGTAAAAGCAATACATAAATTAATAGGAGTAATTTAAAAGATATTGCAAAATATGTTGGAATGATTAAGTGTTGTTTTATATAGCTGAATAATGGGAAAAGAGCACAAGGTATGTAAATAAAAAAGATATGATGTAGTTTTCGTTTTATAATGAAGCAACTTCTTGAATGGTGGAGCTTAGAATGAAAGAGGGAAACACGAAGATATAAAAGAAAATTACAAACAAGTTACAAAAAAAAAGGAAATATAATTGATTAATAGGTTAGTAAGAATAAAATCGAGCACGATAATAAAAAAGAAAGTAAATAAGAAAAAAAAACATTTGATGGAAAAATGATGAGAACTGCAGTTGTTGCAAGAGGTGAAAGTTGAATTTTTGAAAGAATTTTTTTCGCACATGTTTTGATATCTATTTTCTTTCAAATTCTACATCTTGCAACATCTTAAGTTATCACTCTACCTCCACCATATAATTTTTAGTTCTCCTTTTCTGTTAAATTATCTATCTGTTTCTCGTACTCTATTTGTCACAGTTTTTTCCCTCGTTTTTGTTTGTAATTTTCTTCGGTATTCCTTGTTTATTTTGTGTTTTGACTCTGGAAAAAAGTATACATCATTATGGAACAGAGACTACAATAAATTATTCGACGCACTGTTAGATTCTATGTAAAATCTTAATTATCAGTCTATACTATACAGCTCTATTGTTTTTATGGAACTGAAACTGGTTTGTACTTGTTTACATTCGGGTAAATTCCTTCAACAGTTGGTTAAATTAGGCGATATATAATATAAATTCGATGATTGGATAAATTAGACGATATACTATATAAATATAGAATATTTATTATGTCAGGTATTTTATTGTAATAATTATATCAAATTATAAGACTCACTGTAGTTTTTTAATAATTATTTGCCTTGCACGAATTTATATGCAATACTTTTATATTTTAACTTACATGTAATGGGCTTTTATTCAGGAGATTTTTTATATACTTCCTATTTGTATTTATTTTTAATGAATTGCATTACAATGTTAACCAATTAATATACGAACGTAAGGAAGTGCAAACCGGTTCCAGTCACAGAAAAACAAAAAAAGCTGTATCCCCTGATATTTAAGATTTTATATAGAACCTTATGGTGCGTCTAACAATTTGGCCATGGACTGTATAGTGTGCCTATTTAGATGAAACTATTTAAGTTCTTTTAAAATTATTTTTCTGTATGTAATACATCCTTAATAAAGTAAATTTTTTTTAATTGGATAATTAAATGAGATTTTAGAAAAAGAGAGGAATAGCAGCAAAAAAAATAAGCAGCATGCCTGTATTAATTGTAGTAAAGAAAATACAGAGCAAACACATTATAATAAAAATAAATGCGATAGTAAAATCCCACTTGAAAAATAAGTTTAGGTAATTTAATGTGAAAATCAGATTGCTAAATCAGATAGATTTTTTCTAGTATATTCGACTTTTTTTATTGATACATGCATAAAAATTACAATTTAGTTACTATTTTAATTTTTTTTATCTATGGAGAACGCATTCAAATTTTTACTTATTTTATTTAACCTAAAGTTAATATGTGCTCTGTTACATATGATAATAGATAATAATAGTAAAAAAAAATCTGTATATTATTTGTATAAGAACAGAATAAGAGACAGTACTAGATAATCTAAAAAATAATGCAAAAAATAAACTATGCATAATAATAGTATAAGAATAGCGTAAGGGATAGTAATAGATAATAAGTAAAATACAGTAAATGTAAATTTTGGGATTGATTCATGATTTGGATTCTAGCGATTCATGGAGACTTTTAGGGATGGTTCTATAACTGTAATATAATCTCACACTAGTTCGTTTTTCTTAATATATGTTTTATAAACCATTTTTAAATGCTAGTTTGTTTGGAATTTTGTGAACCACAACACGTTTCAAGCATTCAGATGATTACATAATATTATTTTTTTACTTTCAAGACAGATTCAAAAATATTTTTATACGTTGTCAAGAAAATTAATTTACTAGCTTATTTATTTTCATTTTTATTTTTATTATCAAGCATTCGGTTGATAATATAAAATTTTTTTAAAATTTTCAAATCAAAATTGAAAAGTATTTGAATACCGTGCCAACAAGAAATAAGTTATTTTTTTAAAATTTTCAGTTAATTTTAAATTTTGCGATCTGAAAAGCGTATTAAAAGCTTGATTAAAAATGTAACCATTTTTTTGTTGTTTTTAAGTCATAATTAAAAATTAATTTTGAAAATGTAGTACCGAGAAAGAAAGTGTCATTTCGTTTACTTGCTCATTTTTTAAGAGATAGCATGCAGAAAAAATATGTAATTAATTTCATATATTTTTTTTTCTAAAAGAAATATCATTACAGAAATTAAAACTTCAGATACGGTTCAATCGATTCAAATTTATTATTTTAGAGATAAAAATTTAAAATAGAAAAAAATTAATGCTCTAAAATTTAACAACTACTCTACTGGAAAACCAAAGAGGTCGGTAATTTTTACCAAAGTGTTTTGGTAATAATTTTGGCAAAATTCACTATAGAATATTATGGATAAAACTTCGTAAATGTGGTAATTTTATCATGATACTTAAGGGCATAGAATCAAAACCATTTATTCGGTTAAATATAGTTTTTAGTTTTGTATTTTTTCACTAAATGTGTGGTAATAACAACTATGATTTTGAAAATCAGAATTTCCGTAAACTATTACCATATGAGTAGAAAACTTACCAAATGAATGGTTTAAATATTGTATATTTTAGTCTTAAGTTATGTTTTTTTCACTATAAATGTCATTAGCATTATGATACAGTACGGTAATTTTACCAGAAGTTTTTCTCCGTGTACATATCTAGCTTTCGGTTGATAACGTAAACTTTATTTTTCTTTAAAGTGAAAATCAAAGCTATTCAAATACGTTTGGTCGAAGAGAAAAGTGTTATTTTGTTTAAATTCTCAATAATTTTAAATTTTAAGTACAATAATTAAGTACATTAATTTTAAATTTTGGAACATTAAGCGTTAAAAGCGCCTGGTTGATAATGTAACATTTTTGTTTCAAAATTTCATGTAAGATTCAAAAATAATTTTATACTTTGCCCAGAAAAATACATTATGAAATATAGTTGCAAAAACATGTTCAGTTTTGCGTTTCGCATAATCTTTTGAGGTTTCAACATTTTTGAGGTTTTTCCAATGAAGTATATTTCAGGCCGGATTAAATTACATTTGATTTTGAGGTATTACAAAGGTATTGAGGTATTTTGCGTTTCGCATAATCTTTTGTATTTTGTATTATGGTTCAACATTTTTGAGGTTTTTCCAATGAAGTATATTTCAGGCAGGATTTAATTACATTTGATTTTTAGGTATTACAAATAGTTTCGGAACATTTACACTGAGTCATTAATAAGTTAATACGAGAACACAATAGAGAATATATTTTGAATTTTTATATACATAAAAAAATTGACAAATGTAAAAGTAACCTGCTATGGCAAATCATGGCAGTAAATACACTAAATTAAAATGAATAAATGCATGAACTAAATAAATTCATTAACTAACAGCAAGTTACGTTATAATAATGTTGGCATGAAATATATGTTTTTAATAGTTTAACTTACATAACAATTCTTTGAACAATAAAAGCAAGTATACTTTTATTTCATCATTACAAGACTCAAGTAAAAAGTGTTTTTTGGAAAACTTAAAATTATAGACCTGTAATAAGAACCAAACAAATTTTATAGCTCCTTTTTCGTGTTTATTTTCCGTAACAAGGAAATTATCTGTTTTTTAAATCACACCCGATTTTTATTAAAGCAAAACAGCCATAAATGAAGCATTCTACTTTACTTCGATTTTATAAACATAAATTTCCTTCTAAATTTTGCTTCAATTTCCCCAAAAATTTTAATTATTCTTTTTAAAAATTATTTTACATGTCAATTTATTTTACGCTTATATTGCATAGCGACAGTATAATTTTAATTTGCTGGCACTCGATATAATTTAATCCCTTTTCTTATAAAAAGAATCGAAAAATCCAATATTTATAATTTGGTTACTTTTCTACATTTTTAAATAATAATTATCATTGTATTAAAGAATTATTAAAAAATCCGTTAAGTCTCTGCTGTCACTTATAGGGTGTCCAACTTAACACTTTGTTTTGTTGCAACCAAAAAAAATTATTTAGACATCTAAAATTCCGAGATTGAAGGTACAAGAAGTATGATGGAATAAAAAATATATAACATTCGCTAACTAGTCGAAAAATTATTAAAGGTCAAATTTGTAGTAAAAAATATCATACCAGCCGATCTGCAGCTCTTTGAAATGCAGCTACACTACGGAGTTGACATGCTAAACGAGACATTTCACTGAAAGAACTGAAAACAATTTTACTTATTTATCTTTTGAAATTACAATTTGTTCGTCAGTTGCTGCAATTTCAAGTCTTTTTCCATGAATTTATTGTCAGTGCTTTTTGTTTTAAATAACGACTACTATATATATATATATATGTATATATATATATATATATATATATATATATATATATAGTTTCCAGTACTCTGCTATCCCTCTTTTGTGACCCTGGACTATTATAATACGATACTCTTATTCAGGCATAGATGGCAACCCCATAAAACAGCTTCACACAAAAAAGTCTAGTATTTCCCATCTTTTATGGTGGGTGACACAACCAGATAAACTAATTAAACCACATTCCACGGTCCATTTGATAAAAACAGAACTCAACCACAAATTATCTCCAAATTCTATTACTTAATGAAACGCCAAACTCCAATGATCAGTTATATTTCTTATTTTATGGTCTTAAAACCCTGCTAGTTGTAAATGGTTAAAAAACAGTATAATTTTGTATTTTTGGTTTTTTAACCTTACAAGTTGTAAACGGTTTTGAAATTATAAAAGTAAAAGATGTTCTTCACCGCAAACTTGTTGAAGTTTAGACAGGTTGCTACCGTTTATTTTACCGTAAATTTACATAGAAAATTCTAACAGGTATGAATTATTGAAATTTTGATTGAAATATGAATCTTTTAGATTTCAGCATTAACAAAAATTCTTGTCTGGTTACTCGGGTAAAAAATGAATTGTAAAAAATATGTAAAGTGCGCAATATAAAAACGGACCACCTTCAATAACTTTTGACCTAATGATTGGATAATCTTCACTTTCTAAGGCTCAATCTTAATGGTTGGAAAGGGTGACCTAAAATATAAGTAACATGTAATGAGTTAACCTTAACTAAGACTATTAAGTCTTATCTTTAGATAACATAACTCAATCTTAAGTAAACTCAATCACAATCAGGGAAATATGGTTCCCATAGTTTGGTCGGGAGAGTGATCAAATGTTTGGACCCCTTAAAGTTAATTTTACTTTTTGCTTATTTTACCATGTCTCGAGAATTTTTTTAGCGAATTAAAAATTTTTTGAACACTATTATAAAATTCGTTTATTCAAAGACAATGCCACGAAAATTATAAATTTAGTAAATATTTACTATTTATTATTTTGTTTGTTAAAAATGCGAAATGTGACTTACTAATGCCAAAAATTTTGAATTGTAAGGTAATCAATTTTTTACTTCATTTGAAAGGATGCAATTTTACATAGCAAAATACAAAATTCGAGCGAAATCGGTTCCTGAAAAACGAATTTTAAAGAAACCGCATTTTTAAAATTTGATTTTCTTCAATTTTAGTATTTTGCCATGTAAAATTACATACTTTAAAATGATGTAACAGAAGTTTTGAACCTAACAATTCAAAATATTTTCGACTATTATTAAATAAAATAACAAAAAATAACTAATACTTACTAAAAGCTATAATTTGCGTGGAATTATCTTTGAATAAACAAGTTTTATAGTTGTGTGAAAAATTTTTTCAATTCGCCTAAAAAGTTCTTAAGATATGGGGAAATACGCAAAAAATAAAATTAATATTAAATGATCCAAACTTTTCACCGCTCTCCTGACCTATGGGGTGGATATTCCCCAAATTGGGGCTATCCTTAATATTTTGGAGGTCAGAAATCCATACTAGTTGAAAAAAAGGTATGTTTATTCAGAGCAAGCATGTTTTGGCGTCTAACTTAAAGTATCATCTGAAAATAATTAATTAGCTTAGTTCAGGTTACCCCCTCGAATAATTAAAATTGAGTACTAGAACGTGAAGATCCGCTAATTAGATCAAAAGTTATGAAAGTTGGTCCGTTTTTTATTTTGGGCTCTGTACACTTTGTTAACTACCGTATAATGGCTAAATTAAAATACACAGAGCAAAAGTATGTTCATAACTACCAGAACAAGTTAAATTTACTATGTTTCTGGCTCTATGGGAACACCGAAAAAGCGATAAGTTTTACCGTTTTGGTAAAATTGACAATAAAATACGGTTTTATAATCTCTGATTAAATTTGGTAAATGTGGTTAACTTTTATAATTTTATCAAAATATCATAGAGCTTGACCTAAGAACAATTTATCGCGGTAAGTTTACCTTTTAGTTATTCTTTTTTAGCTAAATGTGTAGAAATGAGAACTATAATTTCGAAAACCAGAATTTCCGGTAAACCGTTACCATATGAACGGAAAAATAACCAAATGAGTGATATAAAAACCGTATATTTTGGTTTTATTAGCCAAAATAATTTTTCTTCCGGGAACGTCATTAATGTACAGTGATGTATACAATTTTACCAGAATTTTTTTCTCCGTGTAGATACTAATGATTTTTTTCCTATATCGGCTAAAATATATTAGACATTTAAAAAGTAAAGATGAGATAAAATTGATTTTAAGAATACATATTTTTTTTTAAAGCTCAAACTTTCATAATATTAGTTTTTATAGCAAATGACACTTTTAAAAGCCTGCTTTCAAAGAAATTGGAACTTTCGTTTGTTATGGCCATTGAACACATTTTAACACTTACTGTGAACTGAAGCATGAATCATCGTTACATTCATATATTGCTTTTTAGTTTGTCAGGTTGAAAATTATTTAATTAGATGTCTAAGCATTATAATAATTACTAGCTGTATAGTTACTTATTTTTTTCTAAGTGCTTTGCGCTAAAAATTAGAAATTTATGATAAGATTTGTAGCACATAATTTTTGAAATTTTTATAATTGTTGTTTATATTGTTAACTATTACATAATTATCTGAAACCGGGATAGCCTGATTGGTAGGACGTTGGACCCATGCCCAAGAGGTTATGATTTTGATCCCCGCCGGTCGAAGACTCCCCATGTAGTAAATGGTGACTGGTGCACGTTAACTCTGCCAGGTCACAAGGTCCTCCATGTTCCAATAACAAATAATATCTCTGGGAATTGAAGATGAATCGTTCTCTAGTTCGAGTCAAAATTACGATTTGTGGATGAAGGTTGGATGTATGAATGGGTGTCCGCCCTTTTAACGGGTTGTGACATGTGTATGGCTGTGACATGTGTGTGGTTGTGACATGTAAGTTGTATTCTTGGCCATACATGGCGCCACTGAAAAACATGAAACACAGCCTCTGCCTTAAATACACTTGGTTTCACCAATCAGACTTGCAGGATTCGCAAGTGACATTAGAAACAACAATATAGTTATCTGAGTGGTAACTTAAAATAGGCCGCTTAATTACGATTTTACGCTGTATAAAATAAAATATAATTGTGTTAATTTATACAGAGTAAAAATAGGTGAATTATATATATGTATAAACTTTGAAATTAGATATTAAAATGTCAATGCAAGACGTGTTAAACAAATGAAATTACCGAAATGCATGGAAATAAGTAATTAATAAATGAATTAAGGGTAAAACTAAATACAAATATTTCTCTCTTATTTCACTTACTGCGTAAAATAAAACATAATTTTAACCAAACCACTTTTTTGAAGGAAAAATTAATTACTTTAATCTAGCTCAATGATTATTGGAATAACATTTCCGATATTGCCAGACAACACGTGGTATTTTGTTTAGATAAATAAAGGCTATTTTATGAGTATCATATAATGAGTTTTCCCTTAACTAAGACTATTTGAGGTCTCATCTTTAGATTATAAAATTTTATATACTAGCAGCTGTATTCACTGCCAGCTGTATAAAATGCAAAACAAAACTATTAAATTATCTTCTCTCGAATATTCTTAATTCAAGGCATTTGCTTGCTTATTCCTCATTTAAAGCTTCTTCTGATTGTACAGTATGGAAAATAAAAAACGAACCGCAATAAAAATTTTTTTATCAAATGATCGGATCTTCACGTTCTAGAATTCAATCTCAAAAGTTTGAGGGAGTGACCTCAAATATGATAATTAATTAGGGAAGACAATGTTTTAAGACGAAATCAGACACAAAAATGTGTTTTCTATAAATAAAGATAACTTTTTCTCTCCGGCGGAATCAGATTTCCGACTATCGAAATGTAGGGGATAGCCGTTATCTGGGCCTTTGGTCAGGAGAGCTGTACAAAGTTCAATTGTAACGTATAAATTTTTTTACATGATTTTAAAAAAGTCACATTTTTAAGATCAACGATTTTTAAAAAAATGAGATTTTTTTTAAAAAATACGATTTCTAAGGAACTATTTGGCCGATGTTGCTCAACTTTAAAATTTTTTCACGTAAAACTGCATACTTTAAAATAATGACAAATATTTTATACCTTACAATTAAAAAAATTTTCAACTATCATTAAATAAAAAAAATACTTACTAAAACTCGTTTTTTACATGGAATAATCTAAGAATAAACGAATTTTATAATTGTTTGCGAATATTTTTAATTTTGCTTAAAAAGTTCTCGTGGTATTCTCGAAGTAAACAAAAAGTTAAATTAAGAGGTTTAAATTTTGGACCACCCTCCTGTCCAAAATATTAGAATCATATTTGCCAGATTGCGGTTACTCCCTATACTTTGGGGGTCAGATATTCGAATCCGTCGAAAAAAAAGTTTGTTTATTGAGAAACAGTACGTTTTATTGTCTGTTTTCATGTCTTTAAGTATCATCTGCATTAATTAATTAGCTTATTTGAGGTCACCCCCTCAAGCCTTAAGATTGAGTCCTAGAACTTGAAGATCTAATCATTAGATCAGAAGTTATTCAGATTGTCCGTTTTTTATTTTGTGCACTGCACAGCAAAGTTTATCACAAAGCATTTAGCTTCAAATTTCAAGCCTTAAACAACTAACAAGCCGTCATTGTTTCCCTATTACCTCAAAATGGCTTGGACAAATTAAAAATATTTTGTCTTAAATATATTAGTCAAATTTATTTGCATTAAAAATATTGATCAAAAAATGTATTGTTTAAAATGAATATTTTTGGGGTAAAAAGGAAAGTTTAAATTTTTAACACCATTCATATAAAAGAAACTTTACTTTAGTTCAAAAATAAGAAGTTTTGAAGAGTGGTTTTCGAATTGGCAGTCCGCAAGTCACAAAACAAAAGCATGTTAAAAGTTTTAATTTCTTATGAAGTATTATCGGATGGGTTTCAAAAGCTTTCTATTTGTGAATAAATATAGATCATCGGGGTTTCAAAAAAATTGTTTTGTGTTACTGTGAATCAAATGGAATATTTCTTTCTACCGAATATTCAATGCCGAATATCTCAAAAACTAAATGTTGAATGCCAAGTACAGCTCAAAGCCTAAAAACCTAACAGTCCCAGATATCACCTGATATCCTTAGGAACAGTTTTGAGAAATTTGAGATGAGTTCAAGGTCAAAATTGACAGATATCGCTAGTGACTCAACGCAGCAGTTTAGCCAAAAGCAATATACAGGATACCTAGTTAAAGAGCTGTTCTCACTGGAGACGAATAATTTGCATGCGAATGCGATTGCGAAATATTTTTACCCGCAAAAACCTTCAATCAAGTTCCTCTCTCGCAACGTGAAAAAATCTCAGGCAGTGAGAACGGTCCCTAAAAGCTAGGTCAATTGAAACACATGCCTTGGCACTATATGACGCACCTAGCGCCACCTAGTGTGGTACTCCTTCTCTGTACCCTTAATGAATCAATAATATAAAAAAATACATGTATTTTAGTTCTATAGATAGTCTGACTACCAAAGCAGGGGAACAATCCCCTCTGCAGAAGATCAAAATTCAGATAGCATGTCTTCGGATCATCCTCAGGGATGTTTCTCAGACAATCGCCAATAACCTATTGTGCAGCTTTAGTGCGATGTAAATAATGTACCTTCCTACCAATATCATTTTTGGAAGCTGAATCGATGCTTCCTTTCCTTAAAAAGACAATATTTAAGTATCATCTATAAAAAGTAAATTTGACGAGTTAGTATTGTTCCTCTTTTTTACAAACTAATAATTGAATCCATTCAACTATGAATCATATTTTTTTTCACCATCAATAACTAGTTAAAATTTGAAAATCTCGAAATTAGCATATAGGTATTTTCGATAAATATAGCATATGGAAATGTACGAGTAATGTATCTAAAGTTACGAGATTACATTCCAATATTACTAAGTCGTTTTGAATGTTGATAGTATATTTGCTTCTAAATGTTTTGATTTCATCTTCTAGGTTGACTACCGTCACTTGAGGTTATTTAAACTGTTTCACTGGGTTAAGTCAATAAGCCATTGCACTGATTTCATTAACATCATTCTGAGTTTGACTGCTAAATTTTCTAAGTTCAATATTATGTTTAGTGTAATTTTAAGGTCAACATTGCTAAACATTGTCTCAAAAAGGGATTTCATAGTTGATTAACTTCATTGTTTTTATTTCAATTTTGAAATTTTTCGATATTCTCCGATCTATTGCTGTTTTTTGTACTTGGTAACAAAATCTTCCATTTTATCCACAAAACTAGGATTATGAATATTTCTGGTTTTGCCGCTAATGAACAGCGTTTAAGGATCAATAAAAGAAGTCGAACTTTTCCATTTACATTTTTAACGGGACTTTAATCACTAATTTAGTAATAAAATTAAAAAATCATAAAAATTTAAAAAAAAAAAAAAACTTATCCATATTAATCTTTACATTTTGAGCAGTATATGGACATTTTTAAAAGTCTTTTGTTACGTTACCACTAACTAACATATGTCAAATATTGAATTCTTACAACTTGCTATAACTACTCAACTGAAGGAGTAACTTAACTTATGCCCTCATGTTTTTAACACACAGATCTTAGATAACTTTCATGTATTTAAACATTGAGTGTAACTATAGATTCAAATTTTACAACAACTAGCTAATTTCTAAGTTATTTGACTGAAAATTTGACTTAAAGACTATAATTAACCCCGGAGGAAGATCACATATGTAATGAAGATAAAAATTGAGAAATGTGCCTCATAGAACTTGTAAAACAATACTAAAACTCAGAAATGTTATATAGATTTTATTACATGTTTTCTAGAAATTTGATGTGCATACGGGAGAATAACTGTTGATCCAAATTTTGCAACAATCAATTTCTATATTCTTAAATTAAAAAGTGGTTTAAGTTATCCCGTATAAGAGTAACGCATGTAATGACGACAAAAAAACATGAAATGCGCCTGATGAAATTTGTAAAAAGAAAAATAAAACTGAAGAAAATTTTTATATTTATTTTATTTTATAAAATATACAAAAAAAGACTATAATGATTTACTGAATGTAAATTAGTTAAAGTTAGTGACAGATATTTTTGTGCGTAAAGCTTTCACGGGCATAAAAAAAGCCTGTAAAATATTAGGATAAATCTGAGAATTGGATTGATATCCAGGCTTTTTAAAATCATCTATCGCACAAAGAATTTAAATCCAGCAAGTTAACTAAGTTGATTCATATATTTTCTTAATTTATATAATTTGCTATAAACTTGCTTTCGTAGAATTTGGTTAACCATTCTTTTCAGCTACATTTTGCAATATCACATAATTCAAAACAGTCATGAAAGCTGTGTTCTACAGTAGCAATAAAGCTTAAGTTTTGGACTATCTATACACCATGATTGTGCGCCATACATGTTGATTCTACTTATGCCCATTACTTTCGCAAAGCCCATCTCATCGTCATATCGTACAGTCCCTTCAAACATGGCACCACCTGGCTGAGTTGAGAGTGTGATAAGATAGTCGCCAAGGGTGGGTGGTACTTCACCCAATCCGATAACTGCATTTTCAACTATACCCTTATGCCCGGTGAATTTCAATACTAATTCATTAGGCAATCCGAGTAAAGCGTCTTTTATTTCATGAAGTTCTAATGTCTCGCATACATCGGCATGAGGTTGCAAAAGTTCATTTATGTGGCGGACGAGCACATTGGTAGCGTTTATAACAACCAGGTCATTCTTTGGAACAGGGTTAAAACTAGTACAAGGACACCAATGTGGAAGTATATGAGCATCTTCACATGTCCTACTTTCGGGTATTTCGCTAAAAAGACTCATCCCGAACTCGTCGCTGTCCTCCAAAAAGACTTGATTCTTCAGGTGAAGTAAGTGTTTCAAAGTTGCATGGATATCAAAAAGGGTAATGAGTCGGTCTTGGTTTATGATCATATTCTTTTCGATATCGGGATTTTGTTTGAGGAACCATTTTGGTATGTGTATGTACATAAAAGGCATCCTTTCTTCGAATTTACCAATATATGTGAATCTCATATCCCCATATCTGATACCATGGTCACTAAAAATGACAAGAAGGGTGTTGTTCAGTGATTCATCATCATCAAGGGCTTTTAATAGTCTCACAGTCGGGGCATCGGCATAACTGGCATGGTTCAAAACATCATGTGTGAGAGTAGAATGCATGGCAAAAGCAAAATATGGTCTCTTATCCATGGTTTTCACAAAGTTCCTTAAATAGTTATTAATAAGATCCATTTCTAATTCAGAATTCAAACAAGTTGAGTTGTATTTTAATGCTTCCCTTCTCAAATTAGAAACTTCGATCATTAGTGCCAATGGTCTGTAATAATAATCAGTGGGTTGTTCAAAAAATCCTCTTCTAAAGTAGTTAAAAGTTCCATCATACGGCTTGTCTTCAGCGTAAAATGTTTTGTAGCCGTATCTGGCATAGTCTTTCCAGATCAAACTTATGTTGTCAAAAAAGAATGTATCGGCCATTGACTCATTCCAAAAATAGTCAACAAAATAACCCGTAAGCATTGGTACCAAATTTGGAAATGTGTTGTCTGCTACTTTCGTATACCCTTTCATGTCAAAAGTATTCATTTTGTCTTTTAAGAAAGCTTTTGTTTTAGGAAAATGTCTGAAAAAGTTCAGTTTCGAAACTGAGTCAATGCCCAACAGAATAACGTTCAGATTTGAAGGGTTTGTGCTAGCATTATCTTCCTTTTTATCTTTGAGTCTTACAAGAGGTATATACTGCTCATGAGTATAATTATTGCTAAAATTACATTTCACTGCTATATGGTCATAATCAATTGGTTTATCGAATTCTAATTGTTTTTGAACAGTCGAATAAACAAATGCTTCCCTAATCATGCTAGGTTCATAATATCGTCCAATGCCTGCATAAAAACATTGCACGTCATTAGTACTAGAATTATAATATTTTTCTAATATTGACTCATTCAGATGAACTGTTCCATTTGGGTCTGGAGTTATAAATAAAGGACGATCAGAGCAGGTTAATGGATCAAGGATTTCAATAAATTGAAGTATTGTGGGATCCCAAGGATCTAATTTTGGTATTCTACAACCTCGAGTATCTATTATGAAAGCGGGATTTTTGGTAGGTTTTGCAAACTGATATGAACTTGTTAAAGTGTTTGGATAAGTGTTGTTTTCATGTATTGTTTCAAATGAGGAGCCTAAAACACCATTTATGTTTGATTGTTGCCCAGTTGTTGTTAGAGTTTTTGTTGAAATGTGATCTTTACGACTGTTGTACCAAACATCAAGAAATCCTTGAGAATCTGGTTGCATTGGAGGGTATATAGGAGAATTTGTCGAAATTTGATCTTTACTACTATCAGACCAACCATCATGATATCCTTGGGAATTTGGTTTCTTTGGAGGATATGTAAGAGCATTAGTAAAAATGTGGTCGTTACGATTATCAGACCAAAGATCAAAAAATTCTTGAGAATTTGGTTTCATTGGTGGGTATGTAGGAGCATTTGTTGAAATTTGATCTTTACGACTATCGGACCAACGATCAATATATCCTTGAGAATTAGGTTTCTTTGGAGGATATGTAAGAGCATTTGCAAAAATGTGGTCTTCACGATTATCAGACCAAAGATCAAGAAGTTCTTGAGAATCTGGTTTCATCGGAGGATATGTAGGAGCATTTGTTGTAACTATTTCACTTAGCTTCAATAACTTGTTATTTAAATCAAAATTTGTATCTGGATTTATATTTTCATACTTTATGTAGTTGTTTGCTCGAGTTAGTTTATGAATATCAGTGTTGACTAAAATATCTTCCTTATCGACAGGTACTTTGCCAGTTTCCAATTGGTCAATTTTTGGGATAGTTTCAAGGGCAGAACTTATGACCGAATTCGTTGTACCGTTTTGAGACTCACTTATTTTTTGCGTGAAATAATAACTAAATAAAACATATGTCCCAACGCAAAATAATAGTAAAAATATGTATTTGTGACGATATCGTAAAGAAAAAAATGCCATTGAATCTCAGGTCTTTGATGGTGTGGATAGTGTTTGCATTTCCGAACCTGAAAAAGAGACGAAATAAATAATTAAAACAAACTATTTTCCATAAAATGTATGTCTACTTTCTGCATTTGGTTTTAATCAAATATATTTCAAGTACATATCGTGTGTTCTAAAAATAACCTGAAATTTTAAAAAAAATATTTGAAGATAAACGGAAGGATATAAAAACGTATGGTTTGCTTTGTATGGTGCTAAGGAACACATTAAGCGTAGAGGGAATTTTTACTCTCCAAATTAAGAACTCGTTATAATGTTAGTCCCTATATGGCACTGCTGACTACTGATCAAACAATTTCAACTGAAAAATTTGTATGGGACTGTAATTTTTATCTTTAGTCCATACTATTCTTGCCGTGTATTATAATTAATCTGTTTCTTCAGTTATCAATGCTATCTGTTGACAAACTTTCCAACTAATTATAAAACTTAGATGATAGCTGTGGTTTCTAATGTAGATTGCAGCAAACCGAACACGTTTATTTTCTTCTATTTATCAATTGATTTTTCGATTCATCGCTTGTTTTTAGGATACACGTTACCACATAAAAACTGAAATAACTTATTAAATAAAAAATTTATCTTATGAAATAGAGCTTGAGTAAAAATATTTTTTAAAACTTGGAACTGTCATATAAAAATATGAACTTTTGTTTGCCTTTTTTAGTAGAAATATCTGAATCTAAAAACGAATATAAAAAGAT
Source organism: Parasteatoda lunata (assembly GCA_949128135.1). Lineage (NCBI taxonomy): Eukaryota > Metazoa > Arthropoda > Arachnida > Araneae > Theridiidae > Parasteatoda > Parasteatoda lunata. Next base: position 55,290,439 of record OX421979.1, on the reverse strand, counting down.
TAAGCAGTGCCTTCTTGGATTTATATTTTTTACTGCACTGATTGTATTCAGAGTACTTGTGATGCTCAATTTGGTAATAAAAATATACAGTTTAAAATTATAATTTTAAACTGTACTGATGTTTGATAATTTCATGTATACTACGTAATACATGGAAACGGAAATTCTGGTGAAATTACCGTACTTTATGGTAGTGATAATTCTTTGATAATTTTTCCGTCCAGATGGCAACCGCTTACCAGAAATTTATGGTTTTAAAAATTATAGTTCTATTTATCGCACATTTAATAAAAATTACAGAACTGAAATGCAAATTTAATCTCATAAATGTTTTTTATGCCATGCTTTAAGGTATCATGATAAAATTACAAAATTTCATCACACATTATAAAATTATATTTTATTGTTAACTTTAGCAAAATCATTACTTAAGCTTATCGGTAATATTTACCGAGGTTTTAAGTGTTCTCTTAGAGCCAGAAACACGGTAAATTTTACCATATTGTGGTAGTTTTGACCAGACTTTTTACTCAGTACACATGCTGCCTAACTAAATGATGTTTTTTACAATGTAAGATTTTATTATTATTATTATTTTTTCCAAAAATTGTAACAATAATTTTAAATAAAAAGCTAAAAAAAAAAAATGCCGTATGACAAATTATGAGTCATTATTTTTTTCTTCTTTATTTTCAAACTGATAAGCTAATTAACTGATTAAAACATTTATACAGATATAGCCATTTTGTGACTTGACCATTTACCGATTTGTCCATTTATTAATTTAAATAAGCATTCTCTGATTTACCCATCTATTGACTAATCAACCTGATTTTTTCTATTTTCCTTCTTTTTTTCCCTTTGATTTTCTTATTCGTTCACTCATGAATTTATGTATTCACTTATTCATTCCCTATTACAATCAATATGCTTTTATATAAACATCATTTAAGTTAAAGTCAAATGATGTCTTTTTTTTTCAATGCTGTAAACGGAGATATCGGTTGTCGAACTAACAAAAATATCAATCAGTTTTTAAAATTACTACTTATACAAACTGAAATAAACACGTGCAGTAAAATATAACAAAAAAATAAATAAATAAATAAATAAATAAAAAAAAAGAATACTATAATTTGACTATATAAGAATAATTTTGATTATGCATGGTTGCTATATCAATGACTGACATAGTATGGAGCCATAACATTACTGAAAAATATTAAATCATTCTTTAAATATTTCTACTTCTTCCTTTCCTGACGAACATAGATAAACACATTTAATAAAATAGATGAAGATTATATTAGCAAGTCTACATCAATTTTAAATACGTTTGATGGTATCAGAAAAAATACTAAGCAAATACGTCGTTTAAAAGAAAAAATTCCTAATAATTTAATAAAATTTGTAAATATGTTAATCATAAAAAAATAAAGAACTGCCTGAATTTGAAAAATTACTTGAAATAGCACTTAAAAAAGTTAAATTCAGGACTTCAGATTGTTTGACTCATCATCATCATCATCAATGGCTCGACAGCCCAGGGTGGGCCTTGGCCTTCTCAATAAGTTATTTTCCAGGCTAATCTCCTTCCTGCTAGCGTTTTCCAGTTTTTAGTTTTTAAGACCAAAAGGTCTTTTTCCAGGCCATCTATCCATCTCAAATTTGGTGACTCAATAAAAAGAGAAAATTTTAATTATTTTTTGATATTTAATGATAATTTTATATCATTATAACAGCTCATATCGGTTACTGATTTATCTATCTTGATTTTTTTTTTTCAAAATTAAATAAAAATGTTAAGGTATGCATCTGCGATAAGCTAATCTCTCTCTCATTCTTTTTCTTACTTTTGGCAACAACTTATGAAATTAATATCTCGAAGGAGATACATTTCCTAAAGCAATAAAGAAAGAGTCCCAATTTAAAGCAAAATAAAATAAAAGCTGAAAAAGATGAAATAACTGAAAAATAAAGATAAAAAAATATCATGAAAAAACACTTAAAATTGCAATAACTTCTGAACGAATTGGCATTTTGAGAAAAAAAATCAATCAAAAGTCATCAATGAAAATGGTCTACTCAGTACGCCAAATTTAAACTCTATAGTTGCATTTTAGCAGTTTTAAGATTAGCCCACGTAGTATATTTTATTAAAAGTTTTAACACTTAATAATTTTTGAGCACTCAACACTCAATAATTGAATGTTAATTTTTTTATTACATTGCACTCTTTATACATGTATCTGCAAACCATCGTAATTTCAAGTTTCCAACCCTTATAGTTTTTGCTTAACAAAAGAAAATGCAACGTAAAGTTGAACACCCGAAACGAGGCGGTGTCGCCTAAGATATTTTAATATGGAGAGAAATTAGGAAACATTACCATTTTTATGTACAAAACAAACAAGGAAATATGAAAAAAATTTTTTTAAACGTTTCTCAAAATCCAAATATTTGCAATTTAAAATAGTTACTGGATCTTTTCATTCTATGTAAGCATTTCTATATAATTCATTCTATATAATTCATTCTATATAATTCATTCTATATAATTCATTCTATCTAAGCATTTCTATATAATTTATCCTATATTCATTCATATTCATTCTATATAAGAAACTCTGCATAATATAACATTTCATAACTGTATTAACTTCAAATAAAATGCTTTACATTTTGTATGAATGTAAAAAAGCCTAAAGATAAATAATTTGAATAGATGCGGCAAAATAACATTGAGTATAATGCTAATAAATTTTTTTATCATCCATTGTATTCTAGTAATGTCATTCCATAAGCCAAAATATGGTTATAAGGTGCAGATCGCATAAAATATGATAAAAGTTAATTATGCAGGGTGTTCCGTAATCACTACCTTTATTATATATTTTCTAGTCTCAAAAATGAAGGAAAAATATGCACATTAGAAGGTTTTTAAATTTATGCTTAACCTTTGCTGTAGTATGTCTACTCACTGTCACAAAATGTTTACTATTACTATCGTATGTCTGCTTTGGAAAGCTAAGAAATTTTTACAGTTCCAGATATACCTCATCCATAAAATAATATTTACCGTTTCAGTCATATATCTGCTCTCAGCCATGAAAGAAATTTTACATTTCCATCGTATGTAGAACCTCATTCACCAAACAATATTTACCGTTCCAATCGTATATCTGCTCTCAACCATCAAAGAATTTTTACTGTTCCAGATATACCTCATCCATAAAATAATATTTACCGTTTCAGTCATATATCTGCTCTCAGCCATGAAAGAAATTTTACATTTCCATCATATGTAGAACCTCATTCACCAAACAATATTTACCGTTCCAATCGTATATCTGCTCTCAGCCATCAAAGAATTTTTACTGTTCCAGATATACCTCATCCATAAAATAATATTTACCGTTTCAGTCGTATATCTGCTCTCAGCCATCAAAGAAATTTTACATTTCCATCGTATGTAGAACCTCATCCACCAAACAATATTTACCGTTCCAATCGTATATCTGCTCTAAGCCATCAAAGAAATTCTACTGTTCCAGATATACCTCATCCATAAAATAATATTTACCGTTTCAGTCGTATATCTGCTCTCAGCCATCAAAGAAATTTTACATTTCCATCGTATGTAGAACCTCATCCACCAAACAATATTCACCGTTCCAATCGTATATCTGCTCTCAGCCATCAAAGAATTTTTACTGTTCCAGACGCATGTCTGTTTTCAGCCACTTCAGCAGAAAACCCTACTGATCTTATGAACTTAATAATACCAGAAAAAAAAAAAAAAAAAAAACGGAAAAAAAGAATAAATTCTCTCGAAATCTGACAAATTACTACAAAAGAAAACAGAGCAAATAACATATAGCAAATAATTCCTGAATGATTGCGTCAGGGGAAAAATATTAGTCGTAGGAAGACCAATAGAAACATCTTCATGTTTATCCGGCAATCAAACAGCTTTTATTTTCTTAATCTTGCTTTCTTCACTGGCAGTTCGCTAGATGTCGATGTAATTTTTCGCTTTTCTTTGCTCAGATCAATGACTTCAGACTACAATGTGCCAAAGTAGAATAATTTTGATTGTATGCATTTTTAGAAGCAATATAAATAAAGTTTATAAAAATATCTAGTTATGTTAACAAAAACCACCGTTATTTATAAAATAAAATAACAAAATAACTGTTCTTACCTGTTAGTTGCAATTTCAAGAAGGGAGTATTAGTTAATAACAATAACTTTAAATGCAAATATAACGCAATTTATCCAAGAAATATATCCTGCTTAGTTAAAAATTGCTTTGATGTCCCATTAAATTGCAAATAAAGCCACACGAAACTAAAAACGAAAGAAAAAAAAATGAACACGCTTATAGAGAACGTATATATAAGCCGTCATATAATTTTCACTCTCTAATATACGTAAAAAATTACCCTTCTAGAAATATTTTGCACAAACAGTTAATATAAATAGTTATTTTTAAATATTCGACGTAAAGACATAGTTCACAATTCCTCCAACTGCTCTAATATTTTATATAAATCGTAAAAATGATATTCCAACAAATAGTAATTGATTTTCAAGGTTATTTGTACTTTAATATTGTAGAATTTACTGTTTACATATTTTTTTGCTGTGAAACGATGCAAGGAAACTACGATATGATGTCATAAAATTTTATTTAATCGATATACTCTTTTTACGATTGATAAATACTTTAAACGATTTTGTTTATCGAGTTAATTTAATTTACTGTGATCACACCGAGGGCATCTTCGTCCTCTCAATTTCATTTTCATCAAAATTTAATTAACACAATTGCTTTTTTTTTTTAAAAATTCTAATTAAACTGAAACTATTTCGTAATTAATACTGGGCATAACATTTTATTTTACCAAAGTAAATAACTTTTATTATCATTCGGCTTTCAAAGATTTTTATATAAGAGCAGCCACAAGCTTTAAAACTCACTTTGGTTGGGATGTAATGTGGGCAAAAAATGATATATATCACCCTGAATAACTTTCTTTCTCATGATCGGATTTTCACTTACTAAGTGTCAATCTTAATGGTTCCTGAGAGTGATCTCAAATATAGTTATTTAGTGTTAACTATTAATTGAGTTACGAAATAGAACTCAAAAACGTACTTTCTCTAAATGAAAATATATTTTCTTTTACATATTTGGATTCTTAACTTTCAAAATATTTGAGGTAGCCGCAATCTGGGAAATATGGTCCCCATAGTTTGGTCAGGAGAGCGATCCAAAGTTCGGACCTCTTAATGTTAATTCCACTTTTTGCGTTTTTAATCATATTTTTAAAACTAATTAAGCAATTCAAAAAAGATTGCACTCACTCACAAAACCCAATTACCCAAAGATAATTTCGTGCAAAAAATAATTTTTAATAGTTATTTATTTTTTTTTTTATTTAATTGAATTGAGGATGAAAAAAATTTGAATTATGAGGTATTATTTTTTATACGATATTAATCTATTGATTTTTATATTGAAAAAACTAAAGTTTCAGCTGTTTTTATTTAGTAGAATCCGAGGAAAATTCAAATTAATTCTTTTTAAAAAATTAATTTGGTGACAATGAATAAATATTTAAATGGTGCAATTAATATTTATATCATTTTTTTTCTCAAATAACTGATTGCTAATCATTTTTACTTATGAAATAGGATGTTTCTTTTTTAGTCGCCTAAAAATTTATACGTAATTAAGTCAAGAAATTTGAATAACAAATTTTATTGAATAAAAAACATTTTATTCAACGACTGTCGAGCTTTATGAAAGCATGTTTCAGATAGAATGTGATTATACATCCAATTGTGATTTTATTTTATTTTTTAGTTTGTTTTTTCAATAATTGATACAATTTCAATAATATATATGTGTATAGATTTGGAATAATATATTTATCAAATCCTTCAATATACATTTTATAATTATTAATACGAATACGTAGTCAACATTTGTAAGCATCTTAGAATTTCTTGACATCTTATATATCGTCTGTCCCGGCCCAGACACCGGATTTTCGGGATGCAGAAAATCCTCAGCGGCCATGTCGTATGATTATGCGGCATGTAAAAGATCCCTGGAGTGCCTTATTGGCTCTTGGCATTTCCGGCAAAATTAAATTCCTCGTGCACTTTAGCATCCAAATAGAGTCTCGGTGCTGCCATCTAGTGTGGCAGAAACTAGACGTCCAAATTAACATGGCCAACGGTATCTCACCCATTGTGGTGGTCCTGAAAGAGTGGATACCACTTCTTGAGAACGCACTAGGTCTGCTCATCGGGAACACTGATTGTGCAGCTCATTGGAAATAAAATATATATATATATATATATATCGTCTGTATCTTAAAATAAATGTTTTAATTACCTGTCCACGCGTGTTTCGCAAAACTATTTTATCAACTATTTATATAAATTGTAACATTTTAAAAAATCCTATTCTTTACGCTACCACGTATATATATTTTTTCCATTAATACACTAATAAAATTTTTAGTACTTTAATTTCGGTTTTCCTTTAAAGTAAAATTCCCTTTTGAATTATTGTCAAGTTTTTTTTTTTTTAAAAAGAAAACTTAGAATTATTACCTGCTGGCTGAAAATAAAATCTTGTTAATAAATTAAAAACATTCTGCTGTTTAAATTTATTCGAAGTAAAACAACTGATTATTTACCAAGCATACTATTTTTTCGAAAAATGAAGATAAATCATTGACTGTCTTTTTTGTATTGTTTCTTGTGACTTTAACATAGATTATCTAAAATAGTGTTGATGTTTTTACTAAGTCACTACAAGGTAATATAAAGATACCGAACATAAAGAGCTGTCGAATACGAAGCCAAGCTTTTTAAGCATCTTAAAATATCTCAAATGTCATTCTAACATCTTAATTGCTAAATAAAATTTTTAATTCCCTGCCCACGCGTGATATACAAAACTATTCAACTAATTATTTCATTATATTTTTTACTCCTTCTTTATGTGGCCACGTAGATTTTTTTCCGGAAATATACTTAACTATTGTACTTTGTTTCTTTTTTATTAGTACTTAAAGTTTTTCTTTAACACTTGTTTAAAATAAGTGTTAAGCTTTTTTAAGTCTCAAAACTATAGCCAGTAAGCTGATAAGAATTTAAGACATTTCCTATGTTTAAATTACTCCAAAATAGACTTAACGTTCTAAATAAGTGCACCCTTTTCTCTAAGATTGAGCAAACTAATTACTTATTTATTTACTTTATTGTTTCTTATTTGTTTCGTTTGTTAGTGCCACTCAAAAATACCACAACTGTTTTCCGTGTTTTTTAAATGAACAAATTCGAACGGCCATTTTAATTTGACGTTTAAACTTAAATAATACACCGTTAACTTTAAGAAAGCTTTTCTAAGAAGATGTCGAAAAAATTTACTTTCGTGAAAATTATTTTTCAACTTTGTCACAATTCTCAAGATATTATTATAGCATAATTTGTTATTAAGAAAATGCCTTATTTTATTAAACAGCAAATACTGAAAATTGAAATTTGCAAAAAGATTCCGAAGCCGTGCCAATTTTAGAATCATCATTTGATTTGAAAAATGTAATAAAAATATGGAAATTTTGAACTTGTTTTGATAATACTAATAATAATAATTAAAAAAAAAAATACGCAGCGAGAAGGTAAACATACTTTTTACGGAAACTGTGAATACCAATTTTTCCTTTATTTCGTCGTAGGAGGATAAGAATGATATTGCTCCAAGGAACCTACTGAATAATTTCATTATTTTCAGAATTGAAATCAGTTTGGGTGAATCATATTATTATTCCTCGAAAGCTGAAACGAGAAAAATTTAACTATTATTATATATCTAAGCTTATTCCACTAATTTAATGATGGCGGTATCAAGATTCTTTTCAAATAAACTAGTTAGTTGAAAAATGTTTTTGTTTGAAGTGCAGTAGAGGCAAATATCTATGGTTTCAAGGAATATGTAAATTTTCAAAATAAATATGCCTGTAGAAAGAAATTTTAGTACTTTTAGTAGAACTATTAGTACTTTTTTGTGCGTTTTTGAATCCTCGAAAAGTGAGTCAAACTGTTAGAAATGAAAATTAAAGAAAAAAAATTGTAACGTAAAAAAAAGATCTCCACCCTTCTGTTCACGGCAAGGTATTCACTTTCTTGGCTTTTAATTTGATTTCTAAGGTATCTCCTTAATTATTTGTTGCCAAATTCACTTTAATCATTTTTCTTCTCTAAAGATCCGTGGAATTCCTTTCTAGGGTATGTCCCTTATTATTTGTTGTCAAACGCACTTTAATCATTTTTCGTCTCCAAATATCTGTGAAATTTAAAACTTAGCGTAATAAATTACGTTTAATAATGAAATACAACAAATATAATGCCTTTTTCCAAGAAATCTAATTTTTTTCAAAGAACTGACGTCCTATGGCATGTACTAATACTACAACGTTATGCCATGTTCATGGCAATTTTGCATCCTGAACTTCATGTGCCGAAGAGTCATGACATTAATGGCTCAGAACAATAATGGATACAATCATGTTATTTAAAAGTCAAGAACAGTCCCCCATTAAAGATTTCTGGCAACAATTAATTAGTAGAATTATGGCGCATATTTAGCTTTTTTTTCTAATTTTCAGTCGTCAATATTTAATTTAATTTTCCAGCCAGCCCAAATTTTCCAGCTTGCGTTTTCCAGTTTGCCAAAAAACAATCTTTATTTTTTTTAAAAAAAGTCCTACATCAAATGTCCCTTTCTAATGCTTCTATTTTTGATTTTATTTTTCCTTCTTTCCGATCTATGCTTTTTCTAATTATGAATCATAAAAGCAGGAACAATAATATATTTTAAAAGTGTTTTTTGTTAATTTAGGAACAAATGTACCAAGTTCGGTCCTTCCACTCACAAAATTGTCCTATGAGTGTTCTTTTTTAACTGTTCTTTAGGCCGTTTTTTTGAAGGATCTCTGATTACATGAAATTATGCTTTTAAGGAAATAATAAGCTATTTTTATAATTGTTTTGAGTTCGTAAAGTTACCTTCGACCTCCATGCTAATAATTAAAATGGCGCAAAATGTCAATATAAAGTGCAATAAACTCCTGAACAGAACCATAATTTTACGAAGAGGAAAGCTTCTGTGATATGAATTTTAATATTAATGCATTTTATTATTAAATTCTCTAAACGTATAAAAATCTGGAAAATTGAGAATAATTAATGATGTAAATAAGTTTTTTCTGGGAAGAAAAATTTACCAATTTAAAAATTTTGAAAAAAAATTATATAAAGTTTTTAAATATAAAAGTTTATTAGAAAAATGCTATGTATAGATTAAATTATAGATTTGGTTCGAGTTAAAGACTCTTAAACTGTGACTTTCTATTTTCTTCAGTGAAAGAATTTCAAGGAATTCCTTCTCCCTCCCGTCAAATTGACAGAGTAAAGATTCGTCCTCCATTTCTCGTGCCCGTGATATTTACGGTGTGGAGTGTTCAAAAGTAATACTCCAAAAAAAGATTAAAACAATAAGTGTCTTATGTCTGGAATTTGTTTATTTCTCAATCTATACACCGGATAGCAGTACCAGATTATTTGTAATGTTTTTAGAGACTGTTTATTTTATGCTAGATGTCAGCACTCATCAAACATGAATAATTTCGATATTGTTTTTTGTAATCTTAGCTCAGCCACTAAGCTAGGCTTTTTTTGAGTACATGTGATTTGCGTTTTGTGATAAAAATTTCTTTAACTCCTTAATGGTCACATTTTTTCCAAAAAATTATATTTATTTTTATTTCAAGCAAAAAATTTATCCAGAAATCAAAAAGTAAATACATATATTATACATAGGAACTTTTATTTCAAATAGGAACTTTTATGCCGTCAAAATTATGCAACCACTAAAGAGTTAAACATTTGTAAGTGTGCATGTTTTAAATATTTAAACGAGCAGTTTATAACACAATCAATAAGATTTAGAATACAACTGAAAAACTGACAATAATATTATTTAAAATTTATTTCCTACATTGAAAATATATAACAGCATTTCATTACTAATATCATGTCAATTTACTACAACGTAAATATTTATAGTGTTTGAAAACAAATAATTTAAATGCTGACAGTTAAGAGAGGATAAGTAACACTCTCATTTACTAAAAAAAAAAAAAAAAAAAAAAAACAATCTATAAGTATTATATATTATATATTATATTGAGTCAAAAGAAATAAAATTATTTTCTGAGATCTATATAAAATGAAAATTACTAAACGAAACAATGAAAACGGAATTTCTACCAATTAATAGGAAAGGAATTTAATTTCCTGGGCATTGAACCGTTAAGTTTTCAATGCTTTTGAGAGAGCATAAAACTAATATCATGTATGCCGGAAGAACTTTCTGCAGTGCTGAGAGAAATTTTATCTGAACAAGTCCTTTGCTTAATTAAGGGGTGGGGGATTGTAGAATTAACACACAGAAAACCTTAGTACAATTATTGATAAAATTTCATTGAACAACTTAGAGCATTCTTTCTTTCGCTCATCATGCCTACTCATGAAATTGGTTATGATAATTCGTTTTTACTTAACTCAATATACAATTAAATATGACCCACATTGCATTTTCCATAAGATTTCCTAGTTCAATAATTTTAGAGCTAGCAATTTTTATTTCACTGAGACCTATGTGTAAATCTTTAATTATGATCCTTTTAGCTATGTATTTCATAGAAAAATTATTTTTTGGCTTTGTAGTTTTTATAAAATTCTTATAAAATTCAGTTAAATGTTTACAATTGTTAAGTATGGGCTAATTTTTTTCACAGACTATGATATCTGTCACTTAAGTTGTGTTTTACAATAACAATATAACTTAAGTCTTGGACTGTCTATGCACCATGATTGTTTTCCATACATATTGATTCTACTGATATCCAATACGTTGGTGATATTATTTTCCTCATCGTGTCGCACAGTACCTTCAAACATAGCGTCCCCTGGCTGTGTTCTCAAAGTTATTAGATAATCTCCAAGTGTTGGAGGTGCTTGGCCAATTGCAATCCTTGCGTTTTCGACTAAACCTTCATGGCCTATGAATTTCAGTACTATATCATTTGGCAATCCTCGTAGAGCATCAGTTATTTCTTTGACCTCTAATGTTCTACACACATCTGCGTAAGGAAGTAGCATTTTGTTAATGTGCTTAACGATTTCCTCTGCTGCGTTTACTACAGTCAGGTTGTTCAAAGGTACCGGATCGAAACTAGTACAAGGACACCAATGTTGGAGTATTTCAGCATCTTCACACGTCCTATTTTCAGGTATTTCATTAAAAAGGCTCAACCCGTATTCGTCTTTATCCTCTTTAAAATCTTGATCCAGATGAAGTAAATGCTTCAAAGTTGCATGGATATCAAAAAGTGTGATGAGTCTGTCTTGGTTAACGAAGAAGTTTCTTTCGATGTCTGGATGCTGCTTTAAAAACCATTTGGGTATGTGTATGTACATAAATGGCATCCTCTCTTCGAATTTACCTATATATGTGAATCTAAGATCCCCGTATCGTATACCATGGTCACTGAACATAATCAAAAGTGTATTATTCAGAGATCCGTGTTCATCGAGTGCTTTTAGCAACTTAACTGTTGGAAAATCAGTGTAACTTGCATAGTTCACTAAATCATGCGTAAGAATAGAATGCATGACAAAAGCAAAATAAGGCCTGCTTTCCATTGTTTTTACAAAATTCTTTAAGTAGTCATTGATAAGATCCATTTCTAAATCTGAGTTTAAACATGTTGAGTTATACTTTTTAGCTTCGTGCCTTACTACAGACTTTTCTATCATCAGAGCTAGTGGTCTGTAGTAATAGTCTGTAGGCTGCTCAAGAAATCCTCTTTTATAGTAATTGAAGATCCCGTTAAAGGGAGCGTCTTCAGCAAAAAATGTTCTGTACCCTTGTCGGGAATAATCTTTCCAAATCAAATTTATGTTGTCAAAAAAGAATGTGTCTGCTATAGATTCATTCCAGAAGTAGTCAACAAAATGACCGGTGAGCATTGGTACCAAGTTAGGGAATGTGTTATCTGCCACTTTTGTGTAACCTTTCATGTCAAATATGTTCATTTTGTCTTTTAGAAAAGCTTTTGTTTGTCTAAAATGTCTGAAGAAGTTTAGTTTAGAAATGGAATCAATACCATAGAGAATGACATTTAGCTGGGAAGAAGGTATAAGTTTAGATTTTTTTTCTTCTACCTTTTCTTTGAGTCTTGTGAGAGGCATGTACTGCTCATGATTATCGCTGTTATTAAAAAAGCATATAGCAGCAATATGTTCTGCATCAATAGGAGTATTGAATACCAATGGCTTTTGTTTCATCAAATAGATTGTGTCTTCTCTAATCATAGATGTTGTAACATTAAGTCGTACTTCTTGATATAAACATTCCATATCACTTGGTGTGGAATTGTAGTATTTTTGTAGCACTGACTCATTTAAATGAACGACCCCGTTTGGTTCAGGAGTCATGAATGAAGGGCGATTGGAGCATGTTAATGGATCAAGAAGCTCAATAAACTGAACTATAGTTGGATCCCATGGATCCAATTTTGGTATTCTACAACCCATAGTGTCTATTATAAAAGCAGGATTTTTGGTATGATTAGTGGCGATTAAGTGACTTGTTAAATTTTCTGTAGAATAATATTGGTTTTTTGTCTTAAATTCTGATATATCATTAGAGTTTAATTGTTGTTTTGACAACGATGGAGGTTTTAGAGAAACAGCTGATTTTATATAGTCTGGCTGCCATTCGAGGTCTGGTGAATATGCTGGAGACACTGTATTAAGCACTGTTTTCAAATAAACGTCTTCTATGTTGTCTGGTTTCATTTCAATGAGTGGATGATGCGTCGGTGAGACTGTGTTTACACGTTCCTGTAATGCTAGTAAACCATCAACACCATTAAACGTTTTCATCGGGTCAATTTTTGCACGCATAAAAGGCTGTTTATTGCGCTTAGAGATAAAATTGTCATATTTATTGAAGTTTTCAAGGCTTGTTTCATATTTTATTGTAATTAATAGCTGATCTTTGTGAATAAATGTCTCATCCTCTATAATGTGTATTTGTTCTATGTTATGTATATTTTGGATGTCCGATCTCCTCTTAATGTCCGTTGCATCATTTAAAATTTCTGAACTTTTTCCTATTATAAACCAACTGAATGAGAAGTATATTGCCAAGCAGAACAGAAGTAACAGTACACATTGATTACGATTACGTAAGGAAATAAATGCCATTGAAACTCAAATTATAGATGATTCCTTGGGTTCTTTGCAGCTGAAAGATATGATTTGGATAATATTACAAATCATTGAAATGCCATACTAAACTTTAAATATATATATATTTTTAGTAATTAAAGGGTAAGAAAACAGATTATTTTTCTACTCCCTTTGTTTTTAGCATATTAACGCGCATAACTTTTTCAATAATGTTAAAACGAAATTATTGCAACACTTTATTAGTTTTCTGGAATTTAAAATTAGAAAAAAAAGTTTGTATCCTAAACAATTTTATTTTGTTTTTAAAAATAAGTTTCATTTAATTTTTGTTTTTAGTTTATTATAGTACAATGGTTGTCCACCAAGGGGAGGGACGCCTAGCTGACGTTTATTGGGAGGAGAGAATGTTTTAAAAAATAAAATAAAATAAGCAAAGCAAATTTATTTTACTCAATTTTGTAGTTACATGTAAATATTTTTGACGTTACTGCACTTTTCATATTTCCAATTAGAACTGACTACTGTTGTATCATTAAAAACACGATTCGCATGTCGTAGGTCTGTCAGGACTGTAAAAGTACGAGAGGGATTTCTGGTTTAGCTGCTTTCTATTTATTATTTTTCTTGATTTTTGTTTGGAGTTCGGTAAAGATGAAGTCCTGCGAGCCTCCAGTCTTTTTATGGACTTTTTGGAGGTGTTCGGATTCATGGGAGTCGACTAGCGCTGCTAGACAATTCCGAGATTAGCATTAGCAACAACAACAACAAAAATATTTTTCTTGATAATGCAAAATATATGCCATCGCAACTGATAAATGAATTGAAGGATTTTATATCAGGGCAATTGTAATCCAGATATTACTTTATAGAACGGGGAGTTTGAACTTAGTCTTTAAAAATCAACATGGATTGGGTATACAGGGTGTGTCACAATGGTTCTACCTCGTAATGTTCTATTACTTAAAGTTCTGCTTGTTCCTTGTGTAAGGAAAAAATATCACTCCCTTACACACGAGCAAATTTGATTTTGAATGACAGTGTGGCGTACGAATTATAAACATAATTTCACTGGTATATAAGACATGCTAACTTGATTCAATCACGAGGTACCTTTTGGTAGATGAAGGTTGGCATGGTCGATAACATATTTCCCCACAACAGCAAGGCAAATATTGTTACTAATGTTTTTTTAAAAATTATTTTTATTTGTAAAATCGAATGTTTTGCAAGTATGCTGGGAACAAATATATTTATATTTTCTTTTCACCTCACTTATGACCAATTGAGTAGCAATGCTTTTCAATTGGTATTTTGTGGAGAAACCCAGTTTTATTTTTAGAATTAGTGTGTATGCATCCTAAATTGTCATTCTTACTTTATATTGTATCGTAAAACTAACTTTACTGATTCTTATGTGTATTTTTTCGTAATGTAATTGTTAATTTTGTGTTTCTGAATTAAAAAAACAATGTTGTCGGCTACTTAACACCAAGTAGTGTAAAAGAACATCCTTGGTGTAGTGAAACACCATTTTTGTGTAAAATAGTTGCCACAATTTTAAGCGCTAAGGTGCGCGAATATTTCTTACAGTGTAGAGGCGGAATGTAAACATATATATATATATATATATATATATATATATATATATATATATATATATATATATATATATATATATATATATATATATATATATATATATTTATATTAACATATATATATATATATATATAAGATCAAAATAAAGAAAAAGAATGGAAAAAATTACAAAATAATGAAAAGATAAAAAGAAAAATTGTTAAAATAAAATAAAATAACATTAAAAAAATTAAATAAATATAAATAACATACTTATATTTTATAATTTTTTTAATGTCATTTTATTTTATTTCAATAATTTTTCTCCTTATCTTTTTATTATTCTGTAATTTTTCCATGTTTTCTCTATATTTTGAACGTATTACTACTTTTATGAGTTCTGTGTAGCTGCATCTTATGATCAGTAAATGAAACTTATTAATTTTCTTAACTTTCTTCGTTATTTTCTTTTTATCCTTTTTGTATCTATTTATTGTGCTATTTATCTATTATTGTGTATCTATTTATTAAATACACACACACACACACACACACACACACACACACACACACACACACACACACACACACACACACACACACACACACACACACACACACACACACACACACACACACACACACACACACACACACACACACACACACACACACACACACACACACACACACACACACACACACACACACACACACACACGCACGCACGCACGCACGCACGCACGCACGCACGCACACACGCACGCACGCACGCACGCACACGCATATATATATATATATATATATATATATATATATATAAGAGCCCCTCCTCCCCTTAAAAAACACAGACGTAATAGCTAAGCCACTGATATTTATCACCTTTTATTCTAAACTAGCAAATTGAACAATCCACTAAAGATTGGAAATGGCAAAAATTAATTTGAAACAGCTGATATATTAGAATAAAAATACTGTGTTATGTTTAAGCATTTAAACCGCAAAATGAAGATAAAAAATTTATATTATTTTATGGACTAGATAAATTCATTTACCTGTTATCTTGAATAAATTCCGTAGAACAGAGCATTACCTGGAACATATTTTTTACATTGATATTTCAGTATATTACAAATTTCCATTGCACTTCATCTACCTGAACTAACTAGAGTAGTATGCCATAAGCGATTAGAAACTTCTTAAATTAGATAATTTTAAAAAATGATCTGATTTAACATAGATCACTAAATGATCTAATTTGAAAATATCAAATTTCTACAAATCGAATTAGAACTCCGTGTAATTTTCACAGAAAATAAAGAATTTCGAAATATTTTTAACAGTTATCTGAGTTACATTAGTATATTTGTACACTTGCAAAATAATTGTCTTCACAAGATTTCACAACATTTTCACCATTGTGTATTTAAGCTAACTATAATTTTGCTTTAAGTAAGTCAGATTGTTATAAAATAATGGTTAAAGAAAAGAAACAGTTTAAGTGTCAAGTTTTTGTGCTATCACGTTTTATCTAATAAAATTTAAAGACAATGACACGTGTAACAGACCGGTAATAAAAATTCCTTTTATTGAGTACTGGCTTGTGTTCTAAGTTTTATGATCAATTATGAGTACTCTGAGTTTTATGACAAAACAATATTATTATACAATGAAGATGTTTAAATAATTGCATTTCTTCGGAATGGAAAACAGAACATAATGAATAAAGTTTTGTGCAATAATCACGCATGAAATGCAATATTCATGGTTCGAAATGTATACCTTCAATCAATATAATGGTTGTTGAGAAGTAAACAATTAAAAATGCGTCTTTCTGTTCATATCCTTTTTTTTTGTGGGAATTTTAAGCTTAAAACTTGACTTAAAATATTTATACCCTAATACAAAAAAGAAAAAATATACAACTTCTTTAGAATTCAATTTCTCACAACTATCCGACAGATTTCGCTCAAATTTTGTATTTTGCCTTATAAAACTAAATTTTTTAAAATAATATAAAATGTGTATACTTTACAAATCAAACGTTTTTCGACTATTATTACATATAATAATAAAAATGATTAAATAATCATTCAATGTTATTTTTTAACACAAAATTATCTTTGAACAAACTAATTTTATAATTTTTTTCGATTACCTTAAAAAATTCCCAAGATATAGAGAAATACGAAGAAGGCTAAATTAACATAAAGTGGACCGCTCTAACGGCCAAACTATTGGGACCATATTTCTCAGATTGACGCTACCCGCAACATTTTGTGGGTCAGAAATTCAAATCCGTTGAAAAAGAGGCATGTTTTTTGTTCTTTTTTTAAAAAAAGAAGTTTTTGTTTCTAATTTTACTATTTAAAATATCGTCTGCACTAATTAAGTAGAATAATTAAGTCAACCTCTTGAGAAATTAGGATAGAATCCTAGAACGGGAAGATTCGAACATTAGATCAAATTCATTATTAAAAAAATAATAGGGTAATCAGTGAATAAATTAGATATTAATTTATTAGATATTAAAAATTAGATTAGATATTAGATATTAAAAAGTATTTGTTAATCTATAATTTTTTTTATTCCTTAAATCTTTACTTATTAAATTTGATGTAGAGTGAAAAGTACAAGAAAAAAGTAATGCATTTATACATTTTAAGTTCTTTTTCATAAAAATTTATTCATATATGACGTTTTTTTATATTTAAAAACTGCTGCAAAATAAATTTTTAAAATGTTTAAAGTTTTCTCTCTCATGATTATTAAAACCTAACTCTTAGCTAGCATTTGATATTGATTTGTAAAACTTGTTAACTATTGCACTTTATTCATATTTTCCGGCTAAATAAGTAATAAGTTTTGATAACAATATTTACATGGTTGGAATACAGTTCAGTCCTTAATTATGCAAAGTAATATGTAGCCTAGTGCAAGAATATTATTGTGTTAATAAAGCTAATTAAATGATCTCAAAAATGTACATATATATACATATATATATACATATACACATATACATATACATATACATACATATATATATATATATATATATATATATATATATATATATATATATATATATATATATATATATATATATATATATTCAAAGTAATGCATTCTCTAGAAAATTTACAAAAAAAATTTTCCAATTAGTTCCCTTTCCTCTAAAAAAAAGACACTGCTTGAGAAGAATATAATAATAGAAAATTTTACTTACCTGATAAAAAGTCAAAACATATAATATTTCATGAAACATTATGAAATTGTTATTCTAAATTTTATATATTTCATGAATTTTCGAATGACTTGTTTGTTTGATTTAAACCAGTACATAATTGAACTAAACAAGAAATTTTTCCCTTAGACAACAGTTTATTCCCTTTTCACGCCTGCATTTAAAGTAATAAAGCTTATTTTGTGAACGAAGCAAAGTTTTAATTATAAGGGCCTATTTCGTTGGTTGTAAGAACATCTAAATACCAATATTGGTTTTAATGCTTTTAAAAGGTGTACTCAGGTGCTGTTATCCATTATCAATATCTACAAATTAAGCGTGTTATTGCGTCTAAGACATTATTAACATGGATTTGTTGTTTGTAGATAGCAACACATTACGATAAAAAAAAGTAATTTGTGTTAATTTATGTGGTATAAATAACACATTACTCTTTAAAAAGTAATTTGTGTTAATTTTAGTAGTATAAACAACACATCACTGTATAAAAAGTAATTTGTGTTAATGTTCGTGGTATAAACAATAAATAAATAATCCCAAGAAACTAAAGCGGTTAGATTAAAAAATTTAGTGGCTTCAAAAGTATATATATAGAAAATAACAGGCGACATGCTTCAAGCACTCATTATCAAGATTTGCCAGATGTGAATGAGAAGAAATAAAAGTTATTTAAAATATAAAACGCAAAGTTTCCAACGGAAAATGGAAAAATAAAGGTTAGAAACAAAACTAGAAAAATTCTAAAATATTCTAAAAAACACTAAATAATTTTTTCTCTAGTTTTTTTTTCTCACCCTTATTTTTCTATTTTCCATTGGCAGCTTTAGGCTTTATATTTCAAATAATTTTTATTTCTTCTCATTCACACCTGTCAAGTCTTGATAATGGGAGCCTATTTTTGAGCGCCTTTTTTGAGCGCTTAAAACATGTCTACTGTTATTTTCTGTTTATATATTTGTGAAGCGAAAGAAGTTTTTAATCAGGTTAAATTTCAAGACACATAATAAAATGTTAGAGTAACACTTTATTGCAGAGATAAGGATAATTATAAATGAGTGCTTTTTATTCTTTTATTTATTTAGTGTACAGTAATCATGTAAATCCTAAGACTTACGAAACATTGAAAATAATTAGAGTTTCCATTGTAATTAATGTAATGTGAAAATGAAAAATGAAATCTGATTTTAATAACAATGCTAATTATGTGGCTATGAAAATTATAGCAGCATTTCATGTTTGTTAAATCTACAGATTATTGTTAATCAATTCACGAATCATTTAATTTTATATATATAATATAACGCATTGCTCGGAGGATCTTAACATTTTTACTCAGTCTACCGAGTATTCTAGCTTAGCTTAGAAATTGCATGTCCGAATATCTTTTTCGATGGCATATTAATGAAAACATACGAATGTACCTATTAATATATTAGGAAAATGCTATTAGTTACATAATTACGTCAAAAATTTTAATTTTAGTATAGCTAAGAAGTATTAGGCATTATAAACAGAGTAGTAAGAAGTATAATTAAACATTGATGGAGAAAATGGACAGCATTCTTAACAACGAAATGATATTTTCAGAAGTGATTCTGCTAGACCTTGGAAATTACGGGTCCTTCAGACACATGACCGCCTTTTTTCTGGTCATTTTCTACTAAAAGCGACCCCCTGATTAAAATATGAATTCTCAACCTCTTTGTCCATCTATTAATCTTTACGTCCATAATATTATTTTATCTATTAATAGATTGCATTTGTTTTTTCACGCATTTCAGGAGACGCGTCATACCTTAGTTTTCACGTCCCCTTTTGATTTTGTCGTTATAGCGCGTAAGCGAAATCACTGCAAATTAACTACTCTCTGCAACTGCATGCTTATCAACATATTAGTTAAAATAATCATCGTTGTAAACTTTTAACTATTATTTTCTTAATGCAGTTGTTCAGATAAAATTGTATAAATAAAAATAAGTATGCCTATTGGAATAAAAAAGAATAATTTGACATTAATAAATTCTACTTTGTATTATTAAATTCCTTTTCAACCCATTTTCGTAGCTATTTATTTGCCCCATCCTTCATTTTGTTGATTTTCGTTTAAATTTAAAATGTGTTTAAGCGGTATTTCTTTTTCTAGATTTACGTACCCAGTCGAGGCCCATAAGGGTTAAAAACACATGCTCCCGAGCATACCAGGCAATGTAATTTTCATGCCCTGATATAACAATACTTTGTTAAACTATCTGTGCTTTACAATAACAATACAACTTAAGTCTCGGACTATCTATGCACCATGACTGTTTACCATACATATTGATTCTACTGATATCCAATACGTTAGTGATATTATTGACTTCATCGTATCGCACAGTACTTTCAAACATTGCATCCCCTGGTTGAGTTTTCAGAGTTATTAGATAATCTCCTAGTGTAGGAGGTGTACTGCCTAGTTTTAACATTGTGAAATTATTTTCAACCATGCCTCTAAATTTTAGCACAATGTCATTTGGTAATCCACGTAAGGCATCTGTTATTTCTTTAAGATCTAATACACTACACATATCTGCAAAAGGAAGTAGCATTTCATTTATGTGTCTAACGATTGCATCGGCAAGCTTTGCCACAGTCATGTCATTCAAAGATACTGCATCAAAACTGGTGCAAGGACACCAATGCGGACGTATATTAGCAGCTTCACATGTTCTGTTATCAGGTATTTCATTAAAAATACTTAACCCGAGTTCATCAGTAGTTTCGTGCAAATCTTGTTTCAAGTTTAGTACATGTTTCAAAGTTGCATGTATATCAAAAAGAGTGATGAGTCTACCTTGATTAATGAGAAGATTTCTTTCAATATTTGGATGTTGTTTCAAAAACCATTTGGGTATGTGTATATACATAAATGGCATCCTCTCTTCGAATTTACCGATGTATGTGAATCTGATATCACTGTATCTTATACCATGGTCACTGAACAAGATTAAAAGAGTATTATTTAGCGAACCATCATCATCAAGAGCTTTCAGGAGTTTTACAGTTGGAGCATCAGCGTAACTGGCATAATTTAAGACGTCATGAGTGAGAGTAGAATGCATGACAAAAGCAAAATATGGTCTGCTTCCCATGGTTTTAACAAAGTTCCTTAAATAGTTATTGATAAGGTTCATTTCTAATTCTGAATTCAAACAAGTAGAGTTGTATTTGTTTGGTTCTTCTTTTATTGTAGAGACTTCTAACATTATTGCCAATGGTCTGTAATAATAATCTGTTGGCTGCGCCAGAAATCCTCGTTTGAAGTAGGTGAACGTTCCAAAAAAGGGAGCATCTTCAGCAAAAAATGTTCTGTAACCTTGCTGAGCGTAATCTTTCCAGATTAAACTTATATTATCAAAATAGAATGTATCTGCCATGGATTCATTCCAATAGAACTCAACAAAATGACCTGTAAGCATTGGTACCAGGTTAGGAAATGTATTGTCAGCTACTTTCGTGTAACCCTTCATGTCAAATATGTTTATTTTATCTTTTAGAAATCTCTTTGTTTGTCTGAAATGTCTGAGAAAATTCAACTTCGAAACAGAATCAATGCCATAGAGGATTACATTTAACTGAGAAGAAGGTTTCAGTTTAGATTTTTCTTCTTCCACTTTTTCCTTAAGTCTTATGAGAGGCATGTACTGCTCATGAGTATAGTTGTTTTTAAAAAGGCATTTTACAGCTATGCTATCTTCATTAATAGGGATATCGAACACTAACTGGCTTTCAGACGTCTTGTAGATGCCATTTTCTCTGTTCATTTCAGGTGTAACAATACGCCGTACTCCTACATATGAGCATTCCAGATCTTTTGCTGTAGAATTGTAATATTTTTGCAGCACCGTTTCATTCAGATGAACAATACCATGTGGTTCAGGGGTCAAGAATAAGGGACTTCCAGAGCAGATTAATGGATCCAGTACTTGAATAAAAAGAAGTATCGTAGGATCCAAAGGGTCCATTTTTGGTATTCTACAGCCAGGAGTGTTTATTATAGAAGCATTATTTTTTGTGGATTTTAAGGCTTTATATGAGGTTGTTGGGACATCCTTTACTGAATACTCACTGTTTAACAAAATTGGGGTGAATTCGAAACTATTGTTAGATACTTTTTTAAATATGGATGGTGAATCTAGAGAAGTGTCTTCTACTTCCATTTCAGTCCCTTGGATTCTTAGAAGGGCAGTTCTAATCACAGTGTTAGCTGTAATATCTAAAATCGTTGAACTTTTATTTAAAATATAGCAATTGAAGGCAAAGAATGCACCTAATGCAAACATAATCAAAATTACGTATTTATTCTTGTAACGTAAGAAAATAAAAGCCATTGTGCTGAATTCTTGATACCTGAAAGAAACATGAATCACTGATAACAATTATTTGAATACCATGTCACATTCATGGCGTTCCATAACCACTGCTCTTAAATTAATTTTTAGAATCTTTGCTTAAAATCAAGTAATAAGAGATGTATGTACATATTAAGAGTCTTAAAGTGTTTAAGATAGGAAAAAAAATATTTCGAAGTTCGATGAATCATTATTGAGAAAGATGGTTGTATAACCATCAAAACATATTTGACTGCTTAAGAAAAGAGTGTAAGAGTGGTTATTTCAAGCACAAATTTACAAATTTTAACCAGCAACCTAATATATTTTGATGTTTTCACACGTGACTCTCCATAGTTATTTGTCAAATTTTGAGTTTGATGGTTTTTTCGGGTTGTCATTTCCAAATGCGTATAATTTTTTCTTAAATTTCGAGAAGGATTCTAAAAATATAAGTTAAGGGCTGTAATTAGGAAACATTATATGTAATATGTGATAATATATAACATGTGATTTTATTAAGAATATCACGATGAATCGAGTCTGTTGCTTACTTTTACGTTTATTTAATTTTGAGAAAAATTATGTTATTTATTTTTTTAAATCAAATATTTACTTATTTTAATTTTCCTTCTGCCAAAAAAATTGAGAAATTTCAGATATAAATCACATCTTGATTTTCTGCATAGTGCAGTGAAGTAATAATGAAGGGTATCTAAAAATTTAATTTAAATTATTGTCAGTAATTTTTATAGAAGTACAAAAGGAAGTTTTGATTTTAATTAAAAGCGAATTGTATTTATGGAAGATAATGAATTATGCATTATATTAATAAATATAGCTATAACAATAATTGAAATCTGTTAATATATTTAAATTGCCTCTGCGTTTTTTTTCAAACACATAAAATTAAGGATAAAGTAATTAAGTACGATTTTTGCATAATTGATTTGAATTCTGAAAATAAAACTACAGCTAACAATTTGGCGTGTTTTTATTTGAAAAATAGTTTTTAAACTCCGTGGTGTATAAAGTAACAAACATTTGCATGAGCTAACAATAATTATTTAATACTTTAATGTAAACTCATACTATTTAAGTTACGAAATCAGACCCATAAACGTATTTTCTCTGAATAAACATACCTTTTTGTTAACAGGTTTGGGTTTCTGACACCCAAAATATAGAGGGTTGCCCCAATCTGGAAAATATGGACGATAATCTGGATCCAAAGTTTGGACCCCCTAATGTTAATTTTATTTTTCGCCTATTTAGCCATACCTCGCGAACTTTTTAAGCAAATTGTAAAAAATAAATGTTAGTAAACATTTATTATTTTAAATTATTTTATTTAATAATAGTCGAAAAAGTTTTGAATTGTAAGGTATAAAATTTTTTACTTCATTTTAAAGTATTTTATTTTACTTAGAAAAATAGGATATTTGAGCGAAATCAGAATACTTCCTGGAAAAACGAGTTTCAAATATACGACTTTTTTTAAAATTTGATTTCTCAAGTACTATTCAACCAATTTCACTCGAATTTTGTCTTTCGTCATGTAAAACTGGATACTTTAAAGTGATGTGAAAAATTGAATACCTTACACCAAGTATTTGCTTCCTTAAATAAATTTATAGCATAACTGTTTCATAAAATTGTGATATTAAAAAAATTTACCGACCTGTAAGCTATATCACTTCTGTACAAAAATACAATATAAACAATATTTCCATGAACATGGTCTCATCTGTACATTACAGTATTTAACACACTTCCTTGAACAGTCTGAAGTCTCTTTGAATCGAATCAAAACATTTTTGTGGCAAACAACAAATAATTACAGTAAAAGCAATAAACATATTCTTCAACATTTGTTTTGAACAAAATAAATGTTATGTTTTTGATTCATAAAAGCTTTTAATTAAATATTTTTTTTTATATTTTCTTTAAGGAAATAACTTATTAAAAGCAGTTGTAAACGGTGTACGTACTAGGTTTAAATCTATTATTCCGCCTTAAATCATAAAATCACTAATGCAGAATAGATATTCTATGGACATAAACAAGGAATTATTTTTTATACAGTAGATGTATAATGACAGTATCTCTTTAATTTTATTGTTGTTTTGGAAAGATAATGTAGCACTATTCGGTATGTTCGAATAAGTTATACATGTACAGTGGGAAAAAAAACGGACCGCCCAGAATAACTTTTGATCTAATGATAGGATCTTCACATTCTAGGACTTAATCTTAATGGCTAGAGGGGGTGCCTTCAAATATGCTAATTAATAAGTGCAGACGATATTTTTAGTTACGAAATTAAACTTTATCTGAATCAACATAACTTTTTTTCCCCGACGGATTCGGATTTCGGACACCCAAAATATAGGGGGTAGACGCAATCTGTGGGACATCTGGACCCCATAGTTTGGTCAGGAGAGCTGGTCAAAATTTCGATCCCTTAATGTTAATTTTACTTTTTGTGTATTTTCTTATATCTCGAGACTTTTTTAAGCGAATTGAAATTTTTTTCACATAATTATAAAATTCATTTATCCAAAGATAATTCCATGGAAAAAATACTCTTTGCAAATATTTACTACTTTTTATTATTTTATTAAGAATGATTTTATTAAAAAAATTTTTTAATTGCAAGGTATACGATTTTTCCATCATATTAAAGAATGTAATTTATAGGGCAAAATGCAGCCATTAAAAGAATTATAGAATTTAGCGGCAATGGACTATAATAGCCACATGATTATGAATTTCCTAAGCATTGAAGTGTCGAGTTTCTGTTGCGTAATTTATTGCTCCTGATTATGTATCTAAGGTATACATGGTTATTTTCGAAACACTGAGAGTCCAATTCTTTGTATGAAGTCAGTTCAGATGAATCCCTTAAGGTCAAAAATTATTTTTAAAAAAATCGCAATGTGTCCACTGTCAGAATTCTGATTCCACTTCCACGCATCTGACTGACCCCTGACCTGAGGGACACAGGGTGAGGGACACGGAAAGTGTCGTTCCCCTGTAGTGGGGGTGGAAACAGTGAGAAGCGAGGGATTCTTTCGAGAAAGGATTTTCAGTATAGACAGGATGCAGATAGAGTATAGAGGAAGAAGGGAGATAAAAAATAAATAATTTATTTTTGATCCAAATATAAATAATTTTTGATCCGAAGATCAGATCTTCAAATTCTAGGAATCAAATT
The DNA here is from genome assembly GCA_949128135.1 of Parasteatoda lunata. Classification (NCBI taxonomy): domain Eukaryota; kingdom Metazoa; phylum Arthropoda; class Arachnida; order Araneae; family Theridiidae; genus Parasteatoda; species Parasteatoda lunata. The sequence continues at coordinate 55,264,683 of OX421979.1, read as the reverse complement.
AAATGGTTCGAGGGGTGACCTCAAATATACTAATTAATCAGAACACGCTATATTTTAAGTTACGAACTCAGACACACAAACGTACTTTCTCTCATTATAAATATACCCTTTTTTCAACAAATTTGGATTATTGACCCCTAAAACATTGGAGGTAGCCCCAATCTGGGAAATATGATCCCAGTAGTTTGTTAAAAACAGCGATCCAAAGTTTTGATCCCATAATGTAAATTTTTTTGTTGCGTATTTCGCCATATCTCGAGAATTTTTTAAATGAATTAAAAAAATTTTGCACACAACTATAACTTTCGTTTATCCAAAGATAATTTCAGGCAAAAAATTAATTTTAATAAATATTTATTTCTTTTAATTATTTTATTTAATAATAGTCTAAACAATTTTGAACTGCAAGGTATTGAATTTTTTTTTTACATCATTTTAAAGTATTCAAGTTTACCTGGCAAAATATAAAATTTGATTTAAATCGGTTGAATAGTTTGTGAATGCTGATTTCGCAACTTATAATATCGTCTGCACTAATTAATTAGGTCATCTGAGGTCAAACCAATAAGATTGAGACTTAGAATATGAAGATTCGGTCATTAAACCAAAAGTTATTAAGTGTGGTTCGTTATTTTGGCTCACTGTACATTGCGCAAATAAGGAAACCCTTTAATATCACGTACTAGGATTTCACCCTTATGGTTCGAACGCCTTACCTTAAGTATGCTAATTAATCCGTGCAGACGATATTTTTAGTTTCGAAATCTGACACAAAAACTTACTTTCTGTGAATAAACCTACCGTTTTTCGTCCAATGCGGATACTCGTCTCCCTAAATATCAATACCGAAATCTGGAAAATCTGGTCATAATCCGAATTTAAACAGTTCTTTTGTATTTGCGACTTTTTAAATTTTTATAATTATAGAAACTATTCTACCGATTTCGTTCAACTTTTGAATTTTGAATTTTAAAATTGCATTATTTAAATTTGCACACTTTAAAATTCTAAATTTCAACTTCTATTCTTAATAAAATAATAATAAAAAAAATAATTGCAAAAAATATATATATATATATTTCTTCATAAATGGAATCTTTTGATTATCAAATATTTTGGATAAACAAATTTTATAAATGTGAGAAAAAACTTTTCGATTGGTTCAAAAAGTGCTCGAAAAAATAGCAAAATTTTTAGAAAGTAAAATTAACGTTAAATGGCCCAATTTTTTTCTTTCTCTCTTGCTTAATTTATTGGAACCGTATTTTTCAGATTGCGGCTACCCCCCTATTTTGAGGCTCAGGTATTGAGGCTCAGGTATATTTTGAGGCTCAGGTTTTGAGGTATCGAAAATACGTTTAGAAAAAGTACGTTTTTTGTCTGATTTAGCAACTTTATATATTGTCTGCACTGATTAATTAACATATTTTAGTTAAATTCGAACTATTAAGATTGACCTTAAAATAACCTTCATTAATACATAAAAATATCCGCTTATTATATCAAAAGCCATTCAAGGCATCCCTTTTTTTCTTACTGTATCCAGTACTGAGTAAGAACGGTTGTGGTTCTTGGAGGAGCAATTTTGATGGATGAAAAAAAAGTCACGTTTGCTTGTACCAAAATTTAGGTAAAATAAGTCGCCCAACCACTCCTGATCTGCATTTATGGCATATGTATTGTTGTTCCATTTTGTTGATAATACTATTAGTTGAGATTGAATTCAACTTTTAGGATAAGCAAAGTTCCTTTAAAGTTTTAATGCATCTTTTTCAACAAAACTATCTTCAAACTTTCCCTTGACAAATGGACTCTTCCTGTCTTTGAAAGGAGGAATTGGGATGTTTGAGAACGTAACTTGGTTCTTACACTTAGAAAATTGGTTAAAGTATGACCATAATATGGTGTCAGTTTATTTGCAACCTTAATAAGGTGTTGATATGAATTATATTTCCTTGAAAGTGGAATCAAATTATCATGCAATCAATTATAAAGAAATATTTTTCAACATAGTCTTATGTTTAAGTTACAGCAAATTCGAACTATATTATGGTTCAAAATTCTTCTAACTTTTTAATAGAGTAGACTTATTTCTAGTGATACTGGTTTTAATTCGATTATTCTAAAGATTTTTTTTATTCTTTTTTAATATAGAAAATCTTAAAGCTAATAAGTTCTAATCATTCTTTCCATTTTATCTAGAAATATCCACATATATCTTATATATCTTTTTTATAAAAGTTAAAGTAACTCAAAACAAAAGTGTGGAATAAAAAGGTTGTGTTATCATGAAAAATGTTGTTGTTAAAAAATAACGCGGAAGTAAAAGAAATATAAACAATATCACTTTTAAAAAGGAAGTTTTCTAGGAAAAATTAAATTTTCCTTCAAATTATCGACCAAAGTACGAATGCATATATATTTCCCAGATTGCGGCTACTCTCCATTTTATGAGGTTCGGAAATCAAAATTCATCACAAAAAAAGGTATGCTTATTTACAAAAAGTAAGTTTTTATTTGTGATTTCGTTACTTAAATGTCATCTGCACCAATTAATTTATATATTGAAGAATAGCCCTTAGAATAATTAATATTCAGTCTTAGCACATGAAAATCCAATCAGTTGATCAAAAGTTATTCAGGATGCTCCGTTTTATTTTATTATTTGCTTGCGCACTGCACCTTGTTAATTTATAACTTGCGTAAATTACCTTTAAATTAGAACTGAAAACAGAATAAAAATCCTTCCATGTTAAGTTTGAAGAAATTTTTATTTAATGGCAAAAGTAATGTGTTGTGCGGATACATCAAAACTTTCAAATCGATTGTGTTTTACAGTAACAATAAAGCTTAAGTTTAGGGCTGTCTATACACCATGATTGCGCGCCATACATGTTGATTCTACTAAGATCAAGTACCCTTGTAACATTATTTTTGTCGTCATACTGTACAGTTCCTTCGAATATAGCTCCTCCCGGTTGTGTTTTTATTGTGACGAGATAGTCAACAAAACCATAATATGAATCTGTTCGCTTGTTCCTTGAATTTGTAATTACGTCCCCACGCCCAACAAAATTCCATTCTAAATCATTTGATATTACCATTAGAGCGTCCGTTATAGCATGAATATCCAGCATTTCATAAATATTAGCATGATGAGCTAACAGTTCATTTATATACCGTGCAAGAGAATAGGCAATCGTAACTACAGCCAAATCATGTACTGGCACAGTTTTAAAATGTATACAAGGACACCAATGAGTTTTTATATTAGCCTCTTCACATGTTCTTTTTTCGGATACTTCGTTAAAAAGACTCAATCCTAGTTCATCAGTGTCTTCCAACAAATATTGATTCAGATGCAGTAAGTGCTTCAAAGTTGCATGAATATCAAAAAGAGTGATGAGTCTGCCTTGGTTCACGAACAGATTTTTTTCTTCTTTAGGATGTTGCTTCAAAAACCATTTGGCAACGTGTATGTACATAAAGGGCATCCTCTCTTCAAATTTACCGATAAATGTGTATCTCAGTGCTCCATATCGAATGCCATGATCGCTGAAGAGGACTAGAAAAGTGTTATTAAGAGCTCCTGCGCCATCGAGAGCTTTTAGAAACCTTACTGTTGGAGCATCAGCATAACTGGCATAGTTTACCTCATCATGAGTAAGAGTGGAATGCATTGCAAAAGCAAAATATGGTCTGCTATCCATGGTTTTCACAAAGTTTGTTAAATAGTTGTTAATAAGATCCATTTCTAATTCTGAATTTAAACAAGTAGAATTAAATTTACCTGCTTCCTGTTTTAAGCCAGAACTGTCTATCATTAGTGACAGTGGTCTATAATAATAATCAGTAGGTTGCGCAAAGAAGCCTCTCTTGAAATAATTAAATATACCGTTAGAAGGAGCGTCCTCAGCAAAAAATGTCCTGTATCCATACCTAGCATATTCTTTCCAGATGAGACTTAAGTTGTCAAAGAAGAAAGTGTCTGCCATTGATTCATTCCAGTAGTACTCAGCAAAGTGGCCGGTAAGCATGGGTACTAAATTAGGAAAAGTGTTATCAGCAACTTTTGTATAACCACTCATATCAAAAGTATTCATTTTATCTTTCAGAAAAGCTCTTGTTTCACTGAAATGTCTGACAAAATTATGCTTTGAAACTGAATCTATACCAAGAAGAATTACATTTAGTGGAGAAGAAGGGTTTCTTTTAGATTTCTCTTCTTCAACTTCGTATTTAAGGTTCACAACGGGCATGTACTGTTCGTGGGTGTAACCATTGCTGAAGTAGCATTTGATCCCTATGTGCTCAGCACCAATAGAGGTATTGAATACTAATTGCTGTGGAAGGGTCATGTAGAAGCCGTCTTCCCTGATCATTTCAGGGTCATATATACGTCCAATTTCTTGATAAAAACACTGGAGATCCTCTGTAGTGGAATTGTAAAATTTTCGAAGCACTGATACGTTCAAATGTACAATTCCATTTGGCATGGAATTCATGAACAAAGGACGCCCAGAACAGACCAGGGGATCAAGGATTTTTATGAAATCAAGTATTGTTTGATCCCAGGGATCTAACTTCGGTATTTTACAGCCTGGAGTATCTATTCTAAAAACAGAGTTATTTGTGCTTTTAATGGATTTAAATGGACTAGTAGGATTTTCTGAATGTATGTATTTATTTTGTAGATTTCTTTTGGATTTTAACGGAAATTTAATGATTGAGTTTCGTTTAGTATACAGTTTTGATTTAGATGAAGTTTTCAAAAGAATATTGCCAGCCTGATTGTCTTGATTAATATACGATTCGTATGTCGGCTTTACTTCGGTGGCTATTTTATAGGATTTCAGTAAATCATTCATGCTTTCAGTCTGCATAATCAGATTGTTTTTGCTATAAATATTTCTAATGTGAGCTTGCATAGAAATGCCTTCTGAATCTTTCATATTGATTGAACTTTTGCTTACAATATACCAATGGAATAAACAGTAAATTCCGAAACAGAAGAAAAGCACTGTCACATATTTGTGTCTGAAACGTGGTGAAACAAAAGCCATTTAAACTCTCTCTGTGCACTTTTATTAACATAGCATCAGGGTTTTCTTATCTGAAATGTAGATTTATGTTTATTGGAGAAAAATATATAAAAATTTCTAAATAAATTTTCAGTTTATGCGTCTAATTTAGAGGTCGTTGCAAATATTTAGGATAAAAGACGATGCAATCGCTTTGATTGCATAGAAAAATACATAAGTAAATTAATAAATAAAATAAACAAGCTTATACAAGCTTATACAGATTCTGCCATTTTCAAGGCTTGCGTGAAGGAACGTCTGGCAAGTCTTGATGGACTATTCAATCAGTCTTAACAGTTTTACAAATAAATATGGAACGTATATTTTCTAGATGTGCAAAATTAATTGATATGAAAAAATAAGCTGTAAAAGAACATAACAACTTGGCTTATTCTTTTACTTGTTTTTTTTTTTTTTACCTTTTATTAAAGTTCTGAAATGCTATTGTCTAAAATGTATCTTATATTACTAAATTACTAAACAAATATTACTAAACAAATTTTTTACCAATGGTTATTGCATATTTAACAGAAGATTACGAGAAACTTAAAAAGGCAGTACAAATCTTTATATAAAGCATTATCAATCTCAATTTAGCTATACATTGAAGATCTGCAATAGCATAATTAATGAAAAGTAAAAATATATTAATCTTCAAAAGTGAACTATGTTTCTTAAATCTTTAAATCTCTTTAAGAACGCTATTGATCTCAAACTTAATGGTTCATGTGAATTTAAATGTGATAATTTATCAGTGCTTAAATATGACAATTTATCAGTTTTTAAATTACGAAATAAGATATAAAACCGTTGTTGTTGTTTCTAATGCGACTCGCCAATACTAGCAAGCTTGCTTATTGAAACCAATGGAATTTAAGGCATAGGATACGTTTTTTGTTTTTCAGTGCCACCATCTATGGCCAGGAATACGACTTCAGCCACACATACGTCACAGCTCGTTTATAGGTTAGACCCATTTACATCCATTCATTCATGCACGGATCGTAATTGTGACCTGAACCAGAGAATGATCAATCTCCGATTCAGTACCCACAGAGGTATTGGTTTGTTATAGGAAAGAGGAGGACTTTGTGATAAGACAGATATAACGTGCACCAGTCACCATTTTATTGCATGGGGAGTCTTCGGCCGGTGAAGATCGAACTCACGACCTTTTGGACAGGGGCCCAACGCTTTAGGGACCAGGGCTATTCCAGCTCCATAAAAACGTACCTTCTTTAAATAAACGCATTCTTTCTGATGAATTTGGATTCTTGACCCTCAAAATATAAGGGGAGAGGGCAGCCGCAATCTGAAAAATATTGTTCGAACAGTTTGTTCAGGAAAGACCTCTTAATGTTAATTATACTTTTTGCGTATTTCGAGCTTTTAAGCGAATTTAAAAAACTTTGCTTATAAGTATAAAATTTACTTATGCTAAGATAATTTTACTTACCAAAATATATATATATATATATATATATATATATATGTTAATTTTACTAATTTTCTATTATTTGTTCTTAATAATAGCCGAAAAATTTAAATTCTATGGTTTATTATCTTTGCATTATTTTAAGGAATGCGTTTTTTTTATGGTAAATTATCAAATTTGTGCAAAATCGGTCTAACAATTTTTCTGAGAAATCGAATTTTAAAAACTTTTTTAAATTTCAATTTTCCATTAACTATTCAACCTATTTTGCCCAAAACTCGCCACATAAAATAGTTTTCTTTTTTAAAAATGAAGTAAAAATTTTTATATTTTACAATACGAAAGTTATTTAAGTTTTCTTAAATAAAATACTAAAAAATAATAATAAATTATAAAAAAAATATTTTTTGTATGGAATAATAATTAGATAAACAAATTTTATAATTGCGTGCAAACATTTTTCAATTCGCTTCAGAAATTCTTGAAATATAGCGAAATACGCGAAAAGTGTAATGAACATTAAGGGGTTCAAACTTCTGACCGCTCTCTTGCCCAAACTATTCGAACCATATTTTCCAGTTTACGGTTCGCTCTCCATGTTTTGAGGGTCAAAAATCTCAATCCGTCGAAAAAAAGCTATGTTTTTTCAAAAAATATATTTTTATGTCTGAGTTCGTGACTTTTACAATGGTTTGCACTTATTATTTAGCATATTTTAGGTGATTTTCTTTGAACCATCAAGTTTGAGTCTTAGTATGTGTAAATCCGATCATTAAATAAAAAGTTATTCAGAGTGTTTCGTTTTTTGTTTTTTCTTGTTAAGAAAAAACTTTTTACGCAAAAGATGTTTATGTCATCTCATAGAAATGATTTTTTACTCTTAACCTGTTCCCAAAACTGGTTTGTTATAGTTTAATTAACGGAAGATTGCAAAGCACATTATAATACGTGATACATTTTTTACTTAAGAATTTACTTAAAGTTTGATATTTAAAATCTCCAAAAACTTTAAGAAGGAGAACTAAAATTTTGAAAATCTGAAAATTATTAGTGAAGTTAAATAAAAAAAATTCTTAAAAACATAAGTATATTTTCTAAATCTGATTAAATAAGATATTCACGGGTTAGAATTTAAGTGGGAAAATTTTGATAATTATAGGGCATGTTAGTTTAAGTAATACTTACTTATGTAAGTTTAAGACAGTTTGGAATAGACCATAAATGGTTATGCAAGCAAAAATATAAGCATTTATTTTTTATCAGAGCTTATTTAAAAATATCATCGTGTCACTTTTCTTGTAGCTTAGTACACGTACGTAAAACAACACACGTTTTAAGGCAAATAAAATTATCTTTTATAGAGCAATAATATTTTCTGATTAATTACAACGACTATTCTTTATATAACTCGTGCTTTCTTTTAATAAACAAACTAAAGTAAATCAAGAACTTTCGATGCAATATTATTTCTTTTTAATTATATATTTTTTTTTAAAAATTCTTAATCTAAGCTAAACATGGTTCTCGAAAATGAGAAATGATAGTTTGATCTATCTTTTTTTTAATATAAATATTTGATAAATTAGTTCCAGCTTACAACATGGTATCTTGTAGAACCACATGTTGTTTCTGTAAGTTATCATGTTGGAAGCTGTAACAATGATATCTTTATTATATTTTTAAATTTTTTTAAAATTAAGCTAAATATGATTCGGAACAGTATAATTAAGGGGGAAAATAATGGTTTGATCAATCTAAATTTTAATATAAATTTGAACATTTAGTTCCAGCTTACAACATGGTATCTTGCAGAATCACATGTCGTTTCTGTAAGTTACCATGTTGGAAGCTGTAACAATGATATCTTTATTATATTTTTAATTTTTTTTTAAATTAAGCTAAATATGATTCGGAACAGTATAATTAAGGGGGAAAATAATGGTTTGATCAATCTAAATTTTAATATAAATTTGAACATTTAGTTCCAGCTTACAACATGGTATCTTGCAGAACCACATGTCGTTTCTGTAAGTTACCATGTTGGAAGCTGTAACAATGATATCTTTATTATATTTTTAAATTTTTTTTAAATTAAGCTAAATATGATTCGGAACAGTATAATTAAGGGGAAAAATAATGGTTTGATCAATCTAAATTTTAATATAAATTTGAACATTTAGTTCCAGCTTACAACATGGTATCTTGCAGAACCACATGTCGTTTCTGTAAGTTACCATGTTGGAAGCTGTAACAATGATATCTTTATTATATTTAAAAAAAATTTTTTTAAATTAAGCTAAATATGGTTCGGAACCGTATCAGTTAATTAAGTGGGAAAATAAAGGTTTGATCAATCTAAATTTTAATATCAATTTGAACATTAACAATTGAACGAGCTGGAACTATATTTTAATATAGTTCCAGCTCGCAACATGGTATCTTGCAGAACCACATGTAGTTTCTGTAAGATACCATGTTGCAAGCTTTAGCAATGGTATCTTTCAATGGTATCAACACAAATATGTTTTGTTGCAAGTTCTTCTCTGGTGTCCTCTGCATGTGCAGAGAACTGTTGGCCCTCTTTGTGTAATGCTTAGAATAATATATTTATTGCTTACTTTTACTTTCTGTTTTAATGCTTTTTTTTCCTTCACAAAATGAATTTAAAGGGTCGTATAGCCCACAGTACAAAACCAAAGATTTTAGCTTACACCCCTTCCAAACAAGACACATTATGAAAAAATGAAGAGAACTGCTTAAATTATTAATATGAGGAAAACCAAAGAAACAAAATAGTAAATTTTAAAATTGTCTTCATAATATTCAGTTTACTGAATCAGTTAACGGTTTTAGTTTAGATATGTTGCTTTTTATCTGAAAATGATTATTTAATTTTTTTAGATGCAATTATTGCTTGTAACATTTCTTTAGACATTTAACTATATTGTTGTGTAGATGTTTTTAATTGTATAGAGATGCAGCTATTGATTTCCATATTTAATTTTTGCTGAGTAGACATTTAATAATTTCTGTATAGACGTGCAGTTATTGCGTTGGACATTTAATTGTTGCTACATAGATATTTAATACTTAATGGATAGACATGCAGTTATTGCTTTCTACATTTAATTAATACTGTAGAGACATTTAACAATTTTTGTATAGAAGTACAGCTATTTTTTCTATCTTTAATTATTGCTATACGGTTTTTTATTGCTGAGGTTTAGATAAGCAACATTTGATTTCAACATTTGACTGTTGCTACATAGATATTTAATAATTAATAGATAGGCATGCAGTCATTGCTTTCTAAATTTAAATATTGCAATGTAGGTCTTTAATTGCTGAGGTTTAGATGCGCAACTTTTGATTTAGATATTGAACTGATTGATTTAGATTGATTTAGATATTACTACATAGATATTCAATAATTTCTGTATAGACGAGCAGTTATTGCTTTCCACATTTCTTTATTGCTAATAGACAGTCAATAATTGCTGTATAAACAAGCAGTTACTATTTTCCACATTTAATTATTGTTATATAGTTGTTTAATAACTTGCAGTAAAAGCATGCAGTCATTGTTTCCCGCATTTATATTGTTGCCCGCATTTTAACTTACTAACATAAACAGTATTGTGGGAAAAGTTCGAACTTTTGCTCCACGCACATGAAACAGTAATGAATTTAAAAAAAACAAACAGAAGAAAAAAATCAAAATTTAAATATAACCATCCAAGTATATCAACTATAAAAGAACCTTGTGAGATAAGGTTTAAATTTTTTTGCAAGGAGTGCAACTTAAAATTACTAATATCGAAACTGCAATTGTGAATAGAATAAATTTATGAAGACAATATCTTAAATTTAAGTAAAAGTTTATAAACTTACCTTTAAAATATACACATTAATTAGAAATGTGTTTTAAATCTCAAATGAAACAAGGAATTTATGGCATGAAAATTAATCAAACTCAAACTAGTGTTGATAAGAGTCCAAAACTTATCCACGGTTTTAATTGCTTTATATTTTTGGTTTAAACAAGCCTAAAGGATATTTATAGTATTTAATTATTTAAGTATGCAACATAAAGTCGAATACTCTATTTCAATACTTCAAGTGATTCGGGCTAAAATGGAGTTGTATCCATACCCAGCTCATATCCAAAATAACAATTTAGTACTATAAGAGTTTAAATGATTACTTACATTAATCTCAGGGTTATGCCTAGCTTGTTCATGGTATGCTAAGGTTACTTCTTTAAGGCTAGAAATCATTCTCGCGCTGAAGAAAATTTTTGGATCAGATTTAATTGGATACCTGCTGGCTACGTCACGTGTTTGTGTCGATACTGATTGGTTGACTTACGCGAAACGCATTAAAATGCAATTTTAAAATTGCTGAGATAACACTTATAGCCACTTGCTGACACTTATATGGATTAGCATAAAAATTAATTAAAAATAATGCTCTCAAACATTTAAAATGCTACTTAAGACCAACGTTGGTTTAATTTACCATTAAATTCAGTTCTGTAACTCCAAATTCAACTTTATCATAATTAAATCAAAGGTATAAAAATGGTTTGCACTAACAATTTTGAAATTCCAATTCAACTCTACAATACTATTATTAAGACCGTCCTTATTTATTGACCTAAATCTTATTATTTAAGACAAATATTTGCTTATTATAACCCATATCTAATACTGTAAAAGTGCTTTCAAACATTAAAAATGCTGTTTAAGGCCAATGTTTTCTTTATTTATGAAACAATACAGAATTTTAAATCCTAATTCACTTTTAAAGAAAAGTTATAAGTTTTGATACTTAGTTTAAAAAAAGCTAAACATTCTTCAAACTAGAAGTTAAATGTTGTAAATTAAGTTAAAGGTTAAACAAATAAATTTTAAGTTCGAAAGAAAAGAAATTTTAATGCCCAAAGCTAAATTAAATTTATAAAGTGAAATATTTATGAAAAACTGATGTAATTTGGATAGCAAAGTTAATACCTGCATGGAGAAAAAAATTCTGGTAAAATTACCGTACTGTATGGTAATAACGTTTCAATAAAAAAATCTTATAATTCTGGTTAAGAAAAACAAATTTATATGGTATTTAAACCATTCATTTGGTAATTATTTCGTTCATATGGTAACGAAATTCTAGTTTTCAAAATTATAATTCTTATCATCACACAGTTTTAGAAAAAATTCAAAACTAGAATAGAAATTTTGCCAAATAAAAAGTTTTTATGCCATGCTCTAAGATATGAAAAATTAACAAATTTCATCACATAATATAAAATAATATTTTATTGACAATTTTACCAAAATCACGACCAAACTGTGCTTCCGTTAAAAGTACCGAGCTTTTTGGTGTTGCCATAGAATAATCATAGTAAAGTTTGCCATTTTCTGGTAGTTTTGATCATAATTTTTCTCAGTGTATGAATTTAAAAAAAATATAGTTAACTTAGATAAAAAAATTTCATGTACCTTTACGTGAATCCAACAGCCAACTAATAATGAATAGTAATTTAATACCTAAACTTAGACATGGACAATAGCTCTCAGATGTAAACTGTTAGATGTTTCCTATCATGTACTATACATCTTTCCTAATTGTTGTAAGTAGCAATTTAAGGTGGCTGAGCTCTACAATAGCAATAAAGTCTAAGAACCTGACTATCTATGCACCATGATTGTTTTAAATACATATTAAGTCTGCTGATACCTAGCACAGTAGTTTGGTTAGTTTCAATATTGTATTGGATAGTTGCTTCAAAAATGGCTGAGCTTGGTTTTACACTTAAAGTTATTAAATAATTCTTAGCTGTTGATGACTGCTGTTCTTTCCCTGAGTTTCCACTGAAAACATCTAGACGAGCATCATTTATTGTATACACTTTTAATTCCGCGCAAACTTTCGAATGAGGAAGTAAAAGGTCATTCAAATGGTCCACTAAGAATTGGGAAAGTGTTTTAACAGTTGAATCATTAACTGATACATCAACGTAGTTATTGCACGGGCAGTAATGTGGTTTGATGTTCGCATCAGCACAGGTTCTGCTTTCTGGAATTTCATTAAGTAGGCTTAAACCCAGCTCATCTGTTTTCTCAGAAAAATTGTCTTCAAGGTGAAGTAAATGTTTCATGGTCGCATGCAAATCGAACAACGTAATCAGTCTATTTTGATTAACCTTCAGATTTCGTTCTAAATTCGGATACAAAGATTGAAACCATCGAGGTACATGTACATACATGAAAGGCATACGTTCTTCATATTTGCCTATATACGTTTGCCTTATATCCCCGTATCGTATGCCATGATCGCTAAATATAACGATAAGACTTGTCTCGAAAGCTCCTACATCATCGAGTTCTTTTAAGATTCTTTCTGCAGGTTCATCGGCAACGCTAGCATAGTTTATATCGTCATGCGTCAAAATAGAAACCATGCAAAAGGCAAAGAAACGTCTCTTGTTCATGGTTTTTACAAAGTTTTTTAAGTAGTCATACATTATTTCGACTTCAAGTTGCGAATTTATACAAGGGGACATATCAGCTTTTGCTTTTTGCCATGTCTCTGAGTTTTCTATAGCTAGCGCCATAGGTCTGTAGTAATAGTCTGTAGGTGGATCATGAAATCCTTTTTTCAAGTAGTTAAAAGTTCCCGAGTAAGGCATATCTTCCGCAAAAAAAGTTTTATATCCATACCGCGAATACTCTTTCCATATAAAACTTACATTATCAAAATAAAACGTATCTTTAAGCGTTTCGTTCCACACCTGTTCGACAAAGTGTCCTGTGAGCAGAGGTACTAGATTAGGAAAGGTGTTATCACCGACTTTTGTATAGCCATTCATTTTAAAAGTCTTCACTTTATTTGTTAAAAACGCGTTTGTTTTCTTGAAGTGTCTTACAAAGTTTAGGCTAGATACAGAGTCTATACCTAAAAGAATCACATTCAAAGGTCGATTAGTTTTTGGTATTTCTTTTTGTGTCTCTTCTTTGAGCTTTACGAGAGGGAAATATTGCTCATGTGTATGATTATTACTGAAAAAGCATCTAACTACAACGTATTCCTCTTCAATGGGAATGTTGAATTTCAGTTTCCGAACATTGGTTCTGTGATAGTCATTCTCTCTGATATTTCCAGGCTCTTCATGTTTACGTTTGAGTCCCTGATACCAACAATCTATGTCATCTAGAGTTGAATTGTAATACTTTTTGAGCACTCCAATATTTAAATGGATGATTCCATGAGGCTCTGCAGTCAGAAAGTGAGGAAACTTTGAACATCTTACTGGGAGAATAAACTTAATAAATTCCATCACCGTTGGATCCCAAGGGTCGAATTTGGATATTTTACATCCAGATGTATTTAAGACCAAACCGGAATTAATAGCAGCTTTCAAATTTTGTTGTGGCATTGTGTTACTTCCTATAGTTATATTTCTATGCTTTTGTTTGGATCCTAACCCAGGATTAACATTTAAATCTGGATACAGTAAAGGTGTTGGAGTCTTATCAGACTTGTCGAAATGCTGTTGTATTTTGGAAGTCACTTTTTTCATGTTTCTGTGCTTTTCTATCGATTTTAACCTAGCATTGCCACTTAAATTTAAATGCCGTAAAAGCGTTTGAATCTCGGCAGATTTGGTGATACGTGTTTGTATTGGAGTAGTTACTTTTTCCATATCCTTATGCATTTGTATGAAGTTTGACCCTGGATTACCACCTAAATCAGAATTCAGTATAGGCTGGCTGATTTTCGCGTAATTAGAATAAGTTTGTTTTGATTCATTAATGGCATTTTCTTGATGACGCGCAGATGCTCTTGTTGTTGGGAACTCTTGTGGTAAGTTGTCAAATAAATTGTGTTTTGAGTCCATATTAGTGAAAGATGTGTGATATAACTTAGTTTTATCTGCAGTTGCTTTTTCTATCCTTACGAGCCTTGCAATATCATGAGATAATTCAGTTGTTTTTTTACCCAATTTATTGAGCATATGAGTAACTGGATTAGATTGTAAGTCATTTAAATTTGATTTAAGTAACTTTGTATCACTTTTTCCATGAGAAGGAAAATCTTTATACTTGTTTTGAAGTGGCATGTTTTCTCTCAGAGATTTAAAATTTTTATTGATATCTACATTATTACCATTGATGCCTAATACCTCAATTTTGATGCTTTTGCTTTTTAGCATAATGCGCCATGTTATTAAAAGATAAATTCCAGAGCAAATTAGAAATAAAAATACAAATTGATGCCGTAGAAAAATAGTTGCCATTTCTCAGCCGAAAAATTTTCATTTACCTGAAAAAGAAAAGAAAACTTATTTAAAGAAAAAAAAGTGTTTTTCGTCATGAATCCGCACACAGAAATTCATGCACAATCACTTTAGTTCAAATCATGTAATTCAATTATGCACTCCTACAGAGGTGAACTGACTGTTTTATATTTTATTCGGAAAAAATTATTCTGCAATAATTTAATTTACACTGCTTAACAAATGCAAAAGAACAACTAATTTATTCAAAGTACAAACCACCAATAACCGTAAAATCAATCTCAGAGGGAGAGATAGAACAGCGCCCGTTACCTGTATAAAGGGCAGTGAATACAAGCTCTTCGTTCATTCGGAAACTCGTGCTGTTAGGTATTTAACCAATATAGCGCGTAGGTTGTTGAACATATTTATGCGAAATTCAAGGTGGTGTTTCAATAATTAAGTGCAAAATATCAGCAAGGCATAATTTGAGTGCTTACAGTCGTGGATGAGCAGTTGGATAACTGGAAGTACGTTAAAATGTCACAACTCTGGCCTTAATAATGGGAGTGTCGAAAAAAGCTGGAAATGCTATGCTAAAGCATGCCAGGCGTCATGGGTCGTGGTAGCCACAGCTCAAAAGGATGGATCTGTATCCCTACTGGCAAAAAGAAACAGAAATATCACTCCTTGTGAGGTAGTTGCAGACCTTGCAACCACTACCGGTACACAGGTTTCTGCCAGAACAAACTCAAGACGATTAAATCAAGTTGGTTTGTTTGCACAGAAGCTTGTTCGATGCATCTCGCTTCAACCACGCAATCGTCGAGAAATATTATGCTGGTGTAAGGGACGTATTGGTTGGGGTCGCCAACAGTTGTTCAAAGTGATGCTCTACGATGAACTCGTTTCACTATGACAAGTCATTCTGGCTACCAGTTAGTGTGAAGAAAGAGGGGACATGTTATTCACATATCGTATTCATGTTAGTGGTTGCGCGGCCCATGCGCGCTGGTATGTGCAGGCACAATGCACAAGTGCAGAACACTACTTCACATTTTGAGCGAGATAGTGCTACATCCCAGCGGTATTGGAGAAAGTTTATACTAGAGTATGTTTGTCATTTAAGGGGCGTGGAATGTCAGGAATTTCTATTAATGAATGACAATGCGTGGCCACATAAGAGCACTGAGCTATCAGGCATACTAGAAAGGGAAGATATAGTCCATATGCAATGAGATGCGTACTCCCCAGACCTGAATCCGATTGAGCCTGTTTGAGATGCCCTCGATTAGCGTGTTTTAAAGAGAACACATTCTCCCCTAATCTAAGTGCTAACAATCGCTTTGAGAGAGATGTGGGGTAATATCCCCCAAGCACATACGATTAATAATACCTTTAAATAAAACCTGTTAATAAATCTAATCCATTAATGTTGCTTACACCATCTGATCTACCTCATTTGTAGATGACGTGTTTACTTCTAGTAAATAACAGTGTTTGAGACTGGCGTGTTTGGGATTAGAGGTTAATTTATATCGGCACTAAAGTATTAATATAACTTGTTTTGGACCAATAATCTGATCTATTTATAACAACCTATAAATAATACCTATTTATATTATGACCTAATAATATTTATTAATAGTGCATCATCAGACCTATCTCATATGTTGAATTATTTACAGTTATTTTTAAATTGAGTTTAAGAATGATATTTCTGATTGCAGTGGTTTTTTATAGCGGTACTTTCCTATTAATAGCTCCTATAATTGACGTAACAACTCAATTTATTGGTAATGACCTGTTAAACATGTCTATTAATAGTCTGACCTGAAAGTATGTATTTTTTAATGTTTGCGTCATCTGATGCTTACGGGCCTACTTTTAACAACTTTTATAGAGGCAGTTTCATTAATAATGGATATTGTTTGCCTATTTTTACAATCTATTATAATGAATTAACAAAAATCATTTTTACGTTTCAATGAAAACTATTCTTTTGTTGTATTCCACTATTTATGTTATTATGTTATTTATTATCTAGAATAATGTTTTATGATTGTAATGTTTGGGTAAGCAAATAAATAAGTAAATAAATAAAGATTTCTGTGTTAATTACTTTCTCACGGTGCAATCTGTATACTCTTATCAAATAATTTTTACTGTAAAAAAAAAAAGAAATTGTTTAAAAGGAGGTTAAACCGTAACATCCAAAAAATAATAAAATTGAAATAAGGATTGTCATGAGAAATGTTTTCCATGTTTGGTAAATTCTTTTTAAATTTCATTCACTAAAAGAGAAAAACTGAAATAGTAATGGAACAAACGGGACAAAAATAGCGGGACCCAAAAATCGGGACCAAAACGTCCTGCTCGTTTGATTCTATATCGATATAATATCTAGTATTTAATAGATAACTTTTATAATAGACGAACTATGAAGGGGATTCAGTATAGCATCAATCGATAATGCTAAAACTGATTATTTTCGATGTATGTTTTCTAAGAAACTATTTGAAATTTTTCGGGGATATTTGAGATTTTACCAGTTGTATGCTGTGATAATTTTTTAGCGTTAAAACAGGAATACTTTTTAAGTTATGAAAGACTTTTGGTGAATTTTTTTTAAAAATTTAAAGTTTTCAGTTCATAATTTTTTAAAAACTATTTAGGCCAAAATATGTATTGACAGTTACCACAGTATAAACATGTATATGTAAATATTGGGTGAAAAAAATTGCAGCAATATCTTGTTTAGATGCTGAGAAAAGGTACATCGAAAAAGATCTGTTTTAGCATTATTGATATATGCTCTACCAACTCCTCTTAAAAATACTTGCTGTTGGCCTGTTAATAAATTAATAATAAGTATTAATAATGACTATTAATAATCTAACCTATAAATATTATTTTTGCAATAATATGTCCATCATCTGAATTATTTAACTGTGTTTGAAAAGGACATCTTGGACAGTAAAGGTTGTTTTTTTTTAGCGATATGGAACTATTAATATTGCTTCTTAATCTATATTATTCTGATTGTTAATGTGTTAAATTGATTTACTAATTTGTTTTATTTATAATTACTTTTGACAATGACTTATTGATAACTATTTACTAATATTTGCACAGTATGATGCATAACGTACAAACTTCTTTCGTTTTAAGTAAGTTTAAAAATGACATTTTCACAGTTACGGATAATCAACTGGGTAGTATGCAAAGAAAAGAAAAGGAAAATTTATTCCGCAATGCATAATTAATTTTTGGGTTACCGAAAGTATAAAGCTTAAAATCGTTTAACGTTAGCATTTTTTTAGTTTTTTTTAAAATTAGTTTTCATTTTTTGTTTTGTTTTCATTTCATTGAAAAATGCTATTTTTTGTAATTTGCTTTTTTACTTGTACTGTAACACAGTATTTTCTAAAACATTATTTATTTACAAAAAGTTGATAATTTACAGTAGTTTTAAGTTACAAAAGAACGAAAAATAAAAAAACAAAGTTCATACTACTATAATATTTTTTAGCCAAAATTTTATAAAGTAAATATATATCCTTCAGCAAAGATCAAATTCATATTAAAATACTTTATAATATTATAATATTATTCTTAAGTACATGCAGAGTGATATTTAAAAGTCACTATCATAGTTAATAAAATACAGGTATAGTTGTTAATTTTTTTTCCTTCTGGATTTAAAAAAAAAAAATCTGAAAAACAATTTTCTTGCAAATTTGTAATCAAGTTCAATATATCATTTAAACACTGTTATTTCCCCTTTCAAACACACACACAAAAAAAAAAAAATAGATACAGTTGTTAATTTTTTATTTATTTATTTTTTTGAAAACTGAAAAAAAAAATGTATGGTAGAATTTGCTTACCTGTTCCTGAATCACTGTAATACATTATTGAAACATTCTAATTCCTGAAAACACTTAGAACTTCTCATATTAAGTCCCAAGTCGTTCATATTTAATGTATAATCTAAGAGATTCCTAATGGAATGTATTAGTAGATTTGAAGCAGTTTACTTTTATTGAAAACAATAAAACTATTTGTATCATTTATTGTGAATAATAACTTGTGAGAGTATCTTCCATTTTTGAAAAAAAAAAAAACGGCTTCCTAGTATCTGCATTGGAAAAGCGGTTAAAATTGATTTGATATCCGATAAATTAGCTTTCGATCGTAAACGGTGTGCGTATTGACAATATATTTGTTTAGTTTGTTTGATCTAAAATGTATTTATACTTAAATCTAATTTCTTGCCTTCCCCGAATATTATAGACAATGGAGATGCTGAAAATGATATGTTCGATTACTTTTAACACGTACACTGTTCGTAATGTTAGCACGTTTTGAACATGATATCGTTCTACCTTGATGCAACCTTAATACGGTTTTAAGTTTAATGATGTTATTGTATTTATACTATCGCTTGGTACTATGGTTCAATTCAAGCAAGTTATTAAGCTACCGGAATATTATATATATATATATATATATATATATATATATATATATATATATATATATATATTTATATATATATAATATATACACAGCATCAATTTGCAGGAAGAGCTCCAAAGATGCATCTCTCGGTTTCGGAAAAAAGAGACGCAGGTTTGAAACTTGAAACTAGTTAGTTAGTTTTTAAAGGACCATTCTCACTGCATGAGATTCACGCACCTCCGATCCCCGTCGAGAGAAATGGAGAATCTGATCTTTTCGCGGGAGAATATATTACACTAATCAGGTTATCATTCACTCTCAACGGTAAACGCAGGTGCGTGAATGCATTAGGATAATCATGAGTGGTTTCTTTGATTTTTTTCACCCATGTTGGGCAAAAACAAGTTAATGATGAAGTTTAAATTATTTATGAAATCTAGTTTTTTCTCGCTCGGTAGTTGATTTATAAATTCTATCGTCTTCTCAGTTATATTCTAAATTTAAAGGACCTGAAGGTCATAGTTACAGTCTTAAATTAATTTTATTTCGTAGGCTGTTCCTTAAAGGCGATGTAAAAAAATGGAATCAGTTATTAACCCGGTTGTTTTTAATAAAATTCTGCAGCTTGTATGCCTCATTAATTGAAATCTATGTATCTATTTTCTTATTACACGATGCAGTACCATGAAATAACTTAAGGTATTTAAAATTCTAATATTTTATTAAGCGGACTGAGCTGTACCACGGGTACAGGGATTAGGAGAAAATTTCCTTAATCTTCAGATTTATGTCTAAATTGGGGAAGGGGTTTCACAAATTAGATCTCCTCGGCAGGGGTCAAAATTGTGATCACATGTATCTTTGGATCATCCTTAGTGATGTTTCCCGGACCATCACCAATAGCTCATTGTGCAATTCTAGTGCGACATACATAAAATAACTACCTCAATTAAACTTAATTAAGTATAATTTACGTAACATTGCATCTAATTTAATATTTTTAATTTAACCTAGTAAAAGTGTAGAAACTATGCCATTTATTATTTTTTATTTTCTTCTTATTATTATTTCATGAATTGAGTTTTTTAACACAAACTATTCTGTAACTCTCTTTACCAATAGCATCCTGTACTTATTCATTGGTATTTTAAAATTTTTATTTAACTCATTTTTTTTTTTATTATATAATTTTAAATACTAGAACTGAATACTAACTCTTTTTATAATTTCTGCCAGAATTATTTTTTCAACTTTTTAAATTCATTCTAAAGAAGCATACTGGTTTTAAAAATTTAGCATAGTTCGTCATTTAGAGACATATGCATCTAACTATAATACATGTATATTTTAATTTATGAAAAAAAAAACTAAGAAGTTTAGAGTTATTTAAATTATTAAATAGATATTTGTTCTATATTAACAATTCTTAAAGCCTTTATCAAAGCTAATATGAATGCGTGAATAATACATAGTTTTCTTTTTTAACTACCATTTTCTTCCGATTATCTCCCGTGTTAAATTAATGAAGCAGTTTGAAAATTTTTCATAATACATGAAAGTAGATCAGTTTCACTTTTATTGAAAATGGAGTTATGACTTATTTTTAACCTTCATATTAGACATTGCCATCTTTATTTTAAAGTGAATAGCAAGCGGTTAAAACACCGTAACTGTTGCTGCTAAATTTTAGGTTCAAAATCAGACGAGACAAAAATGTCAGGTTCTAATACCTCACAATGAGTAAACATAGAGTTGACTTTCAACTGAAATATAATTTTCATGTGCTCCATATATTTTGTAAATAAATACTATACAGCTAAATATGTCAAGTTGACCACCTGTCAAAGTCTATCCCTATCAACAAGATTCGAATTTATTTTACATAATCTAAGGGAGAAAACCTTTGTTACTTGACCCCCAGTTTATAATAGCATTTTAACCGCATGAAATAAGTCAAATTTGTCTTGCACTGATAATGAATGCAATTTTAAACTTTAAGTTGACTGAAATAAAACCTTCACTAGGAAATTTTCTAAGACATTAAGTTACGTATTAAAATTTCAGTCAATTGATAAAATATAGGAAAAGATTATGAGCTTTTGTAGAATTTCCTTTTTATAATATGCAAAAAGAGACCTTTTTTTTACGAAACTTTAAAATTTTTTTAACGAAAATAGTTTAAACTGTTCTTTTTTGGTACTTTATAACTAAGATACCTGAACTAATACTCGCGTTCCAAATTATTTATACAAGAAATTGATTATGATCAATTTACTGTGAGATTTGTTGTAATTTTAAAGCTTTGATCTTGAAGACTTTCATTCACTGAGCGGCCACTGTGCTTAGATCACTTGATAATTTTATGCACCTGATTTTTCGTGTCAAAGTTTTGCGTCTAGAAGGTTATCTTAGAGCTTGAAATCTTTAGGACATTTATTTGGGGCGCATGATACTCCCAATAAGTCATTATATCAGAACATCATTGTTACGAAAGTAAGATGAATATGGTTTATCTTGCTTTATAGAGTGATGATTAATGATTTTTCTTAATGGCCATGGGTATTTTCAATCTGATAATGAGTCTTCCCCTATTTCTTGCATTTTTATTCATAGAACCAGATTGAATAACGTGATGGAGACCCCATTTTGTTACGTCTTTGAGGATGGATACCTAAACATCCTTGTTACGAAAGTAAAATGATTATGATTTACCTTGATGATTAGATTGATGAGGAATTATGATTTTTCTCAATGGCGACGAGTATTTTCAACCTAATAATGAGTCTTACCTTATTGTTTGTATTCTAACTCATAGGATGGGATTAAATAACGTGATGGAGACTTCACTTAAATATATCATTGAGGATGGATACCTAAACATCATTGCTGAATAAATAAGATGATTATTTATCTTGATGATTCTGGATTTTTTTTCAATGGTAACGGGTATTTTTAACTTGATAATGATTCTTACCTTACTGTATGTATTTTAACTTATAAGACTAGATTAAATAGCGTGATGGAAACTTCATTCTGTATACCGTATAATCTCTAGAATTTATCTTATTTTGCGTTTGTGGGAAAGCTGAAAGATCCATTTAGCATATACAACCATCCTGTCTTTTATCAGTGAAAAGAACAGCTATGGACATTGCCGCAAGTGATCTGTCAACATATAGTTCAGTTCATACCAGGAAGAATTAAGTCGGCATTATAGGTAAGTTATGGCCAAACTAAAAGATCAGTGTTTAAATAAATTCATTTGAAGAAAAAAAATTAAATATTTTTACGCTGATGAAATTTTATTTTAAATAAATATGACAGTTCTTATAATTTCATAATTTCCAATGTAAAGTTTGTACAAATTTGCTTTAAGCATCCTATCAACACTTCTTTCAGTTCCTACCAAGGAGAAAAATTGCGTCATTTAAAGGAACTATGCGGTTAAACTTAAGGTCAAGTTTGAAATAAATTTACATGCTGTCTAACTGAATCTTTATTTTAAATAACTATCATAGTTACTAGTATTATAAAATTTTGCAAAATTTTTCACAAATTTTCCCATAGTTGAAACTCTTGGTTTAGTAATAATTTTCTAAACAAAACAAGAATATTCTCAGTGTATACTTGATATTGCTTGAAGTATCTGAGAAATAAGGTACTACAAAACAGCTAAAAAATCTTTTAAAATGTTTTATATTGACAAATCAACATTGCATTGGCATCTACGCGTCATAGCAGATTCATGGTGTATCAGCAAGATGTTTCGTAAAGACTACCCTTATTCTAATTTTGTCTTAAGTATACATGAGTCAGAGAGGTCAAGTAAAGGATAAATTAAAAGAAGGCAGTTTTTGTTAAGAATAATATTTAAATGACAGAGGAAACTAAAATATTAATATCTGACAAATCTTCATCAAAGTCTGTTATATTGAACACATCTATACTGCTTTGATTGTTGGGTAGAACAGGAAGGTGGTAAGAAAAAGGAGAATTAGACAATGTTAGATGTTTGCACAAGTCAATTTCTCATTCATTTTGCATGAGACAAAAGATCGGATAATTAAAAAAGGAAACAAAATCAGGTAACGGATATATATAAAAAAAGTTTTTATTAAATGTCGAGAGTGATTTTAATGAGCAAAAAATGTCATAATCTGACGAATCAACATCTAAGTCAATCATATCAAAAAATATATACTCTGAGAGTTGGGTAGAACTGGGCGGCGGTAAAAAAGAAGAATGAGTCAATGTTAGACATCTACACTGGTCGATTTCTAATTCAACATTGTTGAATGACCCATTGATCAAACAACCTTTCTGATATACATCCAACAATAAAACTTTATTTTATGCTTAATCCTATTTTGAGAACATTTAAGTGATTGACATCGATAATGATTCAACAGATTTTTTTTTATTTTTCGTCACTTAAGATTTTACTAGCGATTTATTGTATAATGTGAAAATTTTGACAAATAATCTAAAAACATAATCGGGAAATATCCTGTGTATATTGACATATGATGGTATGTTCAATATGGATCCTTATATACACGCACACTATCTTATGACCTATAAAAGTAACACTAGTTTTATTCATTTCATTTTATAGTCAATTTCTAAGTACAAAACATTTGAATTAAATGTCAATGTGTCTCTATTATGTATTTTAACTAGGATTAATCAGTATAAAAATTCTTCTTATTCTAACAACTTAATTATAAACCACCTAAAATGGTTGAAACCTACAATAGCAATAAAGTTTTAAAGCAGGACTGTCAATGCACCATGATTGTGTGCCATACATGTTTATCCTACTAACTCCAAAAACGATTGGAATTAAGTTTTTGTAATCGTATCTAATGGTGCCCTCAATTATAGCACCACCAGGTTTTAATGATAATGTTACCAGGTAATCACCTAGTAATGGTGGTGCTTCACCTATAACTAGAGTTTTATTTATGAGTTTGTCTTCTTCTTGCTCTAAATTCAGCACAATATCATTGGGAAGTCCCAAACGCGCATCTTTAATCTCATCCAAACTTAGTTCTTCGCATTTATCTGTGTGATTTACCAAGAGTGAATTTACATGGGCAACGAGAGCATGGGATACTATGAAAACTTCCTCATTATCCTCTGATACCTTGTTAAAGTTATTACATGGGCAGTAGTGCTCCTGTATGTGGGCATCTGCGCAGGTTCGATTTTCTGGAATTTCATTTAAAAGACTCAAACCTAACTCGTCATTTTCTTTAATTAATCCGTCATTGATGTGAAGCAAATGTTTTAAAGTAGCATGAATGTCAAATACAGTGGTCAACCGATCTTGATTAATGGCAAGATTTCTTTCAAAATCTGGATGTTGGTCTAGAAACCACTTAGGAAAGTGAAGATACATGAATGGCATTCTTTCTTCAAATTTGCCAATGTATGTCTGTCTTATATCCCCATATCGAATCCCATGGTCACTGAAAAAGATAAAAGCACTGGAGTTCAGAGCTCCTTCCTCATTGAGGACTTTTAAAAGTTTTGCTGCAGGCGCATCAGCAAAACCAGCGGCATCAAAGAAATCATGTGTTAGAGTAGAAGTCAAACAAAATGCAAAAAAAGGTCTTGTACCCATAGTTTTTATGAAATTTAGCAGATACGCATACATCAAATCAGTTTCCAATTCTGAATTTAGGCAAGGCGAATTTGTTTCGAAGCCTTTTTTTCGAAGTTCCGATTGTTCGATTGCTAAAGCTAAGGGTCTGTAATAATAGTCAGCAGGAGGCTCAAGAAAGCCTCTTTTTATAAAATTAAATGCCCCATTATATGGGGCATCTTCGGCAAAGAATGTCCTATGCCCATATCGAGCATATTCCTTCCAGATAAAAGGCACGTTATCAAAAAAATATGTATCTTTGATTGATTCATTCCAAAAATAATTAGCAAAATGACCAGTAAACATTGGTACCAAGTTTGGGAAAGTATTGTCGCCAACTTTTGTAAAACCTTTCATATCAAATGCTTTCATCTGGAATTTAAGGTATGGCTTTGTTTGAAAGAATCGTCTCATGAAATTCAACTTTGATACAGAATCTATGCCAAGAATTATTACATTTAAAGGAGACGGAGATTTAATAACAGATTTTCGTATTTCTACTTCGTCTTTGAGCCTCACTAAAGGCATATACTGCTCATGAGTGTTATTGTGTTTAAAGAAGCACTTAGTCATAAGATATTCATGTTCAATGGGTTCTCCAAATTTCAATTCTTGAACCGGGAGTGTATAGTAATCATCCTCTCTATTGTTCGTTGATAGGTATGTTCGCATAATAGGTTGATACCAACACTTAGTATCATCTAATGTACTATTGTAGTATTTTTCCAGTACTGAAACATTAAGATTAATTATTCCGTTAGGGCCTGGTGTCATGAATAATGGAGGAAATGGGCAATTATAGGGGCCAAGGATTTGGATAAGGTTGGCGACGCTTGGATCCCAAGGGTTAAACTTAGGTATTTTGCATCCTGGAGTATCAATAATCAAAGCAGGGTTTTTGGTAGTTTTTTGAATTTCTGAAATTGGCAATTTATCTTTCCCAACACTTTTGATTTTAGTGTATTCTTTAGATTCATTTTTTATGCGTAGAGCTGTTGCTGTTTCTTTGGTTGGTTGTAAGCTGTTCATTTCAGCAACAATTGCTTTATTTTTGTCAGCGAGTTTAAACCCAGAATATCCCTGAGAATCAGGAGTAGTAGCAAAAGATTTTGAATGAAAAAGGGTTTTCGGATCAATTGCTATTTTAGGAATAGGAATTATGGAGTCGGGTTCAATTGGTGGATAAGTCCTTACATCATTAGCTCCTAACGTCTCAAAATCGGTAAATTCAAATGCATTAATACCACTTTCAGGATTACTGTCAACAGTCGTAGGATACACTTTTGGTTTCAATTCTGGATATCCTTGAGAATCAGGGTGTTGAGGTGGAATTGTGGGAGTCTTTAAAAAGAAAATGGTTTCTTGTCCTTCTAATATTAAAGGAACAGGGTCTTTGGAATCAGATTCCTTGGGATGATAAATTCTAGCGTGGGTAGTCCCAAAAGCCTCAAAATCATTTAACTCAAATGGATCAAAGCCATTTTCAGGATTATTTTCACCAAACGTGTGGAACAATTCAGGTTTTTCCATAACCACCTCAATCTTTGGAATTGAAGTAGGAAAAGCAGGATGCCAGTTGCCACGATTCAACTCTGGCCGTTTCTGTTGCTGTAAGTGGACTGCATCATGACCAGTTTTAAGTAGCTCCTCCTCGTCAGTCAAAAAATAGTCATCATTGTTGATGTCAAAAGTATAATCACCTGCATTTTGATCTGAGAGTAAAGTATTTTCTTGCATATTTTTCAATTCTTTGTCACGTGACTTTTTAATGCTACTTCCAATAATAATCAGATTGAATACGAAATAAATGAAGCAAATAACAACTATTAACAGCACAATACGGCGACGCTTTACATAAACAGCCATTAAATCAGTTGATATGTAGCCTGAAAAATAAATATTTATAATTCATTTATAAGATTAAGATTATTATAAATAATTTCTTCTTTAACAAGAAATTGAAGCTATGCAATCTTAGTTATAAAATTTATATTTTTCTTTCAATATTTTGTTTATATTGACTTTTATTTAAATTCATACATTAAATAAAATGTTTATGTCAACATTATTTCTTTGGATTAAAAAAGTTCATTAATGGCTAATCGAAGGTCTTGCGCGAACATGCATAGAAAAAAAAAACATGAAAAACCATTAAAATTGCATATATCTAGCTTTTGTCCACTGGGTTACGAGGTGGGCAGTTAAATATAGGTCTTATCGAAGCTAAACAGTGGCTGGCTAAATCATTTTAATCTGTATAAGATCAATGTGGTTTAATGGCTATAAAATATTGTGTAATTAATGCAACATTTATATTCTTTCTTCCAATGATTTGTTAGTATTGATTTTTATTTAAATCCATTCTTTACCCACTGATAGAAATCTGATTCTCAGTTTTGATTACATTGGGAAATAAATTTTTTGTTGCATTTATACTTCTCCTTGATCTTGCATAATTCGAGTGGGAGTATTTCAAATCAGAAATTAGGTTTGCTTCTAAAGCTACAGATATTTTTGAATGACATTTTTAGCCAATTTTGTCGAAATGCACAAATTTAAAAAAAAAACTTTATATATAACAGAGGGTTGCATAATTGTTGTAATTATATTCTAGAAGAGTTAGGGCATATCACCGGAATCAAATTCCCATAGAAAACTATTCGCGGAAATATTGTCGTAAGACACTAGGAACCCTTCCCTATTATGACCTGTTCAGAAGCACATGAAAAAACAGTTCATAATAAGGAACAACACTAGCGGCGTATGAAATTTATGTCCATAAGTTTCCATGCAACTTTAATCTTGATGATGTACCTCCTTTATCCTGATGGTGATTCTGATGAAACTCTTCTAAAAGTTTCTCGCATATTTTGCACAACCGCCTGTTATCTATAACGCTTTTAAACTTGTACATTTCGACAAAACAATAGACCAAAAATGTAATTTTAAACAAATTCGCTTGGAGAAAGGAGCCGATTGTAATAAGAGACGTGAAAATATCAAAGATTCATTAAAAAAAAAAAAAAAAAAAAAAACCTCATGCAACAGAGAAAAAAATGCATTCCCCAGTGTTATTAAATACTTCGTAAATTTCCCCCCGCTATTTATGACTGTTATTTTATAGTAAAATCACGTGATTTTCGATAAAACGTTTGTCTAAAATATTTGTCTAAATTATATATTTGTTTGATAAAATATTTGTCTAAAGTGGAATTTCACCATCGTTCATCATCATAGTTTGTTTTATCTGATTTTAAAACCTTTTCATTATGTGACAGGATGGTTCAGGGTTCAGTGCACTCGCTCGTTTAGCAGATTTTTCAGGTTCGAATATAGAAATTGATTGTGCTTTTGACTCTTTTAATTTGTTTCAATTTTGAATCGATAATGTTAATTGATTTTTAGCATGTGTTAATTATTTTTAAACAAGCCAAAAAAGCAATATTCAAAATATGAAAAAATGTTAGCTAGGAGCATTTTACAGAAAACAGTTTTTATCAACAAAAAAAATGTTTATCAAAGTTTTTTTTTAATTACTAAGAATAATTTAATAATGTAGCTTTCAAATTGGTTTGAGAGAAATAATGTGAAATAAGCGAGTTCGATTTAGACTATTAAGGTAATATTTTTCAATAAACATTATTTATAACTTTTAAACGCTCACTGTAAAAATGCTTTTATGCAATTTTGAATTTTGATAATTTTTATTCTATTTTTAAATTGCAAAAGCTGTTAAAAATAATTTTAAGAATCGATATTGCTGTCCTGCTCCGATTAATAATTTTGTATAAGTAAATAGAATAAATTATCATTACGAAATTAATTAAAATTGAATAGATCATTAATTAAATTAGTTAAACTTAATAATTATAAAATATTCAGTAAAATAAAATTATTATTAAATCATTCAACGTTAAACATATCAATACTGAGTTCGAGATGTAATCATTAATAACGAATAATGAATTTGAATGATTCATGCCGCTTTCTTACGTCATAAGAAATATGTTGTCTGAAGAAAGGGAAACATTTATTACGTCGCAGGAATAGGCGTTTTTAATAACACTTGAACGCTTCGGTAATTTAAAAAAAAAAAAAACACACTTGTCTTAAAGACTTAAATTAAATGATCAATGAAATTGATAAAACGTAATAATTAAAATTTATTTAAATAATTAAAATTATTTAATTCATTATTCAACGTTAGACATATCAATACTGAGTTCACGATGCTTAATCATTAATAAAGGCTGATGAATTCAAATGATTCATGTCGCTGTCTTACGTCATAAAAAATAGGTTGTCCGAAGAAAGGGAAACATTTATTACGTAGCAAGAATGGTCGTTTTTTATAATACGCAAACGATTATGGATTTAAAAATGACACTCGCCTTTTTAGAACATGAAATGCTGTGATATTATATGACATAATTACAATCTTTTGAGAGAAAATAAAATATTAAATTACTTACCCGTTAATATTCTGAATTAAATTTTAAAAGGTAAAAGAGGATGAATTCATAATGGATATTTTAGTTTCACAGAGAATTTCTTAAACATTTAAAATATTTCTCATACTTTTTTAATTAATCGATGATTTTTAATCGAACGAAATTTTTAATATTGAAGAGATAACACATAAGATTCACGAGTACTTAAAATTGCTCATATTTTAAAGCTGTTGCTTGATTCAATAGTGTAGAATCTTCAAAAATAGCTAGAATAGGAGAAAATTACATCTTTCACAGATAAAAATAACATAAATGTAAACACCTGACATTCGATAATTGAATCCTTAACCTGTTAGAAACAATAAATAAAATTTTTATGAAGATATTCTTTGCTCTCCAAGATTGCTCATAATTTTCACATTCGATAAGAAAATGTTTCGTTTAAAAGAAATAAAACCATTTCGATGGTTATTATTTTTCAGCTATAGTTCAAAAGACTTAAATTCAGGATTCTTTTTAATGTTATAGTCTTGCTACCAAAAATATCTGGATTGAATAAAATTTTCTATTTTTGAACTGTGGCATTATAGTTCTTCAAATATTGCGTGCATAAAAATTGTTTATGGTCTTGTTGCCAAAGCTTTTTAGATTCAATGATATTGTTCTATATTTGAACTGATGTTTTTGTGGTATTATAGTTCTGCGAACATTGCATGCATAAAAATTGTTTATGGTCTTGTGGCCAAAGCTTTTTAGATTCAATAAAATTGTTCTATATTTGAACTGATGTTTTTGTGGTATTATAATTCTGCGAACATTGCATGCATAAAAATTGTTTGTGGTCTTGTGGCCAAAGCTTTTTAGATTCAACAAAATTGTTCTATATTTGAACTGATGTTTTTGTGGTATTATAGTGCTGCGAACATTGCATGCATCAAAACTGTTTATGGTCTTGTTGCCAAAGCTTTTTAAATTCAATAAAATTGTTCTATATTTGAACTGATGTTTTTGTGGTATTATAGTTCTGCGAATATTGCATGCATCAAAATTGTTTATGGTCTTGTTGCCAAAGCTTTTTAGATTCAATGATATTGTTCTATATTTGAACTGATGTTTTTGTGGTATTATAGTTCAGCGAACATTGCATGCATAAAAATTATTTATGGTCTTGTGGCCAAACCTTTTTAGTTTCAATAAAATTGTTCTATATTTGAACTGATGTTTTTGTGGTATTATAGTTCTGCGAACATTGCATGCATAAAAATTGTTTGTGGTCTTGTGGCCAAAGCTTTTTAGATTCAACAAAATTGTTTTATATTTGAACTGATGTTTTTGTGGTATTATAGTTCTGCGAACATTGCATGCATCAAAGATGTTTATGGTCTTGTTGCCAAAGCTTTTTAGATTCAATAAAATTGTTCTATATTTGAACTGATGTTTTTGTGGTATTATAGTTCTGCGAATATTGCATGCATCAAAATTGTTTATGGTCTTGTTGCCAAAGCTTTTTAGATTCAACAAAATTGTTCTATATTTGAACTGATGTTTTTGTGGTATTATAGTTCTGCGAACATTGCATGCATCAAAATTGTTTATGGTCTTGTTGCCAAAGCTTTTCAGATTCAATAAAATTGTTCTATATTTGAACTGATGTTTTTGTGGTATTATAGTTCTGCGAATATTGCATGCATCAAAATTGTTTATGGTCTTGTTGCCAAAGCTTTTTAGATTCAATGATATTGTTCTATATTTGAACTGATGTTTTTGTGGTATTATAGTTCTGCGAACATTGCATGCATAAAAATTGTTTATGGTCTTGTGGCCAAAGCTTTTTAGATTCAATAAAATTGTTCTATATTTGAACTGATGTTTTTGTGGTATTATAATTCTGCGAACATTGCATGCATAAAAATTGTTTGTGGTCTTGTGGCCAAAGCTTTTTAGATTCAACAAAATTGTTCCAACTTCGAACTTTTCGAATAAAATTGTTCCAACTTCGAACTATTGCATGCATGAAAATTGTTCACGGTCTTGTTACCAAAGCTTTGTAGATTCAATAAAATCGTTCCAACTTTGAACCGATGTAACTGTGGTACTTCGAATATTACCTTCAGCAAAATTTCTTGCGATTTTGTTACACATACTTAAAAGTGAACTAAAGTTTTTAAAATGCTGAAACAAAGTTCAGCATGAACTAAACTAATTTTGGTAGAGTGATATGTCATATATAATGTGGTTATTAGTTATTAAACATATTCTACTTACTTCTCAATCAGTATTGCACGTTTGACATGCATACATACAAACCTCGATTGTTGTGCGTATGACGCCACAATAAAAAATCTCTCGTGTAAACTAAAAAAAAAAAAAAATCATCGTGTAAAATAAAAAATAACTACTCTTCGTGTAAAATATGCAAATACGTCGTGTAAAATAGAAAATTGCCGTGTATACTGGTCGTGTAAAATAGAAAATTGCCGTGTATACTGGTCGTGTAAAATAGAAAATTGCCGTGTATACTGGTCGTGTAAAATAGAAAATTGCCGTGTACACTGGTCGTGTAAAATAAAAATTACTACTGACTATCAAAACTTGACATTTCAGTAAAATGTAACAAGAATATTAATTGGTGGTATGTTTCCTTTATAGTACCAATAAAACCGCTAAAAATTTTATATTGCGAGGTGGTGAGAAGGGAGAGCACGTGATCCAAAACCAATTACATACCTAAATCACAGTTTGGACGAGGAGGGTTGATCGACGGAGAAGTTGAGCGAGCAATTAGCAGGGTCAATATTGACCCTTTGTTTTACGAGGCAAAGTCCTAGACATTCTTGATTTGATTACAAGAATCTGGAGCATTCGATCCGAAAGGTTTCTCCTACTCGCTTTAGCTACGTATTATTCTTATATTGTATCGTATGTATTTAATAATTTTTCGTGAATTTTTAAAAAGTTTCTAACAACAGTAACTTTTTCTGTTAATTATTTATTAAATACTAGCTGAATACCTTTCTTTCGATTTGGGCGAATAAAAAAATAACCAATAAAGCAGTACTGAACAACACTACGAAATCATACACAAAACTATAGGAAGACACCGACATATTCATCTAAGTCAAAATTTTTGATGGTTTTTCATTTTGATGGGTTAACATAGTCTTGATGGTAACCATCAATAATTTCATCATGAACCATTATATTTCTGATGGTAGCCAACGTAAAAAACCTTCACCCTAATGTAGGAATTCGGACTGATGTATGATGGTCCAAGAGAATAGCAACTTGTTTTGAGGGTATATTTCTGAGAACCAATGAGAATTCCCGTTAAACCATAATGGAAATGAATAGTTGGAACCATCATAGACCATCCACGAGAAATCTTGATGGTTAACCAACATGGTATTAAAGTAGCATTTTCCATCATGGAAGTTTGTGGGCATATCAAAAACCATGAAATCATGATGGAAAATGTTGGACGATGGTGATCATCATGAATCGCATTGAAACCAACATAAACCATCAAAATATTTCGATAGGACCATCAAGAATTTTGACTTGGGTAATGAAGCTAAAATAATTTCAATAAAAATTATTCCTTTATTAATTATTATCTGCTTCTCGTTCTGGAGGATTTACGCCATTAAATTAAGCAAAACGTGTTGTTTGTGGTCTATCTTTTTAGAATAGATATTTACTGTTTTCAGCATCACTAGGCATGATGTTAGTGCTCGCAGCTAATTCGTGATAGCCAAAATTCACCATTATCATGTAATTTTCTATGGTGCACGCATCTTTTGAAGAGCAAAAGTCACTCAACGGTATTAAAACTCATCAGTTTTTGTGCATTTTAAATAATTAACAAATATATTAATATAATACTTTGTTCCTATATTAGTATATTTAGTATATCTATTATATAATCCTTCCATATTTGAGTTTTGTTTGAAATACATTTATCAGTGAGAGAAATAAAATCGAAATTTTAAAATCACATAGAATTCTTTTAAGACCTTGATGAGGAATTTAGAGCACGGTCATTTCTTTATCTGACCTTTAATATACATCAAAAAATATCTTTAAATAGTAGTGGAAAAATTTCTTTTAAGTGTAATTGGTCAAAATATTAATGCACTATCTTTGCTACCCATAGAAAAAATATTTTCTGAAATAATGGAAATCCGTTGCAGAATTCTTTTTAAAATCGCACCCATCACCATTATACCGGAGTTAGCGTTTGGCATTCGTGAAAGTTGGATGTTTTTTCGTTAGTGAAAAATTTCATCATCATCATCAAAATTTATCATGGGTGCCTGAAACTGCTTGCTGCCTTTTTTGAATCCATCTTGGAATTTTTACTTTTGGGTTGCTGTTTCTGATAACTGGAATGCTAATTGAAGTGAAAAGAAAATTAAATATTTTGTATTTTAGATAAAGATGCGTAGCTACAAAACTAAGCTGCTATTGGTCTGAGATTTAATTTGTTTTCTCTGAAATTTTCAAAAATAAAAATTTCATTAATTCCTGCGGCCTCACAATTTATAGCTTTTTCAAAAATTTCTCAATTTAGCTTTGCGATATGATGGTCTAAAAAAACAATGTTAAGATCACGATTTATGTTCTTTTTTCGAATAAGCCATTTTGTGTTATTTTTCGGAGTATTTTATTCTGGCATCTTTTGAGTTTCTCTAAGAGGGATGGGGAATTCTAACACCAAGCTGGAGATACGTTAGATAAGTTAGTATGGGATGGATCATTGAGTTGAAGAGTAAACATTTAGGTCTGGGTTTCATTTTAGAGTTTTGACCTTGAATTTGTAATTTTTAACAGTCTGCTTGTGCTTAGCGAAACATTTAGTTTGAAGTCTTCGTATTTATATCCTCTTCAGTTAAGCATAGGGAATATTAGTCAGTGGTTTGGTTTATTATTTAGAGCATTAGGTTATTGGTTTGTGAATTCTCAATAGCAATACAATTGAGCTTCTTATTTTGGGTACCGTCCACCAGAGCGGGTTCAACCATCCTCTGGCCACACCAAAGTAAGTGCTGTTCAAGTTTAATAAAATCGTCCTCAACATGAGGGAGGAGGAAATTAATTTTTCTAT
The DNA here is from genome assembly GCA_949128135.1 of Parasteatoda lunata. Lineage (NCBI taxonomy): Eukaryota > Metazoa > Arthropoda > Arachnida > Araneae > Theridiidae > Parasteatoda > Parasteatoda lunata. Next base: position 55,230,226 of record OX421979.1, on the reverse strand, counting down.
TTCGGGTACCACCCAACAGAGCGGGTTGAATCATCCTTTGGCCTCACCAAAGTAAGTGCTGTTCAAGTTTAATAAAATCGTCCTCAACATGAGGGAGGAGGAAATTAATTTTTCTATTTCGGGTACCACCCAACAGAGCGGGTTGAATCATCCTTTGGCCACACCAAAGTAAGTGCTGTTCAAGTTTAATAAAATCGTCCTCAACATGAGGGAGGAGGAAATTAATTTTTCTATTTCGGGTACCACCCAACAGAGCGGGTTGAATCATCCTTTGGCCACACCAAAGTAAGTGCTGTTCAAGTTTAATAAAATCGTCCTCAACATGAGGGAGGAGAAAATTTATTTTTTCTATTAACTCATGTTCTTTGCGAACTACTTCAGTGTCAACCTCAAAAAATTTCGAATATGATGATGCTGTCTCTGCACATTCGGAGTATGCCACGGCCGGTGGCTTGTATGAAATATTTTTAACCTTACAGGACATAACCGATAAAACTTATTCGGTTAAAAGATTATCAACATAAAGCTGTTACTGTACCTAGAAATATTATATCATGCATGCACACTTGACAAAAGGCTAAACTGATAATTAAAACGGCAGATTTGGATATTGCCCTTGAAATTTTACTACAAAAAATTCCGGTTGATCACTACCTCACCACCGAATTACATATGACGTCATAACAATCCACAGTAATAATGTTATGTAAACACTTCAAAAGAAAAAGCATATTAATTAAATTGTGAGTATTAACTTAAAAACTAAGGACTACACTGACTTTTTATACCCACCACATACCATCTATCCATTAATAGAGAATTTAGCAACTCTTACACTATAGATACTGTGTAATAAGGACAAAAAAAATTTCAAATATACCGAAGGTAATTATCAGCATATTTAGCATATTTCAGGAAATTCGATACCCAATTTATAACTTCATATTAATATCAAATCATAACCTTATACTGAAATATTATAAAAAAAATTAATAAGGTATCCGCTGATGCTCCATTCAAAACTGCCTCTAGTTGTAATGCTATGCAAATACTTCAAAAACTGCTTAATAAATAAATGGGGAGTATTACCCTCTAAATGTATGGCTGGCGAGATTTTTAATACCCGCCATATACGGTCTACGCATTTGAGAAGGATTTAGCGGTTTTTATACAATAGATACGGAATGACTAGGACTAAATAAAAAAAATTTAAAAATGCTTTTAAGGTATTTTTAGCCATTTTTAGAAAATTTGACACCCAGGTTGATTTTATGAGATGTAAATGAGGTTGAAATTGAGGTTTATTAATGAGGTTACTTTCGGTGCAAAACATAACCTCATTTTTTTTACCTCTAGTGTATTTTTTTCACATTTGTCAACTTCAAAACAACCTCAGAAACACCTTATTTTTTTGCAAAAAGGCATCTATGGTTTATCAGCTAATTTATAGCACCCTTTAATTCAAAGATTATGAGTGATTAAGACGAAATAAAAAAAAATTTCAATTACGTTCTAAATGTGTTTTTCTGCATATGTAGATGTTATTAGAAAATATGATGCTCAACTTTCAACTTGGTATCAATATCAAATTACTACATTATTTTGAAATATTATTAAAAAATTAATAAAGTACCTGCTGATGATCCATTTAAAAATGCCTCCCTGTAGTCACGTTGTTTAAACACTTACAATAATTAAATTACTTATATTAGCCTTTAAATATAAGACTAAACAGACTTTTAATGCCGGCCACATACCAGTTATGCATTTTCAGCGAATTTAGCTTCCTTTACACCATGGAAAGGGAGTGACTAGAACCAAATATTTTTTTTAAAAAAAGATCTCAAATTAGTTTTTAGCTGCTTTTCGAAAATTTGACGCCTAATTTTCTATTTTATATGAATATCAAATCATTATCTTGTACTGAAATATTATAAAAAAATTAATAAAGTGTCCGATGATGATCTATTCAAAACTGCCTCCATATTATTGTTATACAAACACTTAAAAGAAAAATTCGTAATAATAAAGTTGTTAGTATTTACCTTTAAATGTAGATGGTGAAACAGACTTTCAATATACGCCTCTTACCATGAATGCTTTAGCAGAGAATTTAGCGCCCTTCTTATCATAGATACGGGATGATAAGGACAAAAGAATTTTTTTTAAAAATTTTCTCAAACTATTTTTTAGCATATATAGCTGCTTTTTGAAAATTTGACACCCGAATTTCAACTTAATATTAATATCAAATCATTACCTTATACTGAAAAATTATTAAGAAAAAATTAAATAAGTGTCCGCTGAGGACACATTCAAACTATCCTCAGTAGTAATGTTATATAAACACTTATGCGTAATGATTAAATTCTGAGTATTACCCTTTAAAACTAGGGCTATATTGACTTTTTATGCCTGCCTATATACCATCTTTACTTTACCAGCGAATTTGTCACCCTTTATGCCATAGGTACTGAGTGACTAAGACAAAATAAAAAATATTCTATAAGCAATTTTCAGCATATTTAGCCTGTTTTTAGAAAATTTGATCCCCAATGTTCAACTTTATATTAATTTCAATTCCTTTTCTTACATTAAAAAATTATATAAAAATTAATAAAGTGTCCTCTGATGATCCATTCAAAACTGTTCCCTAGTAGAAATGTTATGTAAACATCTCATAAATAATACGTAATATTCAAATTATGAGTATTAATCTCTAAAAGTAGGGCTAAATTGACTTTTTATGCCCGCCTCATACCATTTTTGCATTATCAGCGAGTTTAGCGCCGGAAAAAATAAAAAAAAATTTTAAAATATTCAAACGATATTTTTCTACAAATTTAGGTGATTTGGGAAAATTTTACCTCATTTTTATCCTTCCCCCAAATTTTCCCATTGAAATAAATGTCAAATTTCGTAATTTTATAGTTTTTGTATTTGGATTAAAAAAAAAAATTATAAATATTTATAACATTTTTTTAAATTTATATAAGTTTTAAATACATGCATATACCTTGTACCGAAGAATTCTAAAAAAAATAATAAATTGCCAATTTACAGCTCTAATACTGACACTATACATTCCATAACACATCATTAAAAAAAATAAAATTTTGATACAAATTTTGAACTGAAATTCTAAATAATAAAAACAATTACAGACCAATATAAAGCTAATTTATGTTTATTCTTGAAAGGATAAGAGATTTTCCACTCTATAAAATTAATAAGATTACAAAAGATGAATAAATTTTTAGTGGATCAGAGCATTAGTATAGAACAAGGTTACTGCAAGCCAGTCTTTGTATACAATAAATAAATTGCTAAAAGAATAAGAACTTAATAAATTTAGATGAGATTAAGTAAAACATTCATATTAGGCATAGCAAATAACAAATGTTTGACTGCGAAAGTAATTAAAAACATTATTAAATTCTAGTGAATCACTTTTAAAGAAGACGGACCTAATTTCCAGTTTGATTGATGAATGAAACTAAGCTCTTCTTTTCTTTTTGGCAATTAAACAGGTTTTGATATTTTAAACTTGCTTCCTCATTAAAGATTCACTAGATTTTATTTTAAATATTTTTTTCTTAAATGTTAGTTTTAAGAGTCAATATTAAGTTAACAATTTGTCTTCATATTGATAAACTTTAGAAAATTATATTTTAAGGGTTGTGATTATGAAACACCCTGTATAAACATAATATTTTCACAAGTGCTATTCGATTTATGTTTATTTAATTACTTATATCAGACAAGTCAAAATGTGCGTTTATTATTTTCTCTTCCTACCCATAGTATCACAAACATTAGTATGAGATTTATGTAAGCTAAGAAATTTCATTCATGTTGCGTTTTGCAATAGCAATAAAGTTTTAGTTTGGGGCTATCTATACACCAAGATGTTTTACCATAGACGCTGATTCTGCTGACACCCATCACATCTGAAGTCATATTGTTCGAAAAATACCGTACAGTTCCTTCGAAGACCCCTCCCCCTGGTTTCACTATCAGCGTAATTAAGTAGTCGCCTGTTGTAGATTCTGTTGCTTGAATACCCATATCCTTCAAATTAGGCATTCCAAATCGTACATCGGTCACTTGATCTACTTCTAGTATTTCACAAACATTAGTATGAGGTTGCAAAAGTTCGTTTACATGATCTACAAGAGATCGGGAAACATTTGAAATCGCCGGATGGTTTATGGATATTTGGTTGAAACTGTTGCAGGGACACCAATGCTGGTGAATGTGTGCATCTTCACAAGTTCTATTTTCGGGTATTTCGTTAAAAATACTTATTCCAAGTTCGTCAGTTTTTTCTTGGGGATTGCCGTCTAGGTAGAGCAAATGCTTCATTGTAGCGTGTACATCAAAAAGAGTTACCAAACGGTCTTGGTTTATAGCTAGACTTCTTTCAACATCCGGGTGTTTCTCAAGAAACCATTTGGGGATATATACATACATAAACGGCATCCTTTCTTCAAATTTCCCTATATATGTGTGCCGAATTTCCCCAAATCGTAAACCATGGTCGCTGAATATCACAAGGGCGCTTGAGTTTAGTGCGCCTTCATCATTTAGAGCTTGAAGTAATCTAGCAGCTGGAACATCATTACGACCAGCTTTATTTAAAAAATCATGCGTGAGAATAGATACCATGCAAAAGGCAAAATAAGGTATTTTTCCCATCGTTTTAATAAAATTAATCAAGTAGTCATACATAAGATCTGTTTCCATTTCGGAGTTTAAACATGGTGAGTTTGTCACTCTAGCTTTTGCCCTCAACATGGAGTTTTCAATGGCCAACGCTAAGGGTCTGTAGTAGTAATCAGTTGGGGGATCGTAAAATCCTCGTTTTAAGTAATTAAATGTACCAAATAAAGGGGAATCTTCAGCATAAAATGTTCGATACCCATTCTTGGCATATTCTTTCCAAATCAAACTGATGTTATCGAAGAAAAAAGTATCTCTGAGAGACTCATTCCAATAATATTCAACGAAATGGCCGGTGAGTAATGGTACCAAATTCGGAAATGTATTATCTCCTACTTTTGCATATCCTTTCATGTCAAAGGATCTCATTTTATCTTTGAGGAAAGATTTTGTGCGCATAAAATGTCTTAAGAAGTTTAATTTCGACACAGAATCAATTCCTAAAAGTATAACGTTCAGTGGACTTGGTGGCGTGATTTTCGATTTTATTTCTTCTACGTCTTTCTTAAACATAACCAAAGGAAAATATTGCTCGTGAGTGTAATTATTTGGGAAGAAACATTTGGCAGCAACATATTCATCTTGCATTGGACTATCAAATATCAAGTCTTGAACTTCACTCACAAAGTAATCGTTTTCCCTGACGTTACCCGGATCTTCGTGTTTGCGATAGATTGCTTGGTAATAACATTTCAGCTCATTAACGGTGGTATTGTAATGCTGTTCTAATACTGATATATTTAAATGAATAATTCCATTTGGCTCTGGTGTCATAAATAAAGGAATATTAGAACACTTTAAAGGATTATGTAACTGAATAAGGTGAAGTATTGTCGAGTCCCAAGGACTCATTTTTGGTATTTTGCATCCTTTGGTGTCGATTATAAAATTAGGATTTTTCTTCGGTTTTGTATAAAATGGTACAGAAACATATTTTACTGATTGAATTGTGTTATTTTTGCTCAATATAGTGTTTTGTGGTAATGTTACGGCATTCATGGATAAAATGTCAGTGTTTGACACTGAATTTTTCTTATTTGTCGTAGTATTAAAAAAAGACTGCAAAATAGATATGGTATTGTGTACTTTTTGGGAAACTGCTTTAAGCCTAAAAAGAACGTTTGATTCAGGTGGCTGTGGGGAATATGTAACTAATTTTTCAAGCGCAAAGTTATCTAATTTTTCTGATATCCAATGCTTTTGTTTGTATTTTATAGCATTTATCAATGACATATTAGGTGATATATTGAATGTCTTAGATGTGTCTTCTTTCTGATGAATTTCTATTTTCCCTTTTGAGGAATATTGAACATTGATCTGTGGTTCTGATGTAATGTCTTTCGAGTGAGATGCAATCTTTTTCTGAATATTCCCTTGTACATCATTGGGAAGAGCATTTAATTTCCTCACCGATGAATGTTGCTCACTGTTTTCTGATTCTAAAGTAGTTTCCTTAGAATAAGAATGAGGAATATTTTTATTGATGTTTAGCTTCCCCAGTGATGAATATGTTTCATTTTTCTTCCCTGGTTCTAAAATATTAACTTTACGGTACGGTCCTTCATATTCTTTTAAATACATTGGTTTTTTTAACTGATCATTATATGAACCTGTACTACCATCAAAATATTGATCTTCTGTCGAAAAGAAATCGTTATCCGTTTCCTTTGAAGAGACGATTTCGTTTGTTTCAATATAATCAAACACTTTTTCAAATATCCTATTCTTAGGATTCTTATTAAAGGAAAACAGTTCATTGATTTCTAACAACTCGCTTAGAGTTCTCAAACTATTTTCTAGAATATATAAATAGAGAAGCAGATAAGTAAAACAGAAGGCTGCAAGAAGAAACAAAAGATGTCTGCGCCGGATGAAAACTGCCATCATATGCATGCATCAAAGTACCTAAAAGGATAGAAATGTACAATTTTAGACAAAGAAATATTAAATAAAATAAAAGTTTGGACAATTTTAGCGGAATTGAATTTTAAACTACAACAACTATTAACTATTAAATACATTTGATTTATTTTTGTAAATTTGCTGGTTCCTTTTTTAAATTACGTTAATCAGTTAGGTAATTAGTTAAAAAATATCTTTTTTAACTAATGTAATATGCAGGAAATCCCCGAAAAAGGCCAAAGATTTGAAAAAACCATTTAAAGAAAAACGGAAGGGTATAACAGAAGTGTACGTATTGCTGCGATCTACTTAGAAAGTACTTCATCACTCACACCAAGTTTTAAAATAGTTACAAAATTTAACACCAGGTGCCATTGATGTCTCGAAAAACTAAATAACAATGTTTTCTTATTCATGTCTAATCATACCAGAGGAAATTTTCACACGAATTTCTGTTAATATTATCCTCGGGAAACGTAACGCTGTTGCTGCAAATGATGATTTAGTTTGGAAATACATTTTATAGTTTTTACGAATTTATTTCTTTAATTCTCTGTGTTCTTATATTCTTACTATATGGTTCTTTGTATTGATTGCTGTTGCTGTCTTTTAATCTTTCCATTAGAAATTTAAAAAAATGTAAATTTTGCTCATAAATGAGTTAAAGACAAGGATTCGGTACCTATAGTATACATATTCCTAGTGGTACTGTCTGGCAATAATGAGATGACCCTCTGATCTAACTGAAAGCAACCTCAGCGATAGATCATCTCGTGATTGCCAAACAGTATTTAGAAAGAACACGTAGTACTCGATGAAAGTGTACTATGCAAAAGTTATTAACAAAAAACCGAACTTATTTTTTGGCAACTGTTTTTAATTTTCCTTTAAACTCGAAAGAGAAACGATAACTTCTCGAGAATGTGTACGAAGTTCGAAAATTTATTGAGAAACGTAAGCTTCAAAAGCTATTTGATCAATAGTACACATATTCGTAGTGGTACGGTCTGGCAATCGTGAGATAAGCCTCTGACTTAACTGTAAGCTACCTCAGTGAGAGCTCATCTCGTGATTTCCAAACAGTATTTAGAAAGATCACACGTAGTACTGAAAGAAAGTGTACGGGTTTCAGATTCAATAATTTTTAAAATGTTTAATGACAGAAAAAGTTTAAGAAGTTATTGACGAAAAATCTTATCTTTTGGTATCTATTTTAATTCTACTCCGAGATGTAACAATTTCTCGAGAATATGCTCATTTTAAATTTTTACTTTAATTTGTCTATATGAAACTGAAAAACATTTGTTTTCAGTTTTGATACATAAAATATAAGATAAAATAATAATATATATATAGTTTTTTTTTAAACTTTGGAAACTTTTTAAATAATAACGTAAAAAAGCACTGAAGAAAAAATAAAGTATCGAAAATTTTAATACAATTAAATTAAAAAAGTTCTTAGATTAATGATTACTATATTTAATTGCATCAACAAAATATTAAATTAAAATTTTTATTAAATGTGGCGTTAAAGATGAATAAATACTTTTTGTTTGCTTTTGATAGGTAAGAATAATGAATAAATAATGTTAAAATATAAATAAAATTAAAAATAAAAATATCCCAGACCACCATAACACATGTATTTTTATAATTTGCTCTCGTGCAGCATTAACCTTAAAAATGATAATATATATATATATATATATATATATATATATATATATATATATATATATATTGTATGTATATATTGTATGTATATATATATATATATATATATATATATATATGGTTTCTAAACTATTTTGCAATGATAAAAACAAAGTATACAAAAACATATTATTACAATTATGTTTTTCTACTTTCGCAAATATATATAATACACATCTATTAAATGTGAAATTTTTACTAATTTCCCATAAGTTATGATTAATTTAAAATAATCATTTCAATGACCGCACACATCGTAAATTAGAGATAGATAATTAAAATAATATAAATAAATTTTAAAAATAAAGATAGGTATTATACTTTTTCAAGAACAAAGTGAAAGATTAGTCATAGAAACTTGTTATAGTATGATTCTTTTTCATTATTAAAAATTGTTATGCAAATAAATTTCGATTGTATGAAAAATACATAAATTATTACACTTATCGTTTTCTTACTTTTCCAAAAATAAAAATGTATAATATTCTTTCGGGAAAAATTTAAAATATGGCTCCCAGGACTTGTTAAGGACACTTATTGTTGCAGTAACATGCATTTTTATTGTTAAAAAATATTTTAATTCAAATACTTCCAAATTTGAAATAATTTGCTTATGTGTTTTGTTCAGTAATGTTAAATATGTTTCAATGATTTCACTTACCATTTTGCCAATCTTTCAAATCTAAAGCTGAATGCTATATTTTCTGGAATAATGTAAAATACCATTCATTGAGTTTATGAAGAATATTTTCACAAATAAAGCACAGTATAATTTTATTTTAGATTTCAAGAACTGCATAATATCAAACAGAATTTATAACACTCGATAATTTTTGATCTTGTGAATGTGATTAAAAAGAAAAACAGACTTGAGTTTAAGCTTTAGTGAATATTTGTGATATTGATGTTATAAAGTATAAAAACAAAGAAAGAAAAATCATTATTCTTTACATTAAAACCAGCCATAAACATGTGTCTTTATGGTATTAAGTTATTTAATTTTATATTTGTTTAGGTAATTATAAAAGTTGTTTTGATGTAGGTCAAATATTTTTCACTTTTGGAAAGAAACATATTTTTCTACTTTATGGCTTTTGTTATGTGCCAAAAATAAATTTTGTGTTAAATTTTATTTTATTTTGATGGTTGAGTATGTAACTGTTTTTCACAGATTCTTAGAACTTAGTTGAAGTAGTTTTAAATAGATTGAATCAATCTTCTCGTTTTATCCAATTGTTTTAGTACCCTTATAAAGTACCATATTGATTAGAAAAAAAAAATCATAACTTCAGAATGAACACACTTTTTTCCTTTTTTTATTTTAAAATTTTTTCAGGCGTAATTGAATCTGTAAAAATAATTTTGATAAAGTTTCACATTCATAAACTGAAACTTGCAGTCGTCTAATGAAATAGCATTGTGATTGAAAAAAAAATTAATATCAACTTTAGTATAATAATAAAGATAATGTTTTTGTTTTAATATTCAGTATGTGTGCAATATTAGCGCTCAGAATAATTTCAAATATGTCTCAGACCTAGTAACTGAAATTAGCAGTAGCCTAATAAAATTTTGATTGATATTTTGATTTTATAGTCTTGCGTTGAACAATAGCCACAATTCTGAGTTTACGACTATCAATGCTCAGCATCCTCCTATGGTTAGTCCGACGGCAAGGGAATTCTAATGCAGGATTCTTCTACCACTGAAATATTTTACGCCAACACTGTGTGAAGTGTGAGCCGAGAGTAGAATTCGTATCAACCAGCCACCGCTGGAATCGAGCCTGGATCACATAATTGGAAGGCAAAAGCATTAGCCTGTAAGCCACCGCGATAGTGACCATTAAGATTTTTAAAAAAAAAAATTAAATGAGTTTTAGAATGATAGTAATCTTTGTTATTTTTTGTCTGAAAACGTGATATTTTGAAAATTTTATACCGCCAAAGTAGCTTCATTCTGTTAAAAGAACAAAATAAGTTTTAAGTAATTTTTCAATTTTTTTTTATTTTTATAGTTTATTTTATTTATTTGTTTGTTTTTATTTAATTAACTTGTTTTTTTCTAGCTCTCTCCGTCATATACATTTTCGCTAAATTTACTTCCGTCATGCTGATATACACCGAAGAGCCATGACATTATGACCACCCTGCTAATAACATGTAGGACCACCTTTAGCCCTCAAAACTGCTAGCACCCGCCGTGGCATTGATTCCACAAGGTGCTGATAGGTAGTCTGAGGTATCTGTCACCAAGCGCTCACCATTTGGTTCTGAAATTCCCTTACATTGCGAGGGGGTAGCGTGGCAGAACGAATTTGGTTTTCAAAGTAGGACCACAAATGCTCTATTGGATTAAGGTCAGGTTCATTTGGGGCCAAGACTGACTTGAAAGTCACTGGAATATTTCTCGAACCAATCCATGACGATTCGACACTTATGGCATGGTGCATTATCCTGTTGGTAAACACCATCCCCCGCAGGAAAAACTGGGTGAACCTGGTCTGCAACTATGTTCAAGTAGATTACAGACGTCAGGGAATGTTCTATGAGGATTATGGGTCCTAATGTGCCCCATGAAAACATTGTTCCTGGGCGAGAAACCATGAAAACCTGGGCGAGCCCATAGATGGAGAGTGGTCATAATGTAATGGCTCTTCGGTGTATATTTAGAAAGTAATTATTAGCAACTTTGCGGGCTGAGAAAGGTTACTGATTTTTTTAAATATATTTTTATATTTCTCTTTTTAAAACAATTGCTCAAAATATGTATACTATCAACCGACGTATTCTCATTAAAATCATTAAATAATATTGGGAAGCAAGAACAATAATGGAATCACAAAGATTAGACTTAAATTGAAATTTTTCTTTGTCCCCTTTGAAACTGTGTATTGTTTCTTTTCAAATTTTAAATTATTTATTGTTCGATTTTGATCGTTTATTGCTTTTAATGCTCATTTTAAAATTATTATTGTTTACTGTTAATTGCTTGTTACTCTTCTTACGCCTTTGTGGCGTGGTGAACAGTTAAAATTATGGGTTAATTTCCAAATAAAACCATAACTGTTTCACACATTTACTTTTTTTTCATGTTATTTTTCTACTTTATCATTTTTAAATTTTCTATCCTTTTTTTTACTTGAAAAGTTAAGCTTATAATCTGTTTTTTCCTGTTAAACTAGTGTGTTTTTGGTAGTTTCAGTACTGATTTTAGTTATATATTTTTAATATCCTTTGTCTTTTTCCCCCTATTTTCCCTTTATAACTTTAAAATTCCTTTAAAAAAATATGTGCATTATAATTCGAAAATTATTACTTAGGGGAGAGTGAGTTAAAATGTTTTCAAACTTAGACTAATCTTTACAGAATTCAGAAAACAGAGCAAATGAAGCTTGAAAAATTTTAGGACAAGTCTATAAGCAACACCAGATGAACCAGTTACAGTAGGCAAAATATTTTTTATCGAACTTATCCATTTTTATTTTTTTTTTTGCCTTCCGAACAGCAAGGGTGATTGATGTGAATCGGAATATTAATTATTGATTAAAATCTAATTTCCCTTAAAATCAATAAAAAGTACTCAAATCATTTTTCCATCTCTTTCATTTTATTGAAACAGTTCACGTTGAACAGTCGACTCAATTATGAGTTTACGACTGTCAAAGTTAGCCTTATAATTTTGAAACCAATCCAGAAGACAAAGGAACTCTTGTATCAAGCATTGGGACAAACTGGCAGTATAGGACTTTTTAATGAAAAGGACGCATTTGCGTTACACGGAGGAAAACCACCCTCGGTTAGCTGGGCGGTAAGGAGATTCTAGCCCATGATCTGTCTACCACTGGGGATATTTTATGTCAGCACTGTGCTCGTGGTGAGCCGAGATCGGACTTCGCAGCCACTAGCCACTGATGGGAGTCGAACCTGTGTAACCTCATTGGGAGACAAGCGTTCTTTCCCCTGGGCCACCGCGATGCTCAACTTTCCATCTCGTTAATACAACTTGTAAGATTACTAAAATTTAAAAGGCAATAAAAATTTAATTAATTAATAAATTTAAATTAAACTTTAATTGAAGACCGTCAATTGTCTTTTATAACTAAATCACAAAGAATGATTAATAAAAATAATTTAAATTTATGCTTAGAAAATTTCCTAAATGAACTAAAACGTGTATCGGAAAAAACTCCTTGTACATTAATGTTTACATGAAGCAGGAAAAAATTAAAAATCAAAATTTAAATGTATAGTTTACCGCTTCCCGCATTTATTATGACAGTGTAAAAAGATCAAACGCTTTTCAATTGGATCAATTATATTAATATTACTATATACATAAAATGTATTAGTACCATCGGTAATGTATCAGTTTATAATGTTTTTAAATATTTATTTTTTAAGCACAAGAATATTTAAATGAATGAGTAAACTTCAAAATTCTCACTCGAATTTTAAATTTGTATTAATTTTGATCTTTTTTGAAAAAAAAACAAAACACTTTGTTAATATCTAAAATATGTAAATACTAAGTAGAAAAGGTGCACTTCACAGTGCAGATTTAGTATAAAAAAGTTAAAAGAAAACTACTAAAAATTTAAGTTTATTTATAATTTAAATGTTACAAAAAAACAACAACTTACAAACCAAAAAAAAAAAAAAAAAAAAAAAAAAGCTGAAATGTACACAAAGGAATAAGAAAACTGAAATAGACATTATGAAAATTATTTATTTCATTTCATTAGTCACACCACATTTTATTAAACAGATAATGATCGCAAATGTTATGTTCACAATTTTTTTAAATTTTAAATAATAAATTAAAACTATGAGAAAATAAATAAATAATGAAGTTAAACATAAAATGCACTTATGAGATAAAATGATTTTTTATGATTTCATACACTTATAAAAAGTTTACACAGCCGCTTAAAACTCAATTTAACACTGCACCATAACATTGGTTCTTCAAACACTAATACAGTGCAAAACTGCTACAACCTTAACAATGTGATGAATTAAACCATAGTATCGCGTAATTAATATTAACAAGCACAGTAAGATGTTTTAACTTTGCACCATAATAACGTCGTGTCAAATTTGGACGGCTTTGTGGTTTAACATACTTCAAAATTTATAATAATGTTCAATCTTCTAAAACTACTCTTTAGAGATCCTTGTGAATTTAAGTTCGAGATTTCAAAAATTGTACTTGCTTATTAAATGAGTGCAAACAAAAATGTATTCAAATTCTTGTTTCTCAGTTTTTGCATATTTATATAAAAACATTTTTGAAAATTGTAACGTGGAATTAGGGGATTTGTAATCAATATACAATTACGTATGCTCTTAAATTTTTGAGAGCTGGTTATATTATCTTACAAATTTATTGCTATAGTAATGTGCCAAAAGGTGCATTCTTAACTTTCAAATTAACCCTTTTTGAGCTTCATTACATAGTACTATCGTTCATATTGAACTGAAATGTACGATTAGTTCAATTTGACACTCTAACACTCTTAGTTCAATTAACTTTAAGACACATCGAACACTTTTAACAATTTATCTAAACTGGAATAGATGCGAATGATTTGTTAAATGAATACTAGGCAATAGTGTTGATTATAAAAAAAAGAACTTTGCTAATTTACAAATAAAATTATTAATAATAGAGTGGGAAAATATTTCAAAATATATGCTCAAAGCTAAAACAATATAAATATATAGTTAAATTGTTTAATTAAAACTCAGTATCAATGCTGATTAGGGTTATATATGACAATGTTTTGTATTAAACAAACAGAACGATGTCGAATTCAAAGAATTCTGGTTACCCAAGAATTCTGGTATCCCAGATTTAAATTCCTTAAATTATTTTTCTAAAAACTCAGTTTAGCTAGTACCGGTCTACATTGTAAAAACTCAAATTAAGGTAAAAAGTATCGGTACTCAGGGTGGCGGTACTCTTTACAGCAAAATCTATTTTTACCAGACATGTTATAAAATAAAATATCTGATATATCGTAATTTTTACAGCATTAATTCCCGTGAAACCACTTAAACAATCTTATTAGTTCAATTTTACTACAAAAAAATCGTGGTATAATATTGTACGCAAAAAATAGATTTTGCGGTAAAATGGAATTTACGGATGATGCACCCACAGTGCCGCTACTTTATACCATAATTTGATTCAAAATTTTTTACCGTGAAGACGTCAAACGTCAGATTGTTTGTTCTCATGCGCCATTACTGAAACAGCGATTTCCAGTAATATATTTTTCAATCTTAAAACGTAGTTAATATTTCAGAAAAGAGAGTATCTGAAATCCAAATTTATTTAGCTAAATGATTTTGTTAAAAGAGGACAGTTTTTTTTCCTAATTAATGTTCAAACAAATGTTAAAACAAATTGTATATTTTGCTTGAAATAGCTAAGATATATTACCATGATTATGTTAAAACTCAAACGTTCATATTAATAAATGTAAAGAGTAACAATGAGTAAGATCATAAATTACTTTAAAAACATTTGAATGAAATCGTATCTGTCGTTTTATCTAATTTTTCATCAATTGAGTTTCATTAATTACATCCTAGTCACTGCCATATCTAAATTTCACCATATATGCTGAATCTACTGACACCAAAAACTCTAAAAATAGCTTTTTTAGGTATCATATTGTTCCATGTCTTTGGCGTCGCAGACTCTACCTTATTTAATAGTCCATGTCAATTGATTCTTTCAATAACAATAAAACTTAAGTGACTGACTGTTTATACATCAGGAAGTATCTCCATAAATTTTAATTTCATTGACATCAATTACTCTAGAAACAGCTTTTTTAGGCATCATGTTTGACTATGTCTTCAACGTCGCAGACACTACTATATTTCACAATTCATGTCAAC
Organism: Parasteatoda lunata; assembly: GCA_949128135.1. NCBI lineage: Eukaryota > Metazoa > Arthropoda > Arachnida > Araneae > Theridiidae > Parasteatoda > Parasteatoda lunata. The sequence goes on along the minus strand of OX421979.1, from coordinate 55,214,978 downwards.
TAGTTCTTTCAATAGCAATAACCTGTAAGTGATTGAATATTTACACATGTCATTATACATGTTCATTCTACTGGCACCAATAACATTTGAAATTTTTTTTAACCATCATATTCCTTTTGTGCCTTTAATGTAGCAATCATTAGTCTGTTCAATAGTTCATGTCAATTGTTTCTTACAATAGCAATAAAGTTTAAGTGACTGACTGTTTATACACCATGAAGTATCACCATACATGTTAATTCTACTTACACCTATAACTCTTGGAAGAGTCCTTTCAGCATCATATCGCACTGTACCTTCAAGAATACCGCCACCAGGCTTCACTTTCAGCGTCACAAGATAATCAACGAGCAATGGAGGCTCATCACCTAATATAACAACTCTATGATGAATATCATCGTCATGCCTTTTATATTTTAATAAATATTCATTTGGTAATCCCAATCGCGCATCCATTATTTCAGCCACTTCCAGCGTAGAACAGACATTAAGATGAGGAAGCAAAAGCTCATTTACATGTTTAACCAATGCTAAGGAAATATTTAAGACAGTCGAATCATTTACTGACACTTGTTTAAAATTATTGCATGGACACCAATGTTGTTGAATGTGAGCATCAGCACAAGTTCTGTTCTCTGGTATTTCGTTAAAGAGGCTTAACCCGAATTCATCAGTCTCCTCTTTGTGATTTTCATTTAAGTGGAGTAAATGTTTTAAAGTGGCATGAATGTCAAATAATGTCGTAAGTCTGTCTTGATTGACTGATAGATTGTTTTCAATGTCTGGATGTTGTTTAAGAAACCATTCTGGAAAATGTAGGTACATGAATGGCATTCTTTCTTCAAATTTGCCTATGAATGTCTCTCTTATTTCACCAAAACGTAAGCCATGATCACTGAATATAATCAAAGCGCTAGAATTGAGAGCTCCCTCGTCTTGTAAAACTTGAAGTAATCTTAATGTTGGTGCATCAGCACGGCCAGCACTGTTTAAGTAGTCATGAGTAAGTATAGAGACCATACAAAATGCAAAATAAGGCCTTTTATCCATCGTTTTTACAAAGTTTTTCAAGTAATCATACATAAGTTCCGTTTCCATTTCTGAATTCAGGCATGGAGAGTTATCTTCTCTAGCCTTAGCTCTTAGATATGATTGTTCAATGGCTAACGCCATTGGTCTGTAGTAATAATCAGTTGGCGGATCATGAAATCCTCTTTTTAATAAATTAAATGTACCAAAGTACGGGGAGTCTTCAGCATAAAATGTTCTAAATCCTTTTCTGGCGTAATCTTTCCAAATTAGACTAACATTATCAAAAAAGAAAGCATCTTTCATTGTCTCATCCCAGTAATAGTCCACAAAATGGCCCGTTAACATTGCCATCAAGTTTGGGAATGTATTGTCTCCTATTTTTGTATATCCTTTCATATCAAAAGATTTGATGTTTTTCAAGAAAGGTTTTGTTTTTCTAAAATGTCTGAAGAAATTCAATTTAGATACCGAATCAATCCCTAAAAGAATTACATTTAATGGGGCATCTGGTTTTATTTTTGATTTCACTTCCTCTACTTCTTTCTTTAATTTAACTAGTGGAAAATATTGTTCATGGGTGTAGTTGTTGTTTAAGAAGCATTTTGATGCAATGTACTCATAATCCATTGGTACATCAAATACTAATCTTTGCGCCGGAGCAACGATAAAGCCGTTTTCTCTTACATCTCCAGGCCCTTGGTATTTACGTATTATAGCTTCAAAATAACATTTTACTTCTTCAGGAGTAGTGTTGTAATATTTCTCCAGAACAAAAGCATTAAGACGGACTATACCATTTGGTTCAGGTGTTATAAATAATGGCGGGCCTGGACAATAATACGGTACACGGAGTTCTATCAAATTTTCTACGGTTGGATCATAGGGATCCAATTTTGGTATCTTACATCCTGAGGTGTCTATGATCAAACCAGATTTTTTTGGGGATTTAGGCACCGAAAATTCTTTTGTGTTGGTTGTTTTTGAAGTAGATAAAGACATGGTTACGTTGGAATTGTTTTCGGACACATTGTGATCAGGATACCTATGATGCTGTCGCGTGCTAGTGTGAAGTTGCAATTGGTTTCGCTCTTTTCCAAACATCAAACGTTTAACTACTTTGGAATTTTGTTCGGTTGAATTGTGCACAGGGAGATTGGCTTGTAGACGAGTTGTATTTTGAGGCTGTGATTGGTTTTGCTGCATTTCAAACATCAAGCGTTGAACTTCTTTGAAGTTTGGTTCAGTTTTGAGTGAACTGAGCTCAGAATGGTTATTTTGCAAAAGAGCAGTAGTTTGCAATTGCGAACGATTTTGCTGCATTGCGAACTTCAAAGTATTATGTCTGTAACTACTAGAAGAAAGCCAAGTAGATAATGTATCCTTCAGAGATGAATGTGCTTCTTGGCTTTCTGTCTTTCTGATATGATCAGAGTCAAAAGAATCTACTCCATTTGTTATATTTAATACTTTGCTGTTGCCATCTTTTAACTTAAATACCCATTTTTCACTCCTACTTATATTGCTACTTATATTGTCCTCCTTCACTACATTGATAAATGTTAAAACGCCTTTATCGTCTGATGAAAAGTGTACACTTGTTAGAAGTGTTCCAATAATGTACCAATTTATTAAAATATATGTGGCATGGCATGAAAATAATATGAAAACTAAACGGCGATATCTGTGGAACATTGTTATTATGCACCAATGTTTTCGGATAAAAGATCTTGGCTCGTAATCTGAAAAGAAAAAGAATTTATAGTTATTTGTCGAGTCAATAAATTATTTATATTTCAATTAATTTTTATTATAAATTTTTTTTGCTACACTTAATTATATTTTTTTATATTTATTTAGTTTATTATATTTAATTATAATAGTTTTTAGATTTAAGCATTTTTTCTATACTCTGTGCAGAATAAGAAAAGACCATTGCGGTATAGGATTTAAGTAATCATCCACGAAAGCTATAGTTTCGTTTTATCTAGTTATCAAATTATATAATTCTACATTTAAAACAATAAATAAACTCGTCGGTCAGAAATTTACTTCGTTCTTTATAAGCAAAAAGAACGCGTTGCTACGTCTTTTTAAGAGTTGGTGATGTTGATATTCGTTCGCGTTAGAAGTTTAGTATTCATTTAGCGTTCACCTATATGCATACAGGCTCTCTCCATAAGGATAATGGTTTTTTCTGGACTTGCAACAGAGTACACAATATTTTTAATGGAAATTTCCACTTTGTTTTCTCAGAATTTATTTATTTATTATTTTTTTTAAACTAACAAACAAACTTTATTGGGAACAAAAGCAAATACATAAATACAAAAAATATATATTCGTCGCCAAGAGGAAACTCCTGTCCAGGCGACAACGAAAGGTGATACAATAAATTTAAAATAGAAATTAAGAGAAAACGATAAATAAAAACACATGAAACTATATATATATATATATATATATAACAAACAAACAATAAATAACAAAGGTAACAAAAGAAAATTATTTGAATTGGCACAAGACTGGTATAAAAAATCAAACGCTTCCTTTAAAGTGAAAAATAAAGATCTAAATCGTGGATGTTTATCAAAAATTGAAATAAAGCACGCTTAAAAGTAGAATAAATTTGGATGTTTTGCAACTGAAATGGTAATTTATTATATAATTTAGGTGCTAAGTAAAAAAACTGTTTTCGTGAAATTTCTTTTGTTAAGTGGGGAATCTCATATATTTCAGTTGGTCTCCTTTCAGACACATTGGTTTTTAATTTGCATATTAATTTATTGTTGTGTAAATAAAGTAAAATACGAAAAAATACGTTATGGCGAAATGGTAATAGATTAATACTTGTATGGTAGTTGTTATACTTGAATTATTTATATTTAGAAAATTAATAATCTTGAAGCATTTATTCTGAACTGAGATTAAAGGAAGTAGATTAGTTTTATATTCACCACCATATATTATTGCACCATAATTAATTAAAGAATAAAACCAGGAGTAATAGAATACTTTCACAAAATTAAAATAAATTTTATTTTTAATGTGATAAAATTTAACTAAAACAAAACGTAATTTTTTAACTAAATTGGTAATATGTGTCTTCCATTTCAAATTAGAATCGATATATAGTCCTAAATATTTGATATTATTTACAGATTGTAGAATGTAGCATTGACAATTTTCATTAGTAAGTTAAATTTCATTTAAGTTAAATTCTGATTTTCTTAAACTGAAATAAATATATTTAGTTTTATTTAGATTTAAATTTAGATCATTGACTGTAAACCATTTTGAAATTACGCGTAAATCAGATTCAATTTGAAAAATTAGCTGATTTAAATCAGTGCAAGAATACAAAATTGCGGAATCATCAGCATATGTTATTATCTTACCAAAGAGTTGGAGTTGACAAAAGTCATTGATGAATATAAAAAACAATAAGGGTCCTAGAATAGATCCCTGAGAAACACCACGGTTTGAAAAAATATAATTACTAAAATTACTTCGGATTTTAACTCTATGTTCTCTGTTTGAAAGATATGAAATAAACCAATTTAAAATATTTCCTCTGAAACCAGCAAATTCTAATTTTTTGATTAAAAGATTGTGATTGACGTTATCGAAAGCTTTTGATATATCAAGAAATATAGCTACTGTTATCTTATTTTCAGCAATACTATTATGAATAAATTTTGAAAATTCCAAAAGAGCTTTTTTGTCTGTCAAAAATTTACTTCTAAATTTTTGTTAATTTAATAAATGATATTTTTAAATAGTATTTTACTTAATTCTTTTAAAATATCTTTAGACTGGATGTATGCGCTAAATTTTTTAATAAAGTACTGGCATTCACGTTGCTTGTACATTACACCGTAATTTTATCCGAAATTTTTTAAAGTGCACCACCTTCCAAGTTAACCTATGCAGAATTATATAACTACCTACTAATTCTTCATTTATTAAGTCACTAATTATTATTTGAAAAAATATTAAAATATATTTCATGGACATTAATACTAAATTTATTTTAAAGGGACTTATAATTTTTTTTTTTTTAATTTGAATTTTCTTGAAACCATTCTTTTTTTTAAAAAAAAAAAATATTACCAAATCTACTACAGCAGTATCAAAAACTGTTTAAAAATAATTTATCCTTAAAACTTAAAATTGGTAACTGAGTTTTGATAAAATGAATAAAATATTTCAAAATATTAATCAGTGATTTGAATATTAGTATAAAATATTAAAAAATAAAATTTGGAAAAAATACTCAAAATATATTTTTATATTTTCCAAAATAATGAGTGATTCGACAAATGGAAATTGGTAATTTGTATAATTTTGTATAGGTTAACCCGGAAGACGAGAGAATTAGATAAATAGGTAATTAGTATTTACATAATTCTGTACAGGTTAACATGAGGGATTGGGTAAGTAGAATTTGAATTGTTACAATGTCAGAAAGCACTCCTTGTGGATATAACATAGTAAATAAAAAAGAGGTTATATCCCTTCATAGTCGATTAATTTTTAAATTACTTTAAATTTGTCTTTAATTTATGTACAAAAATTGTTTTAAACGTAATATTAATTTATAGCTACAGTAAATTGCTTTAAAAAAGGAATTATTCCCTTATCAAAAATTAATTTTTACATTCATTTACTGACTTGGTGCACCATTATTAGAAACATTATACAAGTGAAGAAAAAAAAAATAACGTTAATAGCGGATCGGTAGATATCAACTCTAAGTAGAACAATTTTCTTCCAATTTATGAAGGAAAACAAAAAACATTTTGTATTACGTAAGAAAATTGTTTTTCATGAAGATTTTGTATATGATATGTTTACTTTCACAAATACAACACTTTTGACGCAGTTTTGAGCGCAAAACAATAAAACTTGTTTTTAATATTTCAAAAAATTCTCTTGAACATGTTACATTTCGTTTCCTGTAAACAAACTATAACAAGTTTAATAGCTTATTTTCTGACATTAGCAATTAAATCTCATATAATTTTATTTTCTTTCGTTAAAGTACTTTTTCATGTAAAAGGAATTCCATTTAAAAAAAAAAATATTCGAAAATTAGCTTAGTAATTTTTTTAAATTGTTTAAATCTGAGCAATTTTTCTTTTCATGGTATTGCTGTTAACTTTCTTTGAAATGAAATTGGTAATATTTGATTTTGAAAATATATAGTATTTCCCTGATGCATACCATAAGGTATATTAATTATTTCTGATTTGGAAATAATTATATATATTTTTCTTTCCAAAGCATAATGTAAATTCCGCATCTTTTCAAACCTGTTTCAAAAATGTTATTAAAGTTTGAAAGATTATAAAATCGTTTTGCCATGTTTTCTTTGAAATATTTTTCTTCGTTACTTTTCCATATTTGTTTAAACTCATTTGAAAGTATTCAAATTATGACAAGTATTATAACTATTGCAACTATCTACAACATTGTAAAAAATTCCGTATCGACTTACGGTAAAAAGTTCTGGAACCCTGATTGTAGTATCCTTAAAATCCATTTTAACCGTAAACTTTTATACCGCAATTTTTACAATAATATTTATTTAGTTATAATGATTCCGTGATTTTTTACAGTAAATAACGTAAAAATTACGGTATACCAGATTGCTTCTCTCGTAAAATTTTATGGTAAAGACTGGCTTACCGGTATAAAGGTAAGGTACCTAGAGTTACAGTAAAGTGATTCGTAATTTTTACAATGCAGAGAATGCAAATTCCCAGAAATGAATACCGTTTAAAAAAAAGAGTTGGATATTTTTTATCATGAATTTCAACGTATATGGACTAGGACTAATGGGCTTGGAGTTTATATTAGTTGATTTCAAACAATTATCTCAAATAGTTATTTTTCAAGACTTTTTTCTAATTAATTAATTTAAGGTGGAGGTTTCAAAACAACTTGTGGCATGGTTTTATAAAAAGTACATAGTTTTGGTCAGATAAAAATCAGATAATGATGTTTGGTCAGGTAATAATTTTTAATAAATTAGAATTCTTCCACTTATAAAATTATTTTAATTGCACTCTATTTGAGATTTTCCTTGCTTAAATTAATATAAAAATAACTGAAATGAAAAGGAGATAAACTTGTAAGACTTCGTAATAAATGATATTAGAAACTTAGTTTTTTTATCCTAGTATCTCGTACACTGTAAAAAATTCCAGGTCAAATTACGTCAAAAAGTACTGATACTTAGGGTGTTGGAGATTTTTACCGTAAAATTACCGTTAATTTTACCAGATCATGTTACGGAACAAAAATCTGATATACCTGAAGTTTTACGGTAATAATTACCGCAAAATAAATGAATCATTCTAATTAAACAAATAATTGTCTTAGTCAAATTTGCGTCGAATTCCGGGTCCAATTATGTTGGTCAAATTACGTCAAAAAGTACCAAAAGTAAAAATTTTTTACTTTTACTGTTAGAGTATTGTAGGCTTTTTTTAAAATTGCAAATTCAGCACAAAAAGAACATTTTTTTCTCACACTACTTCTGTATTAAGCCTGAATTTTGAAAAATAAATAACTTCATTATTAAAATTAATTTTTTGGATAATTTATAACAGATAAATTTTAAATGTGTTTTTTTAAATCCTGGTACAATATCGATAAGTTATTTTCTCAAAGAATTCTAATCAACATTTTTTAAGAAATTATCTCATTTGGTTTAAGTTTTGTGTATACTTATATAGCTAGAAACCTTTGTGCATTGTTAATTTTTAGAAAAAAAATCGTAAAAAGTATGCACATTCGAACATTTTTTAGCAAATTCTCATGCAACTGCATTAGTGATATAAAATTTTAAGTCAAAAAATTTTCAAATTTGGAAATTATTATTATTTTTTTAAAGTATCAAATTGCAAACAAATTTTGACAATTTTATTTCCCCTCTCCTTAACAGAGCAGCTATTTTACACAATTTATTAGAGATTGGATATTTTGAAAAAAAGATTTTCAGCTTCATAGTTCACTTTTAATTTGAATTCATTTTTTATTTAACTTTTAGAATTACAAACATAACTTAGAAAATTTACCACTAGATATTTATACCGTCAAGTGATAAAATGTCAAACTCTGTTAGAAATTTCTATAAAAAAATGCTAAAATATAAATTTTTTAATTGTTATTTTACCATATTCAAACAAAACAGTCAAATAACCATAAAAAGAAGGTATTCAATCTTTTAACTGTGAGAAAAACCGTTTATTAACTGCTTTCACTTAATACGGTTAAACAATCAAAATTTTTTTGCCCTGAGACCACCTAATCAAGCCCCTTAGTTCCTTGCAGTTGGGTACATATTACAGTTGAGAGAGCTAATCGGTCAGTCTCGTGACCAACCGAATGGGGATTGACACCACAAAATTTCATTCAGTTCCTTCAACACATAAATAGCTTCCAGTATCTTCTTCTGCTTAATTTGTATGTTGTACTCTCCAATGTTAACTAACGAAACTATCTAACGAAGAGTCGAGCTTCTATGTCCTGTTAAATTTATATTTTATGCTTTTGAAACCATGCTAGTTGTAAGTGGTTTCAAAACCGTTAAAATATTCTTCAGCATTAACTTACGGTTAATTCGATGGACAAATTGCTGCCAGTTATTTTACCACAATTTTAGAGTGGGAATTTGAACAGTGCATAAATAAATATAATGCAAATAAAAAAACATTATTTTAAAATTTTAACAGCCAAAATCCCGGATTTGAATAGATAAAATTTTTTTTAGTCTACACTAAATTAATAATATAAAAGGGCTTACTTTGACAGCAAAATTCTAAATCCTCAGCTCAAAGATATTTCTTTTATATTTTTCTTCATTGAATTCAAAAGTTGATATATTCTGATTAAGGGCTGATGATCTTTTGAACGAGAAATGTTGTGTGTGGTTGAAGTGAAGAAGTAAGCACGTTAATATTTCCACCCAGTTTCTATTTATCTATAAAACATGTTTTTTTCCATGCTTTGTTTAGAACAGCAATGTGATGAAATATTTTTATTGGTTTGTAATTACGTTGATAGATTTTCTTATGAGAATGGAGAAAACAGATATTTTTATGATTCCAATCTACTTTTTGAAAAAGAAAAAAAACATACTGACAGTTTAATGTAATTAATAAAAACAAATTGTTTGAACAAGCAATGTCATTTCTCATTTGTTATGCAATGTTTTAGTTGCATTGCGTCTTTTTTTTTCCAAGTACTTATCTAAGCATAAAACGCTTAAATTTTATGGTAAATCTTACGTCATGCTTACGAATTTTTACATAGGGTACTATGGTCTTATTTACTTTATTTACTTTGCGTGTTCTGCCGTTTTTAGCAAATAAGCTAGTATTTTATGAAAAAAAACCTGTTTTGATCATTAAAAGATAGTTATATATTACATGTTACGTATATTATAAATATGCGTAGGATTAGGCCATAACGTTTTTTCTTGCTTATAATTTTCTCTTTAAAACGTAAAACAGATTTATTGAATAACCCATATAGTTTCTAGGTCATTTCCTTTAGAGTAACTATAGTTTTTTAAGCTCAAATTTTCCCTTTTAAAAACATTTTATCTATAATCCTAATACCATTTATGTAAGCTATTATGAATTTGAGTTGTGATATAATTGTTTAATTACACACAGTAAAAATTTGGATAAAATTATGGTAAAAAGTATTTGCCCTTTGGGTGTATCATCCGTCAGATCCTTTTTATTTTAATATTTATTTTTACCGTAATTTTTCTCCTTGTATAATACTATATAGTAATTTTTACGGTAATATTTACTTAATTAGAGTATTTCAGTGGTTTTACAGTTAACTATTACTTAAAAAATTAGAATAAATCTCATTTTTTTTGTTACGTAACATGTTTTGTTAAAAACGGATTTTAAGCTAAAACCCTTCACCCTGAGTGTTGATACTTTTTACCATAATTGGATCCGGAGTTATTATCATGCATGTGAAATAGGTCGAATAAGTATCGACTAAAAACTGTATGTATATATATATATATATATATATATATATATATATATATATATATATATATATTACAATGAAACGTATCACAAAGTAAAGTTTTTATTTTTCAATTTTTTTTAATGATAAGCTCTTTAAAAAATTCCAAGGTTAGTTACATGAAAATGGTATGCAGTATAATTATTAAGGCAGTATTATTATAGAAATTAAGTTTTTAACAAAAATACTTCAGTTTTTGCTGTTTAAGAAGGAGTAACAAATGACTGATTCTGTGGAGAAGTTTGATTGATTAAAGCATGGTTAGAAGGTTAGTTTATAAAATTCATTATTTAATTTTTTTTTGTTGTTGCTGTTATAAGTATCTCATTCATTCATTTACTTTTTTTTAATTTACCAATGCAAATATTTGAAAACGAAGAATTTGTTTTCGAAAAATTATTTAATTACAAAAAAAAAACATGATATTTTATTTACAGCACAATGATCCATCCTTAAATAACTGTCAAATACAAAACGCATAACATAACAGATGGCCTTAAGAAAACAATACCATTATTAATTATTTACAGGATAAAGATTCTTTATCAAAATTAATCAAAGTCGTACAGAAAAGACATCTGTCGCGCGACCGTTAGTGAGAACGTCCTCCATTTTCGCCACAGGTATAATAGTTGTTCCATTCTCAGTTGGTTTTTTCTTTTCTTCTTTTTTCTTGCTATGTCTGGGGAACCAGACTTCTTCTAAGTTGAGGAATGGAGCTTCAAACAAAATATGGAAAGTTATTGAAAGACAAAGGGTTAATGCTAGTGTGGCCAGGAACTCATAGAACTAAAAAGGAAGAAAAAGGTTCAAACGATAACTCTGCATTAAATATTTCTGTAAGAATGTAAAAGGTAAAAAAAAAACGAAAAAACGAAAAAACGAAAAAAAAAACTGCCTTTGTTTTCCGATTTATATTCTACGTAAAATAAATCAATAACAAATAGATCCCCAGAAGATACCCATTATAAAACCTTAAACATATCTGAATAATATCAGGCTAACATAAGCATGAATTCAATAAAACATATAACGACATCAAGAAAAAATAAAAGAATGAGACAATTTTTAGAATTTTTTCTTTTGTTTTTTTAGAGTTAAATTTTATTGAGAATAGTTTTTGTTTGTATTGAAGGTTAATGCAGGTATTTCAGTTTAATTTTGCTTTGTGTTGTGTCAAATAAATGTGTTTTTATATAAAATATATAAAAACAATTGGTTTCTTCCATATAACTGGCTTTATTATAAATAATATTATAGAAAATTAAAATCTTAAGAATTTTTAAAAAATATCTGAATAACATAAGTATGAATTAAAAAAAAATATATAACGAGATCAAGAAACAATAAAAGAACGAGACAATTTTTGGAATTGGTTTATTAGTTTTTGGAGCGTTAAATTTTATTGCGAATAGTTTTTGTTTGTATTTAAGGTTTATACTAACCCATTACTAGTATTTAAATTTTTTATTTTGCTTTGTTGTTGTCTCATGTCAAATAAATGTGTTTTTATTAAAAAAACTGTTTTTTTCAATATAACTGGATTCCTTACACCATCTCCGTTTCTACGAGATTTACTAATGGAAACGAGTTTTAACAGACTTAAGCTTACATGGTTTAGTTGCTAATCATTTTTAAACATTGTTGGGGATTGTGATAAAGGTTGTTGGTGACATTAAAATCGTCTGGAATGCATGTATTTAGATTCACTGAATATATTTGCATGAAAAAATCTAGTGAATAGTTATTTACTATCTCTTAGTCAGAAACGAAACCCAGTCGAGTACTTTCGTACTTAAATGGATATTTGTTCTCAAACAATGAGAGTCTGATTTTAAAAAAAATTAAAAACTGCAATTTTGTGAAATCGAGCATTCAGAATTTTCTATCCTATATTTTTTCCAAGGAGGTTTTTTGGGCAGCAAAATATAAAACAGTAAAATTTGATATATTTTCCTTTAACAGCACGTAGTGTTTCAGAAAGTAACATTTACGTCGATCTTGAGAACATAAAACATTCCTTTTCCCATAACTATGACTACAATATTATGAAATAAGAAAAAAGAGCGAATATAAATAAAAAGAACAAAATATATCATTTGAAAAGAGAAAACATGTGATTATACTTTGATTTAATTTGTGCACATTTAATTTTGACCTAATTTTTGAATTTTTTTCTTAATTTTGAAGTCAAATGTATTCAATTTTTAATGCAATGCCATTTTCAGCATGGATATTTAAAATTTGTACCTTATTGAAAGTTACACATAATAGTTATGAACCCGTGATAATGGTATATGCGATACTTAAATTTACACTCTCTGGGTGTATTACTTTTTGAAGTATTAGTGATATTCAAAGTACACGAGTAATTTTTTCCGTAATTAAAATATTCCATGGAGGTTGAAATAGCTTTTACAATTTAGTTTAAATTGAAACAAACTAACATTTTTTTGATGTCATGAAATTTAGAATCATCCAACCGACCAGGCTGTATGATGGTCAGGGAGCTGATTTCAGATCAGAAAGGTTCCGAGATCGAATACCACTTCGGGCATGGATGTAATACATTGCTCTCTAGTCTATCTGTCCTTATACTGTTGGAGTGACGCTGATCCATAATGTAGTGTCCATAAAAAACTGGTCATCGAAGAAGTTATATCATGGTTGCATATATTGCCAAATGTTGTGGGCATTAGAAATAAAATAAATAAAAATAAACATTTTAGAGTCACACTGCATATTGTTTACTTACAACTTCGTAGTGATGAAAACGTAGCGATTCTCGTCTAAATCCATTCCTGACCCAAAGAACGGGAAAATGAAGAATATATGAAGAATAGGACAATCTACTAAGAGGAATAAATAAGTCCCATGATAAGAAACGGTTGATGAGACCTGAAAAAAAAGAATCGTAAGCAATTATATCTTTTTTAATTCAAAGGAACCACGTAAATAAAATGAATAATAGTAGGAAATAATCGAATAAATATAAAAGAGACTTCTACTTCGAAAAAATCAAAAGTAAACAATATATATATATATATATATATATGTTCTGTAACATTATACAAGGCCGAATATGGCGATTTAGTTTGAATAATCTCTAGGCTACACTGTAAAATTTCCGAATGAAATTACAGTAAAAAGTATGGGACTCTGAGTGCAGCATCCATAAAATTCATTTTTACAGTAAAATATTATTCCCCAATTCTTACAATAATGTTTATTTTATCACAGTGTTTCAGTAAATATTACTGTCAAAAATACAGTATATCAAATTTTTTTGTTCCATAAAATTAAGGTAAAAATGGATTTTAGGATAAAAAGTACCAGCACTCGGAGTACCAGTACTTTAAGCAGTAATTTTATCTGTAATTTTTTACAATGTGAAACAGAACGATTGTTGTTAGTCGTCTGTTCTGTCTTAGAGTAGTGAAGGTTAAAATGCAAAACCTTTAAGTTTATTTTAAAAGGGTTATACATTTTAAGTTAAAAAATACGTTACTTAAAAAAAAATCAATCGAAAAAAAGCAAGCTTTATGTTCAGAGTGGGTTTAGTGTAGTAATCTAGAGCGAAAACACCATACTCTAAAAAATTCAGTATCAAATTAAGGTAAGAGGTACCGGATCTCAGACTGCCAGTACTTTTAACAGTAAAATTCAATTTTAATGTAACAATTTACGGCACGAAAACTCTGATGTACCATATTTTTTATAGTAATATTTACTGCAAAATCACTGAATCATTGTAATTAAGTAAATATTACTGTTTTTGTAAAAAAATTATTAAATTATCATTACTGTTATTTATTAAAAATTTAAGGTGAAAATTACTGGATGGTTTTTACGGATACTGCACTCATAGGGTCTATACTTTTTGCCGGAATTTGATTCGGAATTTTTTTCACTGTGAACAGTGGGAGATTCTTGTAAATTTCGTCAATCACAACTTAACGAAGGCATTTCTTAGGAGGAGGGAAAACTTTTAGTTCATTTTCTAAAATACTGTAATTCCGGATCAAATTACTGCAAAAAATACCAGTAATGGGGGTGCCTGTATTATATACATTAAAATCGGTATTATTACATTGTTCTGGAACATGTTACGAACAAAATATCTGATATACCTGTATTTTTTACTATAATAATTACCGTAGAATCACTCACTCACTCTAAATTAAATAAATATTCCTGAAAAAGTCACTGAATAATATTTAACGGCCGTTGTTGTTGTTGTCGTAGGCCATTAAGGCAAGAGGTGCTATTGTTCTTGTTTTCCAGTGGTTCCATCTATTGCTAAGAATTTCGGTTCTGCTGCACTTATACGTCACCACAGTTTGTACGGTGGATCCATTCATACATCAATTCATTTATCCGCAGATCATAATTTTGACCTAAATAAGAGAACGATCAATCTCCAATCCAGTACCCCCAGAGGTATAATTTGTTATGGGAACGCGGAATACATTGTGACCCGACAGATTTAAGGTGCAGCAGTCACCATTTACTACACGGGAAGATATTTTGTGGTAAAAATGGTTTTTATGGTGGCAGGAATTTTTCGGATGATGTACCCAAAGTGCCTGTACTGCATACCGTATGTTGAATTGGAATTTTTTAGAGTGAAAATGGTGCATTACTGAGTCGGTTACAGATGAAATTACTTGAAATATGGAGAAAAATAAAAATAGGGGAGTAAATATTTTTTTTAAATTATACTAAAAACAAAAATAACTATTTCGTACTTATTGAATTAACTGACTTTCATTTCTGTAACGAAGTTTCCATGTATTGATGTATGATGCAGTGTATTGCAATTTGTTACCTACCTCCTCTACCTGTGATGCAGATGTAAACCAACCAAGCGATGCCAAATGCCCAACCTGTTCTGTGTAGCATAGCATAAGCGACGTCTACAGTTTTGCTTGGAACATTGCCTCGATTCCATTCAAATGCGCCATATAGCACAGCCAAGTTGCAGGAAATTGCAGCACACCATCCAATTACTTGGTAAACCTTTTGGTCACATCAATTTTAATAAGTAAAAAGAATTTGTCAGTAAAATTATAAATATATATATTTAATGTGCATATTATATTTCACTTCGGTAATTGGAAAATAATTTCAATTCTACTTATAGTAATTAATTCAACTTGACATTTTACTTATAGCATTCATTATTTAAACAATCAAGATCAGTTCTTTTCATTAAGTTAAACTTATTATTTCCATTCATCATCACTTATTAAAGAGCCAAAAATAATGAAAATAGAGCACAAATAAAGTAACATTGTCATACATTTAAAAAATTAAGACTAGGTCTTGTCATAAAGTTAAACTTATCATTTCACTTCATCATCATTATCATAAAGATAAATTAATGAGAACAGAGAACACATTAAGTCACATAAAAATACATGCAATAGTTTTGGTATAAATTAAAAATATGACTATTAATATATATATATATATGTATGTAATTTCCAAACTAGCCATCGGCTAAATTTTTAGTGGCGCCTGACAAAACTATTGGTAACATATATCCTAGATTGCCGCTACCTTCTACATTTTGTGGGTCAGAAATCCGAATTCATCGAAAAGAAGATATGTCGATTCAAAGTACGTTTTTGTGTCTGATTTCGTAACTTAAGATGTCGTCTGTACTTATTAAATAGCATATTGAAGGTCACCCCCTCAAACCTTTAAGATTGAGTCCCAGAAAATGGAAATCCGATTATTAGATCAAAAGTTATTCAGGGTTGTCCGTTTTGTTACACACTGCACATTTAATTTAAGTAAATTGTGAAGTAAAACTTATTTTTAGGATGATTCCCAAATTTTAAGGGTAACAAACCTTGAAATCAGGAGATTATCACGATAAATTTAAATAATGCACGTTTTAAATTTTTAAATAGGAAATAAACATATGATTTAATAATTATATGCGCGTAAAAGAATTTACAAACTGATTAGCTGAAATTGGCTTGAGAGAATTTCAAAATTAAAAAAAATATATCAAAAACATACCACTTTCATTTCTTTTTTTCTATAGTTCAAAACAAAATATCCTAAAGCAAGACCAATACAGTAAGCACCCATATGAGGATATGGTTTAAAGTACATCAAATCACATATAAAGTGCGTAAATCTAGAACAAAATTATAATTAATCATTCATAATATAATAGTTGAAAAGAACTAAATTGATCATTATTTGAGAATACATATTATCACATAACGCAAGAATCAACAATATCGTAATTAAACCAAATATAAAATTAAACTATTTATGTGACATATGATAAAAAAATTGTTGAGTAAAGATTAGGTTCTGTATTTTTATCTGGAGTAAATTGCAGTAATGTGTGGTAAATGTTGTAAATTATGAATAATGTGTAAACCTCAAAAATACAAAAGATAAAATAGGTGAATATAACTAAACTAGACTGCAAAATGAATTTTTCCCAAATATATATATTAAAGTAACGTAAAATTAAAATAAAGCAGAGAACACCAGAATCATGTCGAACAAAAGTTGCACTGAGAAAAAAAGTGTATGGTCCGGGTATTTACGCAAAATATGCTAAAATTTACCATAATTTAACCTCTATGGGAGCCAAACAGCTCGGTAATTTTTACCGAAGATCTTTAGTAATGGTTTTGGTAAAATTAAGAATAAAATTTAATTTTATAATATGAGATAAAATTTGGTAATTATATCATGATACTTTCGAGCATTGCATAAAAACCATTTATTCGTTTAAATTAATTTTTTGTTTTGTATTTCTTACGGAATGCATGATAATAACAACTATAATTTTTAAAATCAGAATTTCAGGTAAATTGTTATCATATTAACGGAAAAATTACAAATCGAATGGATTAAATACCATAAATATCGGTTTTATTAACCAGAATTATGAGGTTTCTTTTTCAGAAATGTCATTAGCATACAGTACTGTAATTTTAATAGAATTTTTTCTCCGTGTGGCATTATTAATGTTACGCATATTAAGTAGCGTACGTAATAAGAATAACAATTAAAATGAAGCAATTACCCAATTAATTAAAGTAAAAATTACGTAATGAATATTTTTTATAGTAAAAATATAGAAAAACTGTAATTTATGAATTGACTGTTTACCATACAGTTGTTTGAAATGCAGCTATGGAGGACAAAAGTCATAGATTATTGAATACATTACTAGTATTTTGAAAACACTAATAAAATAACAAATATTATAGTTCAAAATAACTAATCTAATTCTCTCATTTGCCTTCCCAAACTAACATAACAATTTAGATAAATCAACAAACACCATAATTATACTAAATAAAAAATGACATCATGAATAATACGTATAATAATAAAATTAATAAAACTATGGTTTATGTACTGACTTTTCATCTGGAGTGAAATACAGCAATGTCGGGTAAAAGTCATTAATGATAGTCAAAGCCGCCATGACACCCATACATGTGACAGTAAGGAAAATCATGACTAAGAATCCAATCATTGGCCATCTAAAAATGCAACAAAATAGAGAGTATATATATTATGGTTAAAAAAATAAATCCAGTAATTATTAATACTGACTGGTCATTATTAATGACAACTTCTTTTGGTCAAAGTGAGAAATGTCACAAATTATACACTTATACCGGTAATTATTAATACTGACTGGTCATCATTAATGACAACTTCTTTTGGTCAAAGTGAGAAATGTCACAAATTATACACTTATACCGGTTATTATTAATACTGACTGGTCATTATTAATGACAACTTCTTTTGGTCAAAGTGAGAAATGTCACAAATTATACACTTATACCGGTTATTATTAATACTGACTGGTCATTATTAATGACAACTTCTTTTGGTCAAAGTGAGAAATGTCACAAATTATACACTTATACCGGTTATTATTAATACTGACTGGCCATTATTAATGACAACTTCTTTTGGTCAAAGTGAGAAATGTCACAAATTATACACTTATACCGGTTATTATTAATACTGACTGGTCATTATTAATGACAACTTCTTTTGGTCAAAGTGAGAAATGTCACAAATTATACACTTATACCGGTTATTATTAATACTGACTGGTCATTATTAATGACAACTTCTTTTGGTCAAAGTGAGAAATGTCACAAATTATACACTTATACCGGTTATTATTAATACTGACTGGTCATTATTAATGACAACTTCTTTTGGTCAAAGTGAGAAATGTCACAAATTATACACTTATACCGGTTATTATTAATACTGACTGGTCATTATTAATGACAACTTCTTTTGGTCAAAGTGAGAAATGTCACAAATTATACACTTATACCGGTAATTATTAATACTGACTGGTCATTATTAATGACAACTTCTTTTGGTCAAAGTGAGAAATGTCACAAATTATACACTTATACCGGTAATTATTAATACTGACTGGTCATCATTAATGACAACTTCTTTTGGTCAAAGTGAGAAATGTCACAAATTATTCACTTATACCGGTAATTATTAATACTGACTGGTCATTATTAATGACAGCTTCTTTTGGTCAAAGTGAGAAACATCACAAATTATACACTTATACCGGTTATTATTAATAAAAACCAATGAAGTTTGGTCAATGTGATTAAATGGCTTATGATTTGAGATAGTTGGTGTGCCTCTTTGTATATGTATTACAAAGTGTATGTACTTTCGGGAAGTGGCCCGAAAGAAACTGAAAATAAATATGACAGAAAGGGACCAATTCGAAGGCCAGGGAGAACATCTAAAAAAATTTTTTTTAATTTTTATTTTAAATTTTTAGTTTAAAATCATTTTGACTCCTTATCTATTGTAGTCGGCTTGGCAGATCACGATACGGAAACATTCCCAACAAAAAAGCGAAAGTATGACATAGACAAAACTTCTTTGTTTATTATTAATAATAACCGGTTCATGTGATAAATTAGCTAAAAAATATTCACTTTAACCGGCTTATATGATTATTATTAATATTGACCTGTCAGTATTAATAATGACCGACTAACCGACATTGACCGTACTATATACAGCAATATAGCTTATTATAGTAATTTTTATATAATCGTGATGGAATTCAAAGTAAATATAAATTTCATAATTTAATGAATTTGGCTTTTTCTTAGGTAAAACAATGGAAATAAAATAAATTGTTTTAGTTTTCTTAATTTTCAAAATATAAAAATCTATTTATTTAGAACTAGTTGCGTATAGTATGTTTGATAAATTATAGGTATAATTTACAATTATTTGAAACTATGTAAATTGTTCGAATTGAAGTAATCAATTTTATATATTTTCAGAAATTCCAACAACTATTACGGATTCTCCGTAGTTACAATTTTTTTTTTCAGTGGAAGTGAATTAAAGTTGAATTTTTTGAAACAAGCTGATAGTTTTTAAAAAAATTATTCGAAGTTATGAATTTAAGCATTCTGTATATATGATCGGTTTAAATTACTTGTGTTTAGTAATAAACAAGATTTTTTAAATTCTAATATATTAAAATATAAGTACAATTCCTTTGCCAAAACTAGAAAAAAATTCTTTCTGAAACTACAGAGAAACCATTGTAGTATGCCTTTTTTATTTAAATTATTCATCATTTAATTAAATTATGTAAGCCCTGTATGGCACACTTAAACTTGTGTAAATTTAACCTTTATAAATACAAACAATATTTTGAAAATTTTTAACCTGTTTTTAAGCGGTTCAAAATATTTTTTTAAACTCATATAATTTAAATTTAATTTTTTTCAGTCATTTGTAAGGGGAAAACTTATTAGAGAAATATTTGGAACATATCGGATGACATAAAAAAAGGCCTAATTTAAAAAAAAATTAAAGAAAGAGAAGCAAAATTAATGAAAGAAAATCTGTTTATTTTCATCAAATTTAAAAAATCAATGAAAGAAAAACAGTTGGATATGACGACAATCAGATGCATACTGTTTTCGAAACCGGACAACTCATTCCCACCAAGTTTGACAAATAGTTAAATCTCATTAATAGATGGTGCTGATGACTAGGTAAATTATAAATACCTGCTGTTAATCAATCAATTTCAACTGAAATATATAAAAGAGCGATGATTAATACTGTCTTCACACTGTGCAGTACAGATGTTTTAAATTGTGGTCGCTTTGAAAAGATTATTTTATACGATTCCTAATTAGCAGCGCTCTCAGTTGAGGGAGCTAATTTCGAAATTTGGTGAGAATAAATAACTAGCTTCATAAGCAAAATGCAGCTAACCAAACATCGTTATCTACTTTCCGTTTTTTAATTGATTAGTCTAATCATTGGTTACTTTCTGGAACACTCATAACTATCCATTAATTTTTTATTTTAGAATTTTACATGTTTTCTTATTTTTATATATTCATTAAAAATGTCATGGAGATCCCTAATATTACTTACAAAATTGTCTTACCTAAATAAAGGAATCAGAATAAGCGGAGCAATAAAATACAAATGTAAATCAGCGGCAATGTACCAAGTGTGTAAAAGGCACTAAAAACAAAAACAAAACGTTAATAAAATTATATAGCAAATATATAAAAATATCAGAGCAAACAAAGGAAAAACGTGACATTCAAGCTATAATTTCTACGATTATTTAAGGAAAAATCTTTGGAGTTTGAATATCCATTCTTTATACTTTTAACAATTTTTTTAAATAAATAAATAAATAAATAAATATATATATATATATATATATATATATATATATATATATATATATATATATATATATATATTTATCAGCTCGCAAATTTTAATTTTGTATATGATATAAATAATATAAAATGTAAATTGATGTAGAAATTATTTTTCTAGATTTAAAAAAAAAATTAATTTATCATAATAGTCGTCAATTAAGTTAAAGTTATTTCAATCCTTGAAATTTTATTTTCTCTACAGAATACCTTGAAAACAGAGTTAGAGAGAGTTTTGTTAACAAGTGAAGGTTATAATAACAATGTAAAACATTTTCTTCCTCATATTCTTTTTTAAACATCCCAAGTGCTTATTCATCAACGATTAAAATATGATTGTAAAATAAAATAAAAATATTAATTTTGAAAGATTAAATGTTTAGATTTCTTCCCCATTGATATTTTTCTCTATTTCTTATAACTGTCAGTCATTTAATATCGCATGGAAAAACGGCTAAAAGCATGCTGTTAGCAACCGTTAAAAGCAAATTTATAACCCAGCAGGTCGAGAGATTTAAAAAATTAAGAGAGAGAGGAAATTCAGGAATTCTAAGATAATATTCTTAGAAAAGAATTTTCCTCTTTCATGTCCCTTTTTTTAAGCAATATTTTACTACTGGAGCTGAGCGATATATCAGTACCTCGTTAAAAGTATTTTTTATCTTTATTTATTATTTATTTTTTGAGCATCGAGGTAACTGTATTTCAAATTGTATTCTTAATATATAAACTAAATACCGTATTTTACAAAAAAATATTATATGTACAATTACTTTCTATAAAAATAATTGTAGAAAAACACTATTTAAAAAAAATTATAAACAAAAATATCACTGTTGAGCAAAAAAATTAAAATTGAGTAAAAATGTATCAAAATAGCATCGAAATAAGTAATAGTCGAATTTGAATGCTACATGTATTCAAAATTAAAACAGCATATACCAAATTTTGAGTAAAATACAGATGTTCATTAAATTCGAACCAAGGGTCTTCGTGAACCTAGTAGGAGGCTCTAACCACCATACTCGTATACCCATATATAGAAAGCTTTATATAAAGGCCGCCGCAATGACACGTCATGACATATTAATTTCCTAATCCAATGACGGAAAAGATAGCAATTTCGAGAAAATGGTCCTAAGATTGGTAACTTTAATTTCATTGTTTGCTTATTTCGCTATAAATATAAAAACTTTCAGGGGAGAATGAAATATATGTCATGATGCGTATTTACGGGGTGACCACTATATAAAGCTTCCTAACTCTCCCTGAACTGACAGGTTAGAGCATTTTGCTACGATCCCAGAAGTCATTGGTTCTAATCCCGCCGGCAGCCAACGAACATCTCATACATTTTCCCCATCCAAATCGCTTTTGAGACTATGTATTTTGCTTAAAAATGATCATACGCTGTTTCAAATTCGAATACATGAGGTTTTATATTCGACTATTACTTGTTTCGGTGATATTTTGATACATTTTTGCTCAATTTTAAGAAACTTTTTTGACAGTGATATTTTGTTTATAATTATTTTTAAATAATGTTTTTCTACAATTATTGTTATAGAACATTATTATTAATTTAATATTTATTATAAAACATAGTTTCTATGTTATATACTAAGAATAAATTTTAAAATCGACTTTTTTTTATTCGAAGATATTATGACACATTTATTGACGCAAATTATGTCGGAGACAGGGCTCGAAAAACCGCCTGTCCGCCCGTCCTCGGCGGTTAAAAATTCCCCCCGGACAACAGATTTTTCGAATCCGACGTCCGCGCAGGCGGCCATTTTCCCGTTAAAGTTCGTGATACATTTTCAATTTTTGTTATCCTACAAGAGTCTATCGCCTCACTTTTATAATGACCCTCTAATCTAGAAATACAGCAACATACTGCGCTTAGTGGAATTGATGTATTCTCTGTCTGGGAGTACTGCAGCGGTTGAAAGGAGCTTTTCGGTAATGAACTTACAAAAAAACACATTACGTACTGGTCTTAACAAGAAGCGTTAAACGCAATTATGAACATCTACCTAAATGGAAAACCCCTTTCAGATTTCTGAGCACAAACCTCTGTAAATCATTAGATTGATTGTGGAACTGGCAAACGTCATATTTGATTCATTAAAGGGTCACAGTACCTTTGCAACAATTTTTTTTAAATAAAGGTATAATCATTCATTTTGTGGATGCTTTACATGCTCATTTAACTTATAATCAATAATTTATCTTCAAAACATAATTAAATTGTTTAACTTTTTTAAAATTTTAAAAAAAGTTGAAAAAATTCACAATTTTTAAATCCCTAAGGCTTTTTTATTTTAAGGGGACACTTCACGATGAAAAACCCAAAAATCGACCAAATTATACTTTTTTCAATTTTTGTTTTAAAAAATAATAGTTATATCTAGCTACAATTTAAAAAAAAAAATTTTCAATTTCAGTCATTTTTTGCAAAGTTATAAGCATTTCAAGATTTGTAAACAAGGTGCCACGCCCACTCGAATGGCCGTCAAACATGTAAACAGCATCTTTCCACTCCATTTCTCAAGTCTCGGTTCTGTTTTTCGATTTCTGGTTGATAGGCCTCATAATTATTAAAAAAGCTAAATTTATGATAAATTTAATTGGCAACATATGGAATTACTTTAACTTCTACTTTATGTTTGTTTACACATTGTTTGATATTTCAACGAGTGATAGTTATTTTCGTTTCATCGTCTTTTTGTTCGCTTCTAAAACATAACACAACAGTTCTTTTCAGAACTATTATTTTATTACGTTATTGTTATTTGTTTTATTATTAGTCTTTTTGTTTCCGTTTTTTTTATTAATAATTTTTAAGAATGCATAGCGCATGCTCCCGTTGGAGAAAGCCTAAGAGAAGGCAAACTAAAAAGGACAAAGCAAGAAGTGCAGCAATGAAAGCTACTTCTGCATCTGCCCCAGTGTCTAATTGTGATGTTTCCAATGCTGCTGTTTCTAATATTTCCAACACTGATGTTTCTTATATTGATATTTCCAACGCTGCTGTTTCTTATGCTGATGATTCTAATGTGGATGTAAACCCTGATGTGTCTGTTTCTGAAAATTCTGTTGTACCTGATAAGAGTGTTACTAATATGGATAGTAACAGCATCACCCCTAGTGTTACAAATGATTACATTATCATGAGTAAATCAACCTTTGCACCATTGCTCCGTAATTTGTCTTGTGATAAGTGTGGAGCAGGATTTCTGGATGTTCGTGCTCTAGATACCTTTGGATATGCTGTAAAGTTGGAAGTGTTTTGTACGCTGTGTTTGAAAAGTTTTGGTTCAACTTTTTCGAGTCAGCGCCAACCATGCACCAAAAAATTTGATGTCAACAGACAGATTGTGAACTCTTTCCTTTCTTTTGGCAAGGGCCATTCAGCCATGGAAACATTTTCCATGCACATGGGTACATCGACAATGAATTCTTCCACTTTCTCAACATGTTTCAACCAATTGAGTGAAGAAAATGAAAATTTTAAAAAGAATGTTTGGAAACTGTCCCATGAAACAGTGCGAAAGGCACATATGAGTTTAGAAAATGATTCAAGTAGAACAGTTCCAGATATTACAGTCTCTTTTGATGGCACGTGGCAGAAGCGTGGACACACCTCTCATTATGGAATTGGTATTGTAATTGACTCTTTGACGAATTTAGTATTAGACTATGAGATTTTGTCGAAATATTGCCCAGAATGCATCAATGCAGCACGAGACTTGAACGAAACGAGTCCAGAATTTTTTATTTGGCATGAGGGCCATAAATCGATGTGCCAAAAAAATTTCGACGGACCATCTGGAAACATGGAGGTTGCCGCTGCAGTGGCCATGTGGAAGCGATCAACTGAATTCTGTGGAATGCGTTACTCGACAATTTTAAGTGACGGTGATTCTAAAACATTTACTACCCTAAATCAACTGAAAATATATGGCGATGACTATGTAATTCAAAAAGAAGAGTGCCTCAACCATGTTTCCAAAAGATTAGGAACTGGTTTGAGGAACAAAGTGAAGGAGTGGAGGGTCAAAGGGGTGACTCTCGGTGGACGAAAGAAAGGTAGCTTAACTGAGCAAACTATCATGAAGCTACAAAACTATTATCGCAAAGCGATAAAGGATAACATTCCGAATGTTGATTCGATGAAGTCTGCTGTATTTGCTTCGCTTTATCACTGTATGTCCAGTGATAAAAAGCCGCAGCATACTAGATGCCCCAAGGGCGAAAGTTCATGGTGTTTCTACCAAAGGGCTCTAGCTCGAGGTGAAAAGCCTCAAAGCCATGAGCTGATGAAAACGAAATTATCTGAAGTTGTTGTAGAAAAAATCCTCCCGGTATATCAACGACTTGCTTCAAATGAGCTTATGCAGCGCTGTATATCGGGAAAAACACAAAACGCCAATGAGAGCCTCCATTCCGTGATATGGAATAAGTGCCCCAAAGATGTCTTCATTTCTAAAAAAAGACTTGATTATGCCGTATCATTAGCAGTTAGTGAATACAACTTTGGGTGTGAAAGGACTTTAGCTCTACGTAAAGGCGATGTAAATTCTGCGTCTTTGACCAATGCAAAGATCCGCGATGGTAGGCGCAGCTATCATATGAAGAGAAAATCTTCAGATAGTTATAAAAAGTTATGTAACAACAAAAAATATAAACAAAAACAAATAAAAAATGTAAACAGTACATATGCAGCTGGAGCATTTTAAATCTTATATACAAAAAGATTAAAAAAAGGTGTATGAACTTTTGTCAACATTACATCTTGTGATAAACATTTTTTTTATCTAAAAAGCATTAAATTCAATCTAATTTTTATTTATATTGTTTAAAACAGTTCATATTTTCTTATGCTTATTTTTTATTTCACATATATTATGAAATAAATTTTTCTATGTGTGTTTTTATTGTTAAACTGTTTTTCTCAATGTTGTTTTTTACGATAATATTCAAACTTCCAAATGTTCCTTGCGCATGAGTTTTGAATAAATCTTTTTTTTTTCTTTATATAAATGATTAGTATAATGTTCTGTAACCAATGTGATATAAATAAAAGCTGAATATAGACTGAATATTTTTTAAATTACTTTAAATTGTTATTTAAATTTAAATTTTTAAAAATTATATAAAGGTTATGATATTTTGATTTTTTATTTGTTTAAAATTAAGTGCTAAGTTGTTCAAACATATCCAATTTTATTTATACTTATTCAAACTGTAATATAAATGAGTTTCAAACTACTATGATAAAAACTCATGCGCAAGGAACATTTTGAAATATTGTAACATTTTGTAATTTAACTTGCGGATTAATTATTAATAACATTATAACTTTTCAACAAATTAATATTTTTGCTTCAAATTTTGGGAATATCTTTCTAAATGCTTTATTCACAATCTATGAAAATTTCATTAAAATTGGTTGATATTTAAAAAAAATCATTTTTAACCTGAAGTGTCCCCTTAACATATTTTCAAAAAAAAAATTTTTCTTCTTGCTTAGAATATACATCTTAATAGTTTTGTGCATTCATTTGTTGATACATCAATTAGAATATTTTTTATAGATTATTTTGTAAAAAAGTAGAAAAAAAAGGTTAAAAATTCCTGTTAGGTACATATAATATGCTGTAAAAATTGTAATATCTCCTAAAATGCTTATTCCATGCACAGTTTAAATAAGTGTATTATACTTAAGATAAAAAAGTTTACTTCGAAGTTCTATCTTAAATAGAAAAAATTCCTTAGGGATTTAACTAAGATTAAAACACAAAATTATCATCTATGAGAAAAGGCACTTTAAAGTCTGTCTGCTAAGCAAGTTTCTGTATTAGGACTATCTAAAATTATTCATAACTTTTTTAAAAATGTAGATAGAGAGTTGATGTTTTTTTCAGTGCATTCGAAATAGTTTGAAGTTTTTTTATAAGCAACAAAAAAAAATTCGATAGTTTGGTCATTTTTTGGGTACTGTGACCCCTTAAAAAAACGCAGTACCCTCGGATAAATTGACATTCCATATAACTTGACCTTTGTCATTTAAATTATTTCATATAAGAAATAAATTATTTCATAAAATAAATACTAGTAGTAACCTAGTATTTCTTTTATAACTGTATAATGTTATCCTATTATTTTTAATCCTAATAACTACTAATTCATTGTGTAATTTATATGATAAATGTTTGTAATAAATAAGAGAAAATTATATTTTTATTTATTTAGAAGTGACGGGTTAGTTTAAAAGGAGGACGGGTACATTGTTGGACTAGCTGTCCTCGGGGACGGTTAAAATTTCTGAGTTTTTTCGAGCCTTGGTCGGAGATATTATCACAGAATTTTGCCTAATTCTTCAGAATATGACTTCTTACAATGATACGATAATGGAATGACTCGTGATAAATTTTATTTGTAGTACGAAAATATATATCAATGTAAAAAGTATCTAAATGAGTAATATAGAGAATATGTTATGGTAATGGTAAAATTCAAATATTACAACTGGTCAGTAGTTTTGGAGTAATAGATTGTATGTAATCACAAATTTTCATTACTAATCAAATATTTAACTAATTTAGCTAGTGTTTAGCTAAATAATCATATATTTTATCAAATAATAAAAAATTTCATATGAATCAACTATCTTCACTTATGCTAGTTTTTAATACAAATTACTATATTTAATTCCTATATTTAATGTAGTTAGAGAATTCGGCATGTTACTTTAAAATTAGCCGGAAGAACAAGAACACACGAAACAAAAATAATAAATAAAAACAATATACGGTATTTAGACGGGTAACAAATTTTTTCTCTAAAATAACTTCTTTAAAAAAATTAGCACTTTAACAAAATATAACTCTTTATCTGGCTTTTACTAGCGTAGTTATTTTAATTTTTCAAAACCTAATTGTTTTACATTATATAGATGATTATTTAAGGCAATTTATACGTATAATTGATACTTTGAATAGTTAAAATTAATTTTTTAAATCAAGAAAAGAAAACGTTACATGCCTATAATTTTAACACTTCACCGGTATATAACACGCCATAATTAGTCGATGACAAAAAAAGTCCAAGAAAATTTTTTTTAAAATTTCTTTTTGGTAATTGTTGGCTCTCAGCCAATAACAGATTATTACTCGTATGCCATAATTCTCAAACTACGTTTGATTTAGCGGCTCTGTTATGGTTGATTCTAATGTCGAGTCAAACCTGGCGGATTAAAACAAAGTTAGACGTAGGTTTGATTTGGTTAGATAACGTCTAATTAGATTAATTTGAATAGTCAATTCTGGTTAGTTCACCGGATTCTTTGTTACATGACATGATTATCTAGAAACAGGCTTTCAAGTTTTAATTAATGTTCCATATAGAAATTTTTAACATGCATAGTCTTTTAGTGTACTTTTTATTAATACGATACGAATTTTGAAATTCATTAATTTTTACACATGTTTATCGCCTAGAAAAATAATTTATTAATTATTACAAAACCCTAAACTTTATACTGTGATGGATATTCAATTAAATATTTCACGAAATAAAACAAATCATGATCTAAAATTATTTTTTCTTTAATTATTTAAAAACTGTTTTTTAGATAATTATTTTTGCATATATCTATATACATTTTTGCTCATATATTATACGTGATCTAATAAAGCATTTTAGAAAAATACATTAAATGGAGAATTTTTTTTTGTTAATTTTTTTAAGCTTGGTGTTTGTTTTTATCTGTTACGATATAACTGGTAACAAATTCGTTGTTGTTGTCGATCATTAAGGCAGAGAGGGTGCGATTGTTCTTGTTTCCTAGTGGCGCCATCTATTGCAAAGAGTTCTGCCACACCAATACGACACACCCCTTTATAGGGAGGACCCATTCATTCGTTCACAGGTCGTAAGTTTGACTTGGACCAGAGAAGAATCAATCTCCAATTCAGTACCTCCAAAAGTATTGATTTGTGATGAGAACATGGAGGAATTTGTGACACGACAGATTTAACTTGCATCAGTCACCATTTACTTACTACACGGGGAGTCTTAGGTCGGCCGCATTCGAACTCACGTTCTCCAAAACGTGAATCCAGTGCCCTGCCAACCAGGCTATCCCGGAGAAAATAAATTCGTTAAACTTACCATATCTTCAAAATGTGTCCAAGTATTTATTGGTATAACAAGAGCTTGCCACCAATATTTTTCACAATTCCCAACTTGCTTTCCAATAACATCTTCCCAAAGTGGTCCTGAGCCTAATAGTGGCAACAGGAACATGACTAGTAAAGCTCCTGCCACAGGTGGAGTTAATCTTAAAATATATATAAACACATTTACATGAGAAAATCATGGAAAAATGACATATTTTGCTTTTTTTAAAAGCTATATAAATAATTGCATGTAGTGCTAAATTTAAAAAAAAACATTGATATATAACAATTACTGATGTAAAAAGTCTATAAGATTATTTTAAAAATACAAAAATTCACAAGAATATATATTTTTTATTTCGGAACTAAACATTGAAAATATTAAAACATTTTTGACTACTGTTTATTGATTCAAAAGTGTTGCATTAGCTCTTTGCGTTGCAGATGGGACACCGTAGTCCCACTTCATTACATATTTTTTGACGCTCTTATTACAAGCAAAACTATATTTTGATTATAAAAAATAATCTAAGAGTTACTAAAAAAATCTGTTAGATTTTCGTATTACTTTTTTACTAAAATATAAAATCCAAAAAAAAGTAGTTTTAAACTTTTTTTTCTTTCATATTCAAAAAATTTAGCAATAATTTATTTTGTAAATTAAAGAAATTTTAATGATGAACAATTGTTTTCCTAGATCTAAATAACTGCAAAAGATTGCAAATTTTCAAAATTTTAGTTTGAAAATGAGTTGTGTTTGGAAGATTTTACCTTTATCGCAGAAAAAGACGCCAGTGTTTAATCCTGTATTTTATAAACATAAATTATTAAAATGCTAAATAAAATATTTTTCACGTATTTTGACCTAAACTGATACAAAATAAGGAAAAAATGTTTAATAAAAATTTTACGTCAAAGGATTTAAATTTTGTAAAATTATGGTAAAAAAAGTTTAACGTAAAATAAAAAAAAACATTAAACTTTTTTTTAATTTTATCAGACAAAACTTCTTCATTTGGGTAAATTTTTTTCTGGCATATAAATAACATTTTAAAAGTATTCTTGCATTGTTTATTGCAAAATAAATATGAACCTTTACTTAAAAACTTGTTTGGTAATAAAACAGATCAAAAACAGCGTAATGAACATCAAAATTGAGCTATGTAATTTACCATCACTTTGTTTTACAACTAGCACTAAAATAAGCTTACCTATTTTTATATTTACTCTGCGATATTTTTTGGCTACTTCTATTTTCTGACTTTAATATTTTAAATACTCATTTAAACTTTAAATTCTTATTAATAATTTAATTAATTAAAAAAAGATTTAAAAATTAAAACATATTTTTTTTCTTTCTAATTAGTTAGTTTTAAAAACAAAAATGCATAGAAAAATTTTGATATTCCTTCATTTTGATCAATAATAAATAATATTTAAAATACCAGCAAATTATTTGCCTTATAGAACACTTTTTGCAACAAAAAAATTATTTCAAAGGAAAAAATTCTCTCTTGAGTTACTTTACTATAACCAAGTTTAACTTATTTTACATTATCTTACCTATGTAACTAATACCTATATTGTTTTAACTCATTTTTATAATACATTGTCTATACAATAACTTAAGCCGATCTAAATAACAGCTTTAATTTTATTTCTAGACCTGCAAAGTAGCTTATTTTATTACTATAACTATAAATTTTTATTTTATTTTATTATTTTTATCTCCATACCGATTAAAAAAAGAATGATTCAAAATCACAGAATGCGGAAAAAAATATCGTGTTTCTAGCTCTAAGAGAACACCAGAAAACTGGGCCGAAACGCTTTGGTCATGATTTTGATAAAATTAACAATAAAATATGGTTTTATAAAATTTGATAAAATTTTGCAATTTTATCTAAACACGTAAGAACATGGCATAAAAACCATCTATTCGGTTAATTTTATTTTTCAGATTTGTATCTTTTATCAAATGAGTAGTAATAAAAACTGTAATTTCAAAAACCACAATTCCCGGTAAGTCGTTACCATATGAACGGAAAAATCACCAAATGAACAGAATATGTATTTCTGTGTAGAAATAAATATCACTTTACTCACAGTTCGAAAAAATTACGATACCTTTGTGGTTTTAGGCAAAGAAAGATTTGTATCATTTTTGTGAAGCTATTACAAAGATTGGATTATGTTCGGTTGCAACCTTCATCTATTTCTACCAACGTTATGAAATGGAATTTATCTGGGAAATACGGTACTTTTTACCTTCATTGGCCCCTTCAACGCTGTAAAAAATAGCGTCCTTTAGGTCAAACATTATCCCCCTCTAACCTAATATTGGAGTTAATTTATGGTTGTATGATTTTCAATGGATTGACTGTGATAGATACTGACCTAGAATAAAAATTGTAACACCACGTGTACGGAACTTTCGAAGTGAAGTTAGTAATCCATTAAATTAAGTTCCAACTATTCAGTCAATGATGAATGTATATGAACGCTAAATTTAAAACAGTTGGGTTTTATATAAAGTGACTCGTATAAAATACTTTAATATTTTAAATTGCAAAATACTTTTTAAAATAATATTGGATTTTTGTAAATTAAATGAATCTATATGAACGCTGAATTTAAAACAGTTAGGTTTAAAATAAAGTGACTCGTATAAAATAATTTAATAATTTAAATTGCAAACTACTTTTTAAATTAAATATTGGAATTTTGTAGATTAAATGAATGTATATGAACGCTAAATTTAAAACAGTTGGGTTTAAAATTAAGTGACTCGTATAAAATAGTTTAATATTTTAAATTGCAAAATACTTTCTAAAAAAATATTGGATTTTTGTAAATTAAATTAATCTATATGAACGCTGAATTTAAAACAGTCAGGTTTAAAATAAAATGACTCGTATGAAATAATTTAATAATTTAAATTGCAAACTACTTTTTAAATTAAATATTGCAATTTTGTAGATTAAATGAATGTATATGAACGCTAAATTTAAAACAGTTGGGTTTAAAATAAAGTGACTCGTATAAAATAATATAATAATTTAAATTAAAAACCACTTTTTAAACTAAATTTGTTGGATTTTTGTAGATTAAATATTAAAATTTTATATGTTATATACTTTCTAAATTTTTCTTTTTAGTTTAATTTACATAATATCATTATGAGCATCGTTGCAGTAAAGATGTAATAGCTTTTTGTGTAAAAAATAATATAAATCTGAGATCAAAATTTGTGACCGGAATTGAATGGTAGCAAAAATGAATTTTAGGAAATTAATTGAAAATTGCATTTGTTGACAAAACATACATGAATACATTATGTAATTTTATCTCTTGCACTTCGGGGTTACCGCCAAATCTCCCCACACTTGTTTCTCATTTCCCTTTTTATTTTCTTGTTCAAACTTGTTTCTTTTTCCCTATTGGTTTGCACGTGTTTGTCTCTTCCCTTTCTCTATTATCATTTGGTGTTTAGACACAGAGGAAGGTTTTTGTTTATAGCACCGAAATTATAGCATGCTCATGCATGTTATTTTATTAGTGCTTTATTACCGTTGTTTATTGCTTTTGTGAACAAAGTATACCCCAACATTTGTTGGATGTATTTCTGATTTTAAATTTTATTTACGAAGCATATATGTTTTAGGTACTAAGAAACAATGGTTATGAAAGTTTTATAAAAATATTTATTTGTATTTGCTTATTAAAATTTGAAAAAGTTCGATTTGTAAGCGTTAATGCTTATAAATGCATATGAACATTTTACAAAAAACGTATTACAAAAAATAAAAATACATAGCTTTCTTATAATGAAGACAGTTACATTTAAAAATAATTATTTCATGAATTTTAATCCAATTTCCAATATAAATGGAATGTGTGCATGTATATATGCTGCATTTTAAATGTAATTTTTGTGATATGATTGGTATAAGATTATACCGTATTACACAATATTCAGCTTTTATAATCAAATGCTTAACACACTTACCTCCAAATTCTGTGAAGATAATACCTCATAAAATTTAACCGACCATTTTTTCTCTCCAATGTCTTTAGGTTGGAATGGGATACCAAAAATGCTCTGAAATTCGTAAGTTTCAAATTAATTGGTGTGCTAATTAATTTTTTTTTTTTAGAAAATTTTAAACATGAAATACATTTTTTTATGCAAACAATTTGCAATAGATTAATTCTTTAATATTCCTTAGCTTGACTTTTCTAACTTTTATTCGTATTTCAAATAAAAATAACAGATCAAGATTTTTCAAGATTGCTTATAGGTAGTCCTTTAAAAATATTTTCTTTAACTCAATCGCATATTCTGTCTTTGAGTTTCTTTAAAAGTGTTGAAAATATATAACGTTTAAAAAATATCGTTAAAAGTAAAGTAAAAAACACAAAACGGATAGTCATTTCGATGCGAAAGAGCTGCTAGTTTTTAGCATCGAAACGACTGTCTGCATTTCTAACTAG
Organism: Parasteatoda lunata; assembly: GCA_949128135.1. NCBI lineage: Eukaryota > Metazoa > Arthropoda > Arachnida > Araneae > Theridiidae > Parasteatoda > Parasteatoda lunata. Next base: position 55,181,449 of record OX421979.1, on the reverse strand, counting down.
TTAAACTGTATATATTACTTAAATTGTATGATATTTTCGGATATGTATTCAATACTATCTTAAATTCTAAATATAATTCACTCTAATTGAAATGTTACACCTTTATCAACGAAGTGCTATTTGATATATTTATTAAAAAAAGTTATAATAATGTAATAGACTCTGTACTTACCCAAGGACAAAAAATGTGTCTACAATAACCCATGCATTGATTATTGTACCAAAAGTGACTTCATTTAGAGCATCCTGTGCATTTTTCATACGGGCTTAAAAATAGTTAATAAATTATCAGACAAAAATAACTGACGAAAATTTTATTTAAATATTTTGATTTTGCAAAATTTATTAACGTATTAAGTGTATAAAATTATTTTAGATCAAATTGTTTTCACATGATAACTGATTAGTTCATTGCAAGAAAGTTCATTGCAAGTTAGAAAGAAGGAAAAAAGGTGTTTTAACTGTATATACTTTAGCAGTTTCAAGAACAATAAGGTATAAAAGGTGTTTCATAAACGCAACTTTTAATATATAATTTCAGAATTCTTGTTAAAAAGCACTTAAATAACTACCCTAATTAGGGTTTACACGTCAATAATTAAGAGAGAAAGACAAACTTATATCAAAGTTTATGGAATTATTTAAGTGGAAGGCGTTAGGCGAAACATTAAAACCAGTAGTTTAATATTCTGATGAAAATAGCAAGTGTCAGTCTATAGGAGTTCTTTCCAGTGTCTCTTTTTTTTCTTCAGAAACCAAACGGTTTTTCTTATTTTCAGATATATATATATATATATATATATATAGTACATTTATAGTAACATTTATAGTTGTTGTTGATATGCAAATAAAATCCCATTTTTCCCCTCCCTCTCAGGTAAGTTATGCGAGTTGCGTAATTTGATGGGACAACTTCCCGATAGGGGAAATCGAAATATATTAGTTGTAGAAGCTGACTGAGTTGTTAGTTAGTTTGTTAGTTGGTTGATACAGTTGTATTCCTCTTGCATAGCACTGTGTGTGCACGATATTATTTCCGCATTTATATGTTTCAATAAACTCTTTATTTGCCGGCATTTGCTTCTGTGTTATTCAACATAACAACAGTTGGTAGCAGAGCGTGGTTTACGATCATCATGGAAAAAGACTTAGTGTTTGGAATTCCGAAGTTGACTGGAACTAATTATCATCTTTGGGCCATGAAAATGGAAGCAGTTTTGAATCTGAAAAAACTAATGTCGGCATTGACAGAGGCAGCTCCAACTGACCCTGGTAAATTGCAAGTTTGGGAAACTACTAACCAAGATGCCGTATCATACTTGAAGTTATCGCTATCAGACGAACAGGCTTTGCAATATGCGGAAGAAAGGAATGCAAAAGCTTTGTGGACAAGAATTAAGACTACCTACACTGGGCTGGAAGAAGATAGAAAGATTGATGCGGGTGCCGAACTCAAGAGCTTAGAAATGCTGGATTCAGAAGCCGTCAATGACTACATAGCTCGAGCTAAAGGATTATCGACTAAGTGTGCATGCTTGGGACTGAAAATATCTGACAGAGAATTGGTGTTTTACACTGTCAGAGGTCTAGCTGGAAAATATGAGCGCATAAATCAAGTTTTAAAAACTCAACGAGAAAAGTCGCTAGAAGATATACTTGAAGTCTTAAGGGAAGAAGAAAAAGATTTACTACAGGAATCATATGGACAAAGAAATTCGGAATCTGCGTATGCTACTCAGAAGAAGAGGTTACCAAGAAAAGTTTGCTACGCCTGTAGACGACCGGAACATATAGCAAGGGATTGTTATTCGAAACATCAAGAAGTGGGAACCGATAGAGACTACAAACCATCGACCAGTAGAGTAAGAGGTTGTCGAAAACCAAATTTTCAAGAAACATTGGTATCCGATAGTGCTACTCCAGAAAATTTCGCCTTGGATTCAGTTGAACAGAATGGACAAGTGGACGAATGTTGGATCCTGGATAGCGGAGCCACGTCTCATATGTGCAAGGAAGAACGCTGGTTCGAATCTGTAGATGCTTGCGGCAGCAAAATATGCTAGGCAGGTAAGACTTTTACATTGGATACTAAAGGACTTACTGTCTCTTACTTGTTTAATGGATAAAGGGTATAAAGTTAAATCACATTCAAACTCAGTTTTAATTATTGCTCCTAATGGATGCATAGTTTTGAAAGCTTTAAATATGAATAAAAAATTAGAAGTTAAGCTAAGACCTAATGTTAATAACGAGGTATGTTTTTCTGGGTGTAACAAAGTTAAAAATAACGCTGAAATGAATATAATTTGGCATAAAAGATTGTGTCATTTAAATGCTGATTATATGCGTAAAATGTCTAAAGTGTTAAATTTAAAAATTGATAATGAATTGTCTTGTGAATCATGTGATGTTTCTAAGATTACCAGAAAACCTCATTATAGTATTTTAACTTCTCAAAGTTCAACTACTTTAGAATTAATACATGGTGATTTGTGTGGGCCATTCCCAGTAAAGTCTTTAGGTAATTCAAGATATTTTTTAATATTAGTAGATGATTTTTCTGGCATGTATTTTACTTATTTTCTTAAGAACAAAACCGAAGTATTTGATAACATTGTAAGTTTTAAGCTAAAATTTGAAAACTTACTAAATAAGAAAATTAAGAAATTTCGTAGTGATAATGGTCTTGAGTTTGTAAATAAAGATCTTGAGTTTTATTTCACTGATTGCGGGGTTACACATGAAAAATCTGTGCCGTACAACCCTGAAAGTTTGGGTAAAGCTGAACGAGCTAACAGAGTTTTGTTAGATAGAGCAAGAACATTAATCTATGATAGTAAACTTCCTTTAAATTTTTGGGCTGAAGCAATAGCCTATGCAACACATGTTACTAACCTAACTCCTCGAAAAGGTAAAACTGAAGTTCCAAAAGAATTATTCTTTAATAAAAAGCAGAACTATAAATATCTGCGTGTTTTTGGATCTACAGCATACTATCACGTTCCTAAAGCTTTAAGACACAAACTTTCCATTCCAGGTAAAAAGGGTATTATGTTGGGATATTCGAATGAAAGACGAGCTTATCGTATTTACGACCCTGAGAGAAATAAAGTAATCGAAGAGCGTTCAGTAAAATTTAATGAGAAATTATTAGGTAGTAGTAATTTGTTTAGTGAGGATAAATCTAATGACATCGATGAATTTTTTAATATCCAAACTAACGTAGAAGACCAAAATAAAAGTTTTGAATTTCCACTGGATTTGAAGGATAGCCGAGATTTAAGTGAAACTAAAACTCGTGGTCGTCCAGTAGGTTCAACTAAAGAAAATATTAGGGAATTAAATGAACAAAGAATAACTGAAGACGAAAACAGGTTATTAGAGCTAGGTGTACGTCGGTCAGATAGAATAAAGGAAAAGGCAAGTTCAAACTTAGTAACTAATATTCCAAGTAATTTCGATGAAGCTAAACGTGATAAAAATTGGTTAAAATGGGAAAAAGCAATGAATGAAGAATTAAATTCTATTCACGAACACGATGTTTGGGATCTAGTTGATATACCTGAAAATGTAAAGATAGTTAAGAGTAAATGGGTTTTTACTATGAAAGAAAATAAATATAAAGCTAGGTTAGTAGCAGCAGGTTTTAATCAAGTAAAAAATCGTGATTATTTAGAGTCTTATTCACCCGTGTTAAGTACCGAATCTTTGCGTTTGTTGTTAGCATTATCTGCCAAATTAAATTTAGAAGTAAAATTTTTAGATATAAAAACTGCCTATCTTTATAGTGATTTAGAAGAAACTGTATATATGGATATTCCTCCAGGTTTTAAACATTTGTATGGTGAAAATAAAGTATGCAAGTAAAAACGTAGTCTTTATGGATTACCCCAATCAGGTCGAAATTGGCATTTACACCTTAAACGGGAATTAGAAAAGCTTGGTTTAAAACAGCTAGCTTCGGATAATTGTATTTTCACTAGAATGGAGAATTCTAAGTATTTTTATATTGGAATATACGTAGATGACTTAATAGTTTTTTATTCAGACTTTCAAATGTATAATAATATAGTGGGAAAATTATCTCAGATATTTGAAGTGAAAGAAAGTAGAGAGAATAAATTTCTAGGTATTGAAATAAATAAAAGTGAAAAGGGCATAACTTTGTCTGAAACTGAATATATTAACTATTTATTGCAGAAACATGGTATGTTTGATTCTAAATGTGTAAAAACACCAATCGTAAGAGGTGAGGATAGGAGTTTCAATTGTTCAAACGAAATGGTTAATCAAACACAATATCAGGAATTAATAGGAGAACTTTTATATCTCTCGAACAGAACACGACCAGACTTAGCATTTGTCATGAGCTACTTATCTCAATTTAATCATAAACCTGAGAAACGACATTTTAATTTAGCTAAAAGAGTGTTAAAATATCTCAATGGTACAAAGGATAAAAAATTATTTTTTAGTAACAAATCAGGACTTTTGAATGCTCATGCCGATGCAATCTGCAATTGATTGGTTGAATAGTGCAAAATAATCTTCTAGAACGAGACATATCAATTTGAAACTTCATTACGTAAAGGATATAATTGGCAAAATTATTAAAGTAGAATATGTGCAAACTGACGAAATGATCGCAGATTTCCTAACTAAAGCTGTAACTTTTGACAAGCTCACTTGGACTTCGTCACAAATAAATTTAATTGATTAATTGTTAATAAGTTTAAGTTGTATGAGAAATTAGTTTATTTATGTTTTATATTTTGTGGAAAAATGTGTATTTATTCGCAGGGGTAGTGTTGTTGATATGCAAATAAAATCCCATTTTTCCCCTCCCTCTCAGGTAAGTTATGCGAGTTGCGTAATTTGATGTGACGACTTCCCGATAGGGGAAATCGAAATATATTAGTTGTAGAAGCTGACTGAGTTGTTAGTTAGTTTGTTAGTTGGTTGATACAGTTGTATTCCTTTTGCATAGCACTGTGTGTGCACGATATTATTTCCGCATTTATATGTCTCAATAAACTCTTTATTTGCCGGCATTTGCTTCTGTGTTATTCAACATAACAACAGTAATACCTGCTCTAAAATGTATTTAATATTTTACTGTCGAGTATTTTACATTATGTTAGTGAAATATCATTTAAGTGTTAGATTTATACAGTTATATTTGGAAAAAGTTATTTTGAATTTTTTATACTTACAAAAGGCTTGCTTGTGGCTGAATCCATAGGTATGTACCAATACAACCCATACCATCGATAAAACTCTCATTCCATTCAAAACCCCAAAATTTTCTTTTGAGTGGCTAATTTTGAACAATTTCTCCAAATTCTTGTTTGCAGAAAAGCTTTTTAAACTATCACCCACCTTGCCTACAGTTGAAAACAAACCCAAAAGTTAATTTTATGATAGAATTTCTTACATAATTTTATAAATTGTTTTTAATTTTAATATGTATTCTTTAAGCATTTTTATTCCGTAAAGAATTGAAAACATTATCAAGTTTCCCTATTGTATACACTTTAAATTTTAATAATAATAGAACAGACAATGAGTTGATAATACTTGTGTACTTATTGTTTTAAAAGTAAACTATTAATCATGACAGTTTTAAATTCAGATTTTAGTTATTTTTGAAAGTGTAACATTTTGTTAACCACTGATTTCCATGCAACAATATAAAGTCATATTCTTTATATCCGTATCTTTATATCTTTATATCTTATATCTTTATATCTTATATCTTTATATCTTATATCTTTATATCTTATATCTTTATATCTTATATCTTTATATCTTATATCTTTATATCTTATATCTTTATATCTTATATCTTTATATCTTATATCTTACTTTATATCTTACTAATTTAATAATCTTACTTCCGTATCTTTATATTTTTAGAATAATATGGAGCAATTTATATATTATCTCAGAAAAGTTTATGTGAAATAATCAAAGAAAATAACATTTTTAATCATCTTAAAATATTTCTAGAATGTTCAGTTTAAATAACTAAATTAAATGAATAGTAAATGGAATTATAGTAAGTACATTAAATTTAGTAAAAAATGTTATTTTTTATGAGCTTTTAGAGACTTTACCGTCTCGCATTTGCCAATAAAAAGAATTAAAGTTTAAACTGAGTTATTCTATGTTTAAGGAACAAAATCAAACCACTTTGAAGTAAATTTTAAATTTTTATCATTTTCAACCTAAACTAAAAATACATTGTAATAACATTTTTGAATGTTTTTGAGATCTGTGGGTTTAAAGTTAATAAGTGTGGGAAATTAATTGTTTCATTTTAATATTAGTCATTAAATATTTTGCAATTAAATATGCAGATGACGTCCCAATAGTCTTACATCATAATCATTTGAAACATTTTTGAGATGTTTTTATAAATTTTAAAGTAATATTTTGAAATACAAATGAAAACAAATTTGCAAAGACCCAAAAATTTTTCAGTTTTGATGCAGTAATTAATAAATAAAATCTTTTGTGACTTTTTAAATTTATTTCAATATTTTAAAAATTTAAAATAATCATTTTTTAACATTGAATAAATATATTGAGATGCAATAATTTATCATTCTATGATAAACGTAAAATGAATGATGAACAGATTGTAACCAAATACATGTGACCACTGCTTACATCTAATTTGACATTTTTGAAAAATATTTTTTGAAACAATGTGCTTTTTTTATTAAATGACACAATTCCACCTTTACGTCCACCTTTAACAATGATATATCAAAATGATAGGCATCATCGAATTTATCTCCATATTCTAGAATTATACATTTAGTAGTTCTTAATTTTTTTTATTTATGAGGCACATATTGCGGTGATGACTCAGTTCTGGAATAATTGAAAAAAAAAACCTCAAATTTAATAACATTAAATTTAATAGCTTTAAATTTAATAACATTAAATTTAATGGCTTTAAATTTAATGACATTATATTTAATAAGTATATTCATAAAAAAAACATATTGTGTTGATTGTCTTTCCATTCTAGACTTCGATTCTATTTTAAACCTGCCACTAAAAGTTATATATTTACATATTTTTTCTGGTTCACATTTTCTCCTTCTGTTTCTAATGTAAAAAATTTTTATCAAACATAAGTAAAAATGTAATATGAGGTTCATTTATTTATTTATTTAAGCGTTCAATCTGAGTTACTGTGGTAAAAAATACGCAAATAACTTACTTGAAGATAAATCTTCCAGTATTTTGCATTCATGCACTTTTCTTGTATCCAAATACGTACCAATTATTACCAGAATTACAAGCATCGAGATAATGCAGCTAAAAAAATAATAACGAAATTATAACAGATTATAAAAAGTTAGCGTTTTTGTTTGAACTCCTAGGACAAAGACTAAATTATTTATAACTTGCTTAAAAAATTAAAGATCTATCGTTAATGCATATGAAACACAAGGTATAATTTTGTAAATCTTATCAATTATCTATGTAAAATTGCTTTTGTCATCTTAATAATTACTTAAAATATTTATGAAATAGCTGGTCAAATTGTTTTAGGATAGAACTTTTTTCTGATATCCTAAATTGTATCACATTAAATAATGTGAATAATATTAAATAAAGATCCAAAATTCCCTAAATATAGTTCTTTAATATAAAATATAAATCCTTCACATAAAATATAGATTCTTCACTGTACGAAGGCAAGCCAAGATGACTCAGTAGTTAAAGTTAATAAGCTTGTGGGGATTAGACCATTAGACAATGGCATCTTTCATCTATCAAAAGGTACCTCAAGATTGAATCAAGTTAGCATGTCTTATATAGTAGTGAATTGGTGTTTAATAATCATAGTGGTAGTTACGCTACAAGCTGTCTTTGCGAAGGCCTGGAGTTCGATCCTCAGTAGCGGACTTGAAGTCCATTCAGCTTCAAAGCGTTGGCTCGTGCGTATTGTAGACCACATTACCACATTACCGCAGCTTCAGCTTTAAAGCGTTGGCTCGTGCGTATTGTAGACCACATTACTACATTACCGCAGCTTCAGCTTCAAAGCGTTGGCTCGTACGTATTGTAGACCACATTACCGCAATCATGCTATCGGGCACCAAATTGTAGTGCCTTAACTTTCAGCCTCATTTAATTCCGTTATCTCGAAGCGGGCTGTTTTGGGACACTTAGCTTTTCACTGTAAGTAAGTCTAAGTCGAGTTGAAGCTCAATAACCTGAAATTTTACTTCAATCTAAATATGGTGATAAAGCAAACTATTTTTTCGAACAAATTTGCAGGAAAAAATATCGAGCATGATTAAACGAAACAATGGTTTAACTTGCGCGAAAATGTGGTTCAATTTAATGCTTTATAATACCTTATATATATACATGGTTCAATTTTAGGTTGCAGCCAATTTACACTATATTATGGTTTCGGTATTATGGTTCAACGTTAAGCCAGTTTTTTTTAAGAGTATTAAGGCATATTCTAAAATTTTGCTAACGCATTTCAAAGATAATAATTTTTTTTATTTATATTAAAAAAAAAAAATTACGAATATTTTCCATTTAATACTACTACATACTAAGCACCTTATTTTAAAATTGAAACACATGATATGCGATGTAACTTTGCACGAAATTGCCGTCTTGGTAGTCTATATTAAGGTTCAGATGTTAAACCGATTTTTATGTGAATTTCAATTAATAATCTAAAATTATTTTTGCTTACAAAAAGTACAAAGTGTATTATATTTATGTTGAAAACTAGGAATATATTTCTACTTTAGGTAAGTATAGTAATATCTATTCAACGTTGCACCATACAATCGTTCAAATTTAAGGAAAGTAATATATATGTTCAACGTTAAACCATACTATTGAGTAAATTTAATTGAAGTAATACATATGTTCAACTTTGAAGCATATTATTGTACAGATTTGAAATAAATAATATATATGCTCAAAGTTGAACCATACTATTAAATAAATTTAAGGTTAGTAATATATATGCATATATATTCAACGTTGAACCATACTAATGTGTAGATTTAAGATAAGTAATGTATCTGTTCAACGTTGAAAGACGATATTAGGCAAGATTAAGGTAAGTAATATATATTTTTAACGTTTCAAACCATAATTTTGTGAAAATTTATCAAAATCTTAAAATTGTGTTAATTTGATGTATGTTTCGTTCCAGTTTAACTTCCGTATAGTAGAATCGATTTAAATATAAATTAACTTGTCCAATAATATTGTTAAACTTGTCGTCGTTATAAAGTTACAACAAACTAGCGCAATATTGTGGTTTAATGAGCTTCAAAATTTTTAGCAGTGTATTGTAGACCTTGATGCAATCCAGCACTTGATTTTAAAAATAAAATCGTTTCCTTATAAAATCAATTGCTTTTAAGTCTAAATCATTTACCGTTGTAAAAATTATTTTTAAGAAATTATCTCAGCAGGTTCATGCTTTGATAAAGAGTCTTTCGGTTAAGGAAATCTTTTTTGACTTCTAAAGTGTTTTAAGTTGTAGTCTCTATTGATGTTTCTAATAACTGGAAGTGTGGTGTGGTAAGTAAAGAAAAAAAAATATTCTCAATTGGTTTTTAACTCTAATGGTTGAAATAAGTTACATTTGAAATAACAAAAGAATCGTCAGGTGACTTAAAAAAATTGGCACGTAAACTAATGTTATAAAACTGTTGTGACTTATTAAAAATTAATGAATGTGACTTCGAAAAAAGCTGTAATGTAGAGAAAAATAAAAAAAACCATTATGGAATCTTCTGAAAAAATATATTTCAAGTTTTACATAGCTTAAGAAATATTTCTAGCTTAAAAATTATTTTGATATGGAAAGTATGCTTTATGATAATTTAAAATCAAAATTCAAATTCAAAACTCCGCATTTGGATGGAAAAAAAATTAGTTGCCATTGTCTGCATGCTACAAAATGTATTTTTAGTTTTATTGTAAACTTAATAAAATATTTATTGCCCAATCATTGCGGCGATCAATCACCATTTATTCAATTTGTTGAGTTACTAAAACAGCAATTTTCTAAATCAAAAATTTTTCAGTTCACTGATTACTTGGTCCGTTTCATTTTTAATTTGTTATTTACCCCCTTTAATACATTCCTTACTCAATATATTATTAGCTGTTGCAGACATATTTTTGAAATAAGAAATGCACAATCTTAATAGACATTTCTAAAATTAACTAACTAAACATTTGCATGTAGTGTTAAAAAAATGAAAAAAAGACGTTGTTATAACAATTAAAAATATTTAATTATTAAATTACCCTCGTAAATTAAATGATTTTGTTCTTAAATGACTGTTTATAAAAATCCGACTTTTCTCTGTCTTTTTAGGCTAACATTTGGTTTTTTAAACTTATAAAAATGTGTTAATTTCTGAAATGTATATATATTTTTTTCATTTTTAAATGTTGACTTGCATAAGAATATTTGTTCTACTTATAGGTGAAGAAAATCAGTGTTAATTAGTGTTTTGATAGTAAATCGCAGTATAACGAAAAACAATCTCATCAGGATAAAAACATGCATGTGTGAGAAAATAATTAGAATATTTTTGAAAGCTAAAAATATTACTGCTTATTTTACTTTGGCATAACATGCAACACAGGGTTAATAAAAAAATAATTCAACTTTAGAAATAAAAAGCAAAAAAAAAATAAATATATATATATTTCTTACATAATTGCGATTTGCGTGTTTGTGACTTCATATGGTTTCTTCACTTCACAGCGCATAACATTTGCGGCCAATGGCATGTCTTTCAGACCTGTTATTAATGAAGTAAACAATATTTTTACTGCAAATAATTAATAAATTTCTTTTATATTTTTGTTCAAATAGACTTATAAAAATTCGCTAAGCATATTTTAAAAACTTTTTAAAAGATACATTTTAATTCAATTTTTAAAATTACCCAAATTCCTAGATTTAAGATTATTTTATAGTCTGATTTAGTAAGGGATCAATTTTTCAATTTGACGAATCATTAATGGTCAATCAGCTTTTTGAAGTTTAATAACTCTTTATAACTAATTTTCTCACTGCTAAGTTAATACAGCTAAGCTCTTCAATTGTTTAAAAATAGCTCAAACTGTAAAACGTTTAAAATAAAAGAATTTCTTTTACAAAGTAAACTGTATAACAAATATTTCTTTTAGGGAAAATCGGTCACAATATAAGGATAGAAACAGGCTAGACAACACTTGACCAAACACAGCTAGGTGGTATTGTGCTACAGTTCAGCAAAAAACATCGCACACATTGAAAAAAAAAAAAAAAAAAAAAAAACGGAAATTTATCTTAAAATATTATGGAAGAAAGAATTTAAAAAAGTAGGATTGATTGACTATAATATCTCATCTAACCCGTGGAAAGTCATTAAAAAGCCAGCGTGCTAATCTCTGTCTGTGTTACATAGTGAATACTTTCACAACTTGAAAGAATAAATTGAAAATTGATCGTAATGTCATAATAAATTGGATGAAAGCTTCCATGGCTATCTTCCTTGACCACTTTTATCGTTTAATTTACTGTTGTTGTTGAATTGTACCGTAAAACTTCCACTGATTTTAAAGAATTGTTTCAGTTTTACAGCTGCTAAATACCCCGATTATGAGCTGATTCATTGAGCCCTAATTTTACATTTGTTTTTTTTGTTTCCTATGAGCTGCACAATCAGTCTTCCCGATGAGCAGACCTAGTGCGTTCTCCAGAAGTAGTATCCATCTTTCTGGACCACCACAATGGGTGAGATACCGTTGGCCATGTTAATTTAGACGTCTAGTTTCTGCCACACTAGATGGCAGCACCGAGACTCTATTTGGATGCTAAAGTGCACTAGGAATAGTGCACCTAATTTTACATTTTTAGTATAATTTACTGTAGAAGTTGAATTCTACTGTTAAACCTCCAATGATTTTGAAGAGATGTGTTTCAGTTTTAATGCTGATAAATTCCCTCTTCCTCAGCTGATTCATTTAGACTTAATTTTTTCTCAGTGAGAAGCTCTCAAAGCTATTGTTTATTGTAAGCCTGTGTAGTTTGCAATGAATATCACGACAAGACTCTGCTTGGTTCAAACAATGAAAGAAACTCCTGTTATGCTAGCGTATCCATCCACCAATGCTCAATCAGTGTCTCACATTACAGCGTCCGATGCTGCTAACATCGAACAATTGTTTTGACACAATGAATTGTATTTTTCTAGTACTCCATTTGTAAACACAATGTGCAAAAATAATAAATCTCACTAAGAATCTTAAAATAAGATCTTCTACCTTCACTACCTTTTCATGGTGTTTCTGGAATTGATTGCTATGCAATTCTCAAATTTCAGAGAATAATTTTCTTGCCTAAATGTTTGTGGCAACATTTTCGAGGCACACTGTATGCATTTTTTCTTAATACTAAGATTTCCTTTTTTTTTTAATAAACATTTGTGATTTGTATTAGTTTAATTTTTACTTTCATTCTAAATTCCATGTTTTATTATGTATCCTAAAACTTACTTAGGTTGACTATCTCTTGAATATCGTTGACGGAACAACTGGATGGCAAGCATAAACCAAGACGAAGTTTCATCAGGAAAAACATGTTAGCGTTTGAAGAAAAGTCAGTAAGCACCTATTAATAAAATATTAAAAAATTGTGGATGTAATATAACGAAAAGTTTTTAACTTCACCTAACAGAAAAAGTTATTCTAACAAATTTTATAAATAAAGTTCATTCAAGCACATATATTGAACATTTAAAAAATTAATAAATTTAAAATAGTATAAACAGTAACACAAAATATTTTAATTTAAAAACAAATATGACCATAAACATTAAAACTATTTCATGGAAAATTTGTTACAGACCGAAAATTTTATGAAATTGTAATAAATAAAAATAGTTACTGTGCGAAAAAACATTATTAAATTAATAATGTTTTTTTGCATAGTAACTATTTTTATTTAGGGAAAACAAACAATAGCTTTAAGTAATAATTTCAGTAATCAGTGTTTTTTTTTTAAACGGAAACAGTAAAAAAAAAGGTTTTATTGTAAAAAAAAAGAAAAGAAAAAAAAAACATTTTCTCAAAATCTTGTTACTTGTTAAGTATATTTAAAGGATGTAACTTACAGAATCTCGTTGGCTGAAGTGCGAAAAGTTTAAAACAACAGTTTGAAATTGTACTCGATGAGGCATAGGAGGCAAAAGAGGAGATGCTTCTATAACACAATACTGACCGCTGAATTGAGTTCGGTTCTTATTGTCCAGTTTAGTTATGTCCAAACATTGGTCATAATCTCCAAAGTCACTTAATGTACCATCTAGTATTCCAGAAGGAATTTTGGCACTTGCGTCCAACACTAGAAATTAAACACAATCTTCTGTTATAATGTTTTACAGGACTTTAGATGAAAAATATATACGAAAAAAAAACAAATAGAGAAATTTAGATGTGTAATAAACAGTAAAATTTTTACGTAATTACATATTATGCGAGTACTTTATTAAAGCCCTAATATTGATTAAACTCCCCTTTATTTTGAATTTATGTGTATTTTTTTTTTCTCTTTAAAAGATAAGTTTCCAGATTTTCAGGGCTTTTTTTTTTTAAATTGTTGAGATTATTTTAAGTTTTTGGGGTATTCTTTTTTTCCATTTCCAGAAAATCTATAGTACTGCGGTTCCCAAAATGTGTTTCGCGGAACCTTAGGGTTCAGTGAAAGAGTTATTGTGGTTCGAAAGGCTTAGAACTTTTTTTTAATCCGATAAGAGTTTCGAGAAGCTTGATTATATTTAAATCTTATTAATATTTCCTTATTTATTTAATATTATTTCGGTTGATTTTTAGAAATTATTAAAAGAAATAAAAGGAAAAAAAAAATTGCAAACTGTAAAAGATTCATTTAAGCGAAAACCATTATTCTGCTTCATTATTAGCATTGGAACACACCAATAACTGAGTCAGTACTGGACAAGGTGCTGCCCCGGATCCACGAATTCAATTATCTGACATTAAATCTTATTTCTAAAATATCACTGATAACAATAAATAAATTTACTTCACATTAAAATTTTTCAAAATAATTTAGAATCTTTCCTTGGTGAATATGTTCGAAATTGTAAATAACTTAATTATGACATCGGGGTTCCGCTGAAAAGAGAGTAATAATTTAGGTTTTTAGGTTTCCATTTTGTGAAAAAAATTGGGAATCACAGCTGTGTCATAGGGTTCAGAATTAATATATATATATATATATATATATATATATATATATATATATATATATATATATATATATATATATATATATATATATATATATATATATATATATATATATATATATATATATATATATATATATATATATATATATATATATATATATATATATATATATATATATATATATATATATATAATATTAATTATGTAATTTTTTTGTAAAAATTTCAGTATATCAGATTTTTTGTTCCGTAATAAGTATTCCGGTAATGATGAACTTTACGGTAAAAAGTGACTCCAGCCTGAGTGCCGGTACTTTTTACCGTAATTTCATCCAGAATTCTTTAGAGTAAATAGTTTTTTTTTTTTTTTTTTTTTTTTTTTAGGTTATCAAATTCCGGACTCTTTATATACAGGGTGCGTACAAAAGTCCTAAACTACTCTTAAATTTTATACTGCTTCAGTAATATAATTATAAAAATGGTGAGTAGGGTTCTACTGAAAATATGTGAACACGAAAAATGGTTCAACTAAAACTATCTAATATCAGCAAACAATCGAAATTAATAAAGGAATTTTTTTTTATGTATAACTATTTGAATATCTGTCAACACTACAAACTAACTTAATCGGTACTGAACCATACTGCAAACTTGCGCTCAAAATTGAAAAGCCTATACCAACACAATTAATTCCAATCTTTTTTATTTATTATCATTAATTGACCTTTCCGATGCCTTTATGTTATTAGATTAAGCAAAACACGTTTCATCCCGTCATAACAAAGATTAAGTAAAGCTAGCATAATTTGGAAAGATGCTATTACTCGCGGCGAATTCATGATAAGAAAATTTCCTCTTTCAAACTATTTTATTCCGGGATGCATGAGACCTATACCTAAATCACAAAAAAATGAATTACGCAGAATTTAATTATGATATTAAACATATTCATAAAGCAAAAAAAAATTATGGATTTTCAATTTTTTATTATTATTATTTTATGAGGTACTTTAATTTATTTTCAATATTTTTCCATTTTTAATATTAAAAAAAGTATCTTTAAAAATTGCATTTTAATAACGAAAGTTTTATCCTATAAAATTTAATTTTAATACATTTTTTTATAATTCGAAATATTTGAACTTTTACTTCGACAAAAATCATTTTTGACAAAAAAATTTGATTTATGTACGTAGGTTTTTTAAAGACCGAAATTAAATCAAGAAACCTATAATCATTTCATCTTAATTTCCTTGGGGGAAAGTATTGTTTAAGAATTTTCTAGCTGGTTCGACAGTTAAGAAACGCGTGATAAATACTACGTGGAAACTGTGCCAAAGGGTCATTTTAATCGCTTTTTCTCAGAGGGTTTCCAAAGAATCCGGAAATCTTTTAACTCAAACATATCAAATGAAATTTTTTCATTTCAACTGTATAACATGGGAACTTAGAACTGTGTCTGTTTCGTTAAACAATCGTTTTATTTATTGCAAAATAGCAGAAAATGAATTAAAAGTATTTTGTGACAAAAGATAGAGGAGCGCAAGTGAAAAATCCTTGCACAATAAAGATGTTTCAAAATTTTGTCAGTTAAATTAATAGATAAAAATAAATACACAACGTTTGTTTTTTTTTAATTTCCATCGTATGATGCAGTTTTTTAATGTAGTTTTATTATTGAGTAATATATTTGCATATTATTTTAAGACAAAAAGAACTTAACAAAGGAATATATTTGATTAGATTTTAACTTTATATCCTATATTGAAACAATGTGTTGTTGAAACAATGTGTTGTTAAAACAATAAATTAGTTAAGCTGAAAGACGTACTTGTCAACGTAAAAATTTCATTAACTTTTTAAATGAAGTTAACAAAAAAAATGCTCTTGCTTACGACTAACTCATGATAGTCAAAATTTACCTCTATTAAGTAAATTTTTTCTGATACTTATCGCTTACGAGGGGCCGTTAAACACTCATTTCCAAAGTATCGTTATTAAAATTGTTTGTATCGGGGCAGTTTTAATAACGACCAAATACATCAATGTAACATTTTTTACCTATATTGGTGTATTCTGTACTTATTACATAACCCTTCAACATTGGAATTTTGTGCGAAATACATTTGCTAGTAGTTGTACACTAAAACCGAAATTTAACAACAACAAAAAATAAATAAATGAAAATAAAATAAAATAAAATATAGAATTTTATTAGAACTTGAAAAGGACTTAAGAGAAATACTATTTCTGATCTTTAATTTATTGTTAAAATATTTGTAAGTATAGGTGGAAAAAAGTTCCTTTAATTTTGATTCATTAAAATATTAATACTCTTTGATACTAGAAAAAAAATTTTACGAAACTGCACCAATTACAAAAATACACATAGTACATATTATCGTCAATAGTACATGTTAATTAAGCGTCATCTGTGAATGGCGATTTTATACGGTTTTCTTAAACGAGTTTTCAATTAACTTTTTCTCCACTAACTTTGTTTTTTAAGCCTATTAATACGTATTATCAATATTAATACATATTATCAATATTAATACATATTATCAATATTAGTTAAGTATTAGTGTCAATAATAATATGGCGATTTTTTACCCTTCCCCAAAACGAATAAGTATCTTTTCTCCATTACGCTTGCTTTTTAATACATAGGTTGGTTTTTTATTTAAATTAATGCATGTTACCAACATTAATTAAGCTTTTTTCCCTTCAATTAATAATATGGCGATTTCTTAGTACCACTTTCCCATTAATTTTGCCTCTGAATACATAAAAAAAAAAAATTTCTATTCAACTACCTTGATTTTGAATAATTAATTTTCTAAAAATACTTTTTCAAAATAATTATTATAAATAACAGAACGCATGGTATTAGATTAATTTAAAAGGGTAAATTTGGTGACATAGTTCACGCGTGCTACCACATAATGTTGTTCATTGAATTTATCTGACATAGCGAATATAAAATATTTAAATATTTAAATACGTGCAATAAACTCTTTTTTAATCAAATTGAGCTATATCACTGATGCTCTTTTTAAAATATGAGAAAAGTTAAATCGTCTATTGTTTAATTTGAAATAATGGCTAACGCTGAACCAATCAGATCATTTTGTTTTACGTTTTCGATATCCCGTTCGAACGGTTCATTGCAAAATGTTCTAATGTCAACAGTGACTTTCCTCATGCTTCGAACTATCTGTATGTCAAATTTCATCTGTTTCGGTAGGATGGTTTAGGATTATGTAAGGAACGCACACATAGACATACATTCATATTTATCTAGATAATATTTAAGAATAAAGTAATATTATATATTAATAGTAGTAATGTATTTATTAATAATATTATTTTATTAATAATATTATTTTATTAAAAAAATAAACTTGTGCATATATGTGCCATAGTTCAAATCAAAAGACAAAATATTTAGTTCGTGTTTTCTGAAATTTGTTTTATTTTTATTTTATTTACAAAACTTGTAACAATCCATCACAAAAACATTTGATTAATCTGAAATGAAATAATTGTAAATTTTCAAAAAGTTGAATTCGTTAATAATTGACTAAAATTAAGACACTAGCATAGTCTAAAAAATTTTTCTGTCAAAAATATTTACTCCAATTAAATTACTAACTTTTTATAGCTGTCTTCAGAACCCTTGACAACAGCAGAGAAATAATATTTGTGAAAAATATATGCCAGAAAGTCAATAAAAAAATATTTATTGAAATGGTGCTCTTACGTTAGCCCTGGCTCTTACGTACCTTTGGTCGTACCTTTGGTTATACCTTTGAGGCTGAATTTTTATTCAACATATTTTTCTTTTTTTTTCTCTCATTATTTCGCATTAATTTAGGTCAAAAGAAGTGAAAAATATAATATTTAGCATTTTAACAATATATGGTATTAAAAATAGCATAAAACCAGTGTCTTTTTCTGCTTTTAAGGTAAAATCTTTTAATTATGGCGCACTTCCAACGACGATTTTTCAAATTAACACTTATTTTCAGCTATTGAGATCCACTAGCCAATAATATTGAGATTTAAGAGCCAATATTATTGAGATCTAAGAGCCAATTTATCATTGAAATAGTCTTAATTAACAAATCAATTATTGATAAAATTTTGAATTTGAATGAAAAACAAATTTCCAACTACTTTTTTTGGATTTTACATTTTAGTACAAATATAATTTCGATAATTTAGCAGATTTTTTTATAACTATTAAACTGTTTTTTATAATTAAGAAAATATTAAAATATATTTTTACTTGTATACAAAGCGTTAGAAAAAAAATATAAAAAGAGCACATGTGTCCTTTCTGGTTCAAAAGGTAGAAGCAAAATTTTGTATATTGTTTAAAAATATGAAAGCAAATTTTTTTATTTTTGGTTGAAATTCAGAAATACGGCAAATATGTTAGTATTTAAATATAAAAACGTATAAAAATTAAATAAGTAACTAAACAATAAATCCTTCATTTCCACTTCTATGACAATTGCATAAAAACCTTTTAAAATGTTTAAAATGATGAATAAGATGTTAAATAACATTTCCTGTAATAATGAATAGGCGACTCATTTGTCAATTATTCTACTTTCAGACGATGAGGAAAAGCAAATGCCTCGGGGTTGGCCAGACTAATATTTGTTCCATTTAGCCCTTTCACGTTTTTTTCAATAAGTCTAAACATTTTGATATGAGTTCCGGTCACGTGAATCAAGTCGAAAACTGTAATGTTTTAGTCTATTTCTTATTCATATTAACACGTGATTTCGCAAATTATGTCTTTAATTGTACATCGATATTTGTATGCGATTGATGGAAGATTGATGGAACATTTATGCGATTGATGGAACATTTATAAGCAATATAATTATCATAAATCGAAATGAAAAACATTTTTAATTTCTTAACCAATTATTGCATTATTCTAAAAATATTTCAATTTAAATTCTTATAGGAAATTAAAAAGAATTTTAAGCACACTTTTTTTTAAACTAGATTTTTATTTTAGAAAAACGCATTTCTGTTGACAACTGTTAGAGTGTTTTTTTTTTCCTTTGCGAATTTCTCCTTTTTATTGCTACTACTTTAAAAATTACGATTACAACTATTATTTCCGTATATATATTTCCGTATTATGCGAAGTATTACGAAAGGTATATTTCCGTATTATTTCATCGATATTATATTGATAAGTTATTTTTATTATAACAAATTAATTAATTCTCGTAAAAAAAGAAATAAATATTTTTGTAAAATGTTATTTAATAAAAATTAGGACAACAGTAATGTCATATAAACAGAGAGACCTTTATTTAAATTGCAAAGAATACTACTTTGATTTACGCTTAATATACGATTCTTTCAATGGAACACTATTGTGATTTGAGTCACAATGGCACCGAGGTTAAGACTCATATAGTTGAATATTAATATTAAAAAGTAACTTAACCTTTTACTTACGGCTGGTACAACATGTGGACCACGTGTGATGGTACAATATGGAACACCGTAAGCAAAGGGTTAATTTAACTGTGATTCAAAGTAAATATTTCTCATTAAAAAGAAAAAATTTTTTTAGTCAACTGTTGTTAAAAGTAATAGTCTAAGTATACACTGTAAAAAAAACTTGGTATACAGTTGCCCCCCACCCTTTTCTTTTTTTTTAGTGTTCAGGTAAACTAAAATTTTTTCCAGCCTATGTAGTCACATTTTTTATTCACTTTTATAATTTAATTAATTAATTAATTTATTTTTTGATTTTTTTTCGTTTATTTATTTTTTTATTTTTTATTTATTAATTTTTTTTTATTTTATTTTTACCGCCAACGCATATTTTCATGCGCAATTTAAATAATTTATAATTTAAATTCAATAATGCAATTTCAATAATTCAATAATTTATGGGTTCATTGCAAAAATTTTCGTTTTAAAAACAAACACATTTTTTATTTATATATACGCATTAATTCTTTCAAGCAATTGCTATTTTGTCGATTTCATATAATTTTTTGCACGATAGCTATAGTTCTATTCTTAAAAATGTGTTTAGTTTATCTCAACACCGAATCTAGTGGCAACTATACAACAAAACTCTTATTTAGTGAAGTAACCAATTTATTAAATTGAAAAGGAATACTATGATTTGCGTGTAATTTTGATTAATTTCGATGGAATACTGCTGTGGTTTAAGTCTTACAGTATTATAGGCATTTGACTGTTATGATTAAGAAATGAGCTGTATCCAAATTAGAGACTTCAAATTAACCCAGTGTTTTAGACTTAGAGGTTGGGCATCTCCAAGGAGCAGGGCACATCGACCAGAGGTTTATTGTACCCAAACCCTAAATCATGATTAGCTAGAAAGCCTTATGGCTGAAATGAAAATCAGCAAACACCTGACAAGAACATCTTGCAATTCCTAGGCCTTAATGCAGTGTTGCCCTAAATGCCCAAATCTTTGAGCATCATAGACTTCACAATATATGTCGTGGAGCACACTTTACATATATTGTGAAGTCTATTGAGCATAATAGACTTCACAATATATGTACATGTGGGGAAGTCTCCTCTTCAAGATGACAACCTCTACAAAGAGGATTAGATTCAATACCCATTACGTATAAGTGTTCAAATCCATAGCTTTGTAATTTAGAACCTAATCCAAAAGACGCGGCAAACTCTAGGATCAAGCATTAGAAAAAAAAATAGCCTGGGGATTTTTGATGATTTGACTAACCCGCATTTGCGTTATATGGAAAGGAAAGCCACGAAAATCTCTCACGGTTAGCACAACGACAAGGAGATTTTAATGCCTGTTTTTCTCATTTTTGTTTTACAAAATGAAAAGTTACAGGATAAAGGTTTAGTTGTTATATATCTTAAATCTTTGTAAAAATATCTTTTGGCAGACATTTTATTAAAGTAAGGGTCACTTCAACTGTTCTATAAGAAACTTATCAAAATTTTGTAAAAATTTATAAAATTAAATAAAAAATATTAACTTAAATTAGTTTTTTTTTATTAAATTTTAGCTTTAAATGTAAAAACAAAATTTAAAAAAAAGTTAAATAGTAGGTAACATTTTTTAGTCTTACAATGCGAAATATCTTCGATCACTAATGGAAAAAACATATTAATACGCATAAACTTTAACATACTTTTAGAAATGTTTTGAAAATGCTATCTCTGAAAAAACCTTTTATAGCAAATGAAATGTTGCAGCAATATTTAAAATAAATAAATACAAATAACACAATTTAAGTTGCGTTTGCGTTTCTTATTTGTTGCAATCATCTCAAAACTTATTAAACTTTTTTTGTTTATAACCAATCTTCATAATAACAATAATAAAAATTAATTTTAAATCTAATTCATGCATAGATGTTTGCATGTTATAAAATGGAGATTATAGGCAAATTAAGATAATCATATTAAACATGAAAAATCATTTGTTTCTTCATTTATTCTTTTCCGTTAATACTTTAAAGAAATTTAATACTAAATAATTCACTTGTAAAATTTAAACCTTAATCAGTTACAGAAGGTTCTGGAAAAAGATTAACTTAAAGTATAAAGTGAAGCTGAAATGCGAAAAAAAAAAAAAAAACATTACTGAAGACAATTAATTTTGCTGCAAACACTAAATTTCATTAGAAACAAAAACAAAAAATTGCAGAAAATAAGCTGTTGAATTTGATATAGACATATACATTTTATCTTATTATATGGGTTCTATGTATTGCAGTGTAAGTGCAGTTCTAACTGCCCTTAAGCTGAAAAACTTGCAACCCATATAGAAAGATAAAAAATACAAAGAAAACAAGGAAAAAATAAAAATGAAAAACCCTTTTTAAAGAAGAAAAAAATGACAAAAAAAAATAAATTATTTTGAAAATGCATTTACAAACTTTAAAAACTTTAAAAAAAACTAATAAGTAGAAAACAACACAACAAAAAGATATTATCTGGTCGTCAGCTTATACGATTTAAAGCAAATTTATGTATATATGAGCCATATCAGTAACTGATTTTTCAGAACTCAGTTTATTTTACTTGTTTGTTTCTATATATTTATTTTTTTTAAAAATAGAAAACGAAACACATTTTCCATATATTTGAAATTTACCCATGTGACCTCATTTTGGGTGACCGATATTGATGGTCTCCAAGTCCCAGAATTTATAGTACATGTCTCGAATTGTGATGTTATTAAATGTTTGAAATAGTGCTACAAATGGAAGTGGAAAATCGGAGGATAAGTAGAACGGAGTGATCGGATTTCAATTCTTTTGAGAATAGAGTGTGAGCTATTATCTGGTCTTTTGATAAATTTGGTTCCATCAATCGGATTTGGTTGGCAATAAAATTTTGCTTTCCTTTCAAACGACACAGATTTTTCGAAAAAAATAATTAAAGACTTTGAAATTTTGCTCAAATAAATTTTTAATGCGTTTTTTTTTTCTTCTAAATATTGCACTAATTATTTCAATCTGATCAACTCACCGTGCTTTTTAGTAGATAACAATTTTTTAGAACCTATCTACATCATAGCTATGATTGAAACATTGGTTTATAATTGGTATATGATTTCTCCTTTTTTTTCTCATTTTCCACTGGTAATTTTCTTATATAATATCTAAAAAATACTTGAAATACTAAATAAGTGATAGATTGTTGATAAAATATAAACATAAAAACAGGTTTCGAAAATTGTAAGTGCTTAAAAAAAAACCCTAACTCTTATGACTCCTTTGGCATTTTCACGGAGCGCATTGAACAACATTTGAAAACTATTCTCTTCAGTTTATCTGCGTAGTTATTTGTCAATCAAGTAGTAATATAAAAAGCATTTTAAATAAAATCAATTATATCAAACTGATCCATTCTGAACAAATTTCTATCACATTACATTGCACAAAATATTCTTAATATAAATAATATTTTCAATGTTTATTTAAAGAAATCTTTTTTAATGAGAAAAATAAATATGCTTACTTCTATAAGCCCAACTTTTCATTCCCCTAACTCCTTGCACCAGAGCCAATATACTTTTCTGGCATTCTCCGGATAGCTTAGCATCGGAACTCATTCTCAAGAACATAGGAAGAGCCTTTTTCATGTGCCCATCAATAAGTTTCTTTGCTGACTTCTCAAACTTTTGCCACGCCTGATGTACCATTTCAGTTTCAGACATATTATTGAATGTTTTGATCACAGAAGCTTCTGTTGTTGTTGTTGTCCTAGGTTGTGGATTCCAAGATCTACCCTGAGTTCTCCGGTTCGTCGTACTAGTGATTGTCTTGTTGTCTGGTTTGAAAGCAGAAGCTTCAACATGGGGGCTAAGCCTGAGTGGTGCAGCTATGGCTGATGATTCCTCGGAATCCATAGAAAGATCGGCGCACATTGTGTGTTGGCACAACATAATTGTTCCAATGAAATATACCATTAAAACTGCCATGTTGGTTTTGTGTGCAGCTTTAATCTTACAAAAATATCGAAATGTCCAAGAGCATGCGTTTTGAAACTAATGATTTTGAAATATTATAGATAAAAATAATTAGAAATTTCTTAAAA
Organism: Parasteatoda lunata; assembly: GCA_949128135.1. Classification (NCBI taxonomy): domain Eukaryota; kingdom Metazoa; phylum Arthropoda; class Arachnida; order Araneae; family Theridiidae; genus Parasteatoda; species Parasteatoda lunata. The sequence goes on along the minus strand of OX421979.1, from coordinate 55,157,570 downwards.
ACTAAAAATTATAGTTCGTTAAATCATCATAAAACTGAAATTCTAAAAAATAGACTTAATAAAGTTATTTATGAGTAGAATAAATTTAAAAATTGAGAAATATTTTTTAAAAATTATAATATTAGCTTTAATTTAATATAAAATTTTCAAAAAAAAATATTAATAAAATTATGAGCTAAAATAAAATGTTATAATTTTAACCAAAAACTGCTAAGTTCCGAATCGTTGCTTGCCAATGGATAAAACATTTGAAATTGAAAACGAAACCAGCGGCAGTTTTTCGAAATGAAAACTGTCCGCTGTTTTCCTTCGGACATTTTTCTTCCTGAACTCAGGTTTATTGAAGAAGTAGTATATCGCCAAAGGTTGATACGATAAATCGCCAAATTGTTTTAATTTTTTTTTTTTTAAATCCTGTTTCAACGCATCTTTATAAGACAGGTATAAATTTATGAATAAAAATTTAGCAACAAATATTCGCAATATTGTATGTATGGATGTTTTTAACAAAGTTAGCGTCAAGTAGTTTTATCTTTTATAGTGAAATATTAATTTACAGTTAAAAACTTAAAGTTAACTCTCAACTTTATAGGCATTTATAAAATTTCTCAAAACAAAAAATATAAAAGGTCAAATTTTCACAAAAATATTTGAAATCGATTATTTCAAATTCGAATCTTTTTGAACAAAAATGACTTTTTATGCACCATTTTTATGCAGACGGCATAACAAGTTACTGAAAAAAAAAGGAATATATTGTTTTTTTTTCGATATATTTTGTATAATAAAAATTTCCAGATCAAATTACGGTCAAAAGTACCAGCGTTTACTGTAAAAAGTATCGTAAAATCCATTTCTACCCAATCACTTTTACCATATTTTATATATTTTTACCATTTGATCATGTTACGGAACAAAATATCTGTTATACCAAAATTTTTACAATAACAATTGAAGCAAAATAACTGAATTGCACTATTTAAATAATACTGTAAAAATTACGCTATAATATTTTACGGTATAATTGGATTTTACGGATAATGCACACAAAGTACCGGTACTTTATACTACAATATGGTCTGAAATATTTTACAGTGTGCACCTATTTAATAACCTAGATTTTCTTAACAAAACTTCAGTAAATGATGTTTTGTTCATTCTACTTTTAAAGAAAACGCATTCATTAAAATTAAACTTAAAAAGTTCCATCACATCACGACAAATCGTAATGTTTCATGGATATAAGCTACACAAAAAAAAAAATTACGGTATTAGTGGTACGGTAAGTACCGGTACTTTGGATGCATTCCATTCCCATAAGATTTTATAGTAATATTTATTTAATTAGGTAAATTCAGTGATTTTACGGTATATAATACTGGAAAAACTACAGTTTCGTAACATGTTCCGATAAAAGTGAATTTTACTGTAAAAAGTACCGGCACTCTGAGTGTCGGCACTTTTTGCAGTAATTTTACCCGGAATTTTTAACAGAGTATATTTACAGTAGTTTGGGCAAAAGACAAAATTCTATTTTGACCATTCGGCTATTTTACATCTCTGTAAATAAAAGAAAAAGTTAGAAAATATCGCAGATCAGCTGTTTTTCAGTGTTTCATTACATAACTCAAAAAGTTTTTTTTTTTTAAAGTTTTGATAAACTTTTAGTTTATAACGCAGATAAGAGTAAAAATAATTTGTAATAAAAAGAAATTTCTTTGTTTTAATTAGATTTTTATACACAGTGTCTGAAGTAAGTCTTATATTCTATTGATTTTTTGCCAAATTCCTTAAAACTCAAAGGTATATTGAAATAACTTTACTTGCTTACATCGTTTCGCATCACACTTTATCCAACCACATTATCATGAAAATTATGCTTCATTATGAAATGAAATGTTTTGAAATTATGAATGGATTATATTTTAGGAAAATTACATTTTAAAATTTTTTTTTATTTAACCCAGTTGTCTTCTGAATGTTAATGAGAGCTAGATCTGTTTAATCTAGTATGGAACTTTCACCTAAAAGTTATGTGCTTAAATTGATGTGCTAATTTTAATATTAACATTATAACTAGAATCTAATAATAAATAAACATTTAAATTTAACTTTAAATAAAATTAGTTAATTATTTACTATCAATTGTTGGTTAATAGAGTCAAAAGTCATTTTTATAAGAAGATAAATCCTCAAATAAACAAATAGATATATAGATAAAATTAAAAAAATATATTTTATCAACATGGTTTTAATTATCTTTCTTTTTTATACTCTTTTTGTACTCAAAATTTCTTACCCTTTTTTCAGGTTTTGATTCAATTCAATATTTTTCCTTAACCATGCTAGCACACATGCATTGCTGATTAACTATTTGAGTATATCACTCTATTTTTTTTCTTTCAACCGCCTCCTTTTCGCTCCATGCAACTATTCCCATGGGTGATTCGCATTAATCAGTATTATTTTCTTAAAAGTCAATATTATCCACAAAAACATACTTAGTCAATAATTTATTAATACTGTTTAACAACATTTTTTTAAACAATTTTAATAAAATGGATGATTACCTGAATTTAAAAATATTCATCCTTACTTGAGAAAATTAATCTAGAATACAGAATGTGTAACACAATAAGAAAATTTTTTTATGAGAAGTAGTTTTCCTCGTTTACGAGTTTATATTATTATAACAGTTCAAAAAAAATGTTTTTTTATTCCTTTTAAAACTTTTGAGATCTCAAGATATATAGTCTTTTAAAATTTCTACATTTTTAAAAAGATAGGAATCTTAATTAACAGGAAATTTCTCTCGCTGTCTTTTTATTCTATTTTTTTTTATTACTTTTGATATCAACACATGTGCGAGCTTATTAAATAAAGATTTCTAGTGAAATAAATAAGTGTCCCTACAGTGATATACATTATTTAAAGCAAATAAGTATGAAAAAATTCGCGAAAAATAGCTTAAAATTGAAATAATTTTAGAATAATTTGAAATTTTAAAAAAAGTACCAGTATTAAATACATTAAATAGAAATGACACCTTTTAACACGTTAAATTTCAACTTCTTAGTGGCATTTCTACGGCCCCGTGATATATTATGATACAAGTTTAACAGGTAATAATTTTCGAATTATTTATCGAATGTTGATTCTTTTATATTCCATCCTATTCTTTGTAAATTTTTCTACAAACCTCCTTAGTAGCAACTTTTAGTCTTATAGGTTTTGCGCTGCAAACTAAAATGTAAAGTTGGACATAAAATCTAGAAGCAATAAAGATTTTTCAAAGTAGAGAGGTATATTATTGATAGTACAAATTGATGGCAAACATAATAGGGCACCTATTTAAGTGATATATAAGTTTAATAATCCTTCAACTTGAGTAGAGAATATCATAATTCAACTGAACTCTGTATTAGGGTTATGGTAAAATTACCTGATATTTTGGCTCAAAGCATAATTATTATTATTAAATTTTTGACGAAATATTTCTGGATGTGAGGCATTAAAATTTATTATAGATTCAGGTCTAACAGAACATCCCATATTTCACGAGCTTTTCATCCCAGGCGACTTCAAAGAATCGTTTAAAAAAATTAAAACGGCATAGATTTTCAGATTTAAGAGAGCTCAAAATAATGTTACAAATTTTTAAAAAAAAATTGTGACATTTCTTTGAGCACTTAGATCATTCTTGTATTCAACTTAAGAGCGCTCAAAGAAATGTTACAAATTTAAAAAAAAAAAAATTAACATTTCTTTGAGCTCTTAGATCACGCTTAGATTCAACTTAAGAACGCTCAAAGAAATTTTACAAATTTTTAAAAAAAAAGAAAAAACCATTACAAAATTACGTTTAAAATTATTTACATAAATGAAACATCATCCCAGGCGACTTCAAAAAATCTTTTAAAAAACATAAAAACGTCACAGACTTTCAGACAAAGTTATTCAACGAAGAACCATAGTATGTTTCAAAAATTTTATAACTTAAAAAGAATTTTAAATTTCATTATATTTCCACTCAAGCCGAATCATGGTGCAGCGTAATCAAGGTTAAAGTGCTTAGATTCCACTTAAGAGCGCTCAAAATAATGTTACAAATTTTAAAAAAAAATTTGACATTTCTTTGAGCACTTAGATCATGCTTAGATTCGACTTAACGCTCAAAGAAATGTTACAAATTTAAAAAAAAAATTTTAACATTTCTTTGAGCTCTTAGATCATGCTTAGATTCGACTTAACGCTCAAAGAAATGTTACAAATTTTAAAAAAAAATTTGACATTTCTTTGAGCACTTAGATCATGCTTAGATTCGACTTAACGCTCAAAGAAATGTTACAAATTTAAAAAAAAATTTTAACATTTCCTTGAGCTCTTAGATCATGCTTAGATTCGACTTAACGCTCAAAGAAATGTTACAAATTTAAAAAAAAAATTTTAACATTTCTTTGAGCTCTTAGATCATGCTTAGATTCGACTTAACGCTCAAAGAAATGTTACAAATTTAAAAAAAAAATTTAAAATTTCTTTGAGCTCTTAGATCATGCTTAGATTCAACTTAACGCTCAAAGAAATGTTACAAATTAAAAAAAAAAATTTTAACATTTCTTTGAGCTCTTAGATCATGCTTAGATTCGACTTAACGCTCAAAGAAATGTTACAAATTTAAAAAAAGAAATTTAACATTTCTTTGAGCTCTTAGATCATGCTTAGATTCGACTTAACGCTCAAAGAAATGTTACAAATTTAAAAAAATTTTTTAACATTTCTTTGAGCTCTTAGATCATGCTTAGATTCGACTTAACGCTCAAAGAAATGTTACAAATTTAAAAAAAAAATTTTAACATTTCTTTGAGCTCTTAGATCATGCTTAGATTCGACTTAACGCTCAAAGAAATGTTACAAATTAAAAAAAAATTTAACATTTCTTTGAGCTCTTAGATCATGCTTAGATTCGACTTAACGCTCAAAGAAATGTTACAAATTTAAAAAAAGAAATTTAACATTTCTTTGAGCTCTTAGATCATGCTTAGATTCGACTTAACGCTCAAAGAAATGTTACAAATTTAAAAAAATTTTTTAACATTTTTTTGAGCTCTTAGATCATGCTTAGATTCGACTTAACGCTCAAAGAAATGTTACAAATTTAAAAAAAAAATTTAACATTTCTTTGAGCTCTTAGATCATGCTTAGATTCGACTTAACGCTCAAAGAAATGTTAAAAATTTAAAAAATTTTTTTTAACATTTCTTTAAGCTCTTAGATCATGCTTAGATTCGACTTAACGCTCAAAGAAATGTTACAAATTTAAAAAAAAAAATTTTAACATTTCTTTGAGCTCTTAGATCATGCTTAGATTCGACTTAACGCTCAAAGAAATGTTACAAATTTAAAAAAAAATTTTAACATTTCCTTGAGCTCTTAGATCATGCTTAGATTCGACTTAACGCTCAAAGAAATGTTACAAATTTAAAAAAAAAATTTTAACATTTCTTTGAGCTCTTAGATCATGCTTAGATTCGACTTAACGCTCAAAGAAATGTTACAAATTTAAAAAAAAAATTTAAAATTTCTTTGAGCTCTTAGATCATGCTTAGATTCAACTTAACGCTCAAAGAAATGTTACAAATTAAAAAAAAAAATTTTAACATTTCTTTGAGCTCTTAGATCATGCTTAGATTCGACTTAACGCTCAAAGAAATGTTACAAATTTAAAAAAAGAAATTTAACATTTCTTTGAGCTCTTAGATCATGCTTAGATTCGACTTAACGCTCAAAGAAATGTTACAAATTTAAAAAATTTTTTTAACATTTCTTTGAGCTCTTAGATCATGCTTAGATTCGACTTAACGCTCAAAGAAATGTTACAAATTTAAAAAAAAAATTTTAACATTTCTTTGAGCTCTTAGATCATGCTTAGATTCGACTTAACGCTCAAAGAAATGTTACAAATTAAAAAAAAATTTAACATTTCTTTGAGCTCTTAGATCATGCTTAGATTCGACTTAACGCTCAAAGAAATGTTACAAATTTAAAAAAAGAAATTTAACATTTCTTTGAGCTCTTAGATCATGCTTAGATTCGACTTAACGCTCAAAGAAATGTTACAAATTTAAAAAAATTTTTTAACATTTTTTTGAGCTCTTAGATCATGCTTAGATTCGACTTAACGCTCAAAGAAATGTTACAAATTTAAAAAAAAAAATTTAACATTTCTTTGAGCTCTTAGATCATGCTTAGATTCGACTTAACGCTCAAAGAAATGTTAAAAATTTAAAAAAAATTTTTTAACATTTCTTTAAGCTCTTAGATCATGCTTAGATTCGACTTAACGCTCAAAGAAATGTTACAAATTTAAAAAAAAAAATTTTAACATTTCTTTGAGCTCTTAGATCATGCTTAGATTCGACTTAACGCTCAAAGAAATGTTACAAATTTAAAAAAAAAGAAAGAAAGAAAAAAAAAAAAAAAAAAAAAAAAACAATAATAAAATTACGTTTAAAGTTATTTACAGAAATCTAACCTTTTTTTTATGTAACTAAATAACTATAAGTCAGTTTAAGATATTAGAATATTGCCGCATAGTTAAAAGTATTTTTATCGGCAAGGAAAACATTTTATCCAATAAAAGTAATCCATTTCGTATAAATTTTATCCATTCATTTAATGCATTTTCCATTTTTAATACAAAAAACATTCTTTACTCTGCGTAATTTAAAAATTAAACCATAAATCAAAGATGCTTTTATATTACAATAATGCATTATAAAATCAGCTTTATATCCGATATTGAAAGCAGCGATTACTTGCCAAATGTGGTAACTCGTTGACCGATCTGTCACTCAATCGGCAATTGTTACGAGGGCTAATAACCTGCTGCCCTGCTTTTTTACCTTTTTTATAAGAAAGAAAAATAAAAAGGAACTTCTTATTATTCTTACCAACTTCCTTTAGCCTTTGGCAATGATCCTCTTCTTGTTCCGGTGGTTTCTCTTTTTCACTTGATAACTATTTTTCTTTCTCTTAATTACGACAAACAATTAATATAATTATCTCGTTTTTTTAGACAAAAAAAAAGTTATGAGCAGTTTGTTCTGGAATAGGTTTCTGTTACAAGCATGTAACGTTTAAAATAGATTAAAATTCAGTAATACCTCGATTATTCAAAATAATTTAGACTTATGATAATCGAAATAATTGGTGTTAATATTTTGTTTTTTAAACTCCAAAAAATAATATTACAGTTTGTTCCGGAATAGGATTCAGTAACAAACGAGTAATGTTTAAAATAGATTGAAAATACCTCGATTATTCGTGGTAATTGGGACTGATAATTCTTCGGATAATCGAAATTTCGGTATTTAGAGCTAATATACTTTTTTTAAAAACTATTTGCATAAATAAACTCTTAAAATATCAGTCTGCTTTCGCCATATTTTAACTTAATCTAGTGTTACTATGCTGTAGGAACTCGAATATCCTATCAAGACCTACTTCGGATAATCGAAATAATTGGATTATAAAAGTAGCATCGAAATCTATTTTCATTCATAACTTCTAAAAATCGAAGTTTTTTTTTTTTTTTTTTTAAATAATGGAGCTATACACTACTTGAAATTAATTTTAAAGTTAATACCAAACACCAATTCAATTTCATTTCAAAATTTAATTTTAATGTGAAAGTTTAATTTTAACATCAAAATTTAATTTTAATATCAAAATTAAATTTTAATATATCTTTTTTTTTATCGAATATTCATAAATTGTAGTGGGCAACCATTTAGAGTGAAAGGCTACTCGTACAGCAGGTTGAGCATCGAAAAGCTACATGAGCATCAAACAAGCCTGCTTGGGATACCAAGCTAATTTGAGAAAGAGGGTGCATTTCTTGTTTTTCAGTGGCAAAGAATACATTTTCAGTCACACATACACACACGTCACAACACATTTTATGGGGGCGGACCCCTTCATACATCTATTCATTCCTTCTCAGATCGTAATTTTGACCTGAACTAGAGGACGATCAATCTCCAATTCTGTACCTACAGAGGTATTGATTTGCTATGGGAAATTGGAGGACTTTGTGAAGCCGATCGCTTTAGCGTGCACCAGTCTCCATTTAATAGACGGGTTTCTTCGGCAGAAGGGATTCGAACTCCTGTTCTAACGAACACAAGTCCAATGTCCTGCCAAACAGGCTATCCCGGCCCTGCATGCGTATCTAGGTATGTTGACGACAGTTATGCTAATATTTCCATAAACATTAGTGTTCTAAGCATTAAATAATTTTTATCAGCCTACTTGTTAGATATATTTGTTGCAAAATAAATACTTTTTAATGTTTTAATGTAAAAATTAATTTAAAACTGAAAACTGAGCTATATTTATATAATATTTAAATTTAGTTTTAATATCACAATTTAATACTGTTTTTTTTTTTTTTTTTTTTTTTTTTTTTTTTTTTTTAAATTGGAATAAAGATATTTACTCTGAAATTAACTTGCATTAATATTTTCACACATTTTTTCGGCACTCCTTTTTTTAATAAGGTAATTGCGTCAAAAAATCATTTAGTTCCTAATCTTTATCTTACTTTATTGATTTTCGAGGTTAATTTACTTGATTTACGTTTGTATGCTTTCTTTGTAAGATTTTACTGATATCTTTGCACAGCGATATATTATTTTTCCATGCACAAATAGCACAAAAAGCTTTTTTTAGTAAAAGGGGGAACAATAATGAGCTAGCTAACTTTACAGCATTTGTGACAATTTAAAACTAAAATGCGGTTCTAAAAAAAGGAACGGTTCCGGAATTAATTTCTCTTTATGGAAGTTTTAGGAATGAAACGGTACTATTAAATTACGTTCCACTGTATTTTCAAATTTTTGCAGTATTGATGCAGTACTAATGAAGATGTTTTATAATAAATTTTTGAACTATACTGTTTTAGAAACTTATCATGATTACTTATCTGGAATAAAATTGAACATACTCTGTAAAACATTCCGAATAAAATTACGGAATTAACTTAAAGCATTTTGCGTGCATCATCCGTAAAATCCATTTTTACTTTGAATTATACCGTAATTTTGACGGTAATATTTAATTAGAGTGATTCAGTGATTTTGCGGTAATTATTACTTTAAAAATTACGGTATATCTGATTTTTTGTTCTGTAACATGTTCCGGTTAAAAACAGATTTCATGGTCAAAAGTACCGGAATCTAGTGTGCCACTATATTTTATCGTAGAGCTATTTTTTACAATATATTGGAGCAAAAAGCCATATTCTTTGCAAAATATGCATATTTATTAAGTTTATGAGTCGTATTCATTGTTGACCAGTAAAATTAAATTCAGGAAAATCTTCATTGAATTTGAAAATTAAAAAAAAAAAAAATCAGAATTGATAATTCTGGTCAGTTTGTTATGAATGTGGCATGACTGTGAAACGCATGAATATAATAATAAACATATCCTTTTCTTTCTTTTAAATATTTACGCCAGTAAAGCGATGAAATAATGGCAGTTAGCTGTATTTATCGCTAATCAAGAAAATTGACTTAAATTCGTTGAACCTAAAGTTCAAATGACTTATTTAATTGCACAAAAATATTAAGCTACTTTTTATATTAATTCCTGGTAAATATCAGAAAATTAAAAAAATTAATAAATTACTGAAATTTTTGAACTAAAATATTTATAAAATTTGAAATAAAATAGAAAGTTCAATAAATTAGAAGTTACAGGAGCTTCAACATACATTCTTGAAATAAGCACTACTTTACTCAACTACATAAAGTATTAAAATTATCCTTAAATTGACAAAGAATTTTATGTACAGATATGAAACTTTTATTAACATCAATTTATTAGTTATTAAATTTATTATTTATTACCTATTATTAATTTATTAATTTATTAATTTATTATTAATTTATTATATATTCTTAATTTATAAATCTATTAATTAATTATTTATTAAAATCGTTTCTCAGTAATTATTTCTAATTTTAGGTGAGATAAGCAAAAAGTATGTTACAAATATAACTGTTAAGGATTGTTTGCGCAATTTTTACTTAAATTTATATGATTATGAATCTTTTTCTAAATTGGGAGTGTTTAACAAACTGCATATAATGAATGATTCATGTGAGAAAATATTTTACAGATGTGTTCTAATAAAGTATCGTACAAAAGATGTGAGAGGTTTGATTTTATTTTCCATTGTAACATGTCTTCCACTTTCCAGATAGCTCCAATGCTTATATGTTTTGGAAATCTATAAAAAAAAACTACAACAATAGTATATGATTTGATATGCTAGTACTTTTTACCTTAAAAACCATTTTTACAGAAACATGTTACGGTAAAAAAAAACTTTTAAACCGTAATTTTTATAGTAATAATAACCACGTGATTTTATGGTACAATTGATTTTACTTATGAAGCAAAGTGCCAGTACTTTACGCCGCCACTTGTTCCAAATATTTTGTTCCAAATATATCCAAATATTTATATTATACTCTAACCCCAAATCAACTAACTACGAGAAAACAATAAGTAATGAGGTTGTGAATTTCTGATAATCTCTTTTATTTGATATTTCTGGTCTTATACGACGTCTTAAATACAAAATTTTCACTCCATTAAATAGTAATTTAAAAGTTTCTTTTTTATATGTTATGAGTCTAAGGATGTAGTGAGGTGCTATTTTTATTAGTCAAAAGGAAATAATAGAAAACCAAGTGAATCTAACAAAGAGCGATTTAAAACAAGGTTTTACACTTTAAGTTACCACCTGACAATGTAAAAAAAAAAGTATCAAATTACACTAAAAAGAAAGGGCATTCGAATCCATTTTTACCGAAACGTGCTACGGAACAAAAAATTTGATATACCGTAATTTTTACGATTCTGATTACCGTGAAATCACTAAATCATTCTGATGAAATAAGTATCATTGTAATATTTTATGGTACAATGGATATTATTGATGACGCAGAAACTTTATACCGTAATTTAATCCGGAATTTTTCAAGATTATTTTGAATAGTGGGCTAAATCCATATTTGTTCATTTTGAGTTGAATAATTGTCTAGTAGTCTAATATATAGTCTAGTCAAATGTTTAATAAAATGTCTCCCTATCTTGTCGAATTTGTGGGTTCCTTTGTTTGGAAGCAAAAATAAGACAGATGTATACTATACGTAAAATATCCCTCATGTAAATGAGGGATATTTTACGTCACATGAATCATTGGTTTTCCTTGAACTTGTAAGTTTAGCCAACCATCGGCTGGATTCATCCTATGGTGAAACTGAAAGTGACTGGCACTTTTTTTTTCTTTTCGCATACCGAGCTTGGTATAGAAATTCTAGAAAATATATATCTTGCAATGCCTGTAATCACTTAATTATATATATGAAGTGGTACATTTATATATTTAAAAAAAAAATAATTCTTTACACCTAGAGATGACGACAAAAGTGCATCAAATTTCACGCTTTAGGTGCGGACTGCACACGTGATTTTTTTATGATTACTATACTACGCCATCCTTTTAAGGAAAAGTGTTCAATAGTAGTGCCTTTGGCAGCATTATTAAAGGAGGTAGTTATCACCTTTTTATTGGCTTCTAACGCTTTAGTTTTCCTATTTCAAAAGAGACTATGGCAATATCTTTTACGAAATCTTCACCTTGAAATAGTCAACAATGTGATTTTCTACAAAGTATGGTAGGAAATTTCGAAACCTAACTATATGTATAATTTATAAAAACATATTATTTTGAGCCTCTGTAATTATTTTCAATTTCCGTTGAATATTCTGTTATTGCGTACTCTAAATGTTGAAACTTTGTTTTGAACCTTTCAAAATCAAATTAATTTTTCATAATTTTCCTTTTGAAATGAATAATGATACGTTTGTGCAAAAATTGCTTTAATATCAGTGAAGTTCGTGGACCTTTATATTTTGAAATTTCTAAGGGGAATATAAATTTATAAGAACATATGCCATGATCGAACGTCTCATTTCTTTTCAAATGCAGTATTTTAGATTTGTTTGCTACTGTATTACAGTGCTCAAAACATTACAACCTAAATAATTTTGTACCAATCGATCAAGTTTAAAGTAAAACGATAATTTAAATTACGAAATATGAAACGAGAACGAACTTTTTTTGGATAAACATATCTTTCTTTCAGACTTATTTATTTTTGACCCCACCCCTAAGAAAAGGGGTTGAGCCATACTTTGTAAGTTGTGGTCCTAATTGTTCAGTTAGGCAATCTGTATGCCCCTTAATTTATGCCTCTTGTTTTTTTTTTTTTTTTTGAAGTTAACTAAGCGAATGAACACGCTAAAAACTGCATTCATTTACAAAATGTTATGTAAAAAAGATTTTTACTAATTATTTATTATTTATTAAGATCTACTTTCATTCTGATCTAAAAGAGTTTAATTTAATATTATGAATTTTGTGCAATTTAACTAAACATCTTTGGCTAATTTTTACCGATTTAATCTGTAAATGTAGAATCGAATAAAGATTTTAAGAAACCGAACTTAAAAAAAAGCATCTTAAAAATGTTTTTTTTTTAAATATATATTATTTTATAAATTTTTATAAGATATATCAAGAAAATAGGGTAACATCATCACTTTTTAAATTATTTTACTTGCCGGTATTAAAATAAACAAAATTTTAGGGTTTCATAAAAATGATCAAAGCGTCCAGAAATCTCTTGTTTACATAACAGCATTTTTCATTTATATTTATTTTAAATGTGAAAAGATAAATAAATAAAAAAAAATTGTATTTCCATTTATTCTATCTGCCCCATTCTAACTATTTCCTTATTAATCAAAAACAACCCAGTCCTACTAGCTGAGTAGTTAGCAGGACTTAATTCTAGCAACTTAGCATTACAACTAAGTCCTTAATAATCAAATCCAAGTTTACGGCTCTTTCTTGTATTACGCGCTTTACGAATGACTTTTAAAAAGCACCTTCAATGTCTCTACAGAACATGATTCTTTGGTTGAATTTACGAAGTATGTCACTGCTTCAAGAGGCACTTCAGAAAATCATAACTTCTTTTTGCTGAAAAAAAATCATCTAGGAAGTGTACTCTTTCTGTCAATGTTCACGACTTTAGTGGCCTAAATGTTAAACAACAAACATAATCACTTTTTATAAACCATCATTTATATGTATATTATTATTGCTAATTGTGTATCTTATACATATAAATAATTTTTCCTGTAATATTTATATCTTTCACTTCGTATTTTTATTAAATGTTTTTAATAAAAATAGTAATGATATATATATATATATATATATATATATGCATCATATTTTCTCGTTCGCTAGCAACAACGTTTTTTTTTTCTTTTTTTAATTAAATTAGGCTTATGAGATGTCATTTTTTAAAACTATTCAACGTACATTTTTCATTATTTTTATAGTAAATTGTTTACCATATTTTCATTTCTTATTATGAACAGCGGTAATTTAGTGGTTCAAAGGATATTGCGTTCGTCTCGCAAAGATGTGCCCCAGGTTCGAATCTAAGCGATGGCTGGTCGATTCGTTTTCTGCATTCTTCTGTCAGTCACGACAGTACCGATGTAAAATGTTCTCGGTGGTAGACGGATTAAGGATTAGAATCCTATTGTGGTTGGGCTAACTGTTCTAGGTTTTCGTGGTTTTCCTCTCCACGTAATGCAAATTTTGGTTTCTTTCATTAAAAATTCCTCCCCGAAGTCAATAAGCTTTCAATGCTTAATGCTAGATTTCCCTCGCCTTCTGTGTTTCTTTAAAAGAGCATTGTTTAGACATTAAGATTTGTAGTCATAATCTCAAAAATGCATTAGCTGTTCAACTCCGTCTATAAAATAAAATTTCTTATTGAGTTCGCTATACACAAATGGCAAAAAAACTTAAAAAGATATTGGAACAAGAATGCTAGTTTTGAAACCTATTCTCTCTATCGTGACTAACAATGCTTGCAACAGAATGGTTAATCACCCCATGATTTTAAGTCACTGTCTTTAGCAGCTGTATTTCTATGTTAAAAGTATATTTTAAAAATACATGTAATGGATGCGCTATTGTACCACCAGTGGTGAGCTGTCACTTCAATCAGAGTTCAACCAACAGTCTAAAGGGGCCTAAAAGTTCTAGAATGTTTAGAACCTATATGAATGCCCCTATGGAATTTATTGCGCAAAATACATACATATATACGTGCATAAAGACGCAATGGGGACTCTGATCTGCATTTTCTTAAGATCCCTCTTAATCTCATCGTTTTCAAATAATTCCTTGTTTGAAAGACATATTTTGTACCACCCCCTGTGATTTAGAAATTATTGACAAAACATTCTGGTAACTGACCTTAACTGATGAAATGGGCAGTAGAAAGAACTTTTGACAAGGCTAGATTGCTAAAGTTTTGCAATTGTGAATAATGGATTTTTTTAATAAAGCACCATTCTCATAAAGACAGTCATTTTTTCATGAAATATACGCAAACATGAAATATACAGTCTTCTGTATATTTCATGTTTGTGGTATGTTTATGGATATGAATTAGCAAAGCTAGAAAAAAAATATATCTTTGAGAATCTATTATGATAAAATAATAGAAATATAATGATTATTTCTCAGCATTTAATTATTTTTAAATATGCCTACATGCTATTCCTTCACTGTTGATTTAAAATACTAAAGCAAGTTCTCAGAAAATTAGCAATTATCATAAACATTTCTATCTTTGATTTCAGAATATTGAAATATTATGTTCCATAAAAAATTTTCATTATCGAATAAAATAAATTGCCATAGTATTAATTTAAAAACTGTATCTAGTGTGTTGCACTTACACCAATATATTAACTGACTTAAATCACCACAGGATAAGATATTTTAATAAATCTTCGATGATTGATATTTATAAATATTACAAGTAAGAGTATTTAAGTAAGAACCAAAATATTGCAGTATGGTTACATCTTCAACTCCCTGAATCTTTGCCTATGGGAATCATTTTATGCATCAAAGTTAATAATAACGTAAAAATATTGATACTGAGTTTATATTTTCACTTTATTTGCCTTCTTAAACTTCTTAAAATTAGTTTAAAATGTATATAATGTAATAAAAAAATATTGACACAAAGAGCAAAATCCTAGTAACTCCAAAATTCTAACGAAGCCATGTCAATATTTCTTACTGAAAATTATTATTCAACAAATTCACAAAAATATTTATAACATTTATGAAAATTATCAAATTAGGTAAATCACAAATGAGAATTACAAGATACAAAATTTAAGGTTGTTCTTGGAAACTCTTTTGTCAAGTAAAATAAACGCGGGAAAAAATATTCTGGCAAAATTACCGTACTGTATGGTAAAGACCTTTAGAGGAAAAACGTAATTATGGTGATCAAACCATAATGTAGGGTATTTAAACCATTCAATTGGCAATTTTTCCGCTCACATCGTAACGGCTCATCTGTAATTATGGTTTTCAAAATAATAGTTTCCATTACTACACATTTAGTAAATAATACAAAACTGAAAACTAAATGTAGTCAATTAAATATGGTTTTCATTTTCATGCTCAAAGGTATCATAATAAAATTACCAAATTTTATCACATACCATAAAACCATTATTTATTATTAATTTTGCCAAAATGATTATCAACGTAAAATTCCAAGCATTTTGCTGTTCTTATAGAACCAAAAACATTATAAATTTTATCATATTTTGTTTTTTTCAACCATACTTTTTTTTCAGGGAAAAAAGATCATTTTAAGTGATTTAAACTCATTGCAAGTCTATAATTTTAAATTAGAAGTAGATATCATGTTGCTGTTAAATATCTGTTTTTTAGAATAAACAAATTGCTAAATGATAAATATACAGGGTGATTCATAAAATTTTAGGAAGTGATAGTACATACCCAAGCAAACAATTTTTATCAAAGAATGCATGGTCGAAAACAAAACGCAAAGGTGTTGGCGCATTTGAAAAGTTGTTCATGCAAACGTGAAAGTTCCATTCCTATTGCGAGTTACCGCGCTGCGAGTTATTTGCATGTTATGAGAGGAAGAAAAGCTCGAATAAAAATTTTGGTCACGATTCATACATAAAAGCTGCTGATTCGAGAATGCATTATCAATCGCGGTAGTAGAGCATCTGAAGATATTGCCCTTCTCCAATGAGGAAAAAGCCGATATGCATTTTGTTTATCCTTTTGGTTCCAGCAGAACACAGCACAAGCTTATTACGTACGAGAAGTGCGAAACTATCTGGACGTAACCTTTCTAAGCCAATGGATTGGGTGAGGTGGTCCTATAGCTTGGCCACCGTGCTCGCCAGATCTTTCATGTCTAGATTTCTTTTTATGGGGACAGCTGAAGGCTCTTATGTATGAGACTCACATTGAATCTGCAGAAGAACTTGTCGCCAAGCTTTCGGCCGCTGCAGGGGAAGTTCGCGACATGACTGGTGTGTTTCAGAATGTTCGCCAATCTTTTCTTTGCCGTTGTACTGCGTGCATAGCCGTTGCCGGCATTGTTTCGGACACTTATTGTAATCACACGCCATTAAATTCGCTTTTATAACTTAATTTCATCGCTGTTTGTGTGTTTTTGCCTCATATAAGAATGTAACTTTTGACGCCCTCTAACGATTTTGTGTTTTGTTTTTGACCATGCATTCTTTGGTAAAAATTGTTTGCTTGGGTGTGTACTATTACTTCCTAAAATTTTGCTCATCTTTTATGAATCACCCTGTATATATTTAACGTTCTTAAAAATTTCCAATCTAGCTAAATTCCCCCTCCCTTTCTAGACTAAGATTATTGAAATTAATCAATAAATTTATAAGTACTGGGAAATACATTTTTTGTTGTATTTATACAAATACGTGATCTAGCCTAATACGCGTGTGGGGATTTTAAATCTTAAATTAAAACTGCGGATATTTGAATAAAAACAATTTTAGTTTATTTTTTGTTGAAATTTACAAGTTTGAAAAGGTTACATATAATAGGGGATCGAGCAAATGTAGCGAAAACCCTCTAGTGTTCGGGCACATCATCCGGAGTAAAATTATATAGGAACCCATACCCAGAAATGTCATCATACGCGGTTAGGAGCACTTTCCAATTCTCACCTGTCAAACGCACACGAAGAAACAATTCATAATAGGGAAGGGTCCTTGGCGGCGTATGACGACAATCCCGGTTTTAGCTTAAAGAGTTGTATATTGAAGAGAAAAGCTGATTACAGATTTGAAATCCGTGTTACGAAAGTATCAAATGTTTGTTAAAAAATGGACAGGAAAAAGAATTTCCCAGGGTAATGCAAATTTTTGCAAACTTTAAGAGCCCATCAGGAAATGTAGCGGTAGAGTAATTTTTATTGTTATGGGAATTATATCATAAAGGCTTTTTTTTTCCCCAAAATGCAAATAAATTTTCTTTTTATTGACATTTTGCATCTCTAATATATTGTATAACTAGCAGAAATAGGCGCTGGGTAAAGATGGACAACCCTTAACCATGAACATTTGCAACGATATCATAATAATTAAATAGCATATCAATCACTAAGAAGCTTTATCTAATGCGACAAGAAAATCTTATTTAAGACAAAAACAGACTTATTTAAAACAAAAACCATACGAAATCCAATACTAAAGCAAGTTTAAATTATCTCTGAGGGAACTAGAGTAATTGAAACGAATATGTCAAGAAACGCATAAACGTGATATAACATAAATAAGAGAAGGACATATTTGAGCTGCAATATAATGTTGGAAACGGCATAACTCAAATCTGAGCAACCTAATTCACAAAGTCATTACAAATCCATCACTAAAATTATGACTCAAATTTGTGTCGGAAATGAAAACAGCCATATTCATACTATTGTCATGTTGAAGAACGTATTTTCAAAGTTTCGAAACACTGTGAACACGATTGGAATATACAACTTTGCTGTTGGTTATGGGACAATAACTCTGTGAAACATCAGTTACAAATGGAATGCGGATGATCCAAATATTCGATAATCCGAACTAGCATTACAAATTTACTTATTTGTTATGCAATACTAAAATTTTCTTAAAACAGCTAGTTTTTTTTTTTTCTTCCGAAAAAGATCATAGTGGTGTAATAATAATTAACTAAATTATAATCTCTCTTCTAAAATTAGGTTATTTTGTATTAATTAGATTAAGTTAATATACTTAAAAATAGGAAGCTACGATATGATATTTTATATCCATCGTTGAACAGCGGACCCAACTTTTGGATTTACGACCGCTAATAATCAACTCCGTAGCCTCGTAATTTTGAACCCAATCCAGAAAACAATGGAACTCCTGGATCAAGTATTGGGAGAAATTTGCCTTCGTGGAGGACTTTTTGATGAAACTAATCCACATTTTCGTTACATAGAGAGGAAGACCACAAGAACCACTTAGGGTTAAACTGACTGTCAGGGGACTCTAACCTATGGTTTGTCTACCACTGAGGATATTTCACGTCAGCACTGTGGTCGGTGCAAGCCGGATGCAGAATTCATATCGGCCAGCCATCGCCGGGATCGAACCCCGGTTCACCTCATTAGAAGGGGAATGCTCTATCCCCTGAGCCATCGCGGCTCAAGATATGATATTGGAAAATAGTTAAAATACGTTAACTTCTACTTTCAAACTGAAAGAAATATACAATATTCTTAACTTTATTCCTGAAATTAACGTAGGCACTATATTCACGCCTTATTCAAAATTTAAATAATCTTTATTTTTTGTTCTTTTTAAATATACTTCGGCATAAATTGATTTTTTACAACTATATTCACTATTTTTTATCAATTATTATTTCTGTTTTTGTTTTTGAGGTGAAAGAAATAATAAAATTCCATCTAAAATTTGATAATTTCATTTAATTATTGTGAATTATATCGTCGCTTACCTAAGGGATTTTATTTAATTATTTTCGATATTTTTTTTCAATCTATGAAAAATAAACTGTGTTTATTCAGCTATGACCAGAAGATTAAAGACGCTTACGATACATTATGTTTTATCCATATATGGAAATGCCTACGCACTACAGATCAATACAATAAACATAAATTCGGCATGAAAATGTTTGTCGCGTAATTCTTTTAAGATAATAAAGATTCTGTCATCAAGCTAATAATTGTAGAAAAAAAAATGGGAAATTATTTTTGAAATATTTAAATTATGTTTACGATAAAATAAAAATTAGTATTATTTCTTTTTATTATCGATTTTACAATTAGGACGATTAATAAATTACCTGAAAATTTTAAATAATACATATTTTGTGTTCAGGAGAAGAGAATTATTAATCTTTTTTTTTCTAAAATTTCATTAGCTAGAATACCTGAATTTAACAGCATAATCAAGTTTAAATTTTTTGAAAAATTCAAAAAATTCAATGAAAGTTTCAATAAAATTAAGTAAAAAATTTTTTAAAAAAATCAATAAAAATTTTATTAACTTTCGAACAAGTTGGAATTTAAAAACAAACTCTCGTAAAGCAAACAAATGAGCTTTCATTTTAGTAGCATTGAAATTTTTTTTTCCAATTTAGTAGTTGCATTTAAGTGAGCTGCAAATCGATACGCATGTTATTTTTTACTTCAAGTTCACCAGTTAATAATTTTTCAACTAATTATCGAATGTTATTTTTTTTATTTCGTCGCACTCCCTATAAATTTTTCCACGCATTTTTATACTTAAAAATTGTTTAATACTTTTTGCTTCTCAAAGAAAAAAAAATTAACGTAAATTTGAATATCCAAAACAGTTTAACTTTGTTTCCTTCTTATTTCTTATTTCTATTTTTTGTATTGAAATATTATTTCTTTGGGAAATCACTCTCTTTTTTTTCAACTTCGATAATGTTCTCAACCATAGTAAATAAATAAAAAAAAAAAGACTTAAAATATAGAAAAAATAAAATATATAAATGGTTGGGTTAGCTGTGGCAATACCTTTCGAGAAGATCACGAACAGGTTATTGAGACCCTCCAAACAGTTTAGATGAAGGTCCTACTTAAATAAATCGAAAAACAACAACAACAACAATAAAAATCTGATTGAAAGATAAGACTGATATAATTGAACATGATAGTAAGAAATTTATTTACTAACCTATATAATTTATATAGAAAAAATTTATGAAACAACCTTATACTTTTGACATCGCCGTCATTGGTGATTCTACTGATATTGCATGTGTGATTTAAAGATAGCAATATTTTTTAATCTATATTTTATGTTCAATGACAATTTCGAAATAGTTCGACCCTTCTTTTTTTCTAGAATTGAAAGTTGCAGTGTGTTTGATTATTTTTACGCAAACTCTCTTAACTTTGACCGTGACCTACCATAAAATATTTGTAGCACGTTCAATATATTACAATATCTTACATCTTTCGCATTTTTTTTGTTTGGTTCAAAATAATGTATGAAATAAGTTCAGCCACCGCGTGTATGATACACGTGTTTTCTGGCAAATCCTAAATTTCTTAACGCATACATATTTAGGATAAACCTACTACATTCCAAATATTGCAATTCCAAGCGAAAGCCAACATATACAAAATATCACACTTCTCTTTGCTGTTCGGCTATCATTATAATCATTAGGAGGCTTCGCCCCCTGAACGCTGGCGCTCGCCAACCCCCGGAACTGCTTTCGCAATTCATTTCGGATTGCTTCGCAATACAATGCTCGCTTTGCTCGCACATTGGATACGTTCTTAACGTCTAGCTTTTGTATACTTTTTTGAATACTGAAGTTCCGAAAACTTTTCACTGTAGAAAATTCTAAGCCTGTACATTTCAATATTAATTTGAAATTGCAATTGTTAATTTGGGCATTTGGCGATATAGCACTTGACGATTGAAGGATTTGTTACGTCAAGAGCTCAGGTATCATAATTTTGATCTAGTTGCGCTTCTATGTCATTTTGATTTATGTTGCTAAGTTAACTTTCAAAAAATTATATGGCTGGCAACAGCATTTTTATTTTTTAAGTTGTTTATTTTTATTTCTTTTAGAATTCGTTCTTTTTTTAGCGAAATGTTCATTAACAGAATTCTTTGCCGACTGTTTTCTCTATAAATGAAGAAAATAAAGTAAATATGTAAGTGTTGTGAAAAGAATCTTATTTAGTTGTACAAAGTACTTCAGCCAAAATTTGGGAGCCACGTAAGAGAATTATATATATAAATTCGTAATATATAAATTCGTGAAAAAAAGCGCTTTCGACAAAATACTAAAATAGAGATCTACTACTCACTTCTGCCTAGCTTAATAGTATGAGATTGCCGCGGCTGAATTGAACATCCTGATAATGCTCACTCTGGTTATTGTTTCCGTTTTTAAAAGCGCTACATGTTGAGCCACCTCAGCTAGATTTGGCATGTGACATTTTTAGATGCAATCATTGGTCGATTTTCTGACGTTGCCATTCGGGGAGTTGTAATGAGGCTTTTTTTTTTTGTCGCCGCATAAGAGAAATATATATATAGATATTTTAATCAATAATTTATTCATTTGTCATATTCATTGATATTTTAGGCCATATTATTATTAGTTTTTAAATATATTGAGACAATAACAAATTAAATATGGTTTTACATTTACTGCTGTTGCAATATTTTATCACCGTTGTTGAACAACCTTATACTTTTCGTATCGTCGGCATTGATGATTTTATGGGTGATTCGTGCGGGATTTTAACGTTGCAATAAATTTGAGGTCAGAATGAAAGATATAAGGACCCCCATTAAGCTGATGAAGATGTCGAACAATTAACCGATCCATTTTAAATTG
Organism: Parasteatoda lunata; assembly: GCA_949128135.1. Lineage (NCBI taxonomy): Eukaryota > Metazoa > Arthropoda > Arachnida > Araneae > Theridiidae > Parasteatoda > Parasteatoda lunata. The sequence goes on along the minus strand of OX421979.1, from coordinate 55,135,651 downwards.
CGACTTTGAATCTTCAACTCCGTAATCTTGTAATATGTGACTCAGAAGTCTAGAAGAACTTCTGGCAAACATTATACCTTTTTTTTAAGAAACCTGGTAATAGTTGAGTTGCTTGGACAAGAAAACTACAAAAAACATTCCATGGCTATACCGACTATATTGTTATTAATTTTTAATTATATTGAAGCAATAACAAATTAAATATGGTTATACATTTGCAGCTGTTACAATATTTTATCAACATTATTGAGCGATCTTATACTTTTTGTATAATCGACATTCATGATTCTATGGGTATGTCGTGTGTGATTTTAAGGTGGAAATAAATTTGAGTTCAGGATGGAAAATAATCTCGGAGAAAGCAAGGATCCCCATGTAGCTGATGATGATGATGTTCGGCAACTGATCCATTTTGATTTGCGACTTTAAATCTTCAACTCCGTAACCTTGCAATTTTTAACTCGACTCAGAAGTCTAGAAGACCTTCTGGCAAACATAAGACCGCTTTTTTTTTGAGGAAACCAGCTAATAGTTAGCGTTGCATGGATTAGAAAACTACAAAAACATTCCACGGTTATCCCGACCGCATAAGGGGTGTTCTAACACATAATCGGTTTACCACCAAAGATATTTCCTACGTCAGCACCCTGTGGTCGGTATTAGTACAGGAATCTAACAGATGTTGCACGAATTCGAACATCATTAAGAGGCGAGTGCAGTATCCTAGACATCACGATTTCACAAGCATTTATTTGTTTATAATTAAAAGCTCAAAAAGTACAGGATCGAAAAGTACGGGGGAAAAAAACGAGGAATGTCCCTACCCTAGTCAAAATTTATGATGGTTTTCCGTTGATGAACCAACATAATTTTGATGGTAACCTTCAATAATTCTATCATGAATCATTATATTTTTGATGGTAACAAACATAAATAACCATCACCTCAATGTAGGAATTCAGACTGATTTATGATGGCCCAATTATTGTCATAGCAACTTGTTGTAATAGTTTGTTCATGTTAAGCCATCAGAAATGAAATGTTTCCTAGAAATCAGATGCTGGAAGGATCATGAACAACCATCATTCCAATGTAGGAATTCGGACTGATTTATGAGGGGCCAACATGAAGGAAAAAAAATTGTTTTGATGTGTGGCTCTGAGAACCAACAAGAATTTCCATTAAACCATCATTATGGGTAGTTGGAATTCATCATGGACCATCACGGATCATAATGAATTGTGGGTTCATGAGAATCAAACTTCTTTTGATGGCTTACCATCATAGTATTAAAGTAGCTTTTTCCATCATGGAATGATGGAAAAATGGAATGATGGAAGCTTGCTGATGAGAATATTATAGAGTTTAAAAATATTAAAAATTATCGGACTAGCGAAAGTATGAATATAATAACTAAACACATAAAGAGAAAAATTAAAAGTTAAAGCACAAGACAATTTATAGAACAACAAAGAGTTGTTGGTGCTTTAGGAGAATAGTTTTTGGTTTTGGAATTTGAAGTTTATTCTAACCCGTTACGGGTTTATATATATATATATATATATATATATATATATATATATCAACATAAACCATCAAAATAATTTGAAGGGACCATCAAGAAATTTGACTTGGGTAAGAAATTCTGTGTTTCCGAGAGTTGCAATTAGAAATTATTAGATTAATAATTACAGTCGATGATCGAATTTTGAAATTTTATTTAAAAATAGTTTTGTCATATTTTAATGCAATTATTTCAAACTTCCTTCGCTGTGAATGAAACTTTCTTCTCTTGTACAGTACGAAATTAATAAAAAGTTTTTACAATTAAACCGCAGTTAAACCTATACTTAAATAAAAATTTATATTATTTATTGTTCATATAATTGACATAATAATAAACATAATAATAGACATAATTTTAAAAGACGAAAATTGGAAGAAAAAAATCTTTTTTTTAATTTTTTTTATCCATTTTTTCATATTATTTTGAAATATTTTACTTACAATCTTCTGGTTTTACTGAATTGCCAACGTTAGATTTTTATTCATTATAATTATTTTTCTTTAATTGCATGTATATTTAATTATTATTATTATTTATTTTTTATTCGAATTATTTATTACATTTATGTAACTATAGCACTTCCGATTCCTTTGAAATGCGTAAACAAGTTTAGAAAATGATATACATTAACAATCGTGCTGCCATCTAGCGTATAGTATATCAAACGATTAATTATGTTTAAATCTTGCACCTGCCTATTACAGAATATATAAGAAAACGTTATTTGTATTTATAAAGGCAAATAGCTCAGTGTTACTTAGAACAATAATTCCGTGCTTATGATTTTCTTTGACCATCAGTCAAGAACCTCAATTTTTTTTGGATCGCAGCTTTTGTTTATAATAGTCTAAAGCAAACCCAAAAATTGTTAATAATGGAACAAAAGGAGATTGATTGAAATCTTAATTAATAATAATGACAACAAAATTACTTGGTACACCTTAAAGAGGGAATTATTCATACATTATATATAGAATGTAAGAACTTATTAAATGACTTAAGATTACTTAAATATTATCCTTTCTTAAAATATTTAAAAACTTCTTTGTCAGAAATTTGAACAAAACAAATGATTACATATTTTTATTCTTACACTTTTTAGATGAAACTTTAAAAGTTTAACAATTAAATAATTTTTGATAAAAAAAAAAGATAATAATAGAATTAAATCTATTTTAAGACATTTTTTAAGGAAGTAGGATCACAATTTGTCGAAAAAACTATATTTCAAACATAATATGTTTGGAATATCGTAAAAATGGCGATCCAACTTCCTGAAAAGGGTTTATAAAATGACTTGAAATAACTTAAATGAATAAAATTATGAGATTTTATGGTATGAATACATGGTATGAAAATGTAAGGGAAAAAAAAGTTTGTGAGGGTAAAAAAAAAAATCCTCGTGCAAATTGTAGAAAACCAATAGTTTAAAAACTAAATAAAAACTAAGTTAAAGCTTGAGTAGAACTATATTCCAAACACAATATTCCACACGAATATTGGGTTTGGAATATAATCTCATAAGCTCAGTTCTCGTAAATATCGTAATCCTTCTTCTTAAAAAGAATTTATAAAATGACTTGTCCGAACTAAAAGTTATTCTTACTTAAAATATTATTAAAAAAAAAAAAAAAAACCTTTGTTAAAAATTTTTTCTGAAGGAATAATAATAATAAATCAATAAATTTTCATTTTGATTCCCGAAGAGTTTATTAAAAACCAATAGTTCAGAAACTAAATAATAATTTTTAAAAAAATGGAATTAAGTCTGTATAGTTAATAATTTCTTTCTAAGGAGTAATACCCCAATTTTTATGAGTAGTATATTTCAAACCGAATGTTCAATTATTATCCTTAAAGGTGTTATATATATAGTGTATCATGTTTCCGTTAACACAATCACAGGTGAAACAAATAACTTGTTTTTATAGTTAATAACAAAATAAGTTCAATAAATAATTGTTGTGTACTCTATGAGAAACGTTTGATCCGTTCGAAGATAACAAAATGGCTCGGAGCAATTTAATAAAAAAATTTATTACTAATTTTTATTTAAAGATTAAATTAATTTTAAACTTATTTATTTATTTAATGTCAAAAGCAGTAAAGATGAAATAATGTAAGTAACAAAGAAAAAGAAATGTTGAAAGAATTAAATTGAATGCCTTGCATTTAAATGCCCACTTGACCGGAAGAATTTAAGTTAATCTAAGTAAAATTCCAGGTAATATAATTTTAATTTTTATTGTTATTAGTTATTGTTAATTTTATTGCAAGCGTGACTAGTTTTATAACTTTTCTACATGTAGAGGAGAGAGAGGCTTGCGTTGACATTTTTTACAAATTTTCCACAAAAAAAACTATTTAAAATCTAATTTACTCATTAAGTATTGTTTCAACAATATTTTGAACGTTTTTTTTGCATTCTGCTCTATATATAGAATTAAAAAGTTGTTTAGTTTCTCCATATCAATTTCTTTTTTTTTTTTTTTTTTTTTTTTTTTTAATTAAAAAAGTCTGTTTTTGTTCACACTAGCCCTACTACATGGGGGCTAGTATGGACAAGCTATGGGACAAACTTGATACTTTGTTAAATAGTACTTTAACACCACTCAGAAAGAAATATCTAAAGTCAAATGAAATTAATTTTAATCTATAAATATTGACTTATATTAATTAAAATACTGATTTATAATGACACCTTTCTTTATACTAAGAAAAAAAATATTGAACGCGAATCAATATTTTAGAAAAATATCATTCAGTTTGATTTATTAGGTAAATATTTTGAAATTCATTTTTTATTTTATTAAATTATTTATAATCTTTAAATGTGTATTGAGATAATGTCCTGGCAGCTCTACCACCTCTGTTTTTCGATAAGCGATGGAAGTTTGGTGACTATTTATTCACTTAAAATATATCAAAAAAAGTCTGGAAAAAAGAAAGATTCACAATTAAAAAAAGTATGCCATTTTTTTTTTACCATGCCAAGAAGAAAGAATTACTATATGCCAAAAAGGGCAGATATTGTCTTGCGAAAAAAACTCACATGTCATTAACGATTTATTATGCCATACGGAAAAACTTACTATTCCACAAATAATGCTATCTATTTGCTTATCAAACAATCTATTCTTACTGTAATATTTTTTTAATAATTTTGTGTTTTCATTTGTTTGCATTAAAATAAGGTTCTTACAATTAACTTTTTATTCACATGTAAGTCATAAATTTAAGAATGCGGTGAAATGAATGCGTGTTTTGTTAACTATTGTAATTTTCAATTGAGTCATAGTTTATTTAAGATATGCCGAATAACTTCTGATCTTATGATAAAGTTCTTTTATTTTAAAATGCAATTTTTTTATGGGTGCACTTTTTCTTAGGTTAATTCTAAGGATGAATTAAACTAAGTAATTAGACAAACTACGTACTTTTCTGAATAAATACTACCCTTTGGTAATGGACTTCGACTTTCCATGCACAATATAGCGTCAATCCTGACGATATGCTTTAATACTTACTTTAATCAGAACTTTTATCTATACTTACTTCAGTCAGAACTTTAATCAATACTTAATGTTGCTTTTTTTTTCTTTTACGCAATACTATTAGAACAAATTCAAATTATTATAAACAAAACATTGGCAGTTTTTGACTTTTCAGTAACTGTTGGAGACCTCTTTTTTTTTTCTTTCTCAAAATTTTGAATGTGCAGATGCAAAATAATAATAATACTGATAAGCGTACCAGAAGCAAAAAAATAAAAATACGACTCACTACAAATTGAAGAAAGTTCTGATCGCCGCAAGGCCAATGGGTAACCTGTGATCCCCGCAAGGCGATCACAGGTTACCCATTGGCAAAATGGTTGTTGTCTAATTTTTTTGGAAAAGAAACTTTATTGTGTTTTCATCTCGGGCATCTTTAACTCTTAATCCTGAACAGCTCGGTACACAATTTCTCAGACATATTTAACATTCTGTGTAAATTCTTTTGATGACTGAATAGACATTGAACAGCCAATCCAGAACAATATTAATATTTTCGGAAGGGTACAATGGTGTTTGGTGGAGATTCTAAGCTGCATCATACACCCGTTTTGGGATTCACAAGTTCATACAAGAAATATGATTTGAAAGCTTGGCTTTTTTTCAATTTCACATGAATAGTGAATGGATCATTTATATTACGTGGAAGACAGTCTACAGTCTTGTTATTGGGTACGTAGACAATGTGTCCTTTTATCCCTAACCTGGTGATCAACACCCAGTTCTCGTATTTGCATGAAACGGGGTTCGGAAAGTCACCATTCGCTCTTCGGTAGGATTCAATTCTTTAAGCCACTTTGGTACTTTTGTGAGGGACGGGCCTCATGCTTGCGTTTGCGAACGGAATCCTTTCGTTTTTCGGTTGGGAATAAAGCTTAAGGTATTCCCATCTTCGTTCTCGGGCTTTGGCTTTTTCAGCCTCGGTAAGTTTAGGCCTTGGCATCGTTTTTTTTCTTGCTTCAATTCTACCTTTTGGGACCATGTAAATCAGTTTGGACCCTCTTAATTTGTGATAATCACCTGAACTAATATTGAAAACAATCCAGTTTGAACTGTAGGTTAGAATTTCTGATTCTTAATTAAAACAATAGAAACAAAAATATCGTTGAAATGACGAAATTCTCTTTTATTCACAACTCAAGAAGTATTTATGGGATCTCTCTGGTCCCATATCTCAAAAATAAACTCACCAACATAATGCATTACAAAACTAAATGTGAAAAAAAGAATTCTAACAAAATTATCAAACAGCAGCGGCCGCCATAACAAAGCATGTGCACTGTTTACTATTACTCTTGATTATTTTAGTTGAAAAGTGAGGACGCCATGAAATTCAAACCAAGGCCCATTTTGGCAATGGGTAATAAAGCTCTAAAATATAGTCTTTCCCTGATTGCCATGCAATTTTCTATAGTAACAATATCCCTATGGTGTCTTGCCATATAAATTTCTTTTATTAACAAAGGTTAATGATATCTTGTCATGTAAATTTCTATGGTTGATATAAGTTACCATGGAGTGCCATATGTGTATCGAATTTTCCTTATGGGACTTTGTGATAAAGAATGGTGCGGACATAAAATCAACTTTTACACTGCTATCTGGGAGAGATCTTAATCTAAAGGAAAATTATATAATTGAATTTATTGTTTCTTCCACAGATTCTTCGGATTCCAAATATTCACAACTGATGGCTGTTATTTTCCACCGACGTCGTTTCTTATGCTCCTTATTTCTCAGTACAGTTATTTTTCTTTTATTCAATTGGTACTTCATAGTGATAAGCATAGTAGCTTTAAATAATTCAACAAGATCTAATGAACTACAAGTGTTTAACAGAAATATGGTGCCTGACTTAAGTAACGAAGAAGAATCAGAACGTTCAAATAATAAAATTCCTATGATAACCTTAACTCCAGAAACAACAATCCCCATTAAAAATTTTAATGGGATAAAAACACCAGAACTGAGACCTATGATTGAAGCACTCTTACAAAAGAAACAATTGCAAAAGCCAAAGCAACTTTTGCAAAAGCAACGATTACAAGAGCTAAAACAACTCAATAAAAACATAAACATAACTGAAATAACACATTCTGAAAATGTTTCTTACTCATTAGAGAACGACTATGAGTATGTGCCAACGAGGAGACCTATAGATATCTACGATATCTATTACGAGTATTTTGTATGGCAAAATCAAAATAAAGAAAACGATGAAACTGATCCTGAGAAGTCAGTAAACTTCATTAGAACAGAAACTTCAAGCAGTTCTTTAAATGATCCCAGTTTAATATCCGAATCGGATGTTCATGCAACTTCAATAGATGAGATGTTATCCAATCAGCAATCAGTTACAAAAAATAAAGCTTTGATCATAGATACTTCAGGATGTAAGATACCTAAACTAGATCCATGGGACTCATCAGTTACAAGACTTATTGAGCCATATACATCATTAATTTGCTCTGATAAACCATTATTTATGACACCGGAGCCAAACGGAATAGTTCATCTTAATGCCACTGTACTAGAAACGTACTATAATGCAACCCTAGATGATATCCAGTGTTGGTATCAAGCAATTATACGAAAGTATGAGAAACCTGGTTATATAAGAGAAAATAATTACGTGACAACTTCAGTAAGTTTGATGACTTTTGATAAACAAATGAATTATGAATATATTGCTGTAAAATGTTTTTTCTCTAATAACAGCACTTTTGAGCAATATATACCACTCGTGAAGATTAAAGATGAAGTTGAAGACGAAAGATCTAAAATTAAGCCCCCTTCACCCTTGAATGTTATTCTTTTAGGAATAGATTCAGTGTCAAAGCTCAATTTCTTAAGACATTTCATCAAAACGAAATCCTTCCTAGAAGAAAATATGAAAGCGTTCGAAATGAAAGGGTACACGAAGGTTGGTGAGAACACTTTTCCAAATATAGTGCCGTTGCTCACCGGTCATTTTGTTGATTATTATTGGGACGAATCAATGAGGCATACATTCTTTTTTGATAATATTAGCTTGATTTGGAAAGATTACGCACGCAATGGGTATAGAACATTTTACGCTGAAGACGCGCCTTATACCGGTATATTTACCTACTTAAAAAAAGGATTCCACGATCCACCGACCGATTATTATTACAGACCTCTCTCCATGGCGATTCAAAACTTACGCCTAAAACAAAATTCTACTGAAACTGATCCGTGTTTAAATTCTGAAACAGAAACTGATCTCATGTATGATTACTTGAAAAATTTCATAAAAACAATGGACAAAAGGCCATATTTTGCGTTTTGTATGGTTTCTATTCTCACCCATGATTTGCTAAACAGTGCAAGCCAGGCTGATTTACCGACAACTAGAATTCTCCAAGTGCTTCAAGATGAAGGAGCACTTAATACTAGTGCCTTAGTAATATTTAGTGACCATGGATTGCGATATGGAGAAATTAGAGAAACTTATATAGGTAAGTTTGAGGAAAGAATGCCATTTATGTACATACATTTTCCTAAATGGTTCCTGGATCAACATCCTGGCTTTAAATTAAATCTAAAAACAAATCAGGAAAGACTAATGACATTGTTTGATGTTCATGCTACCATGAAACATTTACTTCATGTGAATGAAGAACCAATGGAAAAGAGTGATGAACTTGGGCTGAGTCTTTTCAACGAAATTCCTGAAAACAGAACGTGCAAAGATGCCCATATTTTACAGCATTTTTGTCCATGTAATAACTTTATGGGGGTATCAATTGATGATCCAATAATAAAGGAAGTATCAATTGCTTTGATTGATCATATAAATGAACTTTTAAGCCCGTATGAAAAAGTCTGTGAACGGCTTAGTATTGCTGAAATTCAAGATGCACAATTAGGGAAAGCTGATGAGTTGGTTTTAAGACATGTAAGACAGGTTAAAGTTGGAAATCGAACGCTTATGTGGAGCGAAGCTCCTCCAATTATAGGTGATTATCTCGTAACTGTAACAGTACATCCGGGAGGAGCAATATTTGAAGGAACTGTAAGGCATGATGCTAAAAATGGAATCAATAAAATCATGGGTGTCAGCAGAATTAACATGTATGGTAAAACTTCATGGTGTATTAACAGTCAAAAGCTCAAGCTTTATTGTTTTTGTAAAAAGCAGAAATCACTTTAGAATTTATTAGATTTAGAATTAAAACGAATAAAACTAGAAATATAATTATTGCAAAAAATATCTTTACTGAATGGAATTTTAAAATTAATTACGAGGCTTATTTTTCTAGGATAAAAGTTTGAAAAAATTAAAAAAAAAAAAAAAAGAATGAAAAAAAAAATCTCTTACTGTACCAGAACTTTTATTTTAATTTATACTTTGAAGATTTATTTTTATTGTACTAACTAGTAGCAATAAAAAACTTAATAAATTTGAGACTAACATAAATAATATGCATTAATTACGAAATAAAAAATTGCAATAAATAAAATGGTGTTTCAATGAAACGCCTCACTTTCCTCCTAATTAAAGTGGGTAAAATTCGATATGTTTCGATCACACAAAAATACATTGGATAAAACAAACACGCTTTGAAAATTAGATTCCGGAAATACGACAGGCATATCGTTGTCAAGAATTCCATTAATTATTATTATTATTAATTATTTTTATATTAATTATTATTATTATTAATTATTATTATTATTAATTATTATTATTATAAATTATTATTATTATAAATTATTATTATTATTAATTATTATTATTATTATTAATTAATATTATTAATTATTATTATTAATTATTATTATTATTATGAATTATTATTATTATTAATTATTATAATTAATTATTGCCGCTTATTGTTAGGACCTTGTACATAAATTTAACTTCGATAACGCCAAAATTCTTTTCACTCGCACGTCAGTACAGCTTGATGCACTTAAAATCGTATTGTTTCTCTCATATATTCTCCTGATTCCATGATTTCCAAGTTAAAAACTATTTAATAAGAATCTCTATTTAATAAAAAATAGTAGATTATTAAAATTATTTTTTAGTCAAATAAAAAGTTTGAGTAAACAAGTCTCGAGATTCGGGATCCGAAGTGGTAAAGCAGAGAAATTTGTGAGGCATGGTATATATATTGCTTCCAGCTAAATTAATTATTCAAGAAATATATTATAATTATGCAATTTAATAAACAATTTATTAAAAAGCAATTTATCTTAACTTTTTACATTTGATGATTTTGTAAAAAAAATTGAGTAAAAAAAAACAACAATTTAAAAGATGTAAAAAGAGAACAGAAAACAAGAAGGAAAGAAACTTTTACAAGGCTAGTTATTCATTGCCAAAAAAGGGCTGAACTAACGTTTTGGTGAATGGGGTGTTGGGAAGTGTGGTCGAGTTCAAGTTAAAAACCTTCCTTCTGAAAACTGCCGTAACAGGGGAGCTTGAGCTCAAAGACACTGCCGAAATGAAAGAGTTAATATCATAAATTCCGCACCTTTCTTACAATCCGCATAGAAATGTGCCCTGCTCTAATTTACTACTTTCGGCCTTCCTCGTTTCTTACGGTTACCACAGTTTTCTTGTTTCGTTTCTTTTGTCACTATTTTCTTTTTCATATTTTCCTAGCCAATAATGCACTTTTTTCGGAATGGTTTCGCTTTCCCCATTTACACCTTGTAAGTGCCCTTGTTAAACTTTTGCCATGAGTGCCATGGTTAAAGTGCCATGGTTAACTTTTCCCACTTTAATTATGTCTTTCCTCTTGGGTTGTTGTAGTTGATTTTTTTTTTTTTTTAATTATTCATTTAAATAAAAACATTTTCCGAAACTTGCATTAATTCGAAAGTTTTCATACTATTTGTACATTATCAGATTTAATTTACTTTCCTGTTTTCAAAACTTCTTAGTTTTGATTAACTTAAAAAAATAGCGATCGTTATTATTTGTAATTACATTTTTAAATTAAAAGCCATTTAAATATTTTGTTTCAAACAGCATTTCAGTATATTTTTTTAATAAAAATATCCACTAATTAACGCAGTATATCTAAATGTATTAAAATATGATAATTGCTGATGATTAGTACAAGAATACTAGCAACAAAATACTAGTGGTCTTGGCTCTCATTGTACCAATATTCATAACTTGGCACTCATTGGACCAATATTCACGAATCGAAAAAGTTTCAAAGGGCCATTATTTTCCGATTATTTTCCCTTTATAAAACTGTCCGTTTCATCAGATATTTAACAGCCTCTTTGCAGCCATTATTGGCCCTATATAGAATTATCAAATTCTCCCGATATTTTATATTCATTATTCAGTTAATATAGGCCTTATTTCGACCCTATAAAGGCCAATATTTGTCCTATATAGGACCAATATTAAAAAATCTAGATATCCCCATATTATTCTTTCAGTGCATGTTCATATAGGATCCATACTGAGACAATTGTGAGCTTAACTGAAGCCAATGTAATATTGTTCCTAGGGAAACATCAAACGTCGATTTTTTTTTTAAATTAGCGTACTTTTTCTGTTGCTCAACAAACAAGTTTTATCATTTTTCATTCATTAAAGTATCAAAAATACGAACAAATATATATAATCATGTAGTTTAAATCATTCATAATGATAAAAAAAATTGACTAGACTCGTTCATTTAGTATTATCTGTCTATCAAAATATTTTAATGTGTAATATGCAAAAAACACTCACACTCTATTTTCTATGATCTTAGATATTTGGAAAAAAAAAATATATTTTTGCAAAAACCAAAATAATATGTTGTTAAGCACTTTTTATATTATAAATTGAGGGCTGTGATAATGGAACACCTTGTACAATGAATGAGAAAAAATGCACTACTCTCATAAAAAACAATTTAATGTCTAGGTAGTGATTGTGACAATAACACCACATTTACAAAAATGCGAAAAATAGGAAAAACAAAAGTAAAAATAAGGAAATAAAAATTTATAAAACAACGAACTTAATTTTTGACACTTGTAAACTGACGGACACATTTAAAAAAAAATTATGTTTGACTTGCTTTTTCATGGAATGATTCTTGAGGTCATTCTTTCATTACTATTTAATCATCACCTCTTTTCTTTCCTGTAAAGTTTATCATATTCCACACACTTGAGTTCTTTTAGGTAATTATACCAGATTTACGTTCATAATATAATGTGCAGAAGTTGGCTTTTGTTCACTTTAATATTGTATTCACTCAATCAATTCCTTTTCTTTTAACAAAGTTCGATTATTTTCAATTTTTTTAAGTAATCTAACTTTAATTTATTTCAGTTCAAAAAATTAATAAAAACAAATATTAAATTTAGCTTGTGATGTGATGCTCAAATTTATTTCTCTGTTTAAATTCAATCACTAATTTTTATTTTTTTTAAAGTTCTTGTATGTTCATGACATTCTCTTAATTTTTTATATTGCACATTCATAAAATAAAGATCGGTAGTTCTAAAAATGATATTTAAAACTACGTGATTGTTTCAAATAGACCATTAATTTTTTTCATTAAAATTTTTTTTTCTTTTCTCAATTGAAATTCAATCATTTAGGGGCTGTTGTACGTGATTCACGGATCTCTAAATGCTGACGAGAGAGAAGAAGAACCTATTTGGTGAGTTTCTCGCGTAAGAATATATTTCGCCAATCAGGCTCTCATCACAGGTGAGTAAACCGCATTCAGTGAGAATGGCTCTTTAGTGTTGCTGCTTACTTTTTGCTTCAAATCAAGGCAACTAACTCCAACGTAAAAAAAAAAAAAGGTTACTTTTAAAGGACATCACTTTAACGTATTATATCAGAAAATGGCACTTATGATATAGAAAAATATATTTTCTTTTATTAGGAAAATAGCTATTTGATTATATTTAACTCGGATGTATAATAATAAAAAGATGAAAAAGTTGTTCAAAAACTTCTTGTTTAGTAACAAAAGATCAAAACTATGCTTCAAAGAAAAGTTTGTCGAAAAAATTAAGCTCACATTTCAATTGTTTTCAACTTAAAGTTTATGTTGCTATTTCCATTCAACTTCTACTATTTTTCTCAAGAATGGAAGGTTATGTTATAAGTGGGACATTTAAACAAAAGTGAAATAAATATTTTAAATGCAAGTGAGACAATTGTCATAAGTTTGTTTTCATTGTTGTTTAAACTTAACGTAGCACGAACGTAGCTCGTTTCATAATATTCTTGAACTGCTGCTGGTGCACTTTGCTTAATTCTGTCTGATATAGTTAAACTTTTTAAATCTTCCACTGTTTTTATATGTAATCCTTTTATAAATCCATCAAAAAATGTTTCAAGTTCATAATAATATTTTCGCCAAGTACTATTAATTTTAATTTTATGCAAATAAAGCAACTGTCTAAATTTTTCAGGACTTAATTTATATCGTTTTAGTAACAATTCCTTCACATGAGAATAGTTTTCCGCTAATTCTTCTGATTCTCGCATGATTATTTCAACTATATCTCTTGGTAAAACACTAGTCAAACAAGCCACCCATAAATTTAGCTCCATTTTAACTCGTTTCATTAATCTTTCGAAATGCATTAATAATAAACTCATGTCGTCATTTTTCGAATCAAAGAACTGAGATTGCCAGTCTATTTTAGGTTTTGGCGAATCAATAGGTAAATAAGAGCCAACGCTCCCTAGTTCCAATTTTCTCATTTCTTATTCATGCTTTCGCATAGCTTCTTTCTTAGCAGCGGCGGCTTCTCTCTCAGCAGCGGCGGCCTCTGTTTCTCCTTCCGCATTTAAATTGAATATCATTCCTTGTAACAAATCCTCATGATAGTTTTTACTTTTTAAAATCAAGTTTTTTAGATCTACAACCTTAAAAGCATCGTGCACTTCTTCGTCAAGTTCCATTGCAATAACCTGTAACTCTGACTTACGTACTTTAGATAAATAAGCCATCGTAAATTGAGAAAGAAAAGAAACATCTACAACAAATTACCATTTTTTTTATCCCACTTCTGAATTGTAGGAGATATTTAACGTATATTTTAAATATATCTTTATTTAATCGTATTCGAATCCAAACTAGACATAGAAACATAATAATTCAAAACAATGATTACGCACGTTGCAACAAGTCATACTTATGCTCGCCCTTGAAACAAGTCATACTTATGCTCGCCCTTGAAACATTTAGCTGCTTACACCACATTGTAATGAATGACGCTAAAAAGTACCCGTATTGGGAGTGCCAATACTTTTTACTGTGAAATCCTCCATTTACTGCAAAATTTTACAGAACAAAAAAAAATCTGAAAACGAGTATTTTTACAGTATTTATATTGAAATCACTGAATCTTAAATAAATATGACTGTAAAAATTACATAATATTTACTGTAAAATAACTGAATCACTGTAGCCAACTGTATATAACTATAAAAATACGGTATTAAGTTCTGCGATAAAAAGGAATTTTTCGGTAAAATGGATTTCAAAGATGCTACATTCTGGGTGCTGATACTTTTAACCGTAATTTGATCCGAAGGCTTTTACAGTGTATGATGTTCTACTGCTGAACTGTTCTGAACTGCGCTTGGTATATTTCCAGAACTTTATTCAAATAAAAAAATTCTATTTAATTCTAGCAAAATGTATAACTAGTCTAATATTTTGTTTAACTAGCATAATTAGGCTTGGGGTAAAGATGGACATACCTTAACCCACTACTCAGGAGTATTTGTTACAATATCATAACAGTTATAGCAATGCTTGTAACAATATCATAACAACAAGCTTTAACTGAAGTGGCAACAAAGCCTTATTTAAGGTGACCATACAAAATCCAATACTAAAGCAATTTTAAATTATCTCTGCGGGAACTAGAGTAATTCAAATGAATATGTCGAAAATCATATAAACATGATATAACACAAATACGAAAAGGACATATTTGCAAAGCAATATAATACGGAAAACAGTATTACTCAAATGTGAGCTACCTAATTCATGTAGAAAAGAATGGCCACAAATTCAATATTAAAATTATAACTAAAATTTTAGTGGGAAATGAAAACATCCAAATGCATAGTATTGTCATGTCCAAGAACTTGTTGTCTTAGAAGCAGAGCAATATTGGAAGACGCATCTTTTGCTATTGGTTATATGACAATAGCTCTGTGAAACATCAATTACAAATGGAATACGCATAATCCAAATTTTCGATAATCCGAACTGGCAACTGGTCAATTAGAAATTTATTGATTTATCATGCAATACTAAAATTTTCTTAAAAAAGCTAGTTTTTTTTTTCGAAAAAGATCATAGTGGTGTATTAATAATTAACTAAATAATAATCTCTCTTAATAATTAACTAAAATTATTTTATTTTGTATTATAATTAGATTAAGTTAATATAGTTAAAATATGAAGATACGATATGATATTAAAATATGTTAAGATATGATATTAGAAATTAGTTAAAATACATAACTTTTACTTTTATATTGAAAGAAATGCACAATATTCTTAACTTAATTCTTGAAATTAACATGAGCCCTATATTAACGTTTCGTCTATTTTTATTCAAAATTTAAATAATTTTTTGTTCTTTTTAAATATACATCGGCATAAATTAATTTGTTACAACTATATTCACTATTTTTTTTAAGATGAAGAAAATAATAAAATTCCAAATAAATTGAGATTATTTCATTTCATTATTGAGAATTACATCATTGCTTACCTAAGAGATTTTATTTCATTCTTTTTTCGATATTTTATTACATTTTATGAAAAACAAAATGTATTTATTCAGCTAAGGCCCGAATATTACAGACGCTTTTGATACATAAACCATAATCCATATATGGAAATATCTACGCACTACTGATCATTGCAATAAACATATATTCGTATTGAAAATGTTTGTCACGTAATTCTTTTAAGATATTAAAGATTCTGTTATTAGACTGATTAATAAAGAAAAAAATTTAAAATTATTTTTAAAATATTTAAATTATGTTTTCGATGAAAAAAATTAGTATTATTTCTTTTTACTATCGATTTTACAATTGGGTTGATTAATAAAGTACAAAACTGAAAATTTTAAATGAAAGAAATTTTGTGTTCAATAGTGGAGAAAATTATTAACCTTTTTTTTTTCTAAAATTTAATTAGCTACAATTCCTGAATCTAACCACATAGTTAAGTTCGACAAGCAGCTTCTGATCATTGTTGCTAAAGTTACTGACATCAGAGTCGGTTACAGAATTGCACATTTGGTAAAGTCTTTCTCTCTCTCTCTCTCTAAACTCAATATATATAAATATATATATGTATATATATATATATATATATATATATATATATATATATATATATATATATATATATATATATATATATATATATATATATATATATATATATATATATATATATATATCCAAAATTGTGTGCTTAAGTTTTTTTTTATCCAAGCAAATAAACAGTAAAAGAGGGAAAGTAGCAAATAAATTTACCTCTATTTTGTTATATTTTGGGGAAAAAGGGAAATCTTAGTAATTTCAATTGGTTTGTTATATAGGTCGTGTGATTCCCACAAAGAGAAAAGGGAAAAATGTCTTTACTTTTAATTATGCATACTTGAACCAAAAATAGATTTAGGAACAGGATGTGGCTTTTTAAAAGTATGAGAAAGTGTTTCGATTTGAATAATAAATTAGGAGTTGTTTTATAGTATAGAACTAACATAAAAAGATTATTTGAAGCTTTTTATGTTATATATATATATATATATATATATATATATATATATATATATATATATATATAAGTTTAAAATGAAGATAAAACAAAGGTAAATTACAGACAAATGAAAAAAGGAGGGGGGAAAAAAGTAATGACAAACAACTGGGGATAGGAAAAGAATTAATTAATAATAAAAAAATAAAAAATAAAAAAATAAAAAATATATATATATTAAAAAAAAGGATAAAGTTTTTTTAAAAACCGGAAAATAAAAGATATAATCTTTTCATCTGCCCACACGATTATATCCGAAAAAGAATGCTTTCTAATATTGTATTAATATAGCCAAAGCAAAATATATCAATACAATAGTGTGAGGAGCACTCAAAAAATTTATAAAAATTACGACAAAAAAAATTAAACACAATAAGTAAAATAACACGTAAAAACAGAAATTAAAAAATAAAGGAATATTGGTTAAGGAATATTTTTATTTTTTTTATTGTTTATTTTTTATTCGAATTTATTTATTATATTTATGTAAATGTAGCACTTCCGATTCGCTTGAAATGTGTAAACAAATTTAGAAATTGAAATATGCTTATAAATATGCTGCCATCTAGGGCATATAAGATCAAACGATTAATTATGCTTATATCATGTACCCGTTTATTACAGAATATATAAGAAAACATTATCAGTGTTTATAAACGCAAATAGTTCTGTGTTACTTAGCATAATAACTCCCTGCTTATGATTTTTTTTTCTGACCATCTGTCAAGAAGCTCAATTCTTTTTCGATAGTTGCTTTTGTTTATAATAGGTCAATGCAAACCAAAAAATTAGTAATAATTAAACGAAAGGATATAGATTGAAATCTTTATAAATAATAATGACAATGATAACAAAATGACAAATAGATCTTAAGGAAGGAATCATTCATACATTAAATATCGAAAATTTTGTAGTCAAAAATTCAAACTGAACAAAGGAATTTACCTTTTTTCCCCTTACTATTTATACAGATAATTTCGATAGTTTTATAACTAAATAATCATAATAATAAATGTGGTTAAATCAGTTCTAAGCCATTTAAAAAAATAATAATAATAATGCTATGGAATATACTTTGCACAAAAAAAGTAATCCTTCTTCTTGGTAAGAATTTATCAAATGACTTGAGAGTACTGAAATATTATTCGTTAAAAAAATATTAAAAAATTCTTTGTCAGAAATGTGAACTAAACAAATGATTACATATATTTATTTTTACACTATTTAGATGAAACTTTACAAGTTTAAAAATTAAATAAATTTTTTTAAAAAAATAATAATTGAAATAAGTCTATTTTAAGCCATTTCTTTCCAAGAAGTAGGATAACATTTTTTTTTAAAAAAAGTATATTTCAAGCACAATATTTCCCATGAATATTATGTTAGGAATATCATAAAAATGGTGATCCTACTTCCTGAAAATGATTTATAAAATGAACTGAAAAAACTTGAATGGAAAAAAAAAGAGATTTTATGGTATGAAAATTATTCTTGCTTCAAACGCAAAAAAAATGTTTGTAAAAAAATTTAAATAAAAAAAAAATTTAGATTTTTTACCCCGTACAATATGGAAAACCAATAGTTTAAAAACTAAGTAATTCTTTAAAGCTTTAGTAGAACTATAATCCAAACACTACATTCCACATGAATATTGTATTTTGAATATTCCCGTAAAAATCGTGATTCCACTTTTTAAAAAGAATTTATAAAATGACTTGTGAGAACTTAAATAAAAAATTATTTTTACTTAAAATATTTTTAAAAAAAAGTTCTTTGTCTAAAATTCAATCTAAAAGAATAATAGTAATGATAAATAAATAAATTTACATTTTTATCCCCGAAGAATTCATGAAAAACCAATAGTTTAGAAACTCAATAATAATTTTAAAAAATGGAAATAAGTCTATTGTAAACAATTTTTTTCTAAGGACTAATACCAAAATTTTTATGAGTAACATATTTCAAACACAATGCTCAATTATTATCTTTAAAGGCGTTATAAGTAGTGTATCACGTTTCTGTTAGCACAATCACAGGTGAAACAAATAACTTGTTTTTATAGTTAATAACAAAATAAGTTCAATAAATTATTGTTGTGTTCTATTTGAGAAACGTTTGATCCGTTCGAAGATAACAAAATGGCGGGGAGCAATTTAATGAAAAATTTTATTACTAATTTTTATTTAAAGATTAAATTAATTTTGAGTATATTTATTTATTTAAGATAAAAAGCAGTAAGGATGAATTTATGTAAATGTAAAAAACAAAGAAAAAGAAATGTTGAAGGAATTAAATTGAATGTCTTGCATTTAAATGCCCACTTGACCGAAAGAATTAAAGTTAATATAAGCAATATTCCAGGTAATATATTTTTAATTGTTATTAGTTATTGTTAATTTAATTGCTTGCGTGATCAGTTTTATAACTTTCTTGCATGTAGAGGAGAGAGAGGCTTGTGTTGACATTTTTTACAAATTTTCCACAAAAAAAAAAACTATTTAAAATCTAATTTACTCATTAAGTATTGTTTTAACTATAATTTGGAGGTTTCCTTGCATTCTGCTTTATATCTGGAATAATAAAGTTGTTTAATTTTTCCATATTATTTATTTTAAAATAAGGTAGTTTATGTTCACACTTACTGAACTACACGGCAGCTTGTGTGGACTAGCTATGGGTGAAACTTTGTGAAGTATTAATTTACTACAACTCAGAAAGATATATATAAAGTCAAATTAAATTAATTTCAATCCAAACATTATTGAGAATAAATATTGATATATATTAATTAAAATACTGATTTATAATGGAACTCTTCATTATGCTACGGAAAAAAAATTTAACGCAAATCAATAAATTAGAAAACTATTATTCCGGTTTTTGGTAAATATTTTAGTTTGGAACATTTTTAGGAAATATTTGGATTGCAAATATTTGGGATTTATTTGGTAAATAATTTGAAATTCATTTTTTATTTTATTAAGAAATTTAAAACCTTATCTTTAAATGTGTATTGAGATGCTGTCCTGGTAGTTCCACCATGTACATACGATGGAAGTTTGGTAACTATTTATTCTTTTATAATATACCAAAAAAAAAAAAAAACATTCTGGAAAAAAGAAAGATACTCAATTAAAAGAACTATGCCCATATTTTTTATTTTATTTATTTATTTATTTATTATTATTTTTTTAGAATTGAACAACATAATCTCTAAATATATAACCAAACTCCACTCCACTAGCATAATCCACAACACTGTTTTTTTCTTTTTTTTCTTTTAGAAAAAAAAAAAAAAAAACGTTAGCCTCAATCAACTCTTACTGAGTCACTTTTGTCAAGAAGTTTAATTTTTTTTTTATTGATCCGATATCATTGCGATTTAAAAAGGGAATTTCTTTTACAAATTTCAACTCAAGTATTCTTAAAGCTTTATGCAAACGCACATGAAAGTGTACATACACCAGCGTTGCTAATTTGCGATATCCTGCAGAAGAAATTTGACCGATAAATAAAAACGTTAGTCAAGATATTCACTTTAGCCCCATGACCACACTAGCCATCCTCGCCCTTAATACTCTCATTAACTAACTCTGACAAATTATGCCATGACTATGCTAGTCATAATGACTTACAAAGCTGTGTTGAAAGAGTTACTATGGCAGAAAGGGCAGATATTGTCTTGCGGAAAAAACTCACATCTCATTAACGATGCCAAAAACTTACCATGCTACAAATACTGCTATCTATTTGCTTAACAAACAATTTCTTACTATAATATTTTTTTTCTTATTAGTTTGCATTAAAATAAGGTTCTTACAATTAACATTTTATTCACATGTTAGTCATCAATTTAAGAATCCGGTGAAATGAATGCGTGTTTTTTTAAGTAATGTCCAACTTGCCATAGTTTTTTTTTTTAAAAATATGCCAAATAACTTATGATCTTATGATAAAGTTCCTTATTTTAAAATGCAATTTTTTTATGGTGCAACTTCAATGGTCTAATCAGTTAGTTCTACCGATGAATTAAACTAAGAAATTAGACAAACTACGTACTTTTTTGAATAAATACTACCCTTTGGTAATGGATTTCAACTTTCTATGCACAATGTAGCGCCAATCCAGACAATATGCTTTAATAGTTACTTTAATCTGAACTTTAATCAATACTTACTTTAATGAGAACTTTAATCAATACTTACTTCAATGTTGTTGTTTTTTTTTTTCTTTTAAGCAATATTACTAGAACAAATTCAAATTATTCTAAACAAAACGTTGGCAGTTTTTAACTTCTCAGAAACTGTTGGTGATCTTGTTTTTTTTTTCTTTCTCAAAATTTTGAATTTGCAGAAGCTGAAAAATACTACTACTTCTCTCTCTTCTTTATTAGAAGAGAGAGAAGCAAAAAAATATTGAATAGCGTGCCAGTAGCAAAAAAATATTGAAGCTCTAAAATATAGTCTTTACATATGATTGCCAAGCAAATTTATATGGTAACAATATTCTTATGGTGTCTTGTCATATAAATTTCTCTTATTAACATGGGTTTATGGTATATTGCCATGTAAATTTCTATGATTGATTTAAGTTACCATAGATTGCCATATATGTATCTGTAGCAAATTTTCCTTAAGGGTCTTTGTGATAATGGATGTTGCGGACATAAAATCAACCTTTACACTGCTATCTGGGAAATATCTTAATCTAAAGAAAAATTATATAATTGAATTTATTGTTTCTTCCACAGATTCTTTGGATTGCAAATAATTACAACTGATGGCTGTTATTTTCCACCGACGTCGTTTTTTATGCTCCTTATTTCTCAGTACTGTTATCTTCCTTTTATTCAATTGGTACTTCATAGTGATAAGCATAGTAGCTTTAAATAACTCAACAAGATCTAATGAGCTACTTGTGTTTAACAGAAATATGGAACCTGAATTAAATAGCAAAAAAGAATCAGAACGCCCAAATTATAAAATTCCTATGATAACTTTAACTCCAGAAACAACTCTACCCATTAAAAATCTTAATAGCACTAAAAAACCAAAACTGATAGCTATGATTGAAGCACTCTTACAAAAGCAACAATTGCAAAAGCCAAAGCAGCTTTTGCAAAAGCAACGATTACAAGAGCCAAAACAACTCAAGAAAAGCATAAATATAACTGCAATGGCACATTCTGAAAACGTTACTTATTCATTAGAAGACGACTATCAGTATGTGCCAACGATGAGACCTACAGATATCTACGATATCTATTACGAGTATTTAGTATGGCAAAATCAAAATAAAGGAAACGATGAATCTGATCCTGAAAAATCTGTAAACTTCATTAGAACAGAAACTTCAAGCAGTTCTTTAAATGATCCCAGTTTAAAATCCGAATCGGATGTTCATGCAACTTCAATAGATGAGATGTTATCCAATAAGCAATCAGTGACAAAAAATAAAGCTTTTGTCGTAGATACTTCAGGATGTAGGATACCTGAACTAGATCCATGGGACTCATCAGTTACGAGACTTATTGAGCCATATACATCATTAATTTGCTCTGATAAACCATTATTTATGACACCGGAGCCAAACGGAATAGTTCATCTTAATGCAACTGTACTAGAAACGTACTATAATGCAACCCTAGATGATATTCAGTGTTGGTATCAAGCAATTATACGAAAGTATGAGAAACCTGGTTATATAAGAGAAAATAATTACGTGACAACTTCAGTAAGTTTGATGACTTTTGATGAACGAATGAATTATGAATACATTGCTGTAAAATGTTTTTTCTCTAATAACAGCACTTTTGAGCAATATATACCACTCGTGAAGATTAAAGACGAAGTTGAAAACGAAAGATCTAAAATTAAGCCCCCTTCACCTTTGAATGTTATTCTTTTAGGTATAGATTCAGTGTCAAAGCTTAATTTTTTAAGGCATTTCAACAAAACGAAATCGTTCCTTGAAGAAAATATGAAAGCGTTCGAAATGAAAGGGTACACGAAGGTTGGTGACAACACCTTTCCAAATTTAGTACCGTTGCTCACCGGTCATTTTGTGGATTACTATTGGAATGAATCAATGAGGCAAACTTTCTTTTTTGATAATATTAGCTTGATTTGGAAAGATTACGCACGCAATGGGTATAGAACATTCTACGCTGAAGATGGGCCTTATACCGGCACATTTAACTACTTAAAAAAAGGATTCCACGATCCACCGGCAGATTATTATTACAGACCTCTCTCCATGGCGATTCAAAACTTACGACGAAAACAAAATTTTAATGAATCTGATCCCTGCTTAAATTCTGAAACAGAAACTGATCTCATGTTTGATTACTTGAAAAATTTCATTAAAACAATGGACAAAAGGTCATATTTTGCGTTTTGTATGGTTTCTATTCTCACCCATGATTTGCTAAATAGTGCAAGCCATGCTGATTTACCAACAACTAGAATTCTCCAAGCGCTTCAAGATGAAGGAGCACTTAATACTAGTGCCTTAGTTATATTTAGTGACCATGGATTGCGATATGGAGAAATTAGAGAAACTTATATAGGTAAGTTTGAGGAAAGGATGCCATTCATGTACATACATTTTCCAAAATGGTTCCTGGACCAACATCCTGGTTTTAAATTAAATCTTAAAACAAACCAAGAAAGACTGATGACATTATTTGATGTTCATGCTACCATGAAACATTTGCTTTATGTGAATGAAGAACCAATGGAAAAGAGTGATGAACTTGGGCTGAGTCTTTTCAACGAAATTCCCGAAAACAGAACGTGCAGAGATGCCCATATTTTACAACATTTTTGCCCATGTAATAACTTTATGGAGGTATCGATTGATGATCCAATAATAAAGGAAGTATCAATTGCTCTGATTGATCATATAAATGAACTTTTAAGTCCTTATGCAAAAGTCTGTGAACGGCTTAGTATTGCTGAAATTCAAGATGCCCAGTTAGGGAAAGCTGATGAGATGGTTTTAAGACATATAAGACAGGTAAAGGTTGAAAATCGAA
This sequence comes from Parasteatoda lunata, assembly GCA_949128135.1. Taxonomy (NCBI): domain Eukaryota; kingdom Metazoa; phylum Arthropoda; class Arachnida; order Araneae; family Theridiidae; genus Parasteatoda; species Parasteatoda lunata. Next base: position 55,111,687 of record OX421979.1, on the reverse strand, counting down.
CACTTACATTGAGCGAAGCTCCTCCAATTATAGGTGATTATCTCGTAACTGTAACAGTGCATCCGGGAGGAGCAATATTTGAAGGAACTGTAAGGTATGATGCTGAAAATGGAGTCAGTAAAGTCATGGGTGTCAGCAGAATTAACATGTATGGTAAAACTTCATGGTGTATCAACAGTCAAAAGCTCAAGCTTTATTGTTTTTGTAAGAAACAGCAATCATTTCAGGATTTATTAGATTTAGAATTAAAACGACTAGAGCTAGAAATATAATTATTGCAAGAAATATCTTTACTGTATGAAGTTTGAATATTAATTACGAGGCTTATTTTTCTAGGATCAAAGTTTGGAATAATTAAAAAAAAAAACTTTTACTGTACCAGAACTTTTATTTTAGTTTGTACTTTGAAGAGTTATTTTTATTGTACTAGTTAGTAACAATTAAAGACCTAATAAATTTGAAACTATTATAAATAATATGCATTAATTATGCATTACAATCAATATCGGCCCTATATAGAATTGTCCGATACTTTCGATATTTTATGTTCAATATTCAGCTTATTTAGACCCCATTTTGACCCCATAAAGTCCAATATTTGTCCTATATAGGACCAATATTAAAAAAACCTAGATATCCTCATATTATTCTTTCAGTGCATGTTCATATAGGATCCATACTGAGCCAATTGTGAGCTTAACTGAGGCCAATGTAATATTGTTCCTAGGGAAACATCAAACGTCGATTTTTTTTTAAATTAGCGTACTTTTTCTGTTGCAAGTTTTGTCATTTTTCATTTTTAAAGTATCAAAAATACGAACAAATATATATAATCATGTAGTTTAAATCATTCATAATGATAAAAAAAATTGATTAGACTCGTTCATTTTAGTATTATCTGTCTATCAAAATATTTTAATATGTATTATGCAAAAAGCACACACTCTAGTTCTACGATCTTTAATTATTTAGAAAAAATACAAAATCTATTTTTACAAAAAAAAAAAAAAAAAATATTGTTATGCACATTTTAAAAATATAAATTGAGGGCTGTGATAATGGAATACTTTGTACAATTAATGAGAAAAATACACTACTTTCATAAAAAACAATTTAATGTCTTGGTTATGATCTATGACAATAACAACCACAATGCAAAGAATAAGAACAATAAAAGGAAAATTAAAAACAATAAAGTGAAAAATGTATAAAACTAAGAACTTAATTTTTGACACTTGCAAACTGACGGACTCATAAAAAAGTCATTTTTGACTTGTTTTTCATGAAATGATTCATGAGATTGTTCTTTCATTTCTATTTAATCATCACCTCTTTTCTTCCCTGTAAAGTTTATCATATTCCCCACACCTGAGTTTTTTTTAGTTGATTTAATCAGATTTACGTTCATAAAATAATGTGCAAATGTTAGCTTTTGTTCATTAAATATTGTATTCACTCATTCAATTCTTTTTCTTTAAACAAAGTTCGATTATTTTCAAATCTTTCAAATAATCTAACTTTAATTTATTTTTTCAGTTCAAAAATTAATGAAAACAAATGTTATATTTAGCTTGTGAAGTGATGCTTAAATTTATTTATTCTCTGTTTTAAATTCAACCACTAATTTATTTTTCTTTTTTTTAAAGTTATTTTTTGTTCATGACATTCTCTTTCTTCTTTTATTGCACGTTCATATAATAAAGATCGGTAGTTCTGAAAATAATATTTAAAACTACTGGACTGTTTCAAATGGACCATCAATTTTTTTTTTAATTTTAATTTTTTTCTTGTCTCATTTGAAATTCAATCATTTAGCTACTGTTGCACGTGAATCACGAATCTCTGAATGCCGATGAGAGAAAAGAAGAGCCTAATTGGTGAGATTTTCGCGGGAGAATATATTTCACCAATCAGGTTCTCATCACAGGTGGGTAAACCGCATTCAACGAGCTCTTTAGTGTTATTGCTTACTTTTTGCTTCTAATCAAGGCAACTTACTCCAACGTTAAAAAAAAAGCTTACTTTTAAAGAGCATCACCTTAACGTATTATATCACAAAATGGCACTTATGATATAGAAAAATATATTTTCTTTTATTAGGAAAATAGCTATTTGATTATATTTAACTCGGATGTATAATAATAAAAAGATGGAAAAGTTGTTTAAAAACTTCTTGTTTAGTAACAAAAGATCAAAACTATGCTTCAAAGAAAAGTTTGTCGAAAAAATTAAGCTCACATTTCAATTGTTTTCAACTTCGTAAATATGATTTAAAGTTTATGTTGCTATTTCCATTCAACTTCTACTATATTTCTCAAGAATAGAAGGTTATGTTATAAGTGGGACATTTAAACAAAAGTGAAATAAATATTTTAAATGAATGTCAGACAATTGTCATAAGTTTTTTTTCATTGTTTTTTAAACTTAATGCAGCACGAACATAAATAAAAATGTAATCACCCGTCTGATTTTTGCTTAAACTCAGGCAGAACACAAGGATTTTACTGATTAAATTTGGTTTTTATCAAAATTTCGCTGATTCATATCAGGAATATTTCACGATGTCATCACCTATCCAATATACCAATTTATCAATAATTCACTCAATCACATTAGGAATGTTTTGAAAATATTTTGAAATGTTCCTTCTAATTTTCTTTCTTCACAGTTTTATAAAATGAACGATCAACTAAAAGATGCGTCTACTTCTCATTTTGTACGTTTTATGATTCAGCGTTGTTTAAGCCAATTCACTTAATAATTTTTTATTCCGATTCAACAAAGTTTCACTGATTCAGATTAAGAGTGTTTCATGATTTTGTCATTTCGGATTACAATTAGTAAAAGTATTATTGATTCTCACTGAAAGTGTTTTTGATGGTGAAACGCAGTCTCATAAAATGAACTGTAAGTTAAAAATCTCGTGTCTTCTTATTAACTTTGCTGTTGCTGGATACTTTATGATTGAGTGTTGTTTTTGCTAGCAAAAACTGGAACAATTGGGAAAAGCAGTGGGTTCCGGCTCATTGTAGGCTTAGTAGAAATGAGCGGACAGACGCATTGGAAAAGAGAGGCAACGAGGTGTTGCAGCTCATGAATAATAACGTTCCTTTTTGTACTATGAAGCGACTTATTAAGAACAGAGTGTCTTCTCGATTTTACAGAGATATAAGGACACGTACTGCTCCCAAAAGCTGGGGACATCTAGATCAGCTGAGCATTCCGGAGTATCCTCGACGTGATGCGGTTGCGATGTTCAGACTTTGTACCCGGCATGACTGTCTGGCTGGACATCTATTTTCTATTGGATTGGTGTCCTCCCGGACCCCTTTTGTTATTTCTGTGGGGATCACGTCATCATGGATGGTCATCGCATTTCACACTGCAGAGCGCTTCGTGGGGGTTCCTTAGTCGAGCGTCATTAGGAGCCTCGAGGCCAAATGACACAATGACATTTTTTTTTGTTCTCTTTTTTGTTCATGTCTTCCCCCCACCCTTTATGTCAAGTTCTCTGCCATTGGAAAAAAATGTTTTTGTTAGCTCCTCATTTCTGATGCCATTTCATCAAAGTTTCACTGATTCCCACTAAGAAATTTTAAGTGTCATAATTTTCGATAATAATTCAATAGAGTTTTATTGATTCACTATGAGAATGTTTCATAATTTCATTATTTCTGTTACCAATGTATTAGAGTTTCACTGATTCACATAAGGAATGTTTTTGATGGTTAAACACAATCTCACGAAGATGAACTGTGGACTAAAAATTCCGTTGCTTTTCATTTAGAATGTTGTTGTTAGATGCTTTACGTTTGAGCGTTGTTTTGGCCAGTTCAGGTGCTGGTGCGGTGCATTCTCCAAGAACCAACAACATGAGAGCTTCCACTGGTCCGTCAAAAAGAAAGAAGCAAGCAGCCGATAAGGCATATGATGTCATAATATGTCCAAAGAAGAAGTAAGCCTAAAAAATGGATGAGAAGAATTTTACGTTACTTTTTAGACAAGTAATATTACATTCTAATTGCTTATGTTAATGTAATTCAATGAATCTTGAAATTGATTGTGTTGTTGATCAAAATGACATAAATTGGTACTAGTAGTTCATATATACAATTCAAGTAATGGATACATCTGAAAACTTTGCAAATATTTTATCAATTTTAGAAAATATAGTGCCTTATTCGTATATTTCCTTAAAAAGTTTTTAAAAATACAGATTAAAGTTGAAGAATTGGTTATTATATGATAATCAACTTTGAATTATAAATCCGAACTAAATAATATTTGTGAATTATATTATTAAATAACATTTCAAAAATTAATAAATTTTTTTAATTCGTGAAATATTGGGAAAAAATGAGTTGTCATACCAATATGATGTGATTAGTCTGAAGTCTTTCTCGGATATAGCCTGTTAAGATATATTGTATCAGTGGGTGAATCAGATACACAATGTAGGTCATTCGACTTAGAGGTACAAACACTTTCCATGATAGAGTTCTGTTGATAAGTCCTAGAAAATAAACAGTTAAATTTTTTATTTATTTTACTTAAACTTAAATAGACTTATTCGATTAAATATGCTTATTTCAGGCTGTAAAAAAATTTCAGAAAGTAATTTTTAGAAAAATATATTTACAGAGCTCAAAAAAATAAACAAATCACCCTTAAGCACTTATGGTCTAATAATCGAATTTTAAAGTACTAGGACTGCATGTTAATTTTTCAAACTGGTGACAACAAATATTCTAATCAATTAATGTAGACTATACTTGAAGCTACTTAATCAGACAAAAAAAATACGTACTTCTCAGAATAAACATATTTTTTTTTACTTTAGCTTAAAGTTCTTGAACTATTATTAAAAAAATGACAATAGCCAATAAATAAATATTATTTTCTGCATGCAATTATTTTTGGATTAGCGAATTTTAGAATTCTGTGCAAAATTATTTCAATTCATTTAAAAAGTTCTCGAGATATGATAAAATAAGTGAAAAATAAAATTAACATAAACAGATAATAACTGAATTATATTATAGAGTTAGTAACTATGGGCGAGTGAAGAAAATCATCGTAATCCGGCGTTAATAGAGGTATCCGGATGAATGAAATACTGATAATCGATGTTTTACCGAATTCTACATACCGAAATAGCATTATATTGTACAAAAAAAGATTTTAAATAGTTCAAACCTCCATATCCAGCAACACATATGACAGTAATCCAAGATAATCCAAGAGCCCATGCCGTTCTATGAGTAGCGGCGTACGCTATGGCAGCTGTTGTAGAGGGCAAATTACCTTTATTCCATTCTAGAACTCCATACACAACTGCAGCTGTGACGGAGATTGTACTGCCCCAACCAATAACATGATGATACTGTCAAGAATTCATAAATATTGAAAGAAAAATTAAACCTGGACTTATCATAACTTGCGAATATTGAATCTTAATAATCACTGTAAGCATAAAAATCAGAAAAATAAAACATAAAATCTCAGTTGTCGAAACAAAACAAAAAATCGTCTGAATTTGCTTTAACGAAAATAGTTTTCAGATTAAGAAATGACTTAATGTTAAAAGGGATAAAAATAAAATTATCGCCTGCTATTTAGTATAAAAATCCACAATGTAATAAATGACGTTAAAAAGTACCCGCATTAGGAGTGCCAGTACTTTATACTGCAAAATCCTCATTTTACTGCAAAATTTTACAGAACAAAAAAATCTGAAAACGGATGTTTTTACAGTATCTATTTTAAAATCACTGAATCACTGTAATTAAATAAATATAACTGTAAAAATTGCATAATATTTACTGTAAAATAATTGAATCACTGTAACTAACTGAATATAACTTTAGAAATACGGTACAAAGTTCTACGATAAAAAGGAATTTTTCGGTAAAATGGATTTCAAAGATGCTACACTCCGAGTGCCGATACTTTTAACCGTAATTTGATCCGGAAATTTTTACAGTGTATGATGTTCTACTACTGAACTGTTCTGAACTGCGCTTGGTATATTCCTAGAACTTTATTCAAATAAAAAACTCTATTTACTTCTAGCAAAATGTCGACACACTTGTAGGGCTGCTTATTATTTTTTTTTTCTATATTTTTACTTACTCAAAAGAATATAAATTACTATGACCACAATAAAATAATAGTTTTGAATAATTTAGCTATAATTATACAATTTTTAGTTTTTAAATTTTTCTATACATTATGATAATTCTTTTGACTTCTTTTTTGTCATCAATGTTAAAACTACAATTAAAGACAATGTTAAGTAAAATTCCGTATTTTGAAAATTGCTGAAATTTTGTGATACTGTTATGTTTATTAGTAATGAAAAAGAAAATGTTGCCCTAATGATCAGGAATCAAACAAGACATCATAATGAGATAATTTTATTACTCTTGGCTTTTCAATAGTTTAAAAAATAATAATCATTAAAACTTACCGCTTTCAACTTAATTTCCTTACATCTGTAGAAAAAATAACCTGTAGCTAAGCCTACGCAATAAGGACCCAAATGGCAATAGGGCTTACTTATAACAACATGGTTCAAATATTTGCGTTCCCTGCAGAAAAAATAATGATCATCATTTTAAAATGCGTAACGCACTTACCACATGATTCAAATATTTGCGTCCCTTACAAAAATAATGAATATTATTTCAAAAAACATAGAAACTTAGATAAAAATTTATTCTTAGTTAATATATAAATTAATTGCAAATTTCTCTGTTAACAAGTTTGTAAAATTAAACCGTAATTTGTTACCGAGTCAATATTTGAAATAACAATTATTTCTGATAGTGTCTGGGTGTTGTTTTCTTTTAAATCATTAAAAAAATTTCACAATTGTAGAGCAAAATAAAAATAAATTTAAATATATATATATAGATAGATAATCGAACAATATATTTTTTTAAATATTTTTGAAAAATATTTTTAATAGTTTTCTTCTCTTGTCATTAGGGGAGTGTCGGGTACCCCGGCCCACTGTCAGTTTCATATGTATAGAATATTTTTTCAAGTCAATGGGCCATCGGACATTAATTGTTATATTAAAAAAAGATTATTTTCAAAGTTTCAAGTATTTATGCAGCTGGTAACATGGTAAACAATAGTTTTGAAAATATGTTGAATACAGTAGTCAAATTTTTTAAAATTCTATTTTTTTAAGTTAAACTCTTTTTCTTTTGGTTTATTCTTTTTGCATTATTTAATTAGATGATAAAACAATAGAAACATACAAAAATATTGATTATTACTCAATATTATACAGAAATATAAGCAATACTCCTTAAGTGGGCGGAGCTACCCGACTCTCCCCTATTTCTTTTATTTTCCATATTTTCTCTTTGTTCTCTTTGTTTTTATTGTGATATATATATATATATATATATATATCCCAGCAAACACAACATTTAAGGCCTGATAACGGGCCCATATACAGTGACCGATAGCACTTTCATCGGCCCAACACAGTTGGCCGTATCGGCCGCGGCAAAAAAGTGTCCGGCCGGCCGGCAGCTGGAGCCGATACCGTCAATGATGTCGGGTCGATGTCGGCCATTTGACACATTTAAATCGGGCCATTCTTGTCAAGTGCATATCGGGATTGTATCGGCTGTTTTCAGTTGTCCAGAAACATTAAAATTTCCCCGATAGAGACCCAATATTAAAATGACGCCGAATTATAATGGACCAATATCGGCTGCTTTCAGCTTTCCGATAGTGACCCATCATAAAAAAGGATATTAATTTGTATTAAGCCAACAAGTAGCCAATAAATTTCCACAATGGACCAATATCGGCTGTTTTCAGTTTCCGATAGTGACCCATCATAAAAAAGGATATTGATTTATAGTGAGCCAACAAGTAGCCAATAAATTTCCATTAATGGTTATATTTTCTTCTTTAACTTTTCTCAGTGTTAATACTTTTTACTTAGGACTCTCGTTTGTAGAAGCTATATATATATATATATATATATATATATATATATATATATATATATATATATTAACTTATTTGCATCTTATTTCAATTGATTATAAAGTTTAAGTTTATAAAAAATATACTTCAAAAAAAGATTTAAAAAAAGGTCAAATTTTAGCATCAGTTGTTAACTTCATTATTGTTGTTATTCTATTTTTAATACATTTTGGTTTATTGAAATTAGCTTATAATTTCTCTAAAATGTATCAGGTATTAATAACTTTATCTGTATAATTTAAGTGGTAATTGTGTCTTTTAAGCATAACTTGACAAACAATAAATTAAATTGTATGATAACTTATAAGATAGCCTATAATTGTAAAACTTATAATTTATATAATAATTTATAATTGTATAAGTTATTATGCTTACTTACGCAATCTGATAATTTTATAAACCAAATGATGAGCATGATATTTCTAAATATTTTCTTTTTAAATGTACAACTTTAACTCTTTTGCTTCATATGTAACTATAGATAATGTTTTTTACACTAAAATGCAAAATGTGATTTAAATTAGATGAATGGCTTTCAATAAAGAAAACATTTAAAATACTTTTTTTGATCATTAATAAAGCTGGAAAAAAAAACACAACTTTTTTCGATAATATGAAGCAATTCAATTAATTTAACACAATAAATATCAATTATATTAAAATATTATTGCTATTAAAATACTATTTACCCTTGAACGCAAAATTTTTATTCAACATATTTTTCATTATTTCGTATTAATTTAGATTAAAATAAATGAAAAATATTACATTTATCATTTCAAGAATTTATGATTAAAAATTACTGCATGAGACAATGGTGATTTTGCTGCGTTAAAATTAAAATCGTCCAAACATGGCTCCCTTCCATACAATAATTTCTTAAATTTGCACTTATTTGCAGTTATTTTGATATCAAAGAAAAAAATCATTCATGGTTGAAATTTCTTTAATATACAAAATCAATTATTGATAAATTTTTTAATAAGAGTGGGAGAAACATTCCAAACTACATTTTGGATTTCATACTTTAGTACAAATATAATCTTTATAATCAAACAATATTTTTTGTAACCATTAGACTGTTTTTTATAATTAAAAAAATACTAGAATATATTTTTTCTTGTAATCAGAAAAAAATGTATATATAAAAGGGACACCGGTGTCCTATTTGCTTAAAGATCTTATTTTAAGTAGCTTAAAGTAATTTTGTTTTACAAAATACAGAAAAAAGCAGGAAAAAATAACGCACGCAATATAAAAATTACATTCTTCAAGATAGTCCATAACAGGTACAAGATTAAACATACTCTGGATCAGGAAAACTAGCTAATAGAGTTGGTGGAACTTTGTAGTAATAAGTCATAAATCCTGTCATCACCATGGAAACGAGTATTATCATTCCGTTGAGGATTAATCCTAACATGGGGCGCCTGGGAAAATAAAGCAAACGATTAATTATAGAAAACACGAGTGAAATGAAATGAAGAAAGTTATTCTGAGAAGAATAAGTTTTTACCTACTAAAGGGAATATTCCGTGAGAAATAATTCTGGTTGTTTCAAGTGATTAGGTTTTTTTATTTCCTGATACTTCTAAAACGTACTTGCTCTATGTTGTGTTCGCAATATTTTCAATAAGCCTATTAGATTGCATTTTTTTTTCGCATTTAGTTATTTGAAGTAAATTTTGTAATTTCTTACGTTGCCTTTTACTCGAAAAGTTCGCGATCAATTTCTCACGAACTTCAATTTTTAGTTCATAACAGAATAATTACCTATACAGGAATTACCACCGGAATGTGGATGAATATTTTCTAGTGGCAACAAAATGTAGATTTTAAAGTAATAGTTTCGGCTTAGTAAATTCGATTTATATGGTTTGTTTTCACCATTAATTCTAAATGATTCAAATTTTTGCGTTGAGCCTTTTACAAAGTTTGCAAAAATAACCGAAAATCTGCAAACTTTGGAATATTATTCTCTAATGTTTTTTAAAATATTTATAGAATTGGAAGCAGTTAGTATCCCTGTCTAAAATATACAAAGTCACGATTCAGTACAATATAATGTAGCCGATTTCCAGTAGCAGTGTCCGATTGAAATTTTAGGTTTCTTTGTCTTCTTAGTTACATAGCTACTAATTTGCGAAGTCGTGGAAAATGTTTTAAAAAGTGTTAGAAAATAATTATTAAAGTAGAAAGAGTTTTCTAACATATTTTTTTTTTTATCAACGCTTAGATTTTACACATGTGTTTTTAAACTATTAATTTGATGTGGTGACTAAAACATTTCTTTTAACTTTGAAATCAAGATTTCGTTTTTGTATTTCAAGGCATAAATGTTGTAACCACTGTGACAATTTTTTTCAATAACTCGACAAGTACGCAGGTACGCAGTTCTGCCCAAAATGCAAAAGTAAAGAGGTTACAAATATGTATGTACAGAGCGCAAAAATATAAATAAATATTAAATTTATTATAACAAAATTAAAAAATTAAAAAAGAACTTTGAATGACTTTTGATTAAATGATTGGCTCATTAATGGTTCAAGATCTTAAATATTACGAAATCAGACACAAAAACGTATCGTATTAAATATACCTTTTTTTCGACTGATTATGATCGAACCCCCAAATTATATGAGTACCCTCAGTCTAGGAAATATGGTCCCAGTAGTCTGTCAAAAGAGCGATCCAAATTTTGAACACTTTAAAATTAAATTTACTTCTTGTGTATTTCGCCATATATCGAGAACATTTTAGACGAAGTGAAAAATGTTTACTCACAGTTAAAAATATAATTCATCTAAAGTCAATTCCACGCAATAAATAATTTTTAATAATTATTTATTATTTTATTTATAAAACAACAATTAGTCGAACAATTTTGAACAGTAAAGTATACAAATTTTTGCACCATTTTAAAGAATATTTTTATATATTCAATAGTTTCATGGCAAAATATTGAATTTGAACGAATAGTTTAAAAACGAATAGTAATTTTAAAAATCTGATTTTTTTTAAAAATGTGATTTCTCGAGAACTATTAGGCAAATTTCGTTCAAATTCTGTATTTTTCAATAAAAAAATACATTCTTTAAAATGATGTAAAACTTTGAATACTTTAAACTTTTTTTAAAAATATTATTAAATAAAATAATAATAAAAAAATTAAAAATTATATTTTGCATGAAATTATTTTTGATTAAAAGAATTTTTATTATTTTGTACAAAATATTTTCTATTTGCTTAAAGAGTTCTCAAGAAATGGCGAAACACGCAAAAAGTAAAATTAACATTAATGAGTTCTAATTGGACAGCTCTTTTTAATCCATTGGGTTGGGGACTATATATTTTCCCAGACCATATTTCCCATATTGCGGCTGCCCCCTATAATTTGGGTGTCAGAAATCATATATCCCCTCGACAAAAAATATGTTTAATCAGAGAAAGAACATTTTTGTGTTTAATTTTTTAACTTAAACTATCACTAATGCATTAAATAATTAGTATATCTGAAGTCCCTTTTAGAACCATTAAGTTTGAGTCTTAGTACGTGAAGTTCAAGGAAATATACCAAAAGATATTAAGAGTGGTTCGTTTTTTTGTGCACTATACAATAAATAAAAAGAAATTTATTACAATGATTGATCTTACTACATTTAAAGCCTTTGCAACTTAGTTCATCACAAAATTATTCCAACATAACTGTTATTTAAGTTGTTTGATTACATTTAGAAATTTTAGAGTTATATAAATTTTTTAAATAATTTTGGGAAGAAATAAAATTGTCGAATAAAGTTGCCTAAGCGAAATAACAAAAATATATCAAGAATTTTGAGTGCTATGATCTGACAACGATCTGTAATTTGATAGTTATTTTCTGTTGATCTGCATATTATAGGGTATCTGATTTTAGTTTAAACTTATTTTATTAAAGATTATTTTTTTTGTCTGAAAATTTTATTACTTATTCAATGCAAAATTAAAGATGAAAAAATGAATAAATATATATATATATATAACAGTTGGGCTGAAAAGTTCGTAGGCTAAAATAAAGAAGAAAAAAAATTGATAACATTTGATTTATTATTAAATATAAGTGCCTTCAAGGGTTACAATGGTTATAGCGGTTGCATAATTTTTCGATGCTATTTTTATAGTAAGATTTGTCTTCAGCCTCAAAATAGGGTTAGTTTCGGCAATTACTTCTTCATCGGTTCTAAATTTCTTTCCAGCGATCATTCTCTAGAGGTCTCACAACAGGAAAAAGTCGCTGGGGGACAGATCTAGAGAATACGGTGGATTCGGAAGCAATTCGAAGCCCAATTCATATAATTTTGTCATTGTTTTCATTGACTTGTGACATGGTGCATTGCTTGAAGAAACAACACTTTCTTCTCCTTCAAATGGAGTTGTTTTTCCGCGATTTCGTCCCTTAAACCCTCCAATAACGCTATGTAATAGTCGCTGTTGATGGTTTTTTCCTTTTCAAGATAGTCGATGAATATTATACCATGCGCATCCCAAAATACTGATGTCATAACTTTGCCAGCTGACTGTTGCTTCCTTCCACGCATTGGAGTGGTTTATCTCGTGCAGTCCACTCTGCTGACTGTAGATTGGACTCCGGTTTGAAAAGATGGAGCCACGTTTCATCCAATGTCACATATCGAAGCATAAATTCGGGTGTATTACGATTAAACAGCTTCAAACACAGCTCATAATCATCAATTCGTTGTTGTTTTTGGTCGATTGTGAGCTCGCGCGGCACCCACTTTGCATAGAACTTTTGCATGCCCAAATATTCATTCACAATATGTCCAACACGTTCCTTTGATATCTTTAGAGTCTGAGATATCTCGATCAACTTCCCTTTATGGTAATCTAAAATTATTTTGTGGACTTTCTGATGCTTTCTTCAGTAACAGCCTCTTTGGGGCGTCCTCAAAGTGCATCGTTGTCGGTGCTCATTTCGCCTTGTTTAAACTTAGCAAACCACTTCTCAATGGTTGATTATCTTGGTGCAGATCCCGAATAATGTTTATCAAGCCAAGCCTTGACTTCAACAGTATTTTTTTTTTCGCTAAAAAGCAATGCTTTATTAACACACGAAATTCCTTTTTATCCATTGTTTTTAAACTAACAAAAGTTTCTTCACTAAAAATACTATATCTCAAAAACTAATAGTCCGAAAACTGTCAAGTTTATACACTTGTCTTTCGAAGGTTAGAACTAACTGAAAATCATATGGATTTAATAATAGTAACGCAATCTATATGCATCCTACGAATTTTTCAGCCCAACTGTTATATCTTTTTTATTGAAGGAATGTTAAAAAAGGAATGGAGTTAGAATTCACATAATATTCAATTAAGAAAACGATATCGACAATGTTTTAATAATGACAAATATGTAATTTGTAAAATAAGAAAGCTTACTTGATAAGAGCCAGTAAAATCAACAACCCAAAAGCAAATAGTTGAAAGTCACAGGATATATACCAAGAGTGTTCTAGACACTAAAGAAAAAATTCTTTAGATAACTAAAATTTTTTTCAGCTTTTTATAAACAGCTAAAATAAAATTATTTAACAAAATAATACTTCACACAGCTATTTATTTTCTCTTCAAATTAATAAATTTCAATCGAAGCTGTACTTTTGAAAGCAAAGAGTTGCAACAGAAGGTATACAAAAGTACAGGGTAGTTATAAAATAGCTTTGCGTACATATGATCCTCGGGAGAGTGTACCATTCAAGTGAACATAATAAGATTTTGTACATAGGTCTTATGATCTATGCACTCAAGAATGATGTCAAAAACGATTGTGTAGATTGTAAAAATATGGGATCAAATTACGTTAAATTGTACCGACACTTTGCGTACACCATCCGTACAATCCATTTTACCGTTTAATCCATTTTCTAGTAAAATATTATTAAGTAATTTTTGCTGTAATATTTACTCAGTTAGTGAGTAATTCTGTAATTTAAGGGAAATTATTACTGTAAAAAAAGGTGTATCAAAATTTTTGTTTTGTAACATGCTCCAGTGAAACTAGATTTTACGGAAAAAAGTACCGACTCCACGAGTGCCGGTTACTTTTTACGATTATTGGAGCCAGAAGTTTTACAATATAACTCTCACGATTGCAGTTACAGTGGCAAAATTTCGAAATTTTCAAATGGAAACATCTAATTTTTTTATCGAAATGTATTCCTTCCATTAAAAAACCTGATATGGAGTGGAAATGACATTTATAGAAAACGATTTTGCGACCTATGGGAGAAACCATTTTTCACAAACAATAATAGAGAAAAAATATGTACTTAAATATAGATTGTTGTAGTTCATTTACGTCACACTATAGCTGCACTATGGACTTAAATATAGAAATCCCAACTAAAATAATTATCTGAAATTATAACAAGACTTATTGAAATTAACTGAATTTTGTATTTAATGTGAAATGTAGTTCATACCCTCTGAACTGGTGTGGTTACGAAATTGTTGACAAACAACAAGTTTGTCCACCAATTTTGTTTGCACATGTTCACTACGGGGTCCACTGTCTCATTCCAAAATGGTCCCGATCCCAGATGAGGAAGAAGAAGAGTGGCACCAACTACCATCATATATGACGGTATCACCCTAATTAGAAATCAAATGGATTAAATAAATTATCAATTACACAAGGAAAACTAATCTGGTGAAATTACCGTAATGGTAATGACATTTCTGAGCAAAAAACATACTTCTGGTAATAAAAATCAAAACATTGATTGAATCAACAATATTTTATTTAAAACATTTATTTGATGTTTTTTTTTTCTTCTTTTTTTTTGTTCATTTGGTAACGGTTTACTGGAAATTCTGATTACAAAACTTAAAAGTAAGTTTAACCGAATAAATGGTTTTTATATCACACTTTAAAGTACCATGGTAAAATTACTAAATTTTAACACATTCACTAATTTTTATGACTTATTATAAAACCATATTTCATTGTAAAGTTTATCAAAAACATTACCAAAGGGCTTCGTAATCATTATGGAGATTTTTCGTGTTTCTACTGAGTCAGAAATTTTTTAATTTTTACCGTATTCTGGTAGTTTTTACCATATTTTTTCTTAGTGTATCATTTCTACTTTTTTGAACTTTGTATCACGTATGATATGAATATGAAATGAATTAAATAAATCGAGCATAACATTTTAGCGTTCGTATTAAGGTATCATATATGATATGATTATCTTAAATATGATATAAATGGAATGATTAAAATATATCAACAGCATTAATTTAAGGTTTGAATTATGATATCATGCATACTTATATCACCCAAGTTGTCTTTTTTATTGTATTTCTTCTTTTTTTATTTACAAACTTTTATCCACATTTCTACTTTTTAGATTATTGTAGTATGTACGATGCATCATTCTAAGTATGATATAAAGGAAGTAACTAAAATACATGAACAACTTCATTTTTAACGTTAAAATTATAACATATATGATGGAATTATCCTAAGTATAATTTATTGTAAATATAATATATAAAAAAACAATGATTTTAACGTTTGAAATATGTTATCATGCACACTTATATCACCTAAGTTGGTTTTTTTATCCACATTTCTACTTTTTAGATTATTGTAGTATGTACGATGCATCATTCTAAGTATGATATAAAGGAAGTAACTAAAATACATGAACAACTTCATTTTTAACGTTAAAATTATAACATATATGATGGAATTATCCTAAGTATAATTTATTGTAAATATAATATATAAAAAAACAATGATTTTAACATTTGAAATATGTTATCATGCACACTTATATCACCTAAGTTGGTTTTTTTATCCACATTTCTACTTTTTAGATTATTGTAGTATGTACGATGCATCATTCTAAGTATGATATAAAGGAAGTAACTAAAATACATGAACAACTTCATTTTTAACGTTAAAATTATAATATATATGATGGAATTATCCTAAGTATAATTTATTGTAAATATAATATATAAAAAAACAATGATTTTAACGTTTGAAATATGTTATCATGCACACTTATATCACCTAAGTTGGTTTTTTTATCCACATTTCTACTTTTTAGATTATTGTAGTATGTACGATGCATCATTCTAAGTATGATATAAAGGAAGTAACTAAAATACATGAACAACTTCATTTTTAACGTTAAAATTATAACATATATGATGGAATTATCCTAAGTATAATTTATTGTAAATATAATATATAAAAAAACAATGATTTTAACGTTTGAAATATGTTATCATGCACACTTATATCACCTAAGTTGGTTTTTTTATCCACATTTCTACTTTTTAGATTATTGTAGTATGTACGATGCATCATTCTAAGTATGATATAAAGGAAGTAACTAAAATACATGAACAACTTCATTTTTAACGTTAAAATTATAATATATATGATGGAATTATCCTAAGTATAATTTATTGTAAATATAATATATAAAAAAACAATGATTTTAACGTTTGAAATATGTTATCATGCACACTTATATCACCTAAGTTGGTTTTTTTATCCACATTTCTACTTTTTAGATTATTGTAGTATGTACGATGCATCATTCTAAGTATGATATAAAGGAAGTAACTAAAATACATGAACAACTTCATTTTTAACGTTAAAATTATAACATATATGATGGAATTATCCTAAGTATAATTTATTGTAAATATAATATATAAAAAAACAATGATTTTAACATTTGAAATATGTTATCATGCACACTTATATCACCTAAGTTGGTTTTTTTATCCACATTTCTACTTTTTAGATTATTGTAGTATGTACGATGCATCATTCTAAGTATGATATAAAGGAAGTAACTAAAATACATGAACAACTTCATTTTTAACGTTAAAATTATAATATATATGATGGAATTATCCTAAGTATAATTTATTGTAAATATAATATATAAAAAAACAATGATTTTAACGTTTGAAATATGTTATCATGCACACTTATATCACCTAAGTTGGTTTTTTTATCCACATTTCTACTTTTTAGATTATTGTAGTATGTACGATGCATCATTCTAAGTATGATATAAAGGAAGTAACTAAAATACATGAACAACTTCATTTTTAACGTTAAAATTATAACATATATGATGGAATTATCCTAAGTATAATTTATTGTAAATATAATATATAAAAAAACAATGATTTTAACGTTTGAAATATGTTATCATGCACACTTATATCACCTAAGTTGGTTTTTTTTATCCACATTTCTACTTTTTAGATTATTGTAGTATGTACGATGCATCATTCTAAGTATGATATAAAGGAAGTAACTAAAATACATGAACAACTTCATTTTTAACGTTAAAATTATAACATATATGATGGAATTATCCTAAGTATAATTTATTGTAAATATAATATATAAAAAAACAATGATTTTAACGTTTGAAATATGTTATCATGCACACTTATATCACCTAAGTTGGTTTTTTTATCCACATTTCTACTTTTTAGATTATTGTAGTATGTACGATGCATCATTCTAAGTATGATATAAAGGAAGTAACTAAAATACATGAACAACTTCATTTTTAACGTTAAAATTATAATATATATGATGGAATTATCCTAAGTATAATTTATTGTAAATATAATATATAAAAAAACAATGATTTTAACGTTTGAAATATGTTATCATGCACACTTATATCACCTAAGTTGGTTTTTTTATCCACATTTCTACTTTTTAGATTATTGTAGTATGTACGATGCATCATTCTAAGTATGATATAAAGGAAGTAACTAAAATACATGAACAACTTCATTTTTAACGTTAAAATTATAACATAAATGATGGAATTATCCTAAGTATAATTTATTGTAAATATAATATATAAAAAAACAATGATTTTAACGTTTGAAATATGTTATCATGCACACTTATATCACCTAAGTTGGTTTTTTTATCCACATTTCTACTTTTTAGATTATTGTAGTATGTACGATGCATCATTCTAAGTATGATATAAAGGAAGTAACTAAAATACATGAACAACTTCATTTTTAACGTTAAAATTATAATATATATGATGGAATTATCCTAAGTATAATTTATTGTAAATGTAATATATAAAAAAACAATGATTTTAACGTTTGAAATATGTTATCATGCACACTTATATCACCTAAGTTGGTTTTTTTATCCCCATTTCTACTTTTTAGATTATTGTAGCATGTACGATGCATCATTCTAAGTATGATATAAAGGAAGTAACTAAAATACAGGAACACCTTCATTTTTAACGTTAAAATTATAACATAGATGATGGAATTATCCTAAGTATAATTTATTGTAAATATAATATATAAAAAAACAATGATTTTAACGTTTGAAATATGTTATCATGCACACTTATATCACCTAAGTTGGTTTTTTTTATCCACATTTCTACTTTTTAGATTATTGTAGTATGTACGATGCATCATTCAAAGTATGATATAAAGGAAGTAACTAAAATACATGAACAACTTCATTTTTAACGTTAAAATTATAATATATATGATGGAATTATCCTAAGTATAATTTATTGTAAATATAATATATAAAAAAACAATGATTTTAACGTTTGAAATATGTTATCATGCACACTTATATCACCTAAGTTGGTTTTTTTATCCACATTTCTACTTTTTAGAATATTGTAGTATGTACGATGCATCATTCTAAGTATAATATAAAGGAAGTAACTAAAATACATGAACACCTTCATTTTTAACGTTAAAATTATAACATAGATGATGGAATTATCCTAAGTATAATTTATTGTAAATATAATATATAAAAAAACAATGATTTTAACGTTTGAAATATGTTATCATGCACACTTATATCACCTAAGTTGGTTTTTTTATCCACATTTCTACTTTTTAGATTATTGTAGTATGTACGATGCATCATTCTAAGTATGATATAAAGGAAGTAACTAAAATACATGAACACCTTCATTTTTAACGTTAAAATTATAACATAGATGATGGAATTATCCTAAGTATAATTTATTGTAAATATAATATATAAAAAAAACAATGATTTTAACGTTTGAAATATGTTATCATGCACACTTATATCACCTAAGTTGGTTTTTTTATCCACATTTCTACTTTTTAGATTATTGTAGTATGTACGATGCATCATTCTAAGTATGATATAAAGGAAGTAACTAAAATACATGAAAACCTTCATTTTTAACGTTAAAATTATAACATAGATGATGGAATTATCCTAAGTATAATTTATTGTAAATATAATATATAAAAAAACAATGATTTTAACGTTTGAAATATGTTATCATGCACACTTATATCACCTAAGTTGGTTTTTTTATCCACATTTCTACTTTTTAGATTATTGTAGTATGTACGATGCATCATTCTAAGTATGATATAAAGGAAGTAACTAAAATACATGAACACCTTCATTTTTAACGTTAAAATTATAACATAGATGATGGAATTATCCTAAGTATAATTTATTGTAAATATAATATATAAAAAAACAATGATTTTAACGTTTGAAATATGTTATCATGCACACTTATATCACCTAAGTTGGTTTTTTTATCCACATTTCTACTTTTTAGATTATTGTAGTATGTACGATGCATCATTCTAAGTATGATATAAAGGAAGTAACTAAAATACATGAACACCTTCATTTTTAACGTTAAAATTATAACATAGATGATGGAATTATCCTAAGTATAATTTATTGTAAATATAATATATAAAAAAACAATGATTTTAACGTTTGAAATATGTTATCATGCACACTTATATCACCTAAGTTGGTTTTTTTATCCACATTTCTACTTTTTAGATTATTGTAGTATGTACGATGCATCATTCTAAGTATGATATAAAGGAAGTAACTAAAATACATGAACAACTTCATTTTTAACGTTAAAATTATAATATATATGATGGAATTATCCTAAGTATAATTTATTGTAAATATAATATATAAAAAAACAATGATTTTAACGTTTGAAATATGTTATCATGCACACTTATATCACCTAAGTTGGTTTTTTTTATCCACATTTCTACTTTTTAGAATATTGTAGTATGTACGATGCATCATTCTAAGTATGATATAAAGGAAGTAACTAAAATACATGAACACCTTCATTTTCAACGTTAAAATTATAACATAGATGATGGAATTATCCTAAGTATAATTTATTGTAAATATAATATATAAAAAAACAATGATTTTAACGTTTGAAATATATTATCATGCACACTTATATCACCTAAGTTGGTTTTTTTATCCACATTTCTACTTTTTAGAATATTGTAGTATGTACGATGCATCATTCTAAGTATGATATAAAGGAAGTAACTAAAATACATGAACACCTTCATTTTTAACGTTAAAATTATAACATAGATGATGGAATTATCCTAAGTATAATTTATTGTAAATATAATATATAAAAAAACAATGATTTTAACGTTTGAAATATGTTATCATGCACACTTATATCACCTAAGTTGGTTTTTTTATCCACATTTCTACTTTTTAGATTATTGTAGTATGTACGATGCATCATTCTAAGTATGATATAAAGGAAGTAACTAAAATACATGAACAACTTCATTTTTAACGTTAAAATTATAATATATATGATGGAATTATCCTCAGTATAATTTATTGTAAATATAATATATAAAAAAACAATGATTTTAACGTTTGAAATATGTTATCATGCACACTTATATCACCTAAGTTGGTTTTTTTATCCACATTTCTACTTTTTAGATTATTGTAGTATGTACGATGCATCATTCTAAGTATGATATAAAGGAAGTAACTAAAATACATGAACACCTTCATTTTTAACGTTAAAATTATAACATAGATGATGGAATTATCCTAAGTATAATTTATTGTAAATATAATATATAAAAAAACAATGATTTTAACGTTTGAAATATGTTATCATGCACACTTATATCACCTAAGTTGGTTTTTTTATCCACATTTCTACTTTTTAGATTATTGTAGTATGTACGATGCATCATTCTAAGTATGATATAAAGGAAGTAACTAAAATACATGAACACCTTCATTTTTAACGTTAAAATTATAACATAGATGATGGAATTATCCTAAGTATAATTTATTGTAAATATAATATATAAAAAAACAATGATTTTAACGTTTGAAATATGTTATCATGCACACTTATATCACCTAAGTTGGTTTTTTTATCCACATTTCTACTTTTTAGATTATTGTAGTATGTACGATGCATCATTCTAAGTATGATATAAAGGAAGTAACTAAAATACATGAACACCTTCATTTTTAACGTTAAAATTATAACATAGATGATGGAATTATCCTAAGTATAATTTATTGTAAATATAATATATAAAAAAACAATGATTTTAACGTTTGAAATATGTTATCATGCACACTTATATCACCTAAGTTGGTTTTTTTATCCACATTTCTACTTTTTAGATTATTGTAGTATGTACGATGCATCATTCTAAGTATGATATAAAGGAAGTAACTAAAATACATGAACAACTTCATTTTTAACGTTAAAATTATAATATATATGATGGAATTATCCTAAGTATAATTTATTGTAAATATAATATATAAAAAAACAATGATTTTAACGTTTGAAATATGTTATCATGCACACTTATATCACCTAAGTTGGTTTTTTTTATCCACATTTCTACTTTTTAGATTATTGTAGTATGTACGATGCATCATTCTAAGTATGATATAAAGGAAGTAACTAAAATACATGAACACCTTCATTTTTAACGTTAAAATTATAACATAGATGATGGAATTATCCTCATTATAATTTATTGTAAATATAATATATAAAAAAACAATGATTTTAACGTTTGAAATATGTTATCATGCACACTTATATCACCTAAGTTGGTTTTTTTTATCCACATTTCTACTTTTTAGATTATTGTAGTATGTACGATGCATCATTCTAAGTATGATATAAAGGAAGTAACTAAAATACATGAACAACTTCATTTTTAACGTTAAAATTATAATATATATGATGGAATTATCCTAAGTATAATTTATTGTAAATATAATATATAAAAAAACAATGATTTTAACGTTTGAAATATGTTATCATGCACACTTATATCACCTAAGTTGGTTTTTTTATCCACATTTCTACTTTTTAGATTATTGTAGTATGTACGATGCATCATTCTAAGTATGATATAAAGGAAGTAACTAAAATACATGAACACCTTCATTTTTAACGTTAAAATTATAACATAGATGATGGAATTATCTTAAGTATAATTTATTGTAAATATAATATATAAAAAAACAATGATTTTAACGTTTGAAATATGTTATCATGCACACTTATATCACCTAAGTTGGTTTTTTTATCCACATTTCTACTTTTTAGATTATTGTAGTATGTACGATGCATCATTCTAAGTATGATATAAAGGAAGTAACTAAAATACATGAACACCTTCATTTTTAACGTTAAAATTATAACATAGATGATGGAATTATCCTAAGTATAATTTATTGTAAATATAATATATAAAAAAACAATGATTTTAACGTTTGAAATATGTTATCATGCACACTTATATCACCTAAGTTGGTTTTTTTATCCACATTTCTACTTTTTAGATTATTGTAGTATGTACGATGCATCATTCTAAGTATGATATAAAGGAAGTAACTAAAATACATGAACAACTTCATTTTTAACGTTAAAATTATAATATATATGATGGAATTATCCTAGGTATAATTTATTGTAAATATAATATATAAAAAAACAATGATTTTAACGTTTGAAATATGTTATCATGCACACTTATATCACCTAAGTTGGTTTTTTTTATCCACATTTCTACTTTTTAGAATATTGTAGTATGTATGATGCATCATTCTAAGTATGATATAAAGGAAGTAACTAAAATACATGAACACCTTCATTTTCAACGTTAAAATTATAACATAGATGATGGAATTATCCTAAGTATAATTTATTGTAAATATAATATATAAAAAAACAATGATTTTAACGTTTGAAATATATTATCATGCACACTTATATCACCTAAGTTGGTTTTTTTATCCACATTTCTACTTTTTAGAATATTGTAGTATGTACGATGCATCATTCTAAGTATGATATAAAGGAAGTAACTAAAATACATGAACACCTTCATTTTTAACGTTAAAATTATAACATAGATGATGGAATTATCCTAAGTATAATTTATTGTAAATATAATATATAAAAAAACAATGATTTTAACGTTTGAAATATGTTATCATGCACACTTATATCACCTAAGTTGGTTTTTTTATCCACATTTCTACTTTTTAGATTATTGTAGTATGTACGATGCATCATTCTAAGTATGATATAAAGGAAGTAACTAAAATACATGAACAACTTCATTTTTAACGTTAAAATTATAATATATATGATGGAATTATCCTCAGTATAATTTATTGTAAATATAATATATAAAAAAACAATGATTTTAACGTTTGAAATATGTTATCATGCACACTTATATCACCTAAGTTGGTTTTTTTATCCACATTTCTACTTTTTAGATTATTGTAGTATGTACGATGCATCATTCTAAGTATGATATAAAGGAAGTAACTAAAATACATGAACACCTTCATTTTTAACGTTAAAATTATAACATAGATGATGGAATTATCCTAAGTATAATTTATTGTAAATATAATATATAAAAAAACAATGATTTTAACGTTTGAAATATGTTATCATGCACACTTATATCACCTAAGTTGGTTTTTTTATCCACATTTCTACTTTTTAGATTATTGTAGTATGTACGATGCATCATTCTAAGTATGATATAAAGGAAGTAACTAAAATACATGAACACCTTCATTTTTAACGTTAAAATTATAACATAGATGATGGAATTATCCTCAGTATAATTTATTCTAAATATAATATATAAAAAAACAATGATTTTAACGTTTGAAATATGTTATCATGCACACTTATATCACCTAAGTTGGTTTTTTTATCCACATTTCTTCTTTTTAGATTATTGTAGTATGTACGATGCATCATTCTTAGTATGATATAAAGGAAGTAACTAAAATACATGAACAACTTCATTTTTAACGTTAAAATTATAATATATATGATGGAATTATCCTAAGTATAATTTATTGTAAATATAATATATAAAAAAACAATGATTTTAACGTTTGAAATATGTTATCATGCACACTTATATCACCTAAGTTGGTTTTTTTATCCACAATTCTACTTTTTAGATTATTGTAGTATGTACGATGCATCATTCTAAGTATGATATAAAGGAAGTAACTAAAATACATGAACACCTTCATTTTTAACGTTAAAATTATAACATAGATGATGGAATTATCCTCAGTATAATTTATTGTAAATATAATATATAAAAAAACAATGATTTTAACGTTTGAAATATGTTATCATGCACACTTATATCACCTAAGTTGGTTTTTTTATCCACATTTCTACTTTTTAGATTATTGTAGTATGTACGATGCATCATTCTAAGTATGATATAAAGGAAGTAACTAAAATACATGAACACCTTCATTTTTAACGTTAAAATTATAACATAGATGATGGAATTATCCTCATTATAATTTATTGTAAATATAATATATAAAAAAACAATGATTTTAACGTTTGAAATATGTTATCATGCACACTTATATCACCTAAGTTGGTTTTTTTTATCCACATTTCTACTTTTTAGATTATTGTAGTATGTACGATGCATCATTCTAAGTATGATATAAAGGAAGTAACTAAAATACATGAACAACTTCATTTTTAACGTTAAAATTATAATATATATGATGGAATTATCCTAAGTATAATTTATTGTAAATATAATATATAAAAAAACAATGATTTTAACGTTTGAAATATGTTATCATGCACACTTATATCACCTAAGTTGGTTTTTTTATCCACATTTCTACTTTTTAGATTATTGTAGTATGTACGATGCATCATTCTAAGTATGATATAAAGGAAGTAACTAAAATACATGAACACCTTCATTTTTAACGTTAAAATTAAAACATAGATGATGGAATTATCTTAAGTATAATTTATTGTAAATATAATATATAAAAAAACAATGATTTTAACGTTTGAAATATGTTATCATGCACACTTATATCACCTAAGTTGGTTTTTTTATCCACATTTCTACTTTTTAGATTATTGTAGTATGTACGATGCATCATTCTAAGTATGATATAAAGGAAGTAACTAAAATACATGAACACCTTCATTTTTAACGTTAAAATTATAACATAGATGATGGAATTATCCTCAGTATAATTTATTGTAAATATAATATATAAAAAAACAATGATTTTAACGTTTGAAATATGTTATCATGCACACTTATATCACCTAAGTTGGTTTTTTTATCCACATTTCTACTTTTTATATTATTGTAGTATGTACGATGCATCATTCTAAGTATGATATAAAGGAAGTAACTAAAATACATGAACAACTTCATTTTTAACGTTAAAATTATAATATATATGATGGAATTATCCTAAGTATAATTTATTGTAAATATAATATATAAAAAAACAATGATTTTAACGTTTGAAATATGTTATCATGCACAGTTATATCACCTAAGTTGGTTTTTTTATCCACATTTCTACTTTTTAGATTATTGTAGTATGTACGATGCATCATTCTAAGTATGATATAAAGGAAGTAACTAAAATACATGAACACCTTCATTTTTAACGTTAAAATTATAACATAGATGATGGAATTATCCTAAGTATAATTTATTGTAAATATAATATATAAAAAAACAATGATTTTAACGTTTGAAATATGTTATCATGCACACTTATATCACCTAAGTTGGTTTTTTTATCCACATTTCTACTTTTTAGATTATTGTAGTATGTACGATGCATCATTCTAAGTATGATATAAAGGAAGTAACTAAAATACATGAACACCTTCATTTTTAACGTTAAAATTATAACATAGATGATGGAATTATCCTCAGTATAATTTATTGTAAATATAATATATAAAAAAACAATGATTTTAACGTTTGAAATATGTTATCATGCACACTTATATCACCTAAGTTGGTTTTTTTATCCACATTTCTACTTTTTAGATTATTGTAGTATGTACGATACATCATTCTTAGTATGATATAAAGGAAGAAACTAAAATACATGAACAACTTCATTTTTAACGTTAAAATTATAATATATATGATGGAATTATCCTAAGTATAATTTATTGTAAATATAATATATAAAAAAACAATGATTTTAACGTTTGAAATATGTTATCATGCACACTTATATCACCTAAGTTGGTTTTTTTATCCACATTTCTACTTTTTAGATTATTGTAGTATGTACGATGCATCATTCTAAGTATGATATAAAGGAAGTAACTAAAATACATGAACACCTTCATTTTTAACGTTAAAATTATAACATAGATGATGGAATTATCCTAAGTATAATTTATTGTAAATAAAATATATCAAAACAATAATTTTAACGTTTGAATTATGTTGTCATACATACATGTATCGCCCAAGTTATCACTTTTTTATTACATTTCTTTTCTTTTTATCTACAAACTTTTATCCACATTTCTAGTTTTTAGATTGTTGTAGCATGTACGATGCATCATTCTAAGTATATATTAAGGATACTAATATATTAATTATAAAAGGATCTGATATTAATGAAGTAACTAAAATACATGAACAACGTCATTTTTAACTTTAGATTTATAACATCTATGATGGAATCCTAAGTATAACTTATTGTAAATAAAATATTTCAAAAACAGCATTTTTATCGTTTGAATTATGTTATCAATGATGATGGTTTCATTCAAAGTATGATTAAATGAATTATATAAATAATATATGATATTGTTAAATATTTAAAACTAATATTAAAATCAAGTAAGGCATTCTTCTAAGAATGACATAAATGAAATAAATAAAATCTATCAACAATATCACTTTAGTCACTTTTGTAGCAATAACTAATTTTCGAACTTAAGTTGTTCTTAAAATAGTATGATTGCTGTTAGGTAGGTGAAAATAAGTTGGTTACATAAAAAGTTGTTCATTCGTTCGTCAACTTTAAAGTGTACGAAACAGAATCATATAGTCATAAATAAACTTTAATGTAATTTTTTACAACATAAGAGACGTTATTATTTGGAAATTTCACCAAATAAATTTTAATTAACAAATTAAACCAAAGAAATTTCTAGCTCCAATGATAACTACTTTTTTTCCTTAAATTTACTTAATAGCAAACTAGCACAGTAGAAAATAACCAGTTTTTTTTTATTTAAATAAACTTAAATCTTTTGTCAGTTTTGCACAAATTACTTTCGAAACATGGAGAAAAGCCTACTTATTCTTGACAATATAAAAGAAATAAATCAGTCAAAATGTAGGTTTTTGATGTTAATTTTACCGAACTCTAAACTTTAAACTCAAAAGAGTTTATCGCTACATCTGTGTATTAAAAGTGTTTGAGAAAAAAGAATTAAAAAATGATTTATTTTTATTAAAGTAGTATTTTTAAATTGCTATATTTAACAATAAGCATTGAAACACACTATTTCTTTTTAGTTTCGTTTCAAAATATTTTATTTATTAAATAAAATATTAAGCAGTTTTTTTGTCTGAAATTTTAATTATGTGGATGAGTTTTATACATTTAAAAATGTCCTTATAAAAGTTTTTGTTCACTCCTTTAGTTCTGGAAAATGACTAAACTATTGGCATCTCCACATTTTCTAAACTGCATCACCGTAATCCAATGCACATAATTTTGAGGGTCAAAACTCGAAACCTCATTAACATTTCATTTCTTTCCAAAATGATTAGTTTTTTTTTTATTTAACTTCTCCCCACGTCACAATTGAGGGTTTCAAATCACAAATATAGTATACTCTCTTTTGAGAAAATCCGATAATTAATTTTTTTTTTAAATAGTTTTTCGTTTTGTCATGCGCAGTATATATACATTGGAAATGTTAAAATTTAAAATATACAATTTGGTACAAAAGTTAAAACTTACAATAATTATATGTTAATTTCGAATTAAATATTTAATATGATTTCATTTTTATATAAATTGAAAATGTAATGAACTATATTATGAGAAAATATTATAAAAACGTTTATATAATAAATAGTACATTACCTGGCGATTCTTCTGAAAAATAGCCGTGGCATACTATAATGACCGAGCTTACTTGTACTCTGTAAGGTCACATAAGATAATAAAACAGCACTGCAAAATTAAACCAATGAGTATTATGTAAACTATTATTTAAAATATATGTAATCTGTAAATTTATTTTTGTTATGGGGTACCAAAAAAACAGGTATTTCTCTATATAAATGGCAGCACTGTAATTGTAATACGTTTTGTTAGGTTGTCGTAAGTAATAATTTGGCCAGTGTTAAAAAAATTAGTTATTCGTTAAGTATTTTTTAAGATTCATTTGGATAGGTTGTCTTAAGTATTAATTTAATCAGTGCTAAAAAAATTAGTTATTCGTTAAGTATTTTTTTAAGATTCATTTGGATAGGTTGTCTTAAGTATTAATTTAATCAGTGTTAAAAAAATTAGTTATTCGTTAAGTATTTTTTAAGATTCATTTGGATAGTTTGTCTTAAGTATTAATTTAATCAGTGTTAAAAAAATTAGTTA
Organism: Parasteatoda lunata; assembly: GCA_949128135.1. Classification (NCBI taxonomy): domain Eukaryota; kingdom Metazoa; phylum Arthropoda; class Arachnida; order Araneae; family Theridiidae; genus Parasteatoda; species Parasteatoda lunata. The sequence continues at coordinate 55,082,812 of OX421979.1, read as the reverse complement.
TTCGTTAAGTATTTTTTAAGATTTATTTTGTTAGGTTGTCTTAAGTATTAATTTAATCAGTGTTAAAAAAATTAGTTATTCGTTAAGTATTTTTTAAGATTCATTTGGATAGTTTGTCTTAAGTATTAATTTAATCAGTGTTAAAAAAATAGTTATACGTTAAGTATTTATTTAGATAGATTTTGTCAGGTAGTCTTAAGTACTAATTTAAGCATTATTAAATCGTTAAGTATGTGTTTAAATTAATTGTGGTTGGGTGGAGCAGTCGGTTTGTCGTCGGCTTTCTGAGCCCAAGTCTGCGGATTCGATCCCCGGCCCTGACACCGGAATTTCGGGATGCAGAAAATTCTCAGCGGCCATGTCGTATGATTATGCGGCATGTAAAAGATCCCTGAAGTGCCTTATTGGCTCTTGGCATTTCCGGCAAAATTAAATTCCTAGTGCACTTTAGCATCCAAATAGAGTCTCGGTGCTGCCATCTAGTGTGGCAGAAACTAGACGTCCAAATTAACATGACCAACGGTATCTCACCCATTGTGGTGGTCCTGAAAGAGTGGATACCACTTCTGGAGAACGCACTAGATCTGCTCATCGGGTAAACTGATTGTGCAGCTCATAGGAAATAAAAAAATAATTTAAATTAATTTTGTTATGTCGTCTTAAGTAATAATTTAAGTAGTGTTGAATTGGTAGTTATGTGTAAAGTATTTATTTAGAAGAATATTGTATTTTTAAAAAATAAAAACTTAGTTTCAAAGTAATTATTTTGATTTATTTTTGATCCCTTCTAAAATGACTGTAAGAAATTTAAATATAAATGGTACTATGGTCACGCATATTGCTATACCAATTATTATATGATACTTAAGTTATGATTCAAGCTGTGAGTGATGAAGTAGTAGTACATTGGGATGAGTTTTCTATTTTATTTCCCGGCAGACAAGGAAATAATTTTAATATTTCTGCTGCCGATCATGCTGAAATGACCCAAACTCATACTTATGGAAGTTTATGTGATTTAAGGGCGGTCGGGAAGTTTTAAATTATTACTAAAATTCAATAGATAAAGAACTTTGACAATACCGCGGATATCTCTTCAACATAGTTGAAATGGAAGTCGAAGTACTTGCGTGCTGGCAACAGAAAGTCTTATAAATTATTTAATCAATTTTTACTTTTCCAAAAACTTAAATTTGGAACAAAGTCTAAAGCTTCTTGAAAAATTTAAACTTTATGAAATATTTTAGATAAATTTATATTCATTAAATTTATATCCAGTTTTCCCAAACGAAAAGTAGGAAAGCATGATAGCGTCAGAAATATAGCATCGATGACAGCGCCACCTATCTGGGTTTTGGATTAATGTGCGAAAAGTGCACAGCCAAATTATTAAAAAATGTTTTGATTTAACAAATACGATTCAATTTTTTATAACCTAAATCAATTTAGAACAATGTGAATGGGTAATAAATGTATGTACGTATGCATACCTTATGAAGAAAAATGTGTCAATGGAAACGGTTGAATTGACAATAATTTGAAAAAAGAATCCTTCAGCAAAAGCTGAAGCTTCTGTTAAGTTTCCTGAAATAAAATAAAAAAGATTATTAAAACTGATTATTTGAAATCGACAAAAATATTCAAAAATTGAGTTTATTTTTAGGTACATATTTTTCACAATAAAATCATGAATATAACACGGAAAAAATTTAAATAAATTTACATGCAATATGGTAATGAGGTTTCTGGTAAAGAAATGGTAATTTTTCCTTTCATATGGTAACAGATAAACGATTTTTTTTTCTTAAAATTATAGTCCTTATTACCACATATTTAGCAAAAAACAAGACTGAAAAGTAAATTTAGCCAAATAAATAGTTTTTATACCCATCGTTAAGTTATCGTGATAAAAGTTCTAAATTTTACTACATTTACCAGATTTTATCACAAATTATAAAACTATGTTTTCTTGTTAATTTATAAAAGTCATTGACAAAATGCTTAGTTAAAAATTATGCTGTTTTTTGATGTTCCCATACAGCCAGAAGCTCAGTAAATTTTACCATACTCTGGTAGTTTTTACCATACTTTTATTTCTCAATTTACTAATTAATCATTATATTCCTATATTCGTAAATATATATTTTAAAAATCTTATTAGAATAGTTCACTAATAGAAAAAATAATAAATTATTTTTACAAAAATTAGAAATTTTTTTTTGTATATATGAATTTGAGTGCACAAAAAACTATATCCTATTGCGAAAAAGTATATCCTATTTTTATTTAAATTAATAACACTTAAAAGTTTATTCATTAAGAAACTGATAAGGAGTTCTTAAACAAACTAAGTCTTTTTAAACATCATTCACAGTTATATGAATACATTAATTATTGCATTAACTGCTTAACCTTGTCATAAAACTTTGTCAAAATATAAAACATTTTAGTGCCAAATAATTCCTAGTTATGCCTGTATTGAATAATTGAAAATAAATTTATATTTACCATAGACTTGAACATTGCTGTTGAAGTAGGTGTGTCCAAGTACTAACCATCCCATTCCAAAGAATTTCATACCATGTAGCGAATCCAAACCATTGTGGGATGTATCAGTGTTCAACAATAGATTCGCATTTGTGCTCAGTGAGAAAGACAAAAGGAATCTAGAAATTGCAGCTGAGAAACGTAAAAAAATATTTCTGAATGTGGCTAATGTACACATTTTGGAATTATACATTTTACGAAAATGCACACGTGCTTACTACATAAAATATTTATTCCCCTTATTCCTAACGGAGGTTCTCTCTATGATCAGCAGATGGCAGTGCAATAAGAGGCGATTGTAACTTCCTCCTGATGATATGAATGCATTGATTTACTCTAATTCGAGCTGGTAGGACGTTATAGGAGGACGGAAAGACGTCCGGTTTGATTTTTTTTGTTTTTGTTTTATAGGATACTGTGCGAATACACATTACAATGGGATTTAAGGATTCCTTAAATGTACTAAGAAATATTTTAGCAAAACTATGCTTTTCACGATTTTTTATTTATTTGTATTGAGCGTATTAGTTAAGCCTTATATCAGATTCTGTAACAAATAGAATTTTAGAGGTACACTAAAAAATTCCAGATTAAATTACGGTATAAAGGACCGGTAATTTGGGAGCCGGAGGGAAAAATTCCGTTTTAGCGTGGAATTCACTTTTACCGCAAAATATTATACTGTAATTATTACATTAATATTTATTTAATTAGAGTGATTCATAGATTTAATTGTACTTATTAGTGTTAAAATTACGGTATTTTTTGCTCTGTAACATGTTTCGGTAAAAATGGATCAAATTACAGTAAAAAGTACCAGTCCCCTAAGTTTTTTACAGTGTACGAAAACGAAAAAACTATTTTCAAATTCCTATTTTCATAGCATATATCCATTTGTTTTTAACAAATGGATATATGCTATGAAAATAGGATAATATGAATATAATATGAATAGGATAATAGGATATATGAATATAAGATAAATCCAGTTTTACATTTAGTAAAATAAAATAAAATAGCTTATACAATATTCATTCGATTAATTAACATTAAGTTAAATAGTTTCATGCAGCTTAAAATTAAATGTCAAAAGCTAATAACTCAAAATACCATAATTTCATTAAAACAAAATGTTAATGTCTAATTTACAAAACTATACTGAGTTTTTTAATACTGAATGAATTTATGAATGGCACACGAATCCCTTAGTGATGCATTAATATCATATCAGCTATTCAAAATTTGAATGATATTTACTTTATATCTTAAAGTAAATCTAAACGCAATGTGTATTGTATAAAATTTTTTTAAAAAAATTTTGAAAAACAAAAACGATTAATTATTTAAACATTTTTGATTCGGAAGATGGTTATATTAATATGCTAAAAATATGAGGGCTGTCCAAAAGTAATGTGAACACGTATGATAATTTTAAAAGTACAGTAGTGATAGCAGCGCCACCTTTCTGATTCAAATATCAAAGCAAGAGAAGTGCATCGCAGATTGCGTAATACTTATAAAACACTTCACATGAGAGCATTTAAAGTGAATGTAAAGTCATGCTACAGGTGAATGTGTCCAAAACTATATAAATCACAGAAATATAATGAAAGAAGGTAATTGTACCCTCCTTTGACTGTAAAAATGTTATGAGTCATTATTTTGTGAATTCCTTGGAGATCGAGGTGATTGTTTTACCTAGTCATAAGAAATTCAATAATATTATCAAACTTTCATTTTCTTTCTTTCATCATTATCAAACTGTAAGAAATGGATGCTTAAAATTCACGAAACTCCTCATCGTTTTTTACGAAACCGTCTCCTAGTATATGCTCCAAACGAACATTTCGTCAAAGTGACGAAATAATTATCGTCACTTCGTCGAGGAAACGAGTTTCGTCAAAAATAAAGAAATATTTTGTCATTCCTTTATTTATTCCAAAAAGTAATAATATCATACGGGTGGTATTGTTAATCACTTTTCATGGGCACCATATAATTAGATCAACGTCACCGCAACATCACAAGGACAAATGGAATCGAGAAACAAATTACATTCATGCCAGAAACGGGATTCAATGACCGGTGTCTTCCTAATATAAGAGCAACTCCTTGCTCACCATACATGCCGTTCTGTCTAATTTATTCATTCTAGTTCCGATCATCTAGTCTAGTCTTCATTCTTATTAAAAATCTTCCACAATGCTCTACTATGAAGTTTCAAGTTGAGAAAACATTTTTTCCGTATATTTGAGAGTTCGCGTTTCTTCACAAATCACGTGATTTGTGATTTTCAAAATTAACGAAAAAACACCTCAGGGATTGTTAAATCATCAAAAGGGAGAGTTTTATTTAGAAAGTATATATACTCTACTAAATTGAGTAATAAGTCATAAGTGCTGAATAACTTGTTGCCCAAAATATATTATTTTGTTTAAGTATTTTTTTTACGAAAAGGTATAAAGTTGGAAAATATAATTTCGCTAGTTATCGAATCTCTTTGGCATTATTTTTTTCCTTTAAATTTCGTTTGCCAATTAAGTATCTTGGGTTATAAAGGAATCAAAGTAATGTGTAATATACAAAAGCAAATTTTAAAACATTTTTTTTATATATATAAAAGTTTTGCAACTAACATTTTTGAATATTTTTCTTTGTATAAGAATGCAGCTATACATGAGAACACAGCTTAAAGTTTATTTTAAATAAGTTATGGTGCAATTTAAATTTAAAATAAAATAATATTTAAACACTTACTGCTGAGACAATGAACAACTGCTTTAGTTTTGTGAAAAATTTCTCTAAAAGAATCTAAAACTGTTCCCACAACAACCAAAGTTAACAGTATTCCAACAATGCAACTAGAAAAAAAAGAAACATAAACATATTTTTTCGAATAAAAATTTTAAGCAAAATATAAATGGATGGTTTTTTATGCGGCAGTATATTTTCAGCAGCAATTTTCTGAAAACTATTACTTTGACATATAAAAACAATTTTTAGGCAAAAAAAATTTTAATTATTATTTAAGTCATGGGCTGAAAGTAAGAAAAATTTGACGAAATAACATTTACTCAAAAATAACGTAAATTTTTACTAAATTTAATATGAAATACAATTCATAAGCAGTAATTCGCTTTAAACTAAAACAATAGCTAAATAACTGTCATGCGAAGATAAGCATAACATACATGTCATGCATATCTTAGCATGACAATAAGTATTTCAAAAGATTTACAGTCAAATATGTCAAGAAAAATCCAAGAAAAATGATCGATAGTAGTTTTTTTCTTTTACATATTATTTTATTGCACTTGTTCAGTACCTGCTCCATACAGATACAAACAAGCTGACCAAATTTTGGGAAGACAGTTGCAAAACAAAAGGAGGCATCCAAGCTTTCGGCAAGCGAAAATTGCGAAAGACACATCTGGAAAAAATGCTAACTAAAATCGACTCTTCCGTGCTATAGTAGTATTAGCCAGTAGGTAAGCGAAAATTGCAAAATACACATCTGGAAAAAATTCTAATTAAATCGACTTTCCCGTGCTATAGTGGTAGTAGTAATACTTTATTTACATTGCTCTAGAGCAGCACAATTGGCTGTTGGCGACGGTCTGGGAAACATCCCTGATGATGATCCGAAAACATGCTATCACAATTTTGATCCTCTGCAGAGAGAATCGTTTTCTCGCTTTGGTACCCCCAACGACCTGCGTGTGAAGTCGAGCACTTTACGGTAGATCAGTCTAACAAAGACCCATGCCACGCACCCTCGGTCTTTTCACATGCTGATCAAAACAATCACCCACCCACTCACTGATCTTTGCCGGTGATGCTTGATTTTGGTGTTCTACATGGAACCGTGTTTTTAAGACCTGTCCGTAGCCGAACTCTCGTACTATGAACATAGTTTCATTCAAAATGCGTACCTCAAAAACTGTGAAGCAAAGAATTAACTGTTTTAACTACATTCTAACTGTTTTACAAAGTTAAGTACCAAAAAAAAAGCTTGCATTTGTCATTACTAAAATTAATTTAATTGAAAATTTCGTTTTAAAGGTGAGCATTAACCTTCTTTTTATACTTACATGTAGATGACTTGACTTTTGTCAAATTGTAAATTCTCCTTCATGCTGCACCTAGGAACAGCAACCTCGATATCGATGTATTTTGCAGCTAAAGGAAAAAGTAACATGCTTTTCTTAATATGCTTTGCATGATGATATTATATTTTCATTATGCGAACACACAACTCAATTAAGTAAAACATTAAAAGTGTAGCGTTTCTACCACTACAAAAACATAATTCCAATTCACTAGTATATAAGACATGTTAACTCGATTCTAAGCCGGGGTACTTTTTCATAGATGAAGGTTGGCATTGTCGCTTAATCACTCCCCATATTGGTGACCTCCGGGCGTGATGTGATCACGCCTACCTTGGCAATAACGCCCACTTCGATTTGAACACGCCTACTTCGATGGATGGTCTACATTGAAAGTTGACTTGCTGCTTGCGACTGCGACATTATCCACCTCCTCGTGCTGTTGCTACTCAGTTTCGATCACACGTTACGTACAACATATTCACTCGACTGCTAATGGCAACACAGGAGTGGCTACGATCGTGAACTTAATACAGCTCTCACTATCAGCACTCAAAAAGTACGGTGATCTTAATACAGCTCTCCCGACTTTTCACAAAATAGCAATGAATACTTGATTAGTAGTGGCATTTTAATCGAATACCATCACAGATATAATTCTGGTTGGGGAGTGCTGTAGCGTTTTCACCACTACAAAAATATAATTCCAATTCACTAGTATATAAGACATGCTAACTCGATTCTATGCCAGGGTACCTTTTCATAGATGAAGGTTGACAAGGTCGATAACGTCACTTCCCACAAAAGAAACAAATTTTAATATCTTATTTAAAAAAAAAAATATTTTGTTGATTGCATTGAGAAAAAAAAATTCTGATGCAAAAAAATTTTTTTTCAACGGATCTTAGATATTTTCAAGTCGTTGATTTCAAACCTGCAATCTCCTTCTCCCTCCAAGCTACAGTTCTTTTTAAATGACATTTTTTTGCCTTTTTTGTCGAAATAAACGTTCAAAAACGCTATGTATAACAGTTTTTAATATAGTAGTAAAAAATGCACGTTTTCGGATGTAACGGAAAACTCGTATGTGGCTTTCAGAATCGCTCTTGCACTTCATTACGAAAGTTACAACGATAAAAGTAATGAATATGTTTCTGAAAATAATAATATAGATATTGTGCATAAATAGTACTGTTTAGCTGCGATTTATCTAAAATTAAATATACCAATTTGAAGTTACCATGTCTAAAATTTTATTACAAAATAAAAAAGAAATTATTATTCTTTTTTATTTTATCACTTTATATTACTTCATATTAGAACTTTAAAAACCTTCATACATATTAGAACTTTAAATGGAAAACGTGATTCTATTCAATTAATTATTACCAATCTAAAAAGTCCCATTGTTCTTTAAAATATAATAAATGTAATAGTAACAAAAATACTGTGCACTGTTTTGATATAAAACTAAATATACCGACTTGAAGTTATTCTTTCTAAAACTTAATAATAAAATAATAAAGAATTCAATATTAATTTTTCATTTTATCTCTCTCTATATATAAGAACTCCAAGTTTCTTCGATTATTACTGTCATTGAAAACGAGATTATGTTCTTTAAAATATGTATCTTATCCTTCAAAGCCTATCTTTCTTTAAAATATAATTAATGCTATAAAAAAGAAAAGGAAAAAAAATGATAAGAAAATGCTGAAACAATAAATTAGAACTTAAAGTAATATAGTTGCTGAAATGCATGACAAAATACACTGGATTATTCAAAACGATGGGTTTAACTTAATTAACTTGTATATAGTAAGATATGTATTGGATATGAGCAATTTACTCGCTAAAGAAAAGAAGTTCCAAGTTTTTCTTTCTCAACATTTTATAAATGTGCCACTCTTCATTGCTTCAAGTTAAAAATTTTAGAGGTAACCAACATGTACGTAAATTATTTGCTGCGCTATTCTCAAGAGACTATTACCGCTTCATATGACCTAGTGCCATTCATAGCACTAAAGACATTGGAAGGCTGCGGTGGCTTATACGTTGGACTGTTTGCCTCCCAATAAAGTAACTTGGTTCGAATACCATTGGTGGCTGGTTGATACGAATTCTACTCGCGGCTCGCACCGGCCACAGTTCTGACGTAAAACATCATGTGACAAAAACTTAAAATATAAGTGTAATATCAGATTACGTAAAATATCCGATACGTAAAATATCATGCGAAATATCAGTGATAGACAGATCATGGGTTAGAATCCAATTGCCGTAAGGATAACAGTCGGAGATTTTCATGTCCCAATACTTGAGCCAGGGTTTCCCTTGTCTTCTGGGTAGGGTTCAAAATTATAAGGTTATACGGATTTGAACAATGATGGTTCAAAACTCAGAATTGGGTCATCTGTTCAAAGTCGGTTATAAAATAGAATAAAATGGAAACATTGGCGTAAAATTCAAAAAAATATGAAAATAAAGAATCAGGAAAAAATTAAAATTAAGATGAAACTCGAGAGCTTCAACTTTTTTTGCACAGTATTTACGCAGCCGTTTACACAATCACCGCCCTTTCGTCCGTTAATTTACTTTTCACCGCCCAAGCAATGGTAAACAAAACACTAAAGCCCTCCGGACGTTTTTGGTATATAGACTGTTTATATCCAATTCACATTTCGGGAAATATAAAATATCTAATTTTGGTCAATATTTTTGAATAGTCAAATAATTGCAACTAAATTATTGCCTTTTTTATTGTTATTGTTTTTTTAGGATATTTATTGAAAATTTGTGAATTTAATAAAATTTCTAGAAACTTACCAAATTGGGCCATGTTGTCTACGTCTTGCTGCGTACATGTAGAAGGTACGCAGACGTCCATTCGATAGGTTAAGAAATAAAAAGCATGTGCTTGTCGAGCTGCCTGGCGTATAACCTAAAATACACAAAAGAATATTAATTGAATGTATTAATGCAATGTGCAAATTTTTAGTGCGTTTGTAACTTTTTAAAATTATTTTCATATGTAGATTTATGTAGGGCAAAACATAGAAACAATTACTTTTTGACAACATTTAAATCATATTGTTTAATTATTTTCATATGTAGATTTAAATGTAAAAAAACATTTAAATTCTATATAATCAGTTATTAGATTTTAAAGATAATCCACTAATATTTATTAGTTTAATAAACATAATCATTTAATAATTACTGTTTTCAATTTATTTTTCTTGCATAAAAATCATGATCTACGACAATTATTGAGGTTAAGATTGATTTAAAAATAAGATGATGGATTAATGTTAAAATGTTCACATTTTACATTATTATAAATTTAGTAATCATTTAAATTCTAGTTATTATTAAAACGTACTGACATTTTAACAACTAGTGTATAATGAAAAATTAAAACTATCAATAAATATGACTAAAATGAACTCTGGCTTTCTTATCGTACTATATTTTCTGATGTCTTGAATAATAAAAATTTTGGATGAAACTTTAAATATTAAATCATGAATCAAAATTTTAAATAGTTAATCATTGTAAATTTTTTAAATTCTTGATAAAGCACTAAAACTTCTACAAGGTTTATAATGAAAGCCTCCCAAATCAAAATGGTCGTGGGAGGATATCGAACAAAACTTAGCTTAAAAATAAAGCACTTATTTAAATGCTAACAGTTCTGAGGTTCGATCCTAGTTGTCACCATATACCCTTTAAGATGATCATTGAGTACCTATTTCGTTTTTATATCATTCCAAGTTCTCTCTATTTACATAAATCAGTCGAAAATTAAATTCTTTATGATTCAATATCTTCAAGACATAATTTGTGCACTATTATGCAAATTATATTTTCATATTATTATGCTAAGTGTATCTTAAAATATTATAGTTATTGACATAATATATAAGATTAATCTTCATAGCAAAAGAGCAGTGTCAAAAAGTATCATCAACTTATATTTTAAATAAAAAAATTTAATTAAAATTCTTATACATACATAAAATTTTCTTGTTTCATTAAAACTATCGCATTAAACCAAACATAATGGATATAAAAGATAGTTCCTTTTAAAATTTTATTTTTCATTCTTTTATGCTACCTTCTTTGTAAATCAATGAAATAAACATTACAAACTGGTTAATAAAGCCATTCAGTGGTATGAGAAAATGATATAAAATGATGAAATCGTTGGATGAGTTGAGGTGATTTTTTTAAGCGTCACTCGTTTTGTGTAAAATTCCGTTTTCTTTTCCTTTTTTTTTCTTTTTTATTTTTTTTTATTATAAAATAAATAAAAAGTGTGTAAAGTTAATGAAATGTGGGCTACTTTTGACCACTCATTGAAAAATAGGTAAGCAAACTTAAAAAAAAATAAACGAACAATCTAATGAAATAAAATGATTTTTGCGCACTCAGTTAATTAAATAACATTTCAGTATTCGCAACTACAAATATGTTCTAAACTACTACATAAAATGTAATTTTTAAAACATAAATTTTGAATCCGTCGATAAAAAGTGAAGAAAATTTTTTAAAAAAATCTAATTAATTCTAAATACTCAACCTCCAATATTTGTCTGAATAATACAATTTCAGACATTTTCTATCGCCTTAAAAATGCCTATTGCATAACTAAATTGCAAAGATTGAAAGAAAAGTTAATCTGAATTTCTTTATTCCCCACAACGAATCTCATATAAGAAATTTCTGTTATTGCTACATTTTAACAACGCTACATTCATCTAAACGCAATGAACTGAAACTAGATAATTGCTTATTTTACATTTAAAAAGCGTTACAAATTATAAAAAGGGTTTAGTATGCCAATCATCAGTATGCAATTTGTGCTACATAACTCAAAAACCTTAATTTATTTCAAAGAATTTTCTATCAAAGTAATAGCTTCATCATGCATATAATTAAAATACTAATGAACAAAATAATCATTATTTTAGAAAAATGAAAACGTTAAACGATGGAGTGGATTTCGAATACTTTTTTTTTCTTCTTTTTTTGATGACCTCTGAAGCCGGCGTATTTATTTCTTCATATCGCCAAGCACTGCCAACAATAGGTGAATTCAGGCGAAAGGACGACGTTCTACATTTCAAAGCCGGCACTTAAGACAGATAGTATCATGTAAATTTCGTTTTATAAACATGTTGTGTGAAACAGGTTGAATCCGACCTGAAGGGATTGGCGAACTAGGAAAAAAAATACATCGCGTGGGTATAAAACGTGATACATAACGCCGGAAGAGAATCCAAACATAAGAATGATTCTAAAACATTCAGCAGCAAATGGAAAAACAGATATTTATCTTATTCCTTTAGGCTTCTGTTCTTGATCTATATAGGTAATAGTATGGGAAAAGAGAAATAAATAATCTTAATAAAATGAATTTCTGACACGGAGAAAAAACTTCTGGTAAAATTACCGTTCTGGGTCTAAGGTATCATAAAAAATTACCAAATTTTACTTCATTTACTAAATTCTATCACATATTATGGGAATTATATTTTATTGTTAATTTTACCAAAATCAGTACCAAAGCTCAGCAGCTAAAAAATTACAGAGCTTTTTGGTGTGCCCATTGAGTAGGTAAATATGGGTAAATTTTACCATACCCTGGTAGCTTTGGCCATTCTTTTTTCAGCCGCGCGTTGTAACAGTTTCAACAAAAAGTTTTTAATTTTCGAGACATTTTTTCCCAATTCGATTTATTATTTTTAATATTCAATTCATATTTTTCAATATTCAATTCATGTTTTTCAATATTCAGTTCATGTTTTTCAATATTCAATCGACACTTTTCAATATTCAATTTAAATTTTTCAATATTCAAATATCTTTTTTTAAAAAACTGCAACTTCATAGTTTCATTTCTCTGTTCGCATTTTTAATATTCGATTCCTAGTTTTCTATATTCAGTTTGTATTTTTATAATAGGCAGTTTATATTTTCCTATATTCAGTTGATACTTTTCAATGTTCAAATAATAATTTTTTTGAAGAAATGCAATTTCATAGTTTCAATGTTCTGTACAAACTTTTATATATTCAGTTCATAAGTTCTAATATTCAACTTGTATTTTTATAAAACTAAATTTATAATTTTCAATATTCAATTATTCTCGAAAAATATGTAGTATTTTTTCTGAAAAATGCAATTACCAATTTTAATAAGTTATTCACATATTTTAATATTCAATTCATAGTTATTCAAAGTTTCAATAATAAATTAGCATATTCAATTTGCATTTTTTAATATTCAATTTATTTTTTTTAATATTCAATTAATATTTTTCAATATTCAATTTATATTGTTCAATATTCTATTTATATGTTTCAATATTCAAATAATTTCTAAAATAAATGCAATTTCACGGTATCATATTTTTATTGTTCAATTGATAGTTTTTACTTTTCAATTTATATTTTTTTTAACTTAAATTTATATTCAATTTTTACTTAATTAATAATTAATTTACATTTACTCATGTTCAGTTCATAGTTTATTATTTAAAATCAAAAATTTAATATTTTATTTATATTCTCCTACATTATTTAATACTCAAATCCCTTATGTATTCTATTTATATATTTCAATATTAATATTAAGAAAATCTCATAGAACTCTAGGAAACTTTACTAAATATTATCAATTTATTTTAACTTCTATAGAACTTTTCCGATTAAAAACTAAATCTTTCTTGGAATATTTTATATTTTTCAGCTTTTTCCAATTATAATGAATTTCTTTCAAAGGGTTTTTCTTATTTTAATGGATAAAAAATTATGTATACATTTTTTAATGCTTAACCTACATTATTTAACATTCAATTTATTTTTCAATATTCAATTTATTTTTCAATATTCAATTTATAGTTTTCAATGTTTATATCAAGGAAAAAAATCTTTGATACTTTACATACTTTTTTACCATGCAATACTTTTTTTTTACTATACAATATTTATTTTTTCACATGTAACCCCCAACATCATTGTTCTGATTAAAAACTTAAAAATTCTTTGAAATATTTTATACTATCCTGTTTATGAAAACGAGCTTTTCTTAAAGAATTAACAACTGAATTAGTTGGAAATATTTTATTTCTAATAATAATTTAATATTTAGTTCAAAAATTATATTTTTAATAATGTAATTAATAATATCATTTGAGCTTAATAATAATGGAGTTGTTAAAAACTGGTGAATACGTATTTAAATATTATTAAGTATTCTTAAAACAGATGTAGAAGTTTTTGCTGATTATTTTTAAAAAAGCACCGACCTTAAATACCGGTACTTGGAGTGCTAGCACTTTTTACCATAATTTGATCCGGAATTATAACAATCGTCATATTAAATTTGAAATGTCAACTCACATTAAAATAGTTAAATGAATTTAAAAATTAAGTACATTTTGTAATTAAAAAATTATTTCAGAAAGAAAAATATCTAAAACAAATGTTCTCAAGAAAATTTAAACTTCAGATTTTAATTCACAGTCCGTTTTCCTCAGAATTTTTGAGTAATGAAAAAAAATAATACTTTACTCATTAGGCACTTAGTGATGAATTATCAACAGTCGTTATCATGACGATACTTTTTTTTAAAATTCGTTCATAAAAATTTTTTTACAATCGTTTTATTTAATAAATAAATTAATTAATTTAAGTTCAATTAATATGAACTTATATTATTTTACTTATAAATAATATGATTCTAATTAATTATTAATTAATTAGGATATATTACTTTAATTAATTAATTAATTGTCTAAAACAAAGTGTAATTCCAACAAAAATATTTAATAAATATTTCCAATATTTTTCGAATTCTCATTTAAATACAGTATGTAAAGTTTAATTTTCAAACAAAACGCAATTAAAACAACGAATAGCTATTTTAGAGTTCTTGAAAAATTTTTTTTTATTAGATAACTCCTTATTTCTGACTAAACACTCTTAATTTAATTTTATCTTGTACTTTTATGTGTGATGAAGAAAATTTGCAACCGATATATAATAAAATTTACATCTGGACATAAGAATTAAGTAATATTTTGTTTGTTATTGCGTTAGCGTTACCTCTTAACTTTGCAAACTCAAATTGTTTATCTTTGCTAATAGAGCCTTCAAAGTAATATGTTTCTTTACATCATAATTGAAAGACAAACAACATATTTTACATTCACTGTTTATAAAATGTAGTATAATATTTAAAAACTATGCAATAACAAGATCACAAAACGTCGTTATATAGAGCAACACGTGTTAAACACGTGATGAACCTGATTTTTAACCAATGTTTCGAAATTTGTTTGTTTTAATGTTTCGTAATTTGTGTGTACTAATGGTGACTTATGTTAACAACTCAGTAAAGAGTTTTGTTTTAAAAAAAAATAGTTTAAAAAATTACCTGAAAGATTTTTATTTGTTCCAAATTTGGTATCGATATGTGAAACCTCACAGATGCTATGAAAATTATGACAAACATTTAGAGAATTAAAATGTGTTTTTTTCTTCTGAAATTCTAAAATGAAATTGAAATGATCAGGTCTTTTAAAAATAAATAAATATAAGGTATTATTAATATTCCAACGTGAAGTTTTTTTTTTCTTCCTTATCTGTACTGAAAATATGTGTATATGTTGCACGTATGAAACTATACGTTCCAAAGCTTAAAGTGTTCATTAAACCTCGGTATTAAACCTTCAAATTTGTGACAATACTGCATTTTAACTTAAATGGAAACATGTTTCCATTAACAATTTATTTCTATTGAAGCAAACTCGCCCCACAAAATGGCTTAAAACACCGATATTGTGGTGCAACTTTTAACGAATTTTTTTCTGGGGGTGTAGACGAGTGTCAAAATATCACGTATGCTTATATTTTAGACACAGCCTTTATGAAGGGTCAAAAATATAGACAGACTTTGAAAGTTATCCATCATCGCTATCAGCTTTGGTGCAATTTTGGTGCAGATCAAATTTGGTGCAGATTTGGTTTATCAGATTTAAACTCATAAAAATATAATCTGTAGTTAATGAGCTGTCATGAACGTTCAAATATGAATGGGAAAGACGTTGGCATCTAGCCTCTGTTTTATATATCAACAACTGTAAAATATAAAGTTTTCCAATGAAAAATTAATAATTATAATAATCTAAGGAAGTTTGCTATCATTGGGCTTTTTACAGTTGCCAATTATTTTAATTTTATAGTTTTGTATATAATGTCATTATTATCTTTTATGCTAAGCATTTTTATTTATTTATTTATTTTTTTATATAACTTTTGTTGAGTGACCGATCCATTTTCGAGTTTCCAATCATCATTGTTCAACTTCTTAGCCTTGTAAATTTAAATCCAGATCAGAAGATAACAGAATTTCTGGATCAAACATTTTGAGAAAGTATGGTGAGGACTTTTTCATGAAAATAACCCACATTTACGTTACTTAGAAAGAGAAACCATGGTGACCTCACCCGGTCAACCCGACGATAAATTGTCGAGAGCAGAGAGAGAGCAATTGAGTGGAGAGCAGAGTTTGTATCAAAAACACATAGCTTGGATTCGAAATTGGGGCACCTCGTGGGCAAACGCCTTATCTTCTGAGCCACCGTGACTCATGAGCGAATACCTTAGCATAGACCTTATAATAATAAAATGTTTAGTAGAAAATAAGTATAAGTGTCATACTCAATGAAAAAAAGAACAGTATATTTCTTTAAGATTGAAAGTAATAAGGACCTAGTTATTCTATTTTTTTTACTTAAGTATCATCTTGATACAAGCCAGTAAATTGCCTAAATAAATTATGAACGTATGTGACTCGGCAAGGGAGCAAGGGCATAATCATACTATTTTTTATGATATTTTTTATACTTCGATCAGGGGATAATTCTGGGAAGTTCTTTTACACTACTTAGCCGCCACCATTTTAGTTATTCAATAACATTAAAATTTATAATTATAGTATAATAAGAGGTAATAATAGTCAGTAAAGTAATTTTTACGATAGAGTATAAAGTAATAATCCTGATTTTAGAATGCCATAAATATACTAATTCTTAAAATAAAATTTGTCTGAAAATCAAACATCCACATAGCACAGAGAGTCTTAAGACGAACTGGAACAAGGTTTAAAAAACGGAGGTGGAAAGAAATTATAAAACCAGTCAATACTTATCTCAGAGATTTAAAAATTATAATATAATATCTTTATTGCGTAACTAAAAACATGCAACATATGTATTTAAGGTTATATATTTTTTTCTGTTGATGAAAATCTGCGAAAAGGACAAAAAACAATTGTCAGTTCATTCTAGATTGTAAACAAACTACGCGCGATATTCTACTTGGCATTTCTTGAAATTCAAAACGCGCCAACATTGGCGCTTTTCAAAGTGAAAATAATTCTCTTATAGAGTAAAAGCGCAAGTGTTTAGTGCAAGATTGCTTAATTTTAAGTGTTTAGATTTAAATAATACCCTTTAAATTATATATGAGCGCTTGATTTGACGTAAACCCTGAATGAGAGTTTCATTCGTCCAATTTTTTGAGTTGTTCAACATTATATTCGGCGAGGTATTGAACCACAGTTTTCGTAGTGTAAAACTCTTATATGTAAATATGATTTAAAGGTGTATTTCTCTTTAAAAGAAATTTTTCTGATATTTACGTATGCAAGAATGTTTTGCTTTATCCAAAAAATAAATAGCTCTTTATAATGTTCTAAAAAATAAAGAATGAACTTACATTATCATCTCCATTCGAGAAGTTTGCCAAAATGCTGACTGGTTGATACATGGTATAGTACTGAGGTTTGGGTGGTAACGGAGGCTTGATCTCTATAGTACAGTACTTTCCACGAAAGTACTGCTGCGGGGGTAGTTTCTTTTTGGCATCAGACATGGCGAGTATATTGACACATTCATCATAAGCTCCAAAAGATGTCACCGTACCTTGCAACATTCCAGCAGGTGGTTTCCCAAATGCGTCAATCACTGGAAAAGAATTGTTTTCAGTTTTTAAAATAATTTTTTAATTCGAGTTATCGCAACGTAATTGAAACTATTTTCCCTGATTTGCTTAAAAAGCTCTTTTCTGTTGTATTAATTAATATCTTACTAATAAATTAGCTCGTTGGTATAAATTCAGTTTTTAAATTTCAAAATGACTTTTATTTAAAAAGCACTAAAATTTCATATATACTAAAAATATTTACATTCATTCATTACTTCACGAATGCGTGACATTTTATTAGAATATTTTTATAATGTTTTTATTTGGAAATCAACCCGTAAATAATACAGGTATCAGAAGCAATAACCAAAAATATGAATATTAAATAACATAAACAATGAAAACATGAATAATAAACAAGAGCAAACATAAAAGAAAGAACAGATAATAACTGTAAGAATGATGCTAGACTCAAAGCGACACTAAAACATTAAATTTGTTATATTTTAGATTGTTCGTAAACAGAAATAAATAAATCAAATTATTACATTGAGGAACATTTCTTTTCGTTGAGATTTTTAAAAGATTTTAGATACTTTTTTATCGATGATTTCAAATCAGCAATCGGTTTCTCATTCCAAGCTAAAAAAACATTTTTGGACATTTTTAGACTATATTTTGTCGAAATGCACAAATTTGAAAACGTTATATATAATAGAGGATCGCGTGAACGTTGCAATAATCTTCTAGGGGAGTTAGGGCAGATCATAATGAGTAAAATTGCATAAGAACCTATGCCTTGAAATGTCGTCATATGCCGCTAGAGGTGCTTCTTGAGTATGAACTATTTCTTGCTGCGCTTCGAAACGTGTCATAGAAGGAAAATGCCTCTAGCTACGATGACATTTTTGGGCATTGTTTCTTATGCAATTTCAATCCTGATTATGTGCCCTAACTCCCCTAAACGTTTGTCGCAACATTTATGCTACCAGCGGTTATATATAACGTTTTCAAACTTGGACATTTCGATTAAAAAAATATATTAAAAATGCCATTTTTTAATCAGATTTGAAATCCCCACTCCCGAAATCGGCAAGTATCTTTACAAAATATTTGTTCTCCTATGTTATTATTAAAGTTCTGCTCGTATAATTATAAAAAAGGGCTTCAATAACAATTCATTTCTTAAGTACTAAACCGTGCCAACTAAATTAAATAAATAACTATAAGTTCCTGACAAAAATATCACTATGAAAAGATATATAATTACTTTGGAAAGCCCATGGTCTGAGGCGACGTAGCCCTAATAATAGCTGGAAAAAACTTGTATAGCAGCCATTGCTAAGCTGCATTTCAGATGATGCCCGAACCAACAACGGAAGAGCTTGGCGAACAACAGCATCCACAGATTCACGAAAAGATTCTTCAAGGTTAACCCATTGTTGCAGAACTTGAGATGATGGCAGTTCTGATTCTTCCACACTGCCCACCAAGTTCTCCAGACCTTAAAAACGATGATTTTGATAATTACTAAATTTTGAAAGAGTGCACCGTGCTCATTTCCCTTAATGAGAAATCTTTTTCAAATACTGACTGCAAATATGTTATTTCAAGAGTGATATTAATTATTTAACTTCTATGAATATTTTTTAGGAAAATAATTTTGATTGTTTTATTACTGCTTTTGGTCAGTTCATATTTTTAATATCTTATCTCGACCAAAATATTTCTTTAAATTAAGTAAAAAAAATATTCTTCATTGAGAAATAATGTTTTTTTTATGCAAGTTAATGCAGCATTCCATGGTCAAATAAGTAAATTGCAATTATTAACACTTTTAAAGAAAAGCAGCAAAATTATTTATTGGATTATTTGTAAATACTTTAGAGCCAAATAATAAAGTATTAAATTATTTTGTAAGGTTATATCCTTCAGGAATTTTCCAGAATACATCGATAATTAAGTAAATAATATGACAATGACATAAATTCTACATGATAGGCGAAAAAATTGTTCAAAGAATTATTGAAACATCATTTAAAATTATAAAAATAGAAATCTTTTACACTTCCATGAAGAAGTTAGTTTCAATGAAACGATAAATTAATTAGTAGCACAGAATAATTAATATCTGCTCTGTTTGGTAGTTTTAAATTGTGAAAATAATATTAAGGAAAATTATTACTTAATTAATATTTACTTAATTAATTGAAAATATTTTAGAAATTAAATACTCTAAATATGAAATTCCTTTCTTGGTCCGAAATCCATTTATTTTTATGGTTCGTGAGTTATATATAATTAGGTGATTCATATTAGGTGTAATTTAGTATATATTTAGGTTATATATATATGCAATTAATAGTTTAAACAAAAAGGTGATTTATATATCATGTAGATTTTTTGGCAGTTTTGGTCTTTTGTAAAATGAGATTTATATTATTGGCCAAAAACACAAAAGAAAAGTAATTTCAAAGTTATAAATGGCGAGAACATTTGTGCATGATTCAAATTAAGGCAATTAATAATTATTACAAATTTTGATAGTGTTTCAAAATGTATCTTTTTAAAATAAATTTCTAAAATCTGATGAAAAAAAAAATACTATGTCTCCATGTCTCCAAATAAATACAAATTTTTGCAATTTTAAAATCCTGTAGTTAACTTTAATAACTCATCAGTTTTGCTTGGAAACTAATAAAATCAAAATCCTAAATTTTATGAAAAATAATTTATGTAATTCTTCTCTCCTACGTGGATTTGCCGGTGAAGTTACTCATAAT
This sequence comes from Parasteatoda lunata, assembly GCA_949128135.1. Lineage (NCBI taxonomy): Eukaryota > Metazoa > Arthropoda > Arachnida > Araneae > Theridiidae > Parasteatoda > Parasteatoda lunata. The sequence continues at coordinate 55,062,379 of OX421979.1, read as the reverse complement.
TGTCTAAAAACTTTTTAAATAATAATCTGGCATCTAATTGTAATATTTATAAATATTTTTCATCCATTTATAAATATTTAATAAAAAATTTTAAATTAAATAAAATATGTATATTATTTTAAAATGAGATTTTTGTAAATCCAATTCAAAAGAAAGTTTTCAGTATCCATTTTCCAAATTGAATAAGATAAAAAATTTAATAACATTTTTAAACCGCTGAGAACGGGACAAAAATGAAATTTACTTTCTTCAAACATATCACGTTCATATTCACAAAAAAGACATCAAATAAATCTTGTAAGTAATTTCATGCTGTAGCAATTTTCATTTTATTGTTTACTGTGGTCTCTGTTGGTTTACTTGATTGTTCTTTTGTCTACTTATTTTGCAATTTCGAAAGTTGATTGGCTCTTGATATCTTCCATAAAACGGGTCGCATCACACCGAATGTCTTTTGCACGCTCTAAGAAATCCTTTTTATTATTATTTATATGTTCCTAGCTTCACACTTGAGAGTAATTTAAGAACGACACAAAGAAAAATATAACCATTCTTGGCATGCACTTCAAATTTTTTAAGAAAATGTTTTATTTTATTTTATTTTATTTTATTTTATTTTATTTTATTTTATTTTATTTTATTTTATTTTATTTTATTTTATTTTATTTTATTTTATTTTATTTTATTTTATTTTATTTTATTCTATTTTATTTTATTTTATTTTATTTTATTTTATTTTATTCTATTTTATTTTATTTTATTTTATTTTATTTTATTTTATTTTATTTCATTTCATTTTATTTTATATTTATTTTATTTTATTTTATTTTATTTTATTTTCACGGGAAAACTAAGAAATAATCCTTATCATTAAGATATTTTTTTCTTGTAAAATACTTCTCTTTAATAGATACTAGTAAATATAACCATTCTTGGCATGCACTTCAAATTTTTTAAGAAAATGTTTTATTTTATTTTATTTTATTTTATTTTATTTTATTTTATTTTATTTTATTTTATTTTATTTTATTTTATTTTATTTTATTTTATTCTATTTTATTTTATTTTATTTTATTTTATTTTATTTTATTTTATTTTATTTTATTTTATTTTATTTTATTTTATTTCATTTCATTTTATTTTATATTTATTTTATTTTATTTTATTTTATTTTATTTTCACGGGAAAACTAAGAAATAATCCTTATCATTAAGATATTTTTTTCTTGTAAAATACTACTCTTTAATAGATACTAGTAAATATAACCATTCTTGGCATGCACTTCAAATTTTTTAAGAAAATGTTTTATTTTATTTTATTTTATTTTATTTTATTTTATTTTATTTCATTTTATTTTATTTTATTTTATTTTATTTTATTTTATTTTATTTTATTTTATTTTATTTTATTTTATTTTATTTTATTTTATTTTATTTTATTTTATTTTATTTTATTTTTATTTTATTTTATTTCTATTTTATTTTATTTTATTTTATTTTATTTTATTTTATTTTATTTTATTTTATTTTATTTTATTTTATTTTATTTTATTTTATTTTATTTTATTTTATTTTATTCTATTCTATTTTATTTTATTTTATTTTATTTTATTTTATTTTATTTTATTTTATTTTATTTTATTTTATTTTATTTTATTTTATTTTTACGGGAAAACTAAGAAATAATGCTTATCGTTAAGATATTTTTTTCTTGTAAAATACTACTCTTTAATAGATACTAGTAAATATAACCATTCTTGGCATGCACTTCAAATTTTTTAAGAAAATGTTTTATTTTATTTTATTTTATTTTATTTTATTTTATTTTATTTTATTTTATTTTATTTTATTTTATTTTATTTTATTTTATTTTATTTTATTTTATTTTATTTTATTCTATTTTATTTTATTTTATTTTATTTTATTTTATTTTATTTTATTTTATTTTATTTTATTTTATTTTATTTTATTTCATTTCATTTTATTTTATATTTATTTTATTTTATTTTATTTTATTTTATTTTATTTTTACGGGAAAACTAAGAAATAATCCTTATCATTAAGATATTTTTTTCTTGTAAAATACTACTCTTTAATAGATACTAGTAAATATAACCATTCTTGGCATGCACTTCAAATTTTTTAAGAAAATGTTTTATTTTATTTTATTTTATTTTATTTTATTTTATTTTATTTTATTTTATTTTATTTTATTTTATTTTATTTTATTTTATTTTATTTTATTTTATTTTTATTTTATTTTTATTTTATTTTATTTTATTTTATTTTATTTTATTTTATTTTATTTTATTTTATTTTATTTTATTTTATTTTATTTTATTTTATTTTATTTTATTTTATTTTTACGGGAAAACTAAGAAATAATGCTTATCGTTGAGATATTTTTTTCTTGTAAAATACTACTCTTTAATAGATACTAGTAGATAGTATTTTATTTCACAATACGTTTGGGTCTTGACATAAAGTTAAAAAAAAAAAAATGTTACTGTAAGGTACATTGTAAAAAATTCTGGATCAAATTATGTTATAAAGTACCGTAACTTTGGGTGCAAAATCCATAAAATCCATTTTCCCATAAAATCCATTTTTTCCGTAAAATATTATACAGCAATTTTTAGAGTAATTAATATAATGAAAAGTTTTATGGTAATTATTACTGTAAAAATTACGGCAAATTATATTTTTTGTTCCATAACAAGTCCTGGTTAAAAATGGATTTTACGCTAAAAAATACTGGTGCCCTAAATGCTGGTACTTTTTACCGTAGTTTGATCTGGAATTTTTTACCGTACATGCCTGGTTCGTATGATAAAGATATATAAGTAGATCTTCTAATTTCTCCCAGAAAAAAAAAGATTTCAAAAATTTTTATTTCCAACAAATAAAAATTTTTTTAATATGTTTTATATATATTTTATAATTTATTTTAAACTATTATTGATTATTTTAACTTATTTACGCAGTTAATGTTTGTTTTAGTTTAGTTATATAATTTATATTTTTTGTGTATAATATCTCTTTAACTCAAAATTTGTTTAATTTAAATTTATTACTTGAGTTATAAATTAAGAAAATTATTAATCTTTGATTATTAAATATCAAATTAAAACTAAAATAATCTTAAAATAACGTAAAATTTAAAAACAAATATATGTTTTATAGATTTTAAAGTAGACAATAAAAATATTTCTTATTAAAAAAAGTATATTTTAGAAGTTTATCATTCTTAGGAAATGTGAGATTTAGTAAACATTTATCGAAAATTTTTTCATTTAATTATTTTTAAATGTAAATTTATATATTTAAACATTAGAAAGAGTTTATATTGCTAAATGATATTAAAATAACTTGATCTATACAAAATCAGAAGTTCAAAGTTGAGGGAACATGAAATTTAAACATCTATTCAACAAAATATTTTTTTTCTATTTTTAATTTTATAAAATAACACTTCAATATGTTTTTTTAATATGTTTTATATATATTTTATAATTTATTTTAAACTATTATTGATTATTTTAATTTATTTACACAATTAATGTTTGTTTTAGTTTAGTTGTATAATTTATATTTTTTGTGAATAATTTTTTCTTTAAATCAAAATTTGTTTAATCTAAATTTATTACTTGAGTTATAAATTAAAAAAATTATTAATCTTTGATTATTAAATATCAAATTAAAACTAAAATAATCTTAAAATAACGTAAAATTTAAAAACAAATATATGTTTTATAGATTTTAAAGTAGACAATAAAAATATTTCTTATTAAAAAAGTATATTTTAGAAGTTTATCATTCTTAGGAAATGTGAGATTTAGTAAACATTTATCGAACATTTTTTCATTTAATTATTTTTAAATGTAAATTTATATATTTAAACATTAGAAAGAGTTTATATTGCTAAATGATATTAAAATAACTTGATCTATACAAAATCAGAAGTTAAAAGGTGAGGGAACATGAAGTTTAAACATCTATTCAACAAAATATTTTTTTTCTAATTTTAATTTTATAAAATAACATTTCCATCTTGACATTATTTGTTAGATATTAATGCTTAGCAAACATAAGAATTGAAAGTTGGTAGTGTCTGAAGCATCTTGTGAGATTTTTATAAATAATTACTGTTAAAATTTCCCTTGATGTTAGAAAAAAAAATATGTATTTTCTTTTATCACAAATAACAAAATGCAGCTCATCGTATTGCAATCCTTATTATTAAATTATAATGATTTTTTTTAAATTTGGATAAGTAGATGACGAAGGTTTAAAACTCTTATTAAACAAGTAATATAAAAAAATTAAGGTCAATTCCTACTTAGATCAACAAAGAAAAATTTTAATTTAGCTATTTTTTTATTAAATAATTACAATTAATGAAGATATGTGTATACATATAACAGTATCACAATATTAAGTGGCAAAATAGATATAAAACTAAAATTAATTAAGTAATTTTTAATTAGTGAATTATTATTTGAAAAAACTATGCTAACATCAAGTGTTATCCACTACTAGTTTAAAAAATTGTATTGGAAATTGAATGAATGAACAAAAAGTATTTTTTAAAGATAGAAAATTTGAACAAGATCTATAAATATATTTAGGGAGAGTGTGAAACATTAATAGGACTTGAAAAAAAAGCTTTTTATGTTATTTTTATATTATTATTCAAGTTTACAAAAACAAGTCGATTTAGTTTGAAGTAAAATTCGCAGTACCCATAATAAAAATTGTATTCAAATATTATATGTCTTTTAAATCTATGCCAGATAGAATATCTGTTGTTCTGAGAGAAAATATCTTTAGAAGTCGATGGAACATAACCTTTATCAATGGCTTACCATTTAAGATTTTCACGTTTTCCTTAAAGTTTAACACAAAGGCATAGACCGAAAATCCTAAACGTTAGAGATTTTATCTTTATACTTGAAAAAAAAAAATTTTTTTTTTTTCTAAACCAAAATCAAAGTTATATGATCTTGTATTTAAACTTTAATATTTTTACAACTGCTATATCAATAACTGGTCGTTACGGATAGTTACATAATAACTACCTTTAACAAATATAAGATAAAGTAATCTTTAATAAACATAAGAGTAAGAAAGTAAAAAAAAAAAAGTATTAAGACCAGCAAATTAATACATGAACGAGATTAATCTAATAAAATACCAGTATCATTTTTATTTATTTCTCGTTTAAATATTAATTTGACCCTAAAGTATAATTTCTTTTTTTTTTTAATTTTATTTTTAGAAAGAATTCTAAAACTATATTAAAGGCGGTTACTATAGGACACCCTGTATATGTATAAAATTAAGTATCCTACTCCGAAAATACTATCAAAGACTCATAGTTTTAGTTATGTAAAAAAAAATGAACGATTACTTTCCGGTCACATTCCAACGCTGCTCATTTTAAGTTATCTGTTTTTTATTTAAATATAATTGCTTAAAATGTCTAGTAAGAAAAGCCTATACACTGAAAAGTAAGTATAATATAATGCAAACATCGCAGTACAAGATAATTCATTTTTATTATTCTGTAGAACTTAAATTATTATTTCCTACTAGTAATTAAAAATAAATATCGTTTTCAAATATCGTTTTCTATCATAGATCATTACTGCTATGTATAAGTATTACTTTCAACAGTTTAAAATAAACTTAAAACTATTTAAAAACAATTTCCCTATTAACATCAATTCTTATAAATTAAAAGATTTTCAATAATTCAATAAATTTTCAATAAATTACTAAATTTTTAATAAATAAATAAATTTTCAAGGAATTATTAAACATTCAATAAATGATAAAATTTTAAATTGCTTAACAAATTTTCAATAAACTCAATATTGACAAAGAATTTTTAAGATGTTTACTTACCCCCTGAAATAATGGATTCAGTTGCCTTCTGCTCATTTTTAGAGTTCAATTCCCAGTACTGTTTTTTCAAAAATGCACCCATCCGTTTGCTAACTTCGCTGATGTTACTGGCAAATGCTGAGATTCGATTGAATTCAACCGGCTGCATTCGTTCGGTGTTTTCAGAAAGATCGTTTTCTGGCATTTTTGGATTAACTTGACTAGATTTAGTTTTATAAGAATTATCCGTTGTGGACGCATTAACTTGTTTATCTAAAATAGGAACTTTAGTAGTTATCGTCGTTTTGTTCTGTGTAACATTTGTGCTGATGCCTGATAAAATTGATGGCGTTAAATTAGGGAATAAGTTATCCTCTAGCTTCTTTTTAGTAGATATTTCAAGCTGGTCTTCCATCAAATCGATATTAACTAGATCTTTTTCAAACAATATCTTTCTTAAGTTATCCTTAAACGTGTTCACGTTTTCTTTCAGCTTCATTATGTTTTCCCCAAAATCCTCGATAGCTTTTCTTTCAGAATCCAAATCAGTATCGTTTTCAGTTTTAATATCACCAAATAAATCTTCTGATTTCGGAACAAAAGACGATGAAGTATTCGATGTATGTTTAGTGTCTTGTTTTTCTGGAATCAAAAAATCATCTTGAGGAAAATGGGTGGATTCAGAATCTTCATCTTGATTGGTTTTGCCCGTCGAAGAATAAAATGGCACTCCTTTTGCAAAGCTGAACTGAGATCCTATTGAAATGTTAGCCGTGTTTTGGCTAGAATTTATAATATTTACATCAAAGTTTGAAAGATTTGTTAAGTTTTGTAGAATTTCAGTGAGACTTTCACTTGTAGTTTCATCCAATTCGTATGTATTTGGCACAACATCTTGAGCATGATGAATGTCGATTGATGAATGTAGCGAATGTTGCGTATTTCGCAATAGTGAATCTGTGAATTCTGTTTCGTTTGTTATTGTTCTCGATTCTAAAGGATAGATTTTAAAACACACGAGTAAAAATATCACTCCACATTGGAGGGTAATTTTTTTCACAACCATTTTGAAAGTAATCAATTGAGCATAATAGCTAGAAAAATATCCGATAGTAATCAAAAACTATACACAGATAATTGTTCGAACCATAATCAGTATATAAAGTTTCTTTATCTAAATGCATTCAGATTCCAAATGATGTTCAAATCTAACTCCAAAATCAAAACTTATTAATTATTGAAAGTAATAGAAAAAAAAAACTACAATTTTCAGAGTTAATTTGGAATTTATTTGACTCAAAATCAGAATTTTCCTCCAGTTATTTAAAGCATAATTTTAAACACTGGCATGCCTTTTCGAACACAATTATGACCTTGAAAATAAATTTCAAAATTAGAACTACAATGGAACATAAAAGATTCCCACACTTTCAGTTATCGACAGTTTGTAGATGAGATAAATTATGTAAGGAATTCATCAACATTAGAAAACCGTAACTACTACAGACACGTGCAACAAGAGGAAAGCGCGAAATGGCAACTGGCGAAGCAGACGATAAAAAATGTAAACTCGTTGATTTCCGTTATGCCTAAGGCAGGATTTTTAACTTTCACTCAAAAAAAGAACTTTCACTTTTTTTCCCGCCATTGAAATGGAACGTTTGATAATCTCCTCGTTCTTTCCTCGTGTTAAATGATAAAACACGATTGAGAGCCCGCAGTTCTAGAACACAGTTCTATTTCCCTAACACTAGCGGGCGTTTACTCTTTGTTTGGTTTGTTTGCTTGAATCAGTGTTAACCTCGATGACATTGCATACCTACCACAAGTATCAGTTTCAAAAGAATCTTTTTTTTCTTTTCTCTAGACAATAAAATTTTGATTTTTCTTTTCCATTTATATTTTCTTGTTTTTTTTCTTTTTTTTTTCTATAGAATCTATGAATGAAAAAAGGTAAGAAAGTAATAACTACCCAATCATACCCAATTTAAAATGTTTGTTTACATTGATATATAATATTTTTTATAAGAAATTAAACAATAAAAATATATTTCAATCAACTGGTATCACTTATGTAAACCTTAATAACAATTTAAATTATCTTTACACAAAGAAAAATAAAAGACACCGCAACTGAATAAAAAAAACTACCGTATGTATAACAATACATTGGAAATATAGGTCATCACCCAGCAAAGTATGAAATTAATAATAGTTCAGCTAAAGCATTCTATAGAAGGATTCAATGTTTCATGTTTGTATCTGGTGAATGTGTTGGCAAATCGGTAAACTATGAAACAATTAATATCGATATTTAACACATTTCTCATTCGATAATGAAAATTTAAATAATATTTTATGTAATGACAAGATAAATTATATAATTATCATTTCATACTTCATAGGAATGCTGGACATTCTTTATAATGACTATTGGTGTACAGTGCGAAAAAAAATGAACAAGACACCCTGAATAACTTTTGATCAAATAATTGGATTTCCACGTACACTTTAAGAAATTCCAGTTACGGTATAAAGCATTACGGTATAAAGTATACTAATTACGGTATAAAGCAGTGGCACATAGGGTATATCATCTGTATAATTTGTTTTACAGTAAAATCCATTTTTACTTAAAATACTATACGGTAATTTTTACAGTTATGTTTATTTAATTAAAATTATTCAGTGATTTTACGGTAATTATTACTAAAAATATTAGGGTATAGCAAATAGTTTGTTCCGTAGTATGTTTTGGTGAAAATTGATTTTACGATTAAAAGCAGCGACACCCTGAGTGCCGGTACTTTTGATCGTAATATTATTTGGAATATTTCACAATATACTAGAATTTAGTCTTAATAGTCAGTGGGTGTATTTTCAAATATGCTAATTAATTAGTGCAGACGATATTTTAAGTTACGAAATCAGACACAGAAACGTACTTTTTCTAAATAAACACACCTTTTTTCGATAGATGATGATTTTATAATCCCCAAAATATAGGAGATAACAGCAATCCGAGAATCCCATTTTTTAAGTGAATGGAAATAATTGTCCTCATAATTATAAAATTCAATTATCCAAAAATAATTTAATGGAAAAGTAATTTTTAATGATTACTTATTATTTTTTTATTGTTTTATTTGACAAAAAATAATATTATAAATGAATACGAAATTTTCACAGCATTTTAAATAATATAATTTTAAAAGGAAAAATGCAAAATTTGAACGCAATCGGTCGAATATTTTCCTGAAAAATCAAATTTTAATTATCTGACTTTTTACCTGAATTCAGTTATTTTTTAAATACATTTATTAGTACTTTCATTGCTTTAAAAGGAAAGCAAAAGTTCTTATGACTAAAATGTTAAATGACGTATGTATACTTTTTAGACTAATACCAGAAATGTATAGTCGATTCTTGTTAAACTTGCTCAACTCGAAAGCGATTGTAATTTTGAACCCAACCCTGAAGACAAAGGAGTTTCTGACTGAGCTCTTAGACATGTAGAAACAATTCGGATGTACACACAGTATTCAAAACTAGATAAGAAATTTATAACAGCAGAGGTTGCGAAAATATTTCAACAACATCGAGGGAAAAAGGTTTAAAATTTGCTCTTAGAGTCCTTAATTTCAGTTTGATGGCATTTCAAAAATATTGCAGCTCATAACTTTAAAAGATTTATAAAATCTATGATACGATTTTCAATTGCTGTTTTTCTTCGATTTACTGGTTTATTATCTTCTGTTTCATCTGCTGAAAAACTTTTGAACTAAAACCAAAAACCGTGAAGAAAAAAAACTTGAGCTCCGTCTCATGAATGTTCTGTAAAATTCTTTTTCAATTTTAGTTATAAATTTCTGAAAACAATAAATCTAATTTATGTGACTTTCTATGTTCATTATGATTAGTTCTAAAACGAATAAAGCAAAGAAATTTTGTGATTGAAACTAACAACTATTAAAAGCATACTTTCTCAATTGAATAATTTTTTGTTCAAAGCTAAAACAAAGTTAAAAACCAAGCTTAAAAACTAAGTTTTCTTTTAGTTTTATTAGTGCAGTTTAAATGAATGAAATTCCGGTTTTCTTCAGAAATCGATTGCTTCCTTATTATTTTACCATTGCACAATTCTTTTGAAACGATTTTGACGCAAGAATTCGTTTGATTTATTCCTTTTGGACTGTTTCTTTTGGCAGGGTCCCCTTCTATCCTCAGAAGAGGTTAGAGATTCTTTCTTACGTTTTCTTCTGGTGTAAGAAAATTGTGAAGAAAAAAATATGGGCCAGCAGTTGTTTATTGCAGGTTCAGAATTTTATTTCCTCATGTTAAAAACGGGTTGCAAATACATTTTGAAGCTCTTTTAAAATACATACATTGTTTTGTATAGTTAGAGACTTCTACTATATAAAAAGTAAAACAAATATTATCACAAATTTTCTATGAATCTGGTCTTTTTATATTTATCTACTACTCAGTGCATTTTCTGAAAATTTTCAATAAATGTTATAAAATGCTTCTAGTGTATAAAAAATTGCAATATAAAATTTTCCATTTATATTTGCAATTGAAACTATATTTATTTCGTTTTGCATAATTTACAAAAATAACTAGTAATGTATCCCGGAGAGCTAAATTCTTGTAATAAAAATCAAAATGTGTCTCATTAAATCCATATGTATGGTAATTTTTCCAATCATATGGTAGTTTAGCGGATATTCTGGGTTTCAAAATTACAGTTCTTGTTATACATTTAGTAAAAATTACAAAAAGGAAAATAAATTTAACCAAATAAATAGTTTTTATACCAAGCTCTATGGTAACATGATAATATTACCAAATTTTACTACATTTTATCACTTATCATAAAATCATTTTTTATTGTTAATTTTATGAAAACTATTACCCAAATACTTCGGTAAAAATTACCGAACTTTTTAGTGTTTCCATAGCCAAAAAAATAAATTTGCCATATTTTGATAGTTTATGCTTCATTTTTATAGGGTACAAAGAATTTTTAAAATAATTAAATTCATTCGTGTACAATTATGATTGATTGCAAAAACCTTAAAATTATATTAGTAACATGATAACTTACTTTTTCAACTATATAAGTTAAGAAAAACAAATTTACACCATTAAAAGAATCGCTCTCTCAAAATCTTCCCTTTATTTTACTTTTAAATGTTAAATTTTTAATTAAAATCAACATATATTTCCCCTTTTTTGAACAACATATTTCAAAATCAGAAGAAGATTTATGTTTAACCTATTTAGTTCAAATCTTAAAGTTAAAATGTGGAATTTTTTTAAGAAGAGAAAAAAATACGCCATTTATAGAATTATTTCCACAATTCTTCTTTTTTTCGTTAAAATATTATGATTTTTAAAATTTAAATCAGCATATTAATGCATTCTATCAGTATTATAGGAATGGGGAAAATGTGGTAACTATTAAATGAAAGTCCTCTAATTTTATTACCAATGGATTAATATTTGAAAATCTTGCCTGTTAGGCTTGTTGTATCAAAAGGGAAAACGTACCTTGAAAATTTTAACTTTTTTTATTTTATTTTATAACCCAATTTCATGGGTTTACGACTACTAATGTTCAACTCCGTAGCCTTGTAATTTTGAACTAATCCAGAAGACAAGGAAACTCCTGGATCAGTACTCCCAGAGGTATTGATTTGTTATGGGAACATGGAGGACTTTGAGACTCGACAGATTTAACGTGCATCAGTCACCATTTACTACACGGGGAGTCTTCGGCCGGCGAGGATCGAACCCACGACCTCTTGGACATGGGCTCAGCGCCCTACCGACCAGGCTATTCCCGCCTGTAAATTTTAACTTGTTATTTTTATAAATTTTATTCTATCAATGGCTTTATAATTTTTATAATTTTCTATATTTGTTCAGAAATTGACTTCTTCAATCCGCCAGAAATGATTCGCACGATTTTTTTTCAATGTTGTAAGCAAGTTTTAACTGCATAAAACAAGACAGTACTACAGATTTGTACCGTTGCAGTACTTTTAAACATGTTTGAATTTATCACTTGAAGATAAAAATCATGCAAATAAATTATCTTCCTTTCAAACATAGCGCCTTGCTTTAGTGCAATATTTTTTTTTGTATTTCCATGAACTAAAATATGTTTTGAAAAACGAATCAGGTTGTGATTATTTCAATTTACCAATATTTTCCTCTGAAAAAAAAAAAGATTCACTGATTAACAAGTAGAACCGTGACTAAACAATTCATTTACGAGCCAGGGATAACAAAAACGACGCATTGTTAACACCCCAAATCATACAAAGATAAGTTTGGGTGCAAAGACTGGGCGTATTATAATTTTGTACAATTTTAATACTTTTCAATATATTTGAAATATTTATCATTTAAAGATAAACTTGTAACATTTGAGTTTAACTGATCGTAAATAAATTGGTTTCCCTTCAACTGCAACGGCTTGTTTTAATGCAATATTATGTATTTAATGAACTAAAATATGTTTTGGAAATCAAATTTGATTGTGATTATTTCAATTAAAAAAAAATTTCCTAGAAAAAAAAAACGATTCACTAATTAACAAGTTTATGCGTGACCAAACAATTCATTTACGAACTAAGAATAGCAAAAACGGCGCATTGTTAACACCACAAATTACATAAAGATGTGATTCGGTTGGTTGAAAAAATCGATATTGATACCTTTAGTTTATGATTTCGAAAATAACTTTCTTCAACCATGTGTATTCCACTTAATAATAATGTTCTAATCAAAAGGAAAAATGCCGATTTATAGTTTTGATTATTTCTTTTTCATCCAGAGGAAGTAACTACTTCCTGACATATTACGGAATGGCCTCGAGAAATGATGAACTAATTTAAAAGCACACCTGTCTGTTCATAAGGGCATTAAAATCGGAACCGTTTGTGAAAAAAAGATGAAGTAAATCGGAAGCTAACTTTTTCCTTTTGGAAGAAATCGTAATCGAGCACCTCAAGTAGGATCTCTTCTGCAATTGAGGACAATTAGAGGACAAAGTAATTCGAAGCAAAATAGCGATTAAATTCTAGAAAATAAATTTGTTATGAAGGAAAAGAATTAAGTTAAAACTTTATCGCTCTATTTGTTGTCCAAAATATTGTCTTCTATTTATATGAATGCATGGCCTTTTCCGACTGATTTGGTTTGGAGTTGTTTTTTTTTTTAATTTTTAAATTAATTTGTAATCTTCATCAGGAATTACTAGTACTGTTTTTCAATTTAAAACATTTAAATTAATGCGATAAAGTCATAAAGGAATACTAAGACTACTTTTCCATTTAAATATTTAAATTAATGCAGTACCTTCATAAAGGATTAATTAAACTACATTTCAATTTAAATCAATGCGGTACCTTCATAAGGGATTACTAAGGCTACTTTCTAATTTAAAATATTCAAATTAATGAGATATCTTCATAAGGGATTTCTAAGACTACTTTTAAATTTAAAATATTTAAATTAATGCGATACCTTCTTAAGGGAATACTAAGACTACATTTCAATTTAAATCAATGCGATACCTTCATAAGGGATTACTAAGGCTACTTTTTAATTACAATATTTAAATTAATGAGATATCTTCATAAGGGATTTCTAAGACTACTTTTAATTTTAAAATACTTAAATTAATGCGATACCTTCTTAAGAGAATACTAAGACTACATTTCAATTTACAATATTTAAATTAATGCGATACCTTCATAAGGAATAACTAAGACTACATTTCCATTTAAATCAATGCTATACCTTCATAAGGGATTACTGAGACTACTTTTTAATTTAAAAAATTTAAATTAATGCGATACCTTCAAAAGGGAATACTAAGGCTACTTTTTAATTTAAAATATTTAAATTAATGAGATATCTTCATAAGAGATTTCTAAGACTACTTTTAAATTTAAAATATTTAAATTAATGCGATACCTTCACAAGAAATTACTAAGACTACATTTCAATTTAAATCAATGCTATACCTTCATAAGGGATTACTGAGACTACTTTTTAATTTAAAAAATTTAAATTAATGCGATACATTCATAAGGGATTACTAAGGCTACTTTTTAATTTAAAATATTTAAATTAATGAGAGATCTTCATAAGGGTTTCTAAGACTACTTTTAAATTTAAAATATTTAAATTAATGCGATAACTACATAAGGGATTACTAAGACAACTTTTCAGTTTAAAATATTTAAATTACTGAGATATCTTTATAAGGGATTACTAAGACTACATTTCAATTTAAATCAATGCTATACCTTCATAAGGGATTACTGAGACTACTTTTTAATTAAAAAAATTTAAATTAATGCGATGCCTTCGTAAGGGATTACTAAGACTACTTTTCAATTTAAAACATTTTAATCACTGCGATACCCTTATAAGGGATTACAACGAATACGATTCAATTTAAATTATTTAAATCAATGCAGTACCTTCATAAGGGATTATTAAGACTACTTTCTTAATTTAAAACATCTACCTATTTAAGAATTAATTGTTGTAAAACTTTTGAACTTAAGTTTACGTTTAGAATCTGCGTTTTACTTGTATTAAATGTTTTTAAAACATATGTATTAAAGACAAAAAAATATTGAGTTTTAAGTTACCCTTATTGTGGGGTAACTTAAGGTTACGCAGCAGTAAAAATTCAATATTTGGCTTATTTTCATTGCTGATAGATTTACAAAAGGCTAACATAAGTTAAAATATACTTCACAAAACAGTTATAAATATAAATAAAAGCTTAAAAAGTATTTTCTTTAAAAAAATTTTAGTTTTGTAAATAAAAAAGTTATCCACTATGTCCATCGTAGCTCCCTTCTCCCCTAAATTTAGTAATTTCAATTCAATATACCAATTATCAAAAAAGGCTACTTATTTCTAATTTTTGAATCTCTATTTTTTCTAAACAAAAGTATAAAAAAAATGAGCCAAAAATCTCTATATGTAAACAGTTTAGATGTATCATTATTGTTTGACAAAACTATTCGAATCAAAATATCTCTCAACTTTTTCTACTTTTTTCACCGACATTGTATTTACGTGTTCAACCGAATCCCTTCTTCCTCTCCAATTATGCATATTTTTGGAATATTTCCTGCCATGTAATTGATTGTTTATCACATTTTCCTCACTTCGATAGTATT
This sequence comes from Parasteatoda lunata, assembly GCA_949128135.1. Taxonomy (NCBI): domain Eukaryota; kingdom Metazoa; phylum Arthropoda; class Arachnida; order Araneae; family Theridiidae; genus Parasteatoda; species Parasteatoda lunata. Next base: position 55,047,279 of record OX421979.1, on the reverse strand, counting down.
GGCGATTTACTGATACAAATATAGCCAAGCTTAACGAAAATTAACGAAATATTCTACGCTTCGATTTTTTAATACAATCTTTGTCAGGAAACTTTCTTTAAACACATATCTTGTAATATTCAAAGTAATTTAGTATTATTAAAAAAATCTTACAAAAATAATTTTAAAAAATATATATATATATTGCATAGAAGTTTTTCTAATGCGCAATTATAATTAAGTTCTACAAATCTATTTGTCTTTCTGTTATCGCTAAAATTCGTTTTATTTGATAATTTGAACTCAAGACTTTAAATACGAAAATAAGTGTTCGAAAATCGCAAAATGAGTGCATACAAGCGGTACAAACACGAGGTACAAAACATGGCTTAACCTAGAAATATGAGCCATTGTCCGGTATTTCCTACACAAATGTGTTTTTTATTTATTATATTTTTTAAGGTTAAGTTCCATTACTGAGTATTACCTACCTGATCGTTTATAAGGTTAAGAGCCAATGTCATTTCCCTGACATATTTTCTTATATTTCAAACACTGATTGCTTTCTTCAATATTCACAAAATGCTGCGAATGTTGATAAGAAACGTAATCGTAATCTATACAAAGGTTCTGAGAATCATGATTTTGACAATATCGATTTTGATATTTGTGGATATTTCCGCCCCTGGTGTGTCTGAGAATAATGCTAAGAAAATTTCAAGACATGAAAAATCATTACCCGCCCATATGACATACCAGAAAAATTGGTTCAATCTTGAATCATAATATAGAAAACAAAAGCAATGTTTAACTGCATTTCTCTCAAGTTGCGGCATAGTATAATATTCATTCTAATATCAATTTTAGGAAGGATCAATTGCGAGATAAATATGTGTTAATTTGATACTATATTATGGTTAAGGTCATTTTAAATGATATTACGGTTCAAAACAGTCCAAAAGTTCTAAATGTATGTTTTCAACAATCATATTTGATATTTTATAATGTGAATTACTTAAGACATGATCTGATGCGCAAGCAATATACGTATCAAAAATCTTGCAAGAAAAAATTTCATGCGGTCGATATCTGCTGAGAACGTAGTTTTTGAGAACAAAAACACTCACGACAAAGGACTAAGGGGTAGAATCATAAACAAAATAATTTTCTGGTCAGAATACCACGCGATTTCGAGTGTAGACATATAATGTCACAGGAAATAATAATTAGCTTCTGTGTGTTGTTAAATTTTATTGGCTAAGTTTTCGTTTGATACTAGATGATGCCTATAAAAATGTCCAAGCCAGAAGCTGAACTATATCCCCAAGTGAAATAAATAAATCAATTGTCGTTTGCACTTTTTTTATATGACGATTCATAACGCCCAATTGTAACGCATTCCTATTGGTTGGTATCTGTAACTCATTGATCATAGATGTGTTGCTTTTGGACAGATAAGGGAAGTGACATAAGCTGAGACATCTCTGTGTAAGATTTCGTTTCAGCATTATTTGGAACGCGTTTAGGTATTGGGTCGTAACAACATGACCCTGTAGTGATAGGACAATTAGACTGTTGTTTATGACAGTTTTGCAGCTTGGAAAAGCATTAGTGTTGAACCATGCTTTAAGACTACAATAGCAATTATTTGCAAAATAGACTTCAAGATTTGATTTGATTGGGCAACAATTTGCGATTTTTGTAAGAACAACATTAACAAACAATTGAGCTCAAAAGTTTTATTTATTCCTTGTGTTAAGAAAGGGTGCAGAGATAAGTTTGTGTCACTCCGGTAATACAAATAAAATAAAATAACAACTGTTTTATTTAGTTTTTATTCGGAACAACTAAGTAAAAAAAAACACAGAACAATAAATAAAATTTATAAACAAATAGCTCATAAAACGCGACATAAAGCTATAAAACATTAACAGCATTAAAAAAGAACTATGATATAAACATAATATTTCACCCATAACAGACAAATTATATATAATATTGTCCTTTTAATGACATTGCATTAAAATCATAGTATCATATCTAATTAATGAAGATGGAATATTTTTGCTACTTTCATATTTGCCACTTCTGTACAAAAAGAATTAATGTTACTAAGACTTTTCATAGCATATTATTTCATGTAAAAATAACTACTTTTTCTCAGTTATGATATCAGGTATATGCAATGAAACATCGATAATGCAATCAAAATATAAACTGTGTTTCTTTTTCATGAGTCATATCTATATTACTCATTCAATTGAATTCAAACCAGCAAACTCCGTTAGTAATTGCGCTAAATACGGGGTAAGCGGAAAATAAACTTCCCACTTCAGATGATACTATTATGCATTATATTTGTCCAAATGAGATTAAGTTTGTACAAAAGGTAATTTAAATAATGCTCTTGACATATATTAAATAACAAAATACTTTAGCACAAAATTCATCAATAGAAATACGTTACATTACATAAATTTGCATTGCTTAAAAATGGTAAAATCATTTGCGTTACAGGGCAAGCCTCTTCTCTATACTTTGTGGTTAAAAATACCACGAATTTTGCACGAGCATTAGCTACCGCTATGTGCCTCATGTCCACGTTGCAAGGAAAACACTATTGGTAAAATGCTCCAAAATTACAGGTAATAATTAATATAAAGGTGGTAAATTCAATAACAAAAAGTTCCAAGGTATAATTTAACATGTATAAAGTATTAAATTTTCCTCCCCGCCACTTATTTAAGAACACTATTGGTAAAATGCTCTACAAGAACCATTAGAATTTTGCTGCAGCTGTAAAGGAATTCCGCAAAATGAAACGTATACAAAAAGTTCCAATTAATAATTTAGCATGCTGAAAGTATTAAATTTACCACCCAGTCACCTATCAGTGTTTTTTGCTCCATTTTTTTTATTATCATAGTATCATAAACGTCAAGGGCATTATTTGAATTATTTATAGCTCAAATATTTTCGACCAATAGAATGCATTCTTGGGCCCTAACTTTTTTCATGCCAACTCTATATAAAAATACTTTATGAAGATGATTCGTTTACAATTTGCATAAAAAAGCACCATTTAAACACCGTTTAAGTTTATTAAGTTACAACATTTAAGTTAAGTTTACTAGTGCTAACAAAACACCATTCAGTATTCTGTTATCACATTAAGCATTAAAAATAATAATACTTTATTCCAATTAATTAGACAGCCTTCACTTTCATTTAAACATTTATAGTTTTAATTTATTTTCTATAAAAAAAAACTACATCTAATAATTATAATACATTATAAAACATATACATATAATACATATTGAGTGTTTTTAACTCCTGATAAGTTTTACAGTAGTTGTTCACTAAAACTGTCTTTATTTGATCTTTGGATTTGTTTATTTATAAGTAAACCAAACCAATTCAAAAGGAACTTTCTTAAGTATAAATATCAGGAAAAAAACTACACTAAAAATAAAAACCATGGATCCAACTTAGGCATTTCAAGTTCTGCTCTTCTAAAATAAGGAAAATATTTCTTTTGGCACCAACAAATTTAGCACATCAGGTAAGAAACTAAGAAGTAATTTCACGAGCACCACACATTTTCGCTTATAGCTCTCACAGAAGCTTCACTCGAACATGTTCATAAAAATCTCCGCTTGGTGCGCTGCTACTAATAGGATCACAATTATTAATTGACTAGGAGTTCGTGGTTTTAGCTTGTAATATAATGTCTCTTTCTTTACGAATAAATCGTTTCTGCAGAGGTGTGAAGAGTAGATGAAGAGGGTGAACAAAACACAGCAACAGAGTAATGAGGTTGAAGATGTTTACCTGAAATAAAAGAAAGTAATAATAACTAATATAAATAGAGAACAAATAACTAAACAACTTAAACCGTTATATTGAAAAGTAAAGAGAGGCTGTGTATTTACTTTTTCTGTTTTAAATATGTTAAAATTAACTTTAAAACCTTTTATAAATTTCCTATTATTGCTTTAAAATATTTTATATCTCACAATGACTCATTTTGTTCGAAAGCAAAAAATTGAATTTAAAAATTCGAAACAAAGTAGCTTATACTTAAACTAATACTACTTATAGAATTGCTTATAAAAACAGACGTGTTTAACATTAAAATTAATTCCTTTAATTTTTTTGAACGAAAAGTTTAGATTTTAAACAAATATGCTTGTCTAACATTCAAATCAAAACTATTTTATAGACCCATTTTCTTGAAAATTTTTAAAAATAAAACCAAATAGATTCGTTTTATGTTAAATAAAAATATTTCATAAAATCGTTTTCTACTAAAATTTTAAAACTAAAACTGACTCGTTTGATAGCAAAACTATGGAACATATTGATAGCAAAACTATAGAACAGTTTTAGACAAAGAATCAAAAAAAGACAACTATAACTACTAAAGACCGACTTTTGTATTTTTTTTTAACAAAAATAATTAGGATGAGATGCTATATAAAAAGTTTATTGTATTTTATGTGGGTTTATAACAGTACTTTTTGAGCTACAAATCATTTGGCGCAGATAATTTGTAAAGATATTTTCCGCACACAATTTAACTTGTGTTTCACGGTTTGAGGCAACAGCTTTAACACTTATCAAAAATACCGAATAATTACACGGAATAGATTTCTTTGAGATCTATAAATTTTAACGCTATTTTTCAAAGCTTTTTCTCCAACGAAAATAAAAAAGACATAGTTTAAGTGCCTTACATGGAATAGTTAGTTTAATTGCTATTTTTATATTTTGTTTGTTTTTGGCTAATATAAGCACCACTTGGAGGACCCCGCTGCCTGGTATGCCGCTGAGCTCCTGGACTGCCATTGCAGTGCTCCTGTCCAAGACTTGCTCAGACCATTCTATCTAGACGTAAGACTGGTCACATTTAGAGTCTAATTTTTAACAGAAATAGGAAGACTCACACTGTTCTGCCATCACTTCTTCCTCTCATATCTATTCACTCTGCTGATTATCAAAATTGCGATGGCAGGTCTTCGGATCATACTCAGGGATGTTTCCCAGACCGTCGCCAATAGCCCATTGTGCAGCTCTAGTGCGACGTAAATAAAGTACCTACCTCTTCTTATATCTTAGATTGTATTGGTGCTTCTGTGGGGCAGTTGTTGAATGAAGGAGATGTAGTTTTTTTTATTTAATTTTACGACATGGTCTCCTAGAAGTGATTTAGTTTGTCTAAACCAAGGGGAATAACAACATATTTTGTTTTCTCTGAAAAAATATGCATTTGACATTTTAGTTAATCGCAAGTTACATAAGTTTTATTTACAGAAGGGTTTAAAATTATTAGCGTACTTGTTTAATTAGCAATATTTAAAACTTAAGATTCAGCACTGTTGAAAAGTTTATTCGAAGTTTTTGTTACTATTATTATTTTCTTTTACTGTAAAGTTCATTGTAAAATTTGTTATTTTTATGTTCTCAAAAGCTGAAAAAATAGAAAGGGGAAAAAGTATGTGTCATGCCTGTAACTTTTTTTTTTTTTTTTTTTTTTTATTTATTTTTTTTTTTATTTATTTATTTTATTTTTTTATTTTTTTTTTTTGTTCGTGGAGAGCATAATAAAATTTATTATTTTTATGTGCTCAAAAGCTAAGAAAATAGAAAGGAGAAACACAGTTTCTAATTATTTTAAACATATTCCCAACGAAAATTTAATCTTACAAAACGTTGTCAATGATTTTATAAATGGATATCTGATTTTAAAAAGCTGCTGATTTTATAATCCAGTGATTTTATTCGTGGTGGTCACTGTAATATATTAACACTTCATAGAAAAGAGAATGCCTCAGCACTTACCATTTCATTAGCCCGACAAAACGAATATAAACTGCGCAGTAGGGAAAAATACGAAAATTGTCACCACGTCCAGACTACTTCACTGTGCAGTCGGGTTCATTACGCGAGATGTCACTACGTTTGGACTACTAAAGGATCAGATTTCTCGTTTATAGTAACCCGTGCGGAGGCCTTCTCCCTTCTACGCGTTGAATATATCCATTTACTATATTATAATTGAATTTTATGATAAATTGTGCTGACACTTACTTGCAAAGCATCATCTTTTGAATGGGATTCCCAAACATACAGTGGAAACTGAAGTAAAGAACCAATAGCAGCTGTTGTACTCATAATGCCCAATAATCGGTTGAATTGGTTTGCAGGAAATCTATTGAAAATTTTGTTTTGCAACAGTTTTACTCTTTAGAAACAACTACAATATTAGAACTAGAATATATATATATATATATATATATATATATATATATATATATATATATATATATATATCCCATGAAAACATAAGCGCGTTCTATAACGATACACTTAGAATATTTATCGTACGATTTGAATGCATATTAATACGTTGTTCTAAATTTTTTCTTGCGGTAAAATTTTTCTCAAACTTTTCCTGCTACAAAGAAATGATCTTTTTCATTCAACTGGTTTTGATTTGAAGTTCATTTACTGGTGTATTTGAAATTTTAAAAAAAAATGTGTGTATATTTTGGATATTCGATCAATTTTCGCAAAAATTTTTTTACTTATGTTTATATTATTATATCTAATTATCACTTACCGTGTTACAAAACTAATGATCAAAACAATAGGCGGTGATATAACTTACCAAAACAAACGGTTTTTACAATTCAATATGTAGGATCGCAAAGGAAAAAGTGAACAGTGTTTTTTCTGCAGTAAGATTAACTGTTATCTTTTGAAGAAACAGTTAGCTAGTATTCTTCGTCCGATATGGATGGATGTTTTGAGATTCGTTCGAATCTCAAAACATGCCAAGTCCGTACCACTAGTTGCTCGTATATTTTAGTTCAGATAATGTACCGTAGTTTACCGATGGGAAATTCAAGTTCTTGAAAAACCGGACATAAATTCATCATTCGTCTTTCAATGTGGATTTTATCTTTAGAAGCAATTCTAAGACTTTTATTACATTAAACAGATAAACATTAAATGGATTTTTACTTCAATGTGCCGTTATCTTAAGATAGTGTAAATTTCAATTTCGATTTGCAAAACTGAACTTTTTATGTAATCATCTCTCATTGGTTTTAACATTTTTATCAGAGCATTGCTTAAGATCATTACTTTTAATTGGCTAACAAAAGCTGACTTCTTTTATCACGTCTTTTCCATATCTTACAATGCATTTTTTTTTATTTAAAAAATTCTTTAAGTAGCAAAACTGAGCAACCTTTTCCAAAGTGTAAAGCAAATAAGGTAATTTTGTTATAAAAAGGCTTTTGCGAACTCCTTAAATATTCAAATTAATAAGATGTAATTGAAGAACAAGGGGAAGAACGATTTATATGCATAAAATCTGTGTGTGATTTGGCGATAAATGAAAGGTTCCTCAGTATTGCCCATCTTTACTGAGTAATAACTCTCGTGAGAAACTGATTTTTCTCGTCATTGATTTGTCAAAACTTAGTGCAACAGATGGTGATCGTATCGCGATAAATTAAAATTTTTTTTAAAAAATACGGACGTAACCAATTCATCCCCTTTGGTCTTCAATTAAGATTGCTATTTTCTCTATATCAATTGCAATATTATCAAACGTTAGACATTTTAAAGTCTTTAAAACAATATGAAGGAATTTTAGCTTAACTCAAGGGGAAATTCAGCAGATAATTAATAAAGTTATAATTGAAAATTAATTATTATAATTATAAAGCAGGAATCAAAAATAATTCGTAAAGTAACAATTAAGAATAATTAATAAATTATTAATTCTGATAATAATTCTTCTACTAATTAATTAAAAATAATTAATAAATTATTAATTCTAATAATAATTCTTCTACTAATTAATTAAAAATAATTAATAAATTATTAATTCAAATAATAATTCTTCTACTAATTAATTGAAAATAATTAATAAATTATTAATTCTAATAATAATTCTTCTACTAATTAATTAAAAAAAATTAATAAATTATTAATTCTAATAATAATTCTTCTACTAATTAATTAAAAATAATTAATAAATTATTAATTCTAATAATAATTCTTCTACTAATTAATTAAAAACAATTAATAAATAATTAATTCTATCTTACCTTATCCTTAAATAGGCAGAGGCAACAGCAACATGAAATGATCTTAGAATAGTAGTGAAGGCAATAGATATGTAGACTGAATCATCATTTTCAAAAAACTTGCAAACTTGAACAATAGCCTGGGCCATTGTTGTAAAAAGCATCGGCCAGAAGCCAGATCTAAGCTTTATCAGTTTCCGCTTATCAAAGTCTGGCTCTGAAAGGTTAGAAATAATTAATAAATCTACTATAATTAGAAGTTTTGGGATCTTTTTTGTTCGCATTCAGCATAAAAGTACTATACAGTTAAGATTTAAGCAGATACTTTGTTGATGATAAAATACCTTGTGCAGCTGAGTTCAGCGTTCTGTCCATTACAATTCCTGCTATTGGTGCCAGAACTAATGAGGAAACTTGACATAAACCATAAATCTGTGTATACCTACTTACTAAAAATAAAGTATCAAATTGTTAAATTTGGAAGAAATAAAACGGATGACTATTTTTTATAAAAATACGTTTACACGAAGAAAAAAAACGTTTTTTTTTTTTTTTTTTTTTTTTTTTTTTTTTTTTTTTTGCAGAAAAATATTTTAAATATATGACTTTCTATTTTCGTAAATAAGGGAAAAAAATGTTCTCTTTTTCTTAAAAAAAATAAAAAAATAAGAATTCAGTTTTTGTGATGAGAATCTTCTAATTAAAACATTTCTCAGACCATTCAGTAACTTACCAAGAAAGCAAATTTTTAAATACGAAAGTTCACATAAAACTTAAGTATTTTAAGCTCAATTTTTACATTCAGAGAATGAAAGGAGGAAAAGAAACATAAATATTGGGGCAATATAACAAACAGGCATTAGGCAATTAAAATGTTTTAAATTAAAACCACATGATTTTAACTGAAATTTTTTTAAAAAAAATATTTAGATGATCATATTTAATCTTACATTTAATTTTACGTGGATTTTTAAAATCTGGTCAAAAATTAGCAGTTAAAAATGCAATTTTACTCTTGAAAAAATAAAAAATTTATGAATAAAATTCTGTCGTTATAAAACAAACTATTATGATAAACAAATTAAACTATTATATAAACAAATTACTATAAATTAAACTATTAAGCGGAATTTTACACAGATATTTCACGGAATCGTTGATTTCACAGAAATCGTATTAGAATGAAACTGCCTTGGATGAGTGGGTAAAGGCTCTGAGCTGTCGCTGTGAAGGACTGAGGTTCAATCCTCAGAGGGAGCTTAAAACTTACTCAGTTGCAGATCGACGGGATTGTCTTGTCTACGTATAAGACACATGAAGACACATGGTATAAGACACATGAAGTGTCAGATTGTTTGGGAGGTAAAGATTTGTGCATTGTGCATGTGCACAATTCTGACCACATTACCACTGTACCGTACGAAATCGCAGACCTTTAACCTTATTGATAATCCCATTTCAGGAATGCTTTTTATTTCAAGCTATTAATGAAAAAAATGAGGTACAAGCATTTATGGGTAATTTCAACTTTAAGTGCATGTTTTTCAATTCAAAGAAAACACAGAAATGTTTACTGAAATAAAATATAAGCAACTCACCAACATGAAAATCGGAACTAATTCTCTCCATCCATAAATGTAGAGACCCAGAGTAATTGAGAGTTGCCAGCAACAACCAGGAGAACCAATACTGGTGCAAAGAGAAGGAAAAGGACGTGACAGCTACCTTAAATGGTAGTTGTTCCTCCAAACTGGCAGTAGTTATTTCTTTTTCCATTTCTACACTTTGCAATACTAAACACACATATAAATGTCAATTTACAAAGAATATGACACATAATGATATAGGATTTTACTTTGATAAATAGAATAGGAGTCTCGATGTTGCGCGTTTTTTCATTTTTCCACATTTTAAAATAATCACGAATAAGGCTTGCCGTATCGATACAGAGTCTGCTCTAATTCACATATTGAACATCAAAGTTTAAGTTTTTATGCAATTATTAATTTGTGCACACATAGATAGATTCTTATTTGTTAGAAGATATCGAATAAAATACTCCGATAAAAAATTTAAAAAACTCCAGGATATTAGAACACTTAATGAATAAATAGAGTAAAAAAAAAAATATCCGCTATTTCTGAAACATTTTACACAATCACAGTCCCCTTGAAAAAGTGTCTAGTCCCCTCAATATTTCTATTTGAAGTCAGTACCAGATTATGGGATTTCATTTTCAGTATTAAATTTAAAATGCAATAATAGTTACAAAAGTTTTATTTATTTAATATTATACAAGAAAAAACACTATATAAATTATCTATAAAATTTGAGATCGTATTTTTTGGTTCACATATAACTTTAAATATCACGTTTTAGAAACAAAAAGTGAAGCAGTTAACTAATATGAGAAAAATTCAATTCAAAAGCGCTTTTTAAACAACAGATGGCAGCACATATTTATTATCCCTAAAGCAAATATTTTCTTTATTTTATTACAAAAGTGAATGTTTATTGTGATATATAAAATTTTTTGATTCGATATTTTTTCTCTTCACTGCTTATCATCGAAAATATATTTTGCGTTTTAAAAAGTACTATCAAAAATAAATTAAAAGTTAATTTGCAATTTCCGAAATTTACATCTGTTAAAACAAGTCTGTCATGGTGCTGCCATCTATCAAATATGATCGGAAACTAATGTATTTTTCATTAAATTTAAATAATCTTTATAGATGGCAGCACAATGTTTAAGAAATAAATGATAATATAGTAGGAAGATGGAGGGGTCATAATCTCATATTCTCATTCATCAAACCTCAATTACAACAATTATTCAAATAAAAATTAAATATCGTTTTTTTAATGAAATTTATTAATTTATTATTCATTTTAAATGAAATATTAAAAAGAAATTCCTTTCTAAAAAATATTCTTATTACAAATACAATGACTATTCAGATTTAAAACACAATTTTCATTTTACGAATAGTTATATAACTTCACAAACTTCAACTGTGTCAGGAAAAAAAAAGCTATTAATAAACTCGAATAAAAATTATTTAAAGAAATGTTCTTTACACATTAAGGGAGAATATTATGGACACTGTAGGGGAATATTATGGATATTTATACATTTTATTCCAAAGAGAAAAAAAAAATATATAAATGCAAAAATTAAGCATTTTAAAATAAATACAACGTTACCTTTACGGGGAATTGGCTCTAATCCTTCATATGTTTTCTTTAAAGTCAAAGGTGAAGCTAAATGGAATAACAAAACATTTTAATTAATTATGACTCTAATTTTTTTCTTCTTCTTCTATTAGCTTCTCTAGAAATAACAATAATACTTTCTTTTTAATTTTCAACTTTTATCATAAAGTAAAAGTTCGAAAAAAAGGGGAATACAGAGTTCTTATTTATAAAAAGCTTTTAAAAAAATATATCGTTGTGATCAATTTAATTATAAATGCTAAAACATTTTTTTTTCTGAAAATTAACAAAAAAAAACTATGCATCTTAGAGGGATAAAAAAAAAAAAAAAAAAAAAAAAAAAAAAAAAAAAAAAAAGACTATGTTGGAAAAGTGTTTTTTAATTTTTAAGTTTTTTTTTTTTTTTTTTTTTGTCGTGTCAGCTTTCTATTGTTTATTCATTTAATATTGATGAAAAATCCTAAAAAATTAATATTACATGGGTAAAAAACATAACAATCTTTTCCTGAAATAGAGCATTTATAATTTATAAGAAACAGAATTTATAACGTAATAAGAAACGTAATTAAAGTCACTTCAATCTTGGCATGAAGCAGTAATGTTCTATATCATATCGAAATTTTATTTTGAAATTATACAAAAATAAACTAATGCAATATATTATAATTTAAATCAATATTAATTTTTTTTTCATTGCTTAAAATATATTCGGATCTCTAATGTAAAAAGTAAACTCTAATGTAAAAAGAGAGAATTGTTTTTATATAAAAATTAAACTTTAAACAGGTCGTTTTTAAATCAGAAAACAACTTCGGGTGATTTTACACTAAATACTTAAATAGCAATTCGAATTTCCCAAAATTAAATAATTCTTAAGACATTTTTTTTAAATTTAATTATTATTATTTTTTATTTTAAATATTTCATACTGGTATATCTAATTCAAAATCAAAGATAAAAAGTATTTTATAAATGAACATATATTTTATTTTCGAAAGTAATATGATGTTTACTTCTAAGTTTTAAAATAAATCAAATCAACTGATTAGCAAAAACTATTTTCTCAGCTTTAATACGTTGACTATGACAATGTATTTATTCTTTTTGGGGTGAAATTAGAATTGTTACTTATATGAAAAAAACTTAGTTTTTTAAAATCAATCTTATCAATTATAAATCTTTTTATTGTTCTAATTATTCTAGTTATTTTATATATATATATATATATATATATATATATATATATATATATATATATATATATATATATATATGCTACTACCGGCCAAGTTTGAAATCCGGCATTTTATAGAATGCCAAATGAGAAACCGGCAAAGTATAAAATACATCTCTGATTCGTTTTGTTATGAAATTAAAATGTCAATCAAGCCTGCCATGTTGCAGCAAGTAGGTTAATTTCTTATATGAATATTTTGTTTCCCTTAATATATTTCGGAGATTTACCAAGGTCTAGTTAAGTGCCCCTGCCCGGTATACATTTGCCCGGCATATCCTACACTGTATTTTTTTAAGGCTCAGTGCCCCTGCCCGGTATACATTTGCCCGGTATACCCTACACTGAAGTTTTTTAAGGTTCAGTGCCACTGCCCGGTATACATTTGCCAGGTATACCCTGCACTGAAATTTTTTTAAGGTGCAGTGCCACTGCCCGGTATACCCTACACTGATGTTTTTTAAGGTTCAGTACCACTGCCCGGTATACATTTGCCTGGTATATCCTACACTGATATTTTTTTAAGGTTCAGTGCCACTGCCCGGTATACATTTGCCAGGTATACCCTGCACTGAAATTTTTTTAAGGTTCAGTGCCACTGCCCGGAATACATTTGCCCGGTATTCCCTACACTGATGTTTTTTAAGGTTCAGTACCACTGTTCGGTATACATTTGCCCGGTATATCCTACACGGATGTTTTTTTAAGGTTCAGTGCCACTGCCCGGTATATCCTTCACTGATATTTTTTTAAGGTTCAGTCCTACTGCCCGGTATACATTTCCCCGGTATACCCTACACTGAAGTTTTTTAAGGTTCAGTGCCACTGCCCAGTATACATTTGCCGGGTATATCCTACACTGATGTTTTTTTAAGGCTCAGTGTCACTGCCCGGTATACATTTGCCCGGTATACCCTACACTGATGTTTTTTTAATTAAGTGCCATTGCCCGGTATATATTAGCCCAATACTCCAAACACTGATGCTTCTTTTAATCTATCGTTCGTAGGTATTAAAATATAGAATAAATGTAATTATATCCATGAATAAATTAAAATCAAATCGGATGTAATAAATATTTCGGACATTCACCAAAGCGACTATGTGATTGTCAACATTCACCGGTGAAAGTCAACAACCACCGATTTCGGTCATTCACAGTAACATGCACATCATTTACATAATAACTTCATGAGTATGTTTTTTTCATACTTTGCCTAAATAGCATTTGTAATTCTATACAATGCCTAGGTATTTTATACAATGCCTAGGGAAAGTATGTAATATTTCTCACACTTCATATATATATATATATATATATATATATATATATATATATATATATATATATATATATATATACTTGAATTTATGACTATATGAATGATTATTTTTGTAGCCCTCCGTTTCTTTAAACTCAACCCAGAAGACTAGATAGCTCCTAAATCATACTCGTCTTTGTAGAGAACTTTTTTAATGAAACTAACCCAGGTTATGCAACACAAAATCCCTCAACAGTTAGCTCGATTCTAACACGCCTTCCAGAGGGTATTTTTTTAATCAAAATTTGGTATGCAGGCTGAGAGCATCATACCAAATTGGCTATTATCGCATACTTGGAATTGAACTTGGGTTGCCTCTAGAAATTTAAAAACATCGAAATTTTTGAATTATAGAAACTTAAAAATTGATTTTGTAATTTTGTAACAGTTTTATACATAGAATTGCTTATTTTTATTTCTTAAGAGTTCATCAGTATCGATATAAATAAAATTGACCAGTTTTATTCTTTAACATTTGTGCATCGATCTTAGTAAAATTTTTTATTTTGATTGTTTTCAATGGTTATGAATTAAATCATCTGTTTTTATATATTTATTTATTTAGTCTTCAGCTTTTTTCTAACAGTTGTATATCTATATAAATAGAATTATCTGCTTTTATTTTTTTAACAGTAGTGCACTTATATAAGTAAAATTGTTTTTGTTTATTTTTTTATTTATTTGTTTTTCATAAATATTTTTATTTTAATATTTACCTACGAAGTTTGTGAAAGGTTTTTAATTTAATTATTTTTTAATTTAATTATTTTTTTTAAAATTTAATTATTTTTTTAGTTTGATTATTTTTTTAATTTAATTATTTTTTAATTTAATTATTTTTTTTAATTTAAATAGTCTGTTTTTATTTATTTATTTATTTGTCAGTTCTTTTTTTAACAGTTGTAAATCTTTATAAATCGTATTATCTGCTTTTATATTTTTAACAGTAGTGCACTTATATAATCAAATTTGTTTTTGTTTATTTTTTAATTTATTTGTTTTTCGCAATTATTTTTATATTAATATTTAACTATGGAGGTTGTGTAAGGATTTTTAATTTATCCCCGCAAATCTTGCGGTATCAGGGAAGAAGAAAAAAAAAAGAAAAAAGAAAGGAATGAACAACCGGTAGCAAAAAAAGGTTTTTGAAGGTCGCTCAAAGAAAGACTTAACTGTTTCTCCCCGCTACTGGATCTTATATAAACTTCTTGATCTGGTAATTAAACTTGAACTCGCTCGCCATGCAAAGTGTCCTTATGAAAAAGTAACTAATTGATGTCAAGGAATATTTACACAACAAACAGAAATGACCACATTTCTCTTTCTCTCTTATTTGCGTGAAATAGAAAATAGTTGCAGAGGCGAACACGTTTAGTTTTGTTTTGTTTTGAAAGTTTCTTGCTTAAATAAAAATCAAATTGAATGATTGAATTGCGCTTTCCTCATTAAAATATTGTACATTAATTTTTAATTCATTCCTTACATCATTATGTTATGTTATTTAATGATAATTTGAAGAAACAAAAAAAGTTTATAAAGTTTGTTTCGTTTTATTTCTTTTCAAAACAATTTATATTAAGTTTTAAAATGAAGAAAATTAAATATTTAAGAAAGTATGGAAAGATTGCGAATTTAAATGAAAGACGAGCAAACTCTATTATTTATGACAGTTTAACTACACTGTAAAAAATTGCGGATCAGATTTCTTTAAAATGTACCAGCACTTAGGATGCCGGTTCTTTATACATTAAAATCCATTTTTAATATTAATTTTTACTAAGCAAAGAATCTGTTATAATCATGATTTGTACAGTAGTTTTCATAGTAAAATCACTGAATCACTGTAATTAAATAAATATTACTGTAAAAATTACGGTAGGAAATTTTACGGTGAGAATAAATTTTTCATTAAAATAGATTTTATCAGGATGCCAGTACTTTTTACCGCAAATTAATCCGGAACTTCTTACAGTGAGGATTATTGAAAATAATTTATATTACATAAAAGTATACATTTTAAACTTATTTTTGAAATATTAAATAATTGATTTAAATTAGATATGTATATCAAATTTATTCTTTAAACATACTATATTTAATTTGAGTCATACGTTTCAAACTTCTGAAATATACTGTAATTATTTCAAATTATATTTTTTTCAATTTATTTGCAATATTTTTTTCGAATTATATATTTCAAACTTGATTTTCAAATATATTATTATAACAATGGATGATGCATGAAAAACTAAATACAGTCGACTCTTTTTAATTCAGACATGGATATTTCGAAATACTGGATAATTCGAACTAATGTTAATTCCCCAAGAATTTCCTAATGATACGAATGTTGAAAATATATCTCTAATTTGAACCTTTGCTATATAATGAAATATGTCTATAATTTGAACGTTTTGTTGATTTATTCTAAATTCGATGTAATGAAAATCGAAAATTTCTTAATTCATTAATTGATAAATTAATTGCTAATTTATAAACTGAAGATAAGAAAAGAATGAAATTAAATAGGAAAGATTGTGAATGGCGCTCACTGTGCATGGAAATTGTGTGCTTGTAAATTTTCAATTTATAATGATATTTTATTAAAAAATGCCAGATGTGTGTCATCATAAAAATTTAAGAAGAGTTTAGGGTAAATTCCTCTTTTGTTAAACATTGTCTTTAATCTGATTCTAAGGTGAAAGGTTTATTGATATTTTATTCAATCAATAAGTATTTTCGATTTTAATTTTAGTTAATTCAAACTTTTTTCCCTATTTCGTTTGAATAGAATTAAAAAGAGTCTATCGTATTGCAAAAAATGCATATATTTAAATTAAAATTTTATTCAAAATTAGTCAATACAATTAATTAAATATATTAGTTACATATGCATTCCCAAATAGTGTTTTTCGAAATCCAAGGGTTCCGAGGTACACCATATGAGAACCGCTGGTCTATAGAATTCTTAGTCATGGTATAGAATACCTGGCCTTTTTAGCAAGAAATCATGAAAATTATTATATACTTTGGTAGCCAGTATATAGAATGCCTCTAGGTTTCTCATTAAGAAAAGCAAAAAATCAATTTTTTTTACTTGCTCAAATATGTCCCAATGGTGAGTAAAATAATTAGTTTTTGATACATCAAGCTAAATAAAATCTCAAAATTCATTTTTATATTTTTATTTTTTCATTCACATCTTACTCACCTGGTATTGCATTAAATTTTCCATCTTGACCTGTTGTGATGACGGCAATATCACCGACTCTTTTGAAGATGAGTGTTCGACCCTTTTCACTGTCATCCCTGATTCGATCCACGGGCAGGCAAAATAGAGTGATGGGTAACATGCATGCACTGTAGGCCACAAGAATATAGCACACCCACTCCCACGAAAGTCCTGCATCATATCCGTACTATGAAATTTAAAAAAAAAAATTTATATTTAACACATGAGTGAAATGATAGTAAAATATTTAACAAAAATAATTGCCAAAAAGCTTTTTTCTTCTGATTATGCAGTGTTTCTATAGTTTGTTTATTTGCTCCTTTTCGAAAAATACGGTGTTTTTGCTGTTGTTTTAAAGTTGGCGTGTGTAACCGCACCTGAGGCAGAAGATGTATTTTTGCAGCGGAAATAACCTCATCACTAAACCTCAATTTCCACCTCATTTCCACCTCATACATAGCTCAGCTATAATTTTAATTGAAATCGGATGTAATTATTCCCAACTCAAATGTACTGATTTGCTCGAAGTGTAGTCTGTACATCTCAAAAACAACCTTTCTGAGCTGTTTGCTCTAAGGTAAATTTCTATCAACCACAAAACAACCTCAATTGCGAATAAATGAACTTCATACACCTTTATAAGCCTAGGGAGATTAGTTTCTTAAGGTTATTTTTGAAGGTTGAACCTCTGAAAGAAATCTCAAAACATAAGGAAAAACATTTGTAAGGAATTTTTCATAGCAATTTACTAAGTTAAAAAACATTGAAACTTAAGATTAGTTTATTTATATTCTTTTAACAGTTAACTTGAAAATCAAAGTGATAATAAAAAAAATTAGTTTCTTAAAAGCGATTTTTTATTATTTATACATCCAAGTATAAATATTTATGTTTACTTATTTTATTATAGAAAATTAAGATTTTTTCGAAATAACCCATGGTATACTTACCCTTCGTAGGTAAAATAATATAGGTTTGTTTCTATTCAGTTTTAACTTTACAAACTCAAATTTTTATATCGAAAAACATTTTTGAAACTCAAATAATGAAGTAAGGTTTCTTTTTACACAATTTAATGAGCTTTAAGTATTGTTCCAATAGACAAAATCAATAATAACAGAAGGGCATAGAAACTTCATATATTAATTTGAAACATAATTTAAATGAATAATGTTTCAATCCATCTTTGTTTTATTTGCATTTGTAAACAACATCATACAAAAAAGTACAATAAAAATAAAATAAACGAGTAACTTTTTGATAACAAGGTCCATACCTTTGGCTACAAACAAGAATGTAAATTTTTGAAATAATACAAACAAGAAGAAAAAAATGAATGTACGCCTGAAAGTTGAATTTGAGTAAACACCGATGAAAGTCGACATTCATATGGCCGCTTAGGAGAATGTCAAACACTCAGTCATTATTCTGTCGAAACTCAGTTTTCAATGTCAACAGAAACTCTATAAATGTCACCTTCATTCTAGGATTGTCCACATTGTCCCTTTATTCATTGTCCGAAATCTAATCGTTAATATCATTCTACGAAATTTGGTAAATATCAATTTTTCCTGTGAATATCGGCATTCACATTTGGTGAATATCCTAAACTCAATTATTATTCAGTAGAACTTCATTGATTATTTTATCATCATCCAAAAATCATCAGCAAATATATATTTTTTAAGGGAATGTCGAGATTTATATAGCCGCTTTGATGAATATCCAAAATTCAGTTATTAATATCATCATACAAAATTCAATAAACGTTCATTTTTCCAAGAAATATCGACATTCAAATTGTTTTGGTGACTACTCGAAATTCGGTCATTATTTAATCGAAGTTCAATAATTAATTTTAAGAGCCAAAATTCGGTAAATAATTTTCAGTTGAAATTCAATCATTAATAACATTATTTCACGCCTACACATGAAAATATTATCAACCAACTGTTAATATTGAATAATAAGAAATTCGTTTAAATTATTTTACAGTTACAATTCTTCAATATATATGAACGGAAATTTTTAATTTTATATCAGTGAATTTCTTAACTATTAAAAAATTAAATTCTACGTTAAGTATGGGAAAAAAATAATGCTTTAGAAGTTTCTTTAAAAAGATTTGAAATACTTTTATTTTAAATTTCTAGAAGAGTTTTCTAGATTGTATCATTTGGAAAATGAATCAGGATTATTTTTTAAAAGAGTTGTTTTTACGCCATGTCGTTTTAAAAAATCGCATTTAAGCAATTAAAATTTTATATTTCTTACCTTCATGAAAATAAATATGGATGCCGATGCAGTGAAGGCGCCACTGTATAGAGTAATTACTGTAGATCTTCTAGTTGGAAAAAGGTTTGCTATCTGACAAAAAAAAATTAGAACAAAACAATAGATTACATTTATTGTTTTAAAAAAAACAATACATTCAAAACAATAAATTACATATATTGGTTTAAAGCTGGAGTCAGAATCTTAAAGGATTTAAATGATTCTAGCCTGTATAATTATGACATGTTACTAAGATTTAATATAGCCTATTACATACAAGTTTTAATTATAAGAAATTATTTGAACAAAAAAAAAACATATTTGTTTATGTACTGTGCAAACTAATTGAGAAAAAGTAAAAAGCATTGCTCTTTCAAAAACGCAAGAGTTTTGTTTAAATATGACTTTTATATGGTAAAATATCGAGAAATATGCCGTAAACATAGTAAAATATCGAGAAATATGCCGTAAGCATAGTAAAATATCGAGAAATATGCCGTAAACATAGTAAAATATTGAGAAATATGCTGTAAACATAGTAAAATATCGAGAAATATGCCGTAAACATAGTAAAATAGCGAGAAATATGCCGTAAATATAGTAAAATATCGAGAAATATGCCGTAAACATAGTAAAATATTGAGAAATATGCAGTAAACATAGTAAAATAGCGAGAAATATGTCGTAAACATAGTAAAATAGCGAGAAATATGCCGTAAATATAGTAAAATATCGAGAAATATGCCGTAAACATAGTAAAATATTGAGAAATATGCTGTAAACATAGTGAAATATCGAGAAATATGCCGTAAGCATAGTAAAATCTACATTTAGCCATCATTTTGCAATATACCGGTCAAATTGGGAAATTTATCAACCAGCAAGCGTTTATCCTTACTGAAATAAGTCCACTTTCCTTTAGGCCTATTAAAAATGTATAATTCTTTGCATAAATACCATGATTTATTCAATGCAGGTTCAAGTAAATTCAGAGTATTAAATGCCAATTGTAAATAACTTAGTTAATTCAAATGTCATTGTAATAAGTCTAAACGACTTCAGCTTGATTCTGTAACTTTTTGCACATTTCCTAACTAGTCTAAAAGCATATAAGCTAGCTGTAATAAATCTACGAAAATATAAGTAGATTAGATTATGTTGAAAAATTTGCAAAGTCTTCGGTGACATTTGCAAAGAGCTAAATTTTTCAATCAGCTTGCGACAAATATATTAATAAATGCGGTATGTCTTTTGATAGTAGCAACGACCTTTTGACATTGACTCTAAGGATCGGTGTACGCATTGCGCATATTCCATTATGAATTATTTGAACATTCTTGTTTTATGATTAGAGTCATATCGTCTATAGATATCATTAACAAATAACTACTGTTAAACTTGCAGTAAAATTTACTATGATGGACAATCCACAACCAAAAATTGCAGCTGAATATTTGAAGTTTGATAGGAAGAAAAAAAAGCAGGCAATCAATATTTTTTTAAAGGAAGCTGTTAATTTACATGTGTCTGTAAATTGACCATGGCACTGATTACTTAGTCTGATCTAAGAGTCTAAGAGAAAAAAAACGATTCAACACTGAGCTAAACTTAACCTACAAGAGAGCGAAGTTGTTGCAGCCTTTTAAAAAGTAAATAAATTGCACAATATTTTCGTCCAAGTTGAGCAATTATTATTGTGTAATAATAATTGCTCAACCAGTTTAAATAATAATTTGTATGATAATATGATTATATGATTCAACTTAGAACCATACAATAATAATAACAAATTCCCTGAATGATTCCATGATTCAGCATTTTAAAATTTCGTTGAGTATAACTAAAAGCACTTGTATATAACATGCGTAAAACAAAAGTTAAATGCTAAAGATATTTTAATGTAATAGGAAAAATAGACAAAATTATCTGTGTATCGTATCGGTATAGACACTAGTTATTTCTTTTTTACCCATCACTTCTCGTTTTATCATAATTTTTTTTTTCACTTTCATAGTACTTAATACTTCATATCATAGATTATTTTATGACATCATGATGCCTCGTTTGTGGCAGATTTAAAGCACTTTTTTAATGCTGTGAAGCTTGATTGATTTGTATGTAGATGACGGGTAACTCTTACAACTTTATTTTAAAAATGGTAGATATGATTGAGATCTGTGGACCAACTCAACAAAGTGAAGCCTTTCTAATCTTCCTCAAATGAGTTCTCCACAATGAAAGAAATTGGACAGGGGCATTATCGAACTAAATTTACCTCCTTGGGATAAACCCACAAAATTTCCGAAGGGCATGGCCCAAAATTAAAAAACAAAAGTAAGCACCCTGTATAACTTTTGATCCAATAATCAGATTTTCGCGTACTAGGACACAATCTTAACAATTCGGAGATCTATCCAATGAGGTGAACCAGGTTCAAATCCCAGCGATGGCTGGTCGATAGGAATTCCGCATCCGGCTTGCACCGACCACAGTGCTGACGTTAAATATCCTCACAGGTAGACGGATCATGGGTTAGAAACACCCTTCCCGTCAGGCTAACCGTGGGAGGTTCTCGTGGTCTTAATTTCTATGTAATGCAAATGTGGGTTAGTTTCATCAAGCAATCCTCCACGAAGGCAAATGTCTCCCAATACTCAATCCAGGAGTTTCTTTGTCTTCTGAATTGGGTTCAAAAGTACAAGGCTACGTAGTTGAACATTAGTAGTCGTAAACCCATAAATTGGGTCGGCTGTTCAACGATGGTTATAAAAGAAAATTCGGAAATGTAACCTTAAATATTCTAGTTATTTAGAGCAGACAATTTAATACCAAGTACAAAAAAAAAAAACGTACTATATCTTAATAAACGCTCCTTTTTTCCTAATTTATATTTATGATCTTCAAAATTGAAGAAATAGCAGTAATGTAGAAATTATGGTCCCAATAGTTTAGATGGTCAGTCATAATTTTGAGCCCCTGCTAATTTTCTTTCATGATAATTTCATTTTCGCAAAGAAATCTTATTTTTAAATTTTTATACAAAAACTACTCATTCGATTCCTTTCAAATTTTGAATTTTGACGTTCAAAATAGCATTGACAAGATTAGAGTAAAATTTTTCATAACTTATAATTCAAAATATTTCATTTCCAACCATTAACAAATTAAGTAATAAATAATAATAAATAATTTTAAGATAAGATTTTTAACGTGTGTTATCTTTGGTCAAACAAGTTGTAGAATTGTGAGCAAAATCTTCTTTGATTTGCTTCGTTAAGAGATCGTCGCTTTGAAACTAAACCATAGTAACTCAAAAAAAAAAAAAAAAAAAAATCGAAAAATGAGATATTTGGGTCATTTTGTGTAAAACAAATCACCCTTTTAGAGAAACAACGTGCTATCTTCATAAGTTCCATAAAATTAATTTAGAGAGCAGATAAATCGTTATCGCATTGGCGCGATTCCTCATTAGCGCGGAAAGTTAGAAATCGCTCTCCTGAAAAACTTGCTTTTTTGAGTTACCACGGTTTAGTTTTAAAGTGACGAGATATGTTTATGATTTATTTCAATAGCAAAGATACTTCGTATTTATTGCTTGCATTATAAAGAATTTGTTCGATTATTAATAGAAAGATTTTACTTTGTTAAGTAGGCCACCATTATATCCCAATCTCAATCAAAGTCAGCCACTTTAGAATAAAGTTAAAAGAGCCATCCATCCTCACATTATTAGAAAGTTCTATAAATGGTCCCAAAATACTAATCAAGATCTTTTAGAGTCAATACAAAGAAGTATTAAAGATTTATTCCAGTAAATAAAAGACTACTAAATGAAAAATTTTATCCGTGGTAATAACATATGGTTAAAGTTATAAAAAGTGAAATGCATACATTAAATATTTTAATAGCTTTGTTTACAGTTAAGAATAAACGATAGTAAAAAGAATGATGAATAATAGTGCTTTATATTTTGAAAACCAGGAATCATTAATATTTGCTATATATGTGAATGAATATCTTACACTTTTTGATTTTTAAATATATGTAATAGAATTTTAATAATTCTGTTTATAGTTAGGAATAAAAGGGATGGAAGCTTTCCTAAAAGCGTAATTTTAAAAAAAAAATTCTTTGCATTTTAAATATACTTAACAATACTTTCTGTTCAATCTGTCGAATAATATATTTATTTCTAATTTTTATCGATATGCTGTACATTTTTATTAATTTTACATTTACTTTTAAGAATAATAATAAATGCGTATACTTTTAAGAATAAGCAAAATAAACAGGTATTTATGGGAATACTTTACGTTTTAAAAATAATGAATCATCGATATTTTCTTCTAAATCAGCAAAAAGATTTTTCGCTGTGTTCGATTTTTTTTTCCTTTTTTTAACTTAATAAAAATCGTCTGCACTCAAGCGAATAGGACACTCACCTTTCAAACGAAAACTTTTTGTCATGGTTTTGAAAGATAAATAATTATTAGCGAAGAATTTGACGATCGTTTGGCTGGTCGAATTTTTTTAAAAAACAAACAAACAATTTTCTCTCTTGTTCTAACTTTAGAACAACTGTTTAAACAGATTCGAGACTAATTGAAAAATATCTGAAGTGAATTCGTTCCACTGGAGTGCAAAGCAGTGTCACGGTCGGCTTTATCTCCAATGCCGACAAATTTGATATTAAGCAATAAGAAATCTTCCAAACTTTGTAACCAGGTCCTTGAATTTCAAACATGTCATCGAATTGGTAAATGGTGCGAAAATGTAAATTTATGAGTGGAAAAGAATATCAATGGGTTTTAAACTGGTTTAATGTTTGAAAACATTACACACATCCAAAATCTAACGTTTTGTAATTTTGTAACAGACGTTGAACAGCAGACCTATTTCAGAGTTTACTACTAACAATGTTCTACTCCGTTCGAAACCCAGAAGACAAGGGATCTCCTTATAAAACAATGGGATATAGGAGCCTTTGTGGAGGACTATTTGATGGATCTAACCTGCATCTGTGTTAGACAGAAAGGAAAACCACCAATCCCTTTCACGGTTAGTCTGACGGCAAAATTATTCTGACCCGTCTACCACCGAGGATATTTTTACGTCAGCACTGTGATCAGTGCGAGCTGTGTTCAGATTTTATATCAACCGGCCACCACTGGGAAGCAAACCTGGTACTACTCATTGAGAGGCAAACGCACTCCTCTTGAGCTATTGCGGCTCAAAACTGCACTTTTTATTTATTTATATAACCGTCGTTGAACAGCAGACCCAAATTTGAGTTTATACTCTCAAACATTAAGATTATACTTTGGATGCAACATCTATTCTATCTCTTCTTTTATTTTTTCAATACATTTGGAAATTTTTTTTTTGTTACTTTTGACATTTATTCAGGCTCGAGCATGTAAGATGGAGATCTTAACAGAGAATAATAAGTTTTTCTACAACAATGTCTAAATAATCATCATTCAAAGCGATAAAAGTTGGAAAAAAAGCGTGAATAAGTACACAAAATGGCAATAATAATCTTTGAAAAAATTGAAATTCTAATTCAAAGAAATGGAAAATTTGAAAATGAGCCTTTTAACACATAAAATTTTAACACCGTAGCTGGATTTCATCGGGTAGTAGATTGATTCACATGGCGTTTTTATTACAATTTTAACAGTTCTCGAACTTAAATATAACTTTCTTAAATATTTCTATTTCATAAGGGAAAAAAGCTTGTATTTAGTTTATAAACTGAAGTGGTAATTTTAACACGTCAAATTTCAATTTTTTTCCACGCTTCTCCAAAGACTCTTTTGTAAAAACATGAAAATTTTGGAATGTATTATTCAAGATATTAGTGATCACAAATAAAGAAAACACTGAAAACTGCTTTATTTTCGATATGGCTTCGTATTTCTACCAATCAGTAAAATTTGAACCCTTATTTTCCTAAATTTGTCAAAAAATGCTCTTTTGTGAATTTAAAAAAAAAAAAATCTTGAGTAATCAAAATCTTCTATATGAATATATTTTACTGTTTTTTTCCTGTAGAATGACCTTTTGTCATACAGGTATCTGAAGCGCAGATTTGTTGGCCCCTCTTTCAGCAGCCCCATATTAGTTGGGCCAACGCTACTCCCACAGTAAGGACAGATAATACAGAGAAGGAAGGAGAATCCTGGATTCAAACCCAGAACCTTTCTGATTCAAGACCAGTTCCTGACTCCTACACAGGCCGGTCGTCATTGTAATTCAATGTAAAGTCTAGTAAAATCTAGATTTTACCCAGTAAAACGTAGGAATTTTCAAAGTGATTCGGTAACTCTTGCGTTTTACCACAAAAGTTTGATCAACAGGCCCAAATGAAATCATAGTTCTTACCTGGTCACTTTAGTAGAAGCTAGTTTTTACCGGAAAAACCCAGGATTTACCAGACTTATATTTTTTACCGTAACAACTGTAAATAGAAGAAATCTGATAAATTCTAGATTTTACCGATAAAACTTACTATTTATCAAAATGGCTTGATAGCCACTTTGCCAAACCTTCAGGTTTTTATTATAGCATGTAAGGTAAGATAAAAAATATATAAAACTTACTTGCATATTGGCTAGTCGAAGTGGTACACCAGCCAAGCACATTAACGTAAGGGCAGGAAATATCAGGTAGGACGTTTCTAGAAAATTACGTTTGATTGTAATACATTTTTAAATTAGGCAGTTAAATATTAAAAAGTGTCGCAAGAATTCATTAATTAAAATCGCATTAAGCATTGAACAATACATTACCAAGACAATATTTTTGATGGTTTTCCCATTGATGGATCAACATAATACTGATGTTAACCATCAATAATTCTAGCATGAACCATTATATTTTTGATGGAATCCAACAAAATAACCGTCACCCCAATGTAGGAATTCGGACTGATTTATGATGGTCCAACATAAGAATAGCAACTTGTTTTGATGGTTTGTTCATGCTGGACCATCAGAAGTTTCCATCATAGTTTCTTCGAAATTAAAAGTTGGAACGATCATGAATAACCATCATCTCAATGTAGGAATTCGGACTGATTTATGACAGTCCACCATAAAAAAATGAAATTGTTTTGATGGTATATTCCTGAGAACCAACAAGAAATTCCATTAAACCATCATGGAAATATATATTTGGAACCATCATGGATTGTTGGTCCATGAAAATCAAACTTCTCTTGATGGTTAACCATCACAGTATTAAAGTAGCATCTTCCATCATGTAATGATGGAAATTTTTTGGAATATCAAAACCATGAAAACATAATAGAAAATGTTGGATGATGGTGACCATCAAATAATGTTGGAATATCATGAATCTCACTGAAACCAACATAAACCATGAAAATGTTTTTGGGATCATCAGGAATTTTGACTTTGGTTTATATAGGTAATAAAAAAAACGGAGAAAATTTAAATTAGCATATGAATTAAAACAAAATATATAAAAGATAATATTTTTTGAAGGATAAATTTTATTTATTTTAAATATATAAAAAGTATATTTTAAAGGTTTCATTTGGAAAATATTAATAATTATAACGTCTATTAACATTTAATCTATTTTAAATTTAACGCTAGTAAAAATAATAACATACTGTTATGTTCAATTTTAATATTATAAAAGTTAAGGCTTGTAGAAATCATAAAAATTTGATCGAATTTTTATGATTTTGCTTCAAATTATGAATTTTTTATTGCTACTTTAAAGTATGATTGCAAATTTTTACTTTTTACTATGCGAACTTATACTCTAAAATCTAATAAAAAATGTAATTTTTTTAAAATCTCGCTATTGCAAGAAATGAATGTAAAAATATTAACATAACTGATTTGAATATATGAAGTTTAATTTATTATACATAAATTTCCAAAAGGAAATAACTCATCACAAACAAAACGTAAAGTTTACTTAAGAAGATGCCATTTAAAATGTGCTTACAAATTCAAAAAATGTGCATAACTTTTAACTTATCATTTTTTATAAACCTACTGACTCAAATAATTTTTAATAATGGAATGAATTTTACAATCACCATACTATTCATAAAATCTCGTAATTTTAACAGAAATCAACGAAGTAAATAATGTGAAGGTCTGGAGATTATGCAATCACAAAAACTTACATGCTTTAAACATGATGAATGCAACTATTTTTCATTAATACACTGAAAAATAAAGTATGATCAAAACTATCAAAATGTGGAAAATTTTACCATGTTTCTAATTTTATGAGAGGACCAAACATCTCGGTAATTTTTACTGAAGCGCTCTGGTCAAAATTTTGGTAAAATTAACAATAAAATATGCTTTTAAAATAGGAGTTAAAATGTGGAAAATGAGGTAAAACTTAGTAAATTTGTCATGATACCTTACAGCTTGGCATAAAAACCATTTATTTAGTTAAATTTACCTATGAGTTTTGTATTTTTTACTAAATGTGTGGTAATAAAAACTATAATTTTGACAACCCGAACTTCTGGTAAACCGTTACCATATGAATGGTAAAATTATCAAATGAACTTGAGAAATACCGTATATTGTGGTTTTATTAACCATATTATGGATGTTTTTTTCCACAAATATCATTACCATACAGTACAGTAATTTTATCAGAATTGTTTTCTCCTTGTTCAATGTTAGCTTATGCTTAAACTTAATTGCTTATTTAAATCACGTCTATTTATCATGTGAGTTTTTTCTAAATTCATGTCAATTTTTTTTAATAAGTCAACTTTCTTATTTTGGTCTAAACTGCATAATTTACAAATCATTAAGCATACTATTTATTTTACTAATCATAACAATCATGCTAATCATAATTCTTTTTTGCGGGATTCAATATTCATTCAAACTAGTTGCAGCTCGCACTGATATTCGTAACAACTGATAGTAAATCATGCCAATTATAATTATTAATACTACATACACAAGTATTATCTTTAAGCAAGAATAAAT
Organism: Parasteatoda lunata; assembly: GCA_949128135.1. Taxonomy (NCBI): domain Eukaryota; kingdom Metazoa; phylum Arthropoda; class Arachnida; order Araneae; family Theridiidae; genus Parasteatoda; species Parasteatoda lunata. The sequence continues at coordinate 55,018,918 of OX421979.1, read as the reverse complement.
TTTTAAAAAAAGGATAATATTTTATTACATTTGTTATAATTATGTTAGTTATAATTTAAAATGTTACAATAAGTAGATAATAATACAAGATTCATTTTCTCACAAGATCTTAGATTTCCAAAATTATATTTATGAAAGCACTAAACTGAGCAACGAAGTCTGTACAAGACTACCAGAATACGGTAAAATTTACAGTATTTCAGGTTCTTTGAGAAGACTAGAGAGCTCGGTAATCTTTGTCAAAGCACTGTATTAACAAAAATCAAGGAAGATTGATTAATCATGAGTTTGGTAAAATTAATAGTAAAATATTATTTTTTAATAAGTGATAAAATTTGGTAATTTTATTATGAGACCTTAGAGTAAGACATGAAAACAATTTATTTGATTAAATTTACTTCTGAGTTTTGTATTTTTTACTAAATGTATGGTAAAAGGAACTATAATTTTTTAAAAATAGAAATACCGATGAGCCGTTACTATATGAACGGAAAAATTACCAAATAAATGCTATAAATACGATATCTTTAGGAATTATGGTTTTTTAACCAGAAATGGCATTACTATAGAATATGGTAATTTTACCAGAATTTTTTTTCTCTCCAAACAGTAGGGAAATGGAATTAAAGTAATTAAGTTATGTAACAATATGCTTAGAAACTTCTAAGAAATCTTGCGTTTTTATACTTGAAGCTGCCGACCGACCTGTGTAGGGGGCAGGGAACTGTCCTTGCATCAGAAGGGTTCTGGGTTCGAATCCCGGGCAAGGCATGGATGTTTCTTTCTCTCTATCTGTGTTCTATGTCCTTTCTCCTTTGTGTGTGAATGTGACCCACCCTATAAACGGGTTGTGGTACTGTGACGTGGGCGACGCTGCTCCACCGCTGTGGCTTCGCCACAGGTGCCCACTGGATAACGAAAAGAGAGTTAGCAGTTCTGGCACTTTCTGTGGCCAATGGACAATAGTTCCAAGTGCCCGCCATTAAAAAAAATATATGTATATTTGAAGCTTTTATTTCAATTTTAAAAAGAAAATAGTTTTAAATAAGAAAAACTCGTTAAAAGCATGACATTGAGAAAAAAGTTTCGGCAATATAAACATTTGTCTTCTATGTATTGTATTTAAAATTTTATTTTTGTGATATAAATTTTTATAACAGTTTGAGACATTTGTATTATATCATTTTATTGCAGTTTTTACTTAATGTGTAGTTACCTTTTTTAGTAGTTTATACATAAAAAGCCACTCATATAAAAACGTGCATAACATATAATAAAAAACATTATATATTAAAACTCAATTAATTGAGAACGTATCCATACAGTGTAAAAGGTCTAATTTATGTTTCAGAAATATTAATTTGAAACTTTTTTCATTCTTATAAGCGTGTCGTTAGCTACTGAAACGTATAAACTTATGCAAGATTTCTTCGAAGTTTTAGTAATGGTTTATTAAAAACATACATTTATGTGTCATTATCACAGTATAAAGTGCTTTGAACAATAGAAGAAACGTTTGTTTAAATTGTAAGAAAAGTTTTGATCTTGGTTATTTATCTAATATTAAATATATAAATTGGATAGAATAGACTAAATCAAAGTAGCTCAACAATGATTAAGTTTTGTCCTTGTTTATATGTTTAACTAACAGTAAGTATATAAATCTGCGAGAAAAGACTCAATCAAAATAGTTCAACAATGATCAAATTTTGTCTTTCTTTATATGTTTAACTAACAGTAAGTATATAAATCTGCGAGAAAAAACTCAATCAAAATAGTTAAACAATGATCAAATTTTGTCCTTTTTATATATGTTTATTATGTTGTTGTTCTGAGGCAACTTGCCACACAGGCAAGCCTGCTTGGTGAAAGCACCAGAGCGAAATGTTTATTATAATGCTATAATATGTATGTATATTAGCATTGTTTAATTATAATGCACATAAGAATGCTAATGAATGCAGATGATTATAAAGAAATTATTTTTTATAGAATTCGAAATTCGTTCCAACTGGTTGCAGTTCGCACTGTTAACATCTCAGCAAATAAAGCCAACATAACGATAAATACTACGTTTCCAAGTATTTTGGATTTGTTTTTAGTGTGCTAACTAAGTATATAAGTTTTTGGTGCCATTTAAGTATGAATAAAAAAAAGGGGGAAGCTAACAAAAATGTAAAATATTAAAGTAAGTGAATAATAATGATTCATTTTCTCACAAAATCTTAGATCTCAAAAATTATATTGTAAAAGTACTGTAGAGGCATATATAAAATAGTGCATGTTTTAGGTATTGATTCAAACTTGTGTATTGTTGATAACATTAATGAAACATATATGAATGTGTTTAAAATGTCATAAAACAACTGTCTAAAATTTTTTTATATATTTTAATATGTTTTATCATAACATATTTTAAATATAAGCTGAGTTTTTTTTTTTTCGTTTTTGTGATAAACACTCGTAAAGAACGTAAATCAAACATTATAGCAAGTCGAAAGCAAGACAGGATAAGACAAAGTGAGTAAAATACAACACATATATAATGATAAAATTTTATGCAATAATTATATAATAAGCTAACTCAATAGTTTAATGTTGTCATTTAGTATCATTTATTTACAAATTTTTTTTTCTAAAAGTCAGTGTATTAATTAAATATTTTATACAATAACTACAATATAAAAAAAACAAAATTTTGCTCTAAACGGCCGTAAATTACAAAACTGTAATGTTTTATAACTTTTTTCAACTTACCTTTCGTAGTTACTGATAGAAGAATAGTACCCAACGAAATAAGCCCGCTATAATGAAATAAATTCATGTGTTAAAATTTTTGTACACAATAAAAACTCAGTGAAAATAATACAAAATTCATAATCTTCATTGTTAAATTCATTAAACATTATCAGAAGATGATTAAAATAAAATAAGATTTACAAATATAATTTTTTACAAATTCGATGATGAAACGATAAAGCAACCTTTATTAGTTTTTACTTTAATTTCGACTTCGATTGTAGCAATCAAATTTTTAAATTAATTCAAACAAAATATATAAAATATATAAATTTTTATTAAACAAAACTACCGTTATAATTAAATTTTGAATAGAATATTCTTTAGGAATCTCTTGTATTTATTTACTGTACTTAAAACTTCCGACACCTAAAACTCTTTGAAGAAATTCTTTCAATTCTTTTTCCAGATTCACCATTTACTACAAATTTAAAATATTTCAACGTGTAATATTTTTGTTATTTATTTGTTTGTTCTTATTTATCTATTTAGTTAATTTTTTTTTTTACTTTTTGCTTTTTAAGAAAATAGGGAATTTTAGTGTCATACTTAACCCTTTATATCTCAACATCTCTGATTTTAATAAAAATTACTCATACATTAGAATACATCATTCTAAGCATGTAAAAAATAATAAAAGAATTTTACAACATAAAATAAAAAAATTATCGGGAAAAAATTGATTGTTACATTTCTGTAACATTATGCAAAATGACAAAAAAGTGCTTGTTGCATTTCTGCCACATTGTGAAAAATGGCACTAAGATTGAAAGATTCAAAAATTTTAATTCATATGAAAATTTTTAAAACAGTTGTTACTTTTGTTGTAACAAAGTCCTACACCACATTTCTCACAAATAGTTTGTGTAAATCCTTTGCATTTTGGGTATTTGCATCTGATTCTTTTGTTAGCCCAATTAGGCCAGTGCCCAATTTCATCTTGGCGCACTGGTTTTGGCCGACAATCGCCGAAATTATCCTTCAAAATTTGTTGGGGCAAAGACATAGGCTTTTTGTGTATGTTGCAGATAAGCAACAAGGTGATATAAAGGGTTAAGTATTGCTCGTATCCCTCTTTATCTCTTTTCAGCAAAAATAAGCAAGTCACAAAATCCCTTACCTTGTAAAGCTCTTACGTAGTATTTAAACAGCTCCTAACTAATATTTCGGGCCTTTGTCTGATGTTATATATGATTACAAGACTTTGGACTGTATGAAACAAAATGTATAAAACAAATAAGGAGATTTTGGACTATATAATACACTTGATTTTGGATTATAATGAAATTTAGAATTATATAAAGCACCAAATTTTGGAAAACACATAAAATTAGATATTAGACTGCATAAAATAACAAGATTGAGGGATTGTTTGAACACAAAATATATTATTTAGAAAGGTTACATTTCCCTAATTCTAATAGAAAATTTTGTAAAATAAGTAAATGAAAATCGCGAACTATAAAAATTAAGGTGGCACAGCTAGTTATCTTGAAATAAAATAATAAATATCGAAATTTAAGAAAATGATATCAAGATTTTAGACGATTTTTAATTTATTATAAAGCATCAGATATTGGACTATTTCAAGATTTTAGATTGTAAAACAACATTAGAATTTGGGCCGTAGCAACATTTTGGGATATATAAAACCCCAGATTTTTTAACTACATAAAATAACAGGAGCATGACGGCAAAGAATTCTGGATCTAACTATGGTAGAAAGGCTGCTCCACCGCCATGGTTTCGCCACAGGTGCCCACTCGGTAACGAAAAGAGAGTAAGTAGTTCTGGCATCTTCTTTGGCCAATGGGTCTTCGTCCCAAGTGCCCGCCATTTAAAAATAAAAATAAAAAATAAATAAATAAATAAAAAGTAAAAAACTATGGTAGAAAGTATTGGAACTATGATTGCAGCACATGTAAAGTACAATTTACTGTAAACAACCTATTTACAGCGAAATTTTATATCGTAATTTCCACAGTAATATTTTTAATTACACCATTCATTAATTTTACAGTAGATACTATTGTAAAAAATACGGTATATTTAATTTTTTGTGTCGCAACATTCTACAGTAAACATAGATTTTACAGTGAAAAATACCGCAATCATGGTCCCAGTACTTTTTACGATAACTGTAACGGAAATTGCTTTGGCGCAATTTTGTTTATTTAAAAGGGCTCATCATTAAAAGAAAATAAGTAAGTTAGTGATTTGAAATAGCAAAGATAAAGTCCAAGGTATCATTCATTGTTGGTCTTTTTTAAAATAACATTATAAATATCAGAATTTTATAAAAAGTATGCGAAATTAAAATACAAATTTGCTAAACAAGAAGAATGTAAAAAGTATTAACTCTAGTATTTGTTTTTTTTTATTTTTAAATAAATCTTTTAGAATGTTTTATTCATTGTAAAAAAGAAAAGAAAATTGTTTGAATAAAAATTATTTTCATTGATGCTGTTCTTCCTAATCCCTGAAATAGTCTATAACTTAGATAAAATCCACATATCCCCAAAAAACAAACAACATTGAAATTTTTATTCTAAAATTACGGTAAAATAACCGGCAGCAGTCTGCCCCTCCAATTAACAATAAAGTTTTCGATATAGATAATTTTTTACATTTACCGTTTTGAAACCTTTTACTACTAGTATGGTAAAAAAAAAACATGAATATAAAATTATACTGTTTTTTAACCATTTCATTTACAGCTAGCATGGTATTGAAACTAAAAAAAGAAATTTCACTGGATGTTTGAGTTATGCTTTTCGTTAGGTACTGGACTTTTTTTTGCGTTAAGCAGCTATATGCTGATGCGATCTATGCGCGAATGAGAGTATCGTATTCTATTAACCCATGGTCATTAACTGGGAAGTGCAAGGCACTGGAAACTCTTCATTTGAAGGTAATGGAGGAAATATTACGGTGTCAGCGCTGGAACTCGAACCCCCGTTCTGTCGGTCATGGGTTTGACAGATTACCCCTCTCAGCTATAATATGTTCTCATCTGTAAGAGCTAAGTGGCTTCATTAGGTCGGCTTAGTTGATGCGATAAAATTCTGGTTGTTTTACCGTATAAGGTGAAAGCATTAAAAAAAAAAACGGTTTTTCTCGCAGCTGAAAGTTTGTATACCATCTTATTTATGGTTATTTGGCTGTTTTGTTCGAATATGGTAAAATAAAATTTAAATAAATTGTTATTTAACCATTTTATGTTTGTGGTCTGTGTGTCTGATTATTATTTAACCTTTTTTCTAATGGTGCAAGAAGAGACGAGATTAAAAAAAAAACTGATTACGATTCCTTTTATACCTTGATCATTAGTAGGCTTTTCGCTATCTTGTGAATATAAAGATATTTATACATCAATTTGCAAGATATCTAAAGTAACTCAAGTATATCCTGTTTTAATACTTATGGAAAGACCTTTTCAATGGATTAAACGTATACACACGGGCACTTATTATTCAAAATATGAAACAGTTATATAAACATTTTGTTACCTTAAATATATTTAATGAGCCATAACAAAGATACATTTTCACAGTTTCAGATAACCATACGTACGTAATCTCGTATTGCGGATTAAAATGGATACCATTTATGATGCGAAACGGAAGATTGCGAAGTTTGTTTCACACTTTCTTAACGCTTATCAGTTGAACGTTTTTAAAACTTTTATTTACGATCGTAAAGAATTAATTAAATCCGTGAAGCGCGGTAAGCTTGCATACAAGGAATACGTGAAAAAAAACTAGTTTTTTTTTTATGTTACATTTATGTTAGCTTCGAAAATATCAGAGAGAACAGAAAAACTTAATAAATGTAGGGAAATGAATTTGAAAGTTTTAATGAGAAAACAAAATATAAAAATATATGAAATAAAATCAATTATTTAAAAATACATATGAAGTGCATTATCGTTTAAAATGTACACGGAGAAAAAAAGAATGGTTAAAATTACCAGAATATGGAGAAATTTATCATGTTTTTGGCTCTATGAAAACACCAAAAAGCTCAATAATTTTAACTGGAGAGCTTTGGTAATGATTTTGGTAAAAGTAACAATTAAATATAGCTTTATAATATAATATAAAATTTGGTAAGTTTATGCCATGTGTTTTTTGGTTGATACCTAATAACACACGGTATAAAAACCATTTATTCGATAAAATTTACTTTTTAGTTTTGTATTTCTTTACAGTAATATGTTACAGTATGTAGTAATAAAAGCTATCATTTTGAAAACCAGAATTTCCGGTAAACCGTTATCATATGAACTGAAAAATTACCATATAAATGGTTTAAACACCATATATTTTGGCTTTTATTACCAGAATTATAGTTTACCAGAAATGTCATTTGCATATAGTATGGTAATTTTACAAGAATTGTTTTCCCCATTCTTAGAGTTTTAAACATGTTGGTTGTCGCCCTATGTTTTTTAATAATGCTATGTTGTTATGGATATTAAACAACATGTGTGTTTTTGGCCAACAAATCTCGTAACGAAAGGTATCCATCGAGCAAGTTTAGTTTCGTCTAAAATATAATGAGTTAAAAACTTCAGTTACTTTTACTTAATATTCTATATTTTTTAAATGCATTTTGTTATTAAAAATGTAATATTTTATTTTCGGATTCAAAATTCTGAACTGAAAATATATATTTTGTTAACTGCAGCTATTTCAGGAAAATGCCAATCTGCATAATATGTGATAAGTCTGTTAAATGTGTTAAATTTTGGTAACTTGATCATGATACATTTGAGCTTGACATGAAAATCATGTATTCGATTAAATTTACTCTTCAGTGTTGTATTTTTTTTACGAAATAAGTAGTAATAAAAGCTATAATTTTGGAAAACAGAACTTTTTTTTACTGTTAATTAAAGTTTAACTCATGAAACGTTTCGTAAAATAAAAATAAAATGGAAGTCACGGCCGCTTCATTTAATCACCCATAACACGCGACACTGTAAAATACTATGCTGTGGTTTATTTTAAAATCACGCCACTGATTCATGCCGGTTAGTGATCCGTCCCATTTGAGATTATCCCACAAAATTGGTGTGTTTTTAATTGTTATTTATAAATGTATTTAAAGTGCTTACGGTTTCTCGTGGAAATTATTATTGAGGTTAAAAAAAGTTTTTAAAAAAGTTTTTACCCCATTTTATAGATGCTTTAAATATTAATTTATGATATAAAAGTTATTTTTGACAAAACAATATTTTTAGAATGTCGTTTCAGAAATTATAATGAAGCTAAAAACTTGTAAAGTTTAAACATCATTAGTTAAAAATTACAGTCAAAACTACCAGAATAAGTTAAAAATCATCGAGTTTCTGGCGCGTGAGTAGCATCAAAAAGCTCGGTAATTTTTACCGTATTCTGATTATTTTCGAAAAAATAAGCAAAACTATCAGAACATTTACCGTGTTGGACTCTATATGGTAAGAAGTTCTGTAATTTTTACCGAACCGCTGTAGAAAAATATAATAAAATATGGTTTTATAATATAAGGTAAAATTTGGTAAATGTGGTAAAATTTGGTAATTTTATCATGATACCTTAGAGAATAGCATGAAATCTATTTATTTGGTTAAATTTACTCTTCCGGTTTTTTTAACTAAATGTGTGGTAATAAGATCGATTATTTTGAAAACCAGAATTTCCGGTAAATTGCTATAACGGAAAAATTACTAAATAAATGACTGGTTTAAATATTGTAAACTTGGTTTTATTGACCAGAATTACGAGGTTTTTTTTAACCAGAAATGTCCTTACAGTACGCTCATTTTACCAGATTTTTTTTTGTCTGTGTTGATTTGAAATGTGGAATTCGGTAATTTAAATAGTTAAGATATTATATAAAAATTTACCTCGTGTTCCATAATTTTAATTAGAAAATACATAAATATTTTATATCATTTTAGTTTTTCTCAATAAATGTAAATTCTGATATTAAAAATTAACTCTTTATTTTTCAAATTTGTAATTTTTTAGATTTTTAAAAATTTTTTTAACTGCTAATTTTGATGCTTTTCTACAACAGGAAATACATGTTATGTTTAAAATTACATTTCATTGTTAAACGTAAATTCATCTAAATGAATACTATAAAATGTTTTAATTATTAATTGCAGGATTGAAAAATTTACATATTTAATAATTTAATTGTAAGAAATTATGAAGTCAACCAAATACCGTTAAGTAAAACCCGTTTAAATTTTATAAATCCTTCGTGAGCCAAGATGAGCCATATTATCATGCTAACTAGACTATTTTAAACTTGACTACTCGATTCTATAGCTTAACTTGAATTAAACCACGGTTAAATACATGCATGGTCAAAAAATATATACATGGCTAAATACTAAGAATTTTTAAAAATTCCAACAATTCTGTACCATATTAAGCTTCAAATTACCAATATTACTTTACAATGTTGAATTGCAATGTAAGAAATTCCGGATCAAATAACAATATCATGTTACGGCACTTTGGGTGCCTTATCCATTGATTATATGTTACTAAGTCCAACTTGAACAAAAACATACACTGAAAAAAATTCCGGATCAAATTACGATATCATGTTACGGCACTTTGGGTGCCTTATCCATTGATTATATGTTACTAAGTCCAACTTGAACAAAAACATACACTGAAAAAAATTCCGGATCAAATTACGATATCATGCTACGGCACTTTGGGTGCCTTATCCATTGATTATATGTTACTAAGTCCAACTTGAACAAAAACATACACTGAAAAAAATTCCGGATCAAATTACGATATCATGTTACGGCACTTTGGGTGCCTTATCCATTGATTATATGTTACTAAGTCCAACTTGAACAAAAACATACACTGAAAAAAATTCCGGATCAAATTACGATATCATGTTACGGCACTTTGGGTGCCTTATCCATTGATTATATGTTACTAAGTCCAACTTGAACAAAAACATGCACTGAAAAAAATTCCGGATTAAATTATGATATAAAGTACTTTCACGGTTTCATCAGTAAAATCCATTTTACAGTGAAATATCTTACCGTAATTTTAAAAGTAATATTTACTTAATTTGAGTGATTCTGTGATTCTACGGTAATTATTGCTGTATTGCTTACGGTAAAAAGTACCAGCACCCTGAGTGCCGGGACTTCTTACCGTAATTGAATTTTTTACAATGCAGTCTAATTTCACACTTTTTTGAAGCTTACAGCATATGTATACCATATTGCTGTTCAAGGTACGTAATTTATAGTTCAAATTTAAGCTGATATTTCTATGTGTATAATTTTAAATTCATCTAAAAAGACTATTAAAAGAGAAGATACGATTAACATCAAACAATCAGCAAATTATTATCTTTTTGAAATATGATATTGTTTCAAGAAAAATCATCACTGACAGTTGGTAAAAGAAAATCATTGAATATTTATAATCAAATTCAGAAAGCTTAATTCGGAAAAGACTATAATCGTCCTAGTAAAAAAAGGCATGTTTTAATCAAGATTGATTTCGAAGTTATCCTTTGAGCTTCATCAAGCAATTTATTTTCCAATCGTAAGCAGACAACACGAGAGGATTAAAATGAAAAGGAAAAATAATACTTAAGTTTTTAACCTACTTCTAATTAAAAATGACAACTAGCTAAGTAAGCGAATAAAAAATTTATTAATTCCTGCAAGAACAAGTTTTACTATGTCGAATAAATCAAGCATTTTATTTGACTACAGAATTAACTAAGAACGATAAATTCATCAAAATTAGTAAGATAAGGCTAATCTTCAAAGGCCCTGTCATCATAAGAATTAATGGACTAGAGCGAATAAGTGTTGTTACTAAGACTTTTTCATGACTTTCAAACTCTAAAAAAGTAAGAATCAAATTACGGTAAAAAGTACCGGCACTCAGGATCCCGGTACTTTTTACCATAAAATTTATGTTTACCGGAACATGTTACGGAACTAAAAAATTTGTTTTACAGTAATTCTTGCAGTGAAAATTACCGTAAATTCATTAAATCTCTCTAATTAAGAAAACATTACTGCAAAAAGTACGGTATAATATTTTGCGGTAAAAATGAATTTTAAGGGAAAAGGGATTTTACGGATGTGATACCCATACAAATGTGATCCGAAATTTTTTACTGTGTAAGAGTTTTTCTTGATTAGTGGTTTAAGCTTTGTCTATCTTTAGCTAACGTTCTCTACGCTAATTATAGAATAGCTTAAAATATTATTATGAAGGAAAGCTTTGTATTTGTGAAAGTGAATATTGTTTCGGATAAAAAAATTTTATATTCGAAAGTAACTCCAATATTGAATTGTTTGGACTATTCAATATTGAATAGAATAAAAATGTGCAAATATCGAGAATTATTCATTCATTTTCATGATTTTCATCTTGTGAGGAAAGATAAGTTTAATAACAATATGAAACAAATTTGCTTTTGTTGTCTGTTGCTTAAATTTTTTAAGAGACCTTACATACTTTCGTATCTCTGATTTCAAATCTGCAATTGCTTTCTCTCTACAACCTACAATTTTTTTAAATGACATTCTTGGAACATTTTTGTTGAAATGTACAAGTTTAAAAACGTAATATATAGCAAGTTTCTGCTTTAATGCTGTGTTGCATAGAAACTCATGCCCAAGAATGTCATAATACGCTGCTAGTGGCGCTTTTCTACTATAAACTGTTTCTTCGTGGGCTTCTAAACTGTTCATATAAAAAGCTCCCGTAACGGCGTACAACGACATTTCCGAACATGGTTTTCTATTCAATTTTAATCCTCATGGTGTGCCCTAACTCCCTTGAGAGTTTGTCGCAACATTTACGTAACCTTCTGTTATATATAATATTTTTGAATTTATATATTTTGAAAAACAAATTAAAAATGCAACTTAAAAGAAATATGTTGTTTTAGAAGCAGAGCTAACTTCAGATATGAAATCCCCACATCAGAAACAAGTAAGATCAATTATTTGTATAATTAAAACAATATAATTGCTCCCAATTGTTATTCCCGATTTTCTTTAAACTTTAAGTTACTTGTGTGTTTTTAAGTCCAAGCATTTCCTTGTAGAAATAATATATAGTTTAAATTTTAGCCTTAGTTTTGAGATAAATATACTTGAACGTTTGGTTTTATTCTTCTTTTTTCTTGGCGAAAAAGCTTCGTTTAATTCCCATAAAAGAAAAAAAAATCTACTTGAACAAGTCTATCCTCTAGTTGAAATTTGAAGTATATATTCTGGTTTTAGCTCATTGATATTCCTCAGTGAATGCTACATTCAATTTGAAAGCCAAAATTCAATACGTCATTTTTATAGACTGTAAGCTCTTTGAAAATATATTTCATGAAATAAAGTTTAAGCCTTTTAGTTGGTTTTAATTCGAAGTACTTTGCTTCAACTTCACTTTCAAAAAAATACCTTCAATATAGCAAAAACGTTTTTAATTCTTCAAAAGCAAAACATAACTTTAGCAAGCTTTCAAGTTTGTTTCTGTGACACTGTGTTAAAGTAACACTTTTAATATAATATTTTCCTACTAAATAACATTTTTTGCGATATTTTAAAAACTTTTTTTTTACGTTTCGAAAACATAAATGCAAGCGTTTAGTAATGTTAAATCAAGAAAATAAAACCACATTAAAAACGAAATAAATTATGCCTCTTAATGTTCTATACATAATCAAAGTTTTTAGATTTTACTTTTTCAAACAAATTATTAAAATTTACTTTACGATTCTATGCATTTCGTTAAAATTAATTAAGTTATGATGCACTCAGTGAGTAGAAATTATTATATCAGTAGATACTTTAATAGTATCATATCATTAGGAATAACGATTCGCTTTGATACATTTCGCAGAAATTATGATGCAGTGAAAAGAAATTATTATAACAGTAGATACTTTAATAGTATCATATCATTAAGAATTACGATTCATTTTGTTACATTCCGTAGAAGTTGAGATGCACTCAGAGAGTAGAAATTATTATAACAGTAGATACTTTAATAGTATCATATCATTTAGAATTACGATTCATTTTGTTACATTCCGTAGAAGTTGAGATGCACTCAGTGAGTAGAAATTATTATAACAGTAAATACTAAAATAGTATCATATCATTAAGAATTACGATTCATTTTGTTACATTCCGTAGAAGTTGAGATGCACTCAGTGAGTAGAAATTATTATAACAGTAGATACTTTAATAGTATCATATCATTAAGAATTACGATTTATTTTGATACATTCCGTAGAAGTTGAGATGCACTCAGTGAGTAGAAATTGTTATAACTGTAGACACTTAAGTAATATATCATTAGGAATTACGATTTATTTTGTTACATTCCATAGAAGTTGAGAGGCACTCAGTGAGTAGAAATTATTATAACAGTAGATACTTTAATAGTATCATATCATTAAGAATTACAATTCATTTTGTTACATTCTGTAGAAGTTAAGATGCACTCAGTGAGTAGAAATTATTATAACTGTAGACACTTTAATAGTATCATATCATTAAGAATTACGATTTATTTTGTTACATTCCATAGAAGTTGAGAGGCACTCAGTGAGTAGAAATTATTATAACACTATATACTTTAATAGTATCATATCATTAAGAATTACAATTCATTTTGTTACATTCTGTAGAAGTTAAGATGCACTCAGTGAGTAGAAATTATTATAACTGTAGACACTTTAATAGTATCATATCATTAAGAATTACGATTTATTTTGATACATTCCGTAGAAGTTGAGATGCACTCAGTGAGTAGAAATTGTTATAACTGTAGACACTTAAGTAATATATCATTAGGAATTACGATGCATTCAGATTTACTTAGTAGAAGTTATGATGCATCTATTCTCCATAAGTAGAAATTATTATAGCAGTAAACATTTTAGTATTACTATATTATTAAGATTTACGATATGTTTAGATACATTTAGTAAAAAGTACTACCACAGATATAGATGTATTCAAAATTAAGAGATATTTAGATGCAATTAATAGTAGTTACGACAAGACTAGAAATAACTACTAGAATTTAAGGTAATAGTAGATTATGAAGCGTTTAGATACATTTTAGAAGAAAATATGATGCAGTTAAGCATAGTTAGTAAAAACTATTTTAAAAATGGATACATTTAGTAAATTTCCCAAAATGCCTTTAATTTTTTTTCAATAGCGTAAATAGAAAACTTCGAGAAGTAAGAGAATAAGAAAAGAGACAAAAACTTGAAATATATTTTTAAAAAAAGAAGAAGAAGAAAAGAATACGCACTTGAGCAATAATCTGATAATTCTGAGTCCAAGCCTGTCAATAAGGAAACCCCATATGAATGCACTAAATCCTACGCAGAATATTCCTATTGTGTATCCAAGATTGAGTATTTTATCTTGAGCATTGCAACCTACTGCATGTGCTAGTGTAACCTGAAACAAAATGTAATATTATTATTTTCTTACTTTATAATTAGGAGCAGTCCGTAAATTTAGTCACAGTTCACTATACCTCAGTCCCAGTCGGGAAAATTAACAATAAAATATAGTTTTATGATAAGTTATATAAATGTGGTAAAATTTGGTAATTTTAGCGTGATATCTTAGAGCATGACATAAAAACCATTTATTTCGCTTAATTTGGTTTTCAAATTTTTATCTTTTACTAAATTTATGGTAATAAGAAAAATTATTTTGAAAACCAGAATTTTCGGTAAACTTTTACCATATAATTAAAAAAATTAAAATATAAATGGTTTAAATACAAAATATTTTGGTCTTTATTAACCAGATTTATGTTTGTTTGTTGTTTTTTTTTTAATAGAAATGTCATTGCTATACTGAATGGTTATTTTACCAGCATTTCTTCTCCATGTCGTAGTGGTTCCCATTTATTTAGGAAATAACAAACTTCATAAAATTACATTTAATTACGTTAACATTTATCGAGAAATTTTTTAGATTTCCTTTATTTTTCGGCAACATACATATTACAACATATTACAAAAACATATTATGACATACAATAAGAGCAAAGCGCAAATAAAAAGGACTAAATATTAATTATTAATTAAAGTGACCTTTTATTTGTAGACTAATTACTATTATTCAAAAAATGGATGAAACTGAAAATGATTAATTTAGAATTAATTGTTAAGTAAATAACTTTTTTAATCAAATAATTAATAAAATAAATGTAATAAGTAATTTATGAATATCTAATAATTTAATAAATATTCATTTTTTTTTTTACATTATTTTCGTTTCTAGAATTTTTTAAAAGCATTTTTTTAATGAATTAATTCTATGAACATTCAATTTCAAGACATGTTTACATTTTTTATCATAAATATTCAATTAACGCGTATCAGGAAGCATAATTAACTTTATAAAAACTCATTTATTTTATTTGAATAGATCCCACACATGTGGTAAAAATTTTCTGGAAGTACTAAGGCATTGAAATCACAATATCTTTTCATGGTTATGTGACAATTAATATTCTTTCACCTCTGCAACGTCCTCCAACTTAGCCTTGAAAAGTACGGTGAAAATTTTTTGAACCACAAAATTGTATCAATTATATTTTCCACTGATAATGAAGATTGTATCACGCGATGACAGTTAAAAGCCTCTGGCGATAATTATCAGTAAGTCACTGAGTGCACGCAACACATTACTGAGTGTTAGACTACTATTTTGAGTTAAAATTATAGTCTTTGGAGACATTTAAGCATTCTTTTTTTTTTTTTTTTAGGTATCTGTTTTCTATCTTATCTATAGAAATTTTGACTTCGTATTTTTTCACACAAAATACAATAATTTAATTTCACTTCACCAAAACTATTTGAATTTTATTTCATAACAACAGACCTAATTCTGAGTTTACGACTATCAATGTTTAACTCCGTAGCAGCCGGGATAGTCTGGTTGGTAGGGCATTGAGTCCATGTCAAAGGGGTAGTGAGTTCAATTTCCGCCTGGTGGACGTTAAATCTGTAAGGGTCACAAAGTCCTTCATGTTCCATAACACATCAATACCTTTGGGGATACTGATTTAGAGATTGATCATTCTCTAGTTCATGTCAAAATTATGTTCTGTGGATGAAGGAATGGATGTATGAGTGGGTTCACCCTATAAACGGGCTGGAACATGTGTATGGCTTAAGTCGTGTTTTTGTTCATAGATGGCGCTACTGAAGAGCAAGAAACGCACCCTCTGCCCTAAATTCGCTTGGTTTCACCAAGCAGATTTGATAATATTGGCAAGTCGCATTAAAAAAAAACAACTCCAAAAAACCCAACCCATATGACAAGAGAACTTCAAGATCAAGCATTGGGACAAACTAGTCTTTGTGGAGGACTTTCTGATGGAAATAACCAGTATTTACGTTACATGGAAAGAAAACTAGGGAAACCTCCAGCGGTTAGCTTGACGGCAAGAGGATTCTAAATCATGATTCGTCTACCACTGAGGATATTTTACGTCAGCGCTGTTTTTGGTGTGAGCCGGGATTTGAGTTTGTATCAACCAGCTACCGCTTGGATTCGAACATGCGTCACTGAGCAACCTGTATCTACTGAGCAACCTGAGCACTATCTCTTGATCAACCTGTTCTTATCAAAAATGAGCAAACTATTATGAGTAGATTCATGTTTATCAACATGTCGGCATATTATCGACCGTATGTTTAGTCTTATAAGTGAAAACTTATTATTTTTTTTATGTTCCCCCAATTTTCAAATGTGAAAACTTAAATTCTGTTAATTCTATTTGCTCGAAGTTGAGCATAAACTATCTCTACTAATATATAAGGAATTGGCAACGTGCTAATTGATAAAAAAAATTATTATATTTAAAAATAATTTTTCAGTATTAATTAACTTAATAAGTTTTCAGTTAACAAACTGAAAAAAATAAGTAAATGCTTTTATAAAAATGTAATATCTAATTATTTTTGACAATTTCTTAATCTTTACAATTATTGAATTTTTTTTTTTAAATTTCAATGTATTAATACCGTGTTTTATAATATAATGTATACAGGGTGTCCCAAAACGACCGCATAAACTCTGCACAGCTAGATTCCTCGTTGGGAGTACATAACTGCCCAAAGAAGCGTTCCTGTACGATCCATAGTTTACGAGAAAAATGCGAAAAACAAAGTATGACGTCACTGCCGCTGAAAGTGAAAATATTTTATTGAACATATCATCAGCAGTATACTATGCACAATTTAAAGCAGAATATGCGCGGCGAATGTTTTAAACATTATCGTCTTAAAAGATATGCAAATACTGTTGTC
Source organism: Parasteatoda lunata (assembly GCA_949128135.1). Taxonomy (NCBI): domain Eukaryota; kingdom Metazoa; phylum Arthropoda; class Arachnida; order Araneae; family Theridiidae; genus Parasteatoda; species Parasteatoda lunata. The sequence goes on along the minus strand of OX421979.1, from coordinate 55,001,770 downwards.
TAATAAAGTGTTTTTTTCTTGCACCGACAGTGACGTCATACTTTGTTTTTCGTATTTTTCTCGTAAACTATGGATCGTACAGGAACGCTTCTTTGGGCAGTTTTAATGTACTCCCAAAGAGGAATCTAGCTGTGCAGAGTTTATGTGGTCGTTTTGGGACACCCTGTATGTTACTGTGAATAGCCGAAATTGGTGGTTGTTGACTTCACCGGTGAATGGTGATAATCACACAGCCGCTTTGTTTAATGTCCGAAATATATACTAGGTCTAGTTAAGTGTCACTGCCTGGCATGCATTTGCCCGGTATACCCTACACTGATGTTTTTTAAGGTTCAATGCTACTGCCCGGTATGCCCTACATCAATGTTTTTTCAAGTTCAAGTGCCACTGTCCAGTATGCATTTAACCGGTACTCTGAACAATGATGTGTCTCCTAATTTATCGGAAGATATTGAAATATCGAATAAATGTAATAATATCAGCAAATACATTAACATCAAATCGGATATAACAAATATTTCGGACATTCACTAAAGCGACTATGTGATTGTTGACCAGTCGACATTCTCTTGATTTCGGTCATTCACAGTAATGCATACATCAATCAAAATCAATAATTTTTAACATTAAAAAGTTCAAATTTGTTCACGACGGTATTTGGATTCTTCTAGGCTCAAAAAGTTTAATTTAATTTTTATTGTTTATTTTCGAAGAATAACTTCAGTATAAAGCATTTAAAAATTTTATGAAATGTAAAAATTTTCCGGAGACAATAAATCAGTGAAACTCCTTCTGATTGTGACTGCACTGTAAAATATTTTAGTATACCCCCACGACAAGAAAATACTTTACACTAAAGTGGTTCAGTTAAACTTCATACATAAATCTTGGCTCTAATGATTCACAACACCACTGTTCTTTTGCTATACTTGGTGTAAAGCAGCCGCCACCATTTTTGTTATTCAATAACTGTAAAGTTTAGAACAGAAAGTTAAGATACACATAAGTGCCTGTTAAGTTATTTTCACAATACAATCTGAAGTAAGAAGAATCATTAACGTAGAATGCATATATACTCTAATTCTTAAAATAAAATTACTTAGCAAATCAATCATCCACATAACAAAGAGAGAATCTTTAGAATTAATTCAAACTGGGCATAACAAAATAGCAGCAAACTCTCGTCATCTCATTACAGATTGTAAACAAACTAGTCGTGATATTCTACTTGGCATTTCTTGAAATTCAAAGTATGCCAACAGTGATTTTTTTGGTTTTGAAAATAATTCTCGTATGGTGTGAAAGTATGAGAGTTTGGTGTCAGATTATTCAATTTTAAGCGATTAGATTTAAGTCACACCGTTTAAATAGCATAAAATACCCCGATTTGATGTTAAACTGGAATAAATGATTTTACACTTAAAGGAGAGAATTTGGCAGTTTTGCAAGGCGCAAAGAGGAGTAACACGAAGTATGACAGTCCACATTTTGAATAAAATAAAAATATTTAAAATCAACACGCTAAACATCTTTTTAAAATTAGTTTAATATTTTTTTATTGAAATAAATACACATCTAATCAGTATCATTGTTATTCTTACAAATGCCATTAAAACGTAAAGTTTAAAAATAAAACCTGCACCGAGAAAAAATAAGTATGGTAAAAAGTATCAGAATATTCCTTAATTATCTGTCTTTCTGGCTCCATGGGAACACCGTAAACCTACGTAATTTTTACCGAAACACTTTGGTAACGGTTTTACTAAAATTAATGAGAAAATATGGTTTTAAATTATGTAGTTTTAAATGTTATAAAACTTAATAACTTTATTTTGATACTTTGGCATAAAAGCCATTCTTTCGGTTAAATTTTCTATTGAGTTTTGCGTTTTTTACTAAATGCATGGTAAAAGGGATGATAATTTTGAAAATTGGAATTTTAGGAAAACCATTACGGTATAAATAGAAAAATTAATAAATGAATAGTATAAATACCGTTTTTTTTTTTTTTTTTTTTTTTTTAACCGGAATTATGGTTTTTATTGCCAGAAATGTTATTGCATGGTATAATTAGAAACGTGTTTTTTTTTTTTTTAATTCTAACATATCTTAATTTAATAAGGTGTGGCACAAGACAAGGAGTAGATAATATGGTGAAGTGTGACCTTTTGTGACAAAGAAGAAAAGGGGTCAAAAAGATTGGAAAAACTTGTGACACTATTTATTGAAAAAAATAGTGTAACTACCATATTATTCCAACTTTCATATTAAGATTACAGCATACCGAACGCTACTTCGTTTCAACTTCGTAAGTTTCAAATTTTATTAAACTGAACAAAGTGCTGATAGTTTGTTCTTATTAACTGGAGAACATAAATTTAAATAAAACCTTCAATAGCATCTTATTTAATTAACATTTTAAATAAAAGGCTTTCGATGCATTTCGGCCTTTTGTAGCAGCCCGCATAAAAAATATATTCACAAGGTCAAGAAAAAAATAAATTTCTCTATCGATCATAAATTTAAAGAATGCAATGAAGCTACTAGTCAGACAAAAGTATATTATAACCTTTTTTCAAGGATTTCCTTTCACTTTAAGTTGAGCTTATTCAATCCTTATATTAAAATCTTAACAGAAATCGTATAATGATCGTTAGTATAAAAAAGTCCATATATTATGCATGGTGATTTCAGCATACACGCATGAAATCTTACATCTTTATTTACATTCAATTGTAACATCTCTCTTTGTCCCTTCATGTTAAAAGAAGAATTGATCAGCCATTAAAAAAATTTTCGTTGTATTTCTCTAAATTGAAATTAAATTCGAATAGCTAAGAATGAATAAAGAGGGTATAGATACAAAGATATGGTATTTAAATCATTTATTTTAATATACGGTATTTAAATCATTTATTTTAATATACGGTATTTAAATCATTTATTTTAATATACGGTATTTAAATCATTTATTTTAATATACGGTATTTAAATCATTTATTTTAATATACGGTATTTAAATCATTTATTTTAATATACAATATTTAAATCATTCAAAAGTAATATCGTGTACTAAGTTTAAGCAGGACGATGATATTTAAATCTTTTATTTTAATATACGGTATTTAAATTATTCAAAAGTAATATCGTGTACCAAATTTAAGCAGTACAGTGATATAGTTCAACTTTATGATTAAAGTGTACAGAGAGTCAGCTAGCAATGTAAAAGAGAATCAAAAATCTTTCAGAAATCACGAAAATATTTCTAAGGAAGCTAAAGTAGAACTTAGAATTGTTATAGAGTCATTATTATTCGAAATTTATTATGAAGTAAAAACGGAAATAGGTAAATTTTGGACAAAATATGTAGCTGTTTTTTACTACACCTTTCGTATTTGTAACTCAGAGAAAAAAAAATTGGTAAAATTACTGTACTGTACAGTAATAACATTTACGGCAAAAAAAACTAAAATTCTGCTTAATAAAAACAAAATAGTATATGATATTTAAAACATTCATTTGGTAATTTTTCCGCTTATGTAGTATCAGTTTACTAGAAATTCTATTTTTCAAAATTACTGTCACGTTTAGCAAAGAATACTTAACTGAAATGTAAATTTAACTGAATAAATGGGTTTTAAGTTCATTCTCTAAGGTACTATGAATAAAGTAACTAATTTTACCTCATTTGCAAAGTTGTATCACTTATTATAAAACTATATTTTATTGTCAATTTTACAGAAAATCATTACTAAATTAATTCATTCATAAAAATCATTACTTCGGTAAAAATTCACAAGCTTTTACCGGTGTTCCCAGAGAAACAAAATAGCGGTAAAATTTACCATATTCTTGTAGTTTTTATCACACTTTTTTTTTCTCGGTGTAACATGCCAACGCCAAAAAAAATTATTACAACTTCTTAAATTTTTGAAATTATTTGGAGAAACTCGATTGCTTTTAAACTCCCTATAGATTACACATACTTCGTAATTATAAAATGCCCATATTATGAATCTGGAATTAATTATAAAAGAAAAAAGTTCCACATATCTATTTTATTTTAATTGCACGATTAATTTTTGTTTATTTATAAAAAAAAAATATAGAATTGATCGTTCACCAGAAAGCTATTCCTTTGTATTTCTAAGCTTAAAATAAAATTAGAATGTCTTAAAAACCCTAGAAAACGTAAACATAAACCATATTCATAGGACTCAGCACATTTTATATGGTAATTGGGTACCCGTCCGTTTGATTGAAATTATGATAGGTTTTAGTTGAAAACGGCCTGATCTCGTGACCCGGATGTTAAAAAATGAACAGATTTAGTGATTTGGAGTTGTAGACATTGAACTTTTTTATAAGTACAATGTACAGAAAGGACTCTTAAAACCTACATGACATGGAACCTTAGCAACCCGTATCTCAAAATCTGTTCATTTTTTTAACAGTGTGGATTTTTGATAAGAAGCAATTCAACTTCAACATATCAAAATTTCAACCAAATCGATTGAGACATATAAAATGCGCGGAGTCCTTTCATATTTTTCTTGAAAACTATTAATAGTTTAAATGAATTATAATATTGCGAATTTGGAAAATATATCATAATTTTAATAATAACGATGTCAATGTAATGATTTTAACTTGTTACTGTGATATTTTAATAAAGTCCTTGGTAATCAAGTTATGTGAATTTTGTTTAAGCAAATATCTGTGGTTATTCAGGAAAAAATTAGCTCATGATATAATGATCGTTTGTATATTTCTAATAATTCATAAAATTATGTTTCATTAAGAAAGACAAATATTATAGATTGTGATAATTATAGTATTAAATGAAATTACAAATCGCTATTTATCTGCAATTTTGCGATTTATCTTTGCCTTTCCACAAGAAAATATTTTAATAAAGTCCTTGGTAATCAAGTTATGTGAATTTTGTTTAAGCAAATATCTGTGGTTATTCAGGAAAAAATTAGCTCATGATATAATGATCGTTTGCATATTTCTAATAATTCATAAAATTATGTTTCGTTAAGAAAGACAAATATTATAGATTGTGATAATTATAGTATTAAATGAAATTACAAATCACTATTTATCTGCAATTTTGCGATTTATCTTTACCTTTCCACAAGAAAAAAAGATTTAATCGACCATTAGGGAATTTTTCATTTGTATTTAAAAATAAAAAATAAATTAGAACAGCCCAAAAAGTCTAGAGAATCTAAACATAAATCATATGCAAATTTAATGCTTATCACTTATAACCATAAATAATTTAAATGACCAACAAGAATATCATCAATTTGAAAAATGTATCATAATTTTAATGATAACAACCCAAAGGTAATCATTTTTAACTTGTTTCTATAATTTTGTGAGAAAATTCTTCTTTAGAAAGAACTATCAATTTTATTTAAATAAGAAGTTAAGGCTTTCCAAATTAAACATTAGATTATGCTGTTTTGGAAATTCGAATAATAATAGGTAGAATTCAAATAAATGGTATAATGATACTTAATTATAAAGCACGCATATATGCATCGTAGTATTCAAATCTATATTCACCTTCAACATTACAATTAATCTTAATTTTCCCCCAAAAGAATAGGGTTGATTGTACATTAGAACATTTTTTCTATTACTTATTATACTATAACTTCTTTAGCTAAAATATCTCAATTAACTGCTGAATGTTAATACCCATACAATTTTAAATACTTGATACTATTATAAATTTAAAAATTATACCTTATTTTAATTCATAACACTAAAAATGTAATTATTTTTTAATCTTATTCCCAACATATTTTTCGAGAAACCTTATAATATATAATAATTATAAAACTGATTTAAAAAAAAGACTTAAAATATTCTAAGTAAAATTAACTTATGAAGTAATTGAAAGCAGTATGATGAATTTCATTATGACCTCTTTAAATTGTTCAATGAGTTTTAATTATAAATAATAAGTATTATTTTTCAAAAAAAAATTATAGTCACAATAATTCTTATCGCAATTTGCATTCGGTTGTAGGATTTATCTAATGTAAAATGCAACGTGAAATTAATCGTCAATTAGAAAAATCTCTCTCTGGTATTTCTGAATTGTAAATTAATTAAAATACCTTGCAAGAGAAACAATCCTATGCTGACTTTATTTATTTAAATAACCATAAACAAAATTAATTATTCTATCCTGAATTTAAAAATTATGTCTTTATGATAAAACTACACATTATACCACTACTTTTTTCGTTTTCTGTTACATGAGATTTTTGGCCAGCTTTTTTTTTTTTTTTTTTTGGACGAAATGTGCAAATTTAAAAACGTTACGCTTCACGGGGGGGCACATAAATGTTGTGACAAATTTCTAGGATAATTAGAGCGCATCGTCAAGATTAAAATTGCCTAGGAACCCATGCAAGAACATTTTATCATGCACCGCTTGGGGCGCTTCTCTGTTATAAACTGTTTCTTTGCTTCTAAACAGTTCATTATGGGCCCCTTTCCGCGTATCATGACATTTCCGATCATGGGTTTCTATGTAATTTCAATCCTGTTGGTGTGCCCTAATTCTCCTAGTAGTTTGTTTAAACTTTTACGCGACCCCTGCTATATATAATGTTTTTAAACTTGCACATTGGAGGAAAATAGAGGGGAGATCGTTGGAGGAAAATAGACAAATTAAAAATGACAATTTTATTTTTAATTTGTTTGCAAATAAATCTGATTAAAAGTATCTAGATTCATATGGAAGATATATGGTACTGCAATAAATTTTTATATTAAGATTAAAAATTATGAAATAGCATACGTTGTTACTGAATAATTCGCACTCTGATAATTCTCTCTGATAATAATTATGAATAATTCGTGAAAATTAGAATTAAAATACGATAAACACGAATTTTTACCGTACTATCCATTTTTACACAAACATGGCAAGGAACGGAAAATCTGATAAACCGTGATTTGTATACAGTAATATTAACTGTAAAATCACTTTATCACTATAACTAAATAAATATTTACTCTAAAAATTACGGTGTAAAATTTTACGATAAAAAAGAATTTCGTGGATGATGCATTCAGAGTACTATTACTTTTTACCATAATTTGATCCAGAATTTTTTACTGCTTAATAAAATCGTTTTGTCAAAAATTTTTAACACTTGGTTAAACAATTTTGACATTGAAATTTTAGTTCTTATTTATTTGAAAAACCCCGACATTGCTTGATAACTTTGCAGCTAATAGAGAACTTTAGTGGTTATATAATCAAAATTTTAACTCATTACTATTTTACAATTACCTTACCATTTAGAAAATCGTGTGTTTTTTTAAACATCACTCAATTATACTCATTCTTTTAGGAGTTACAATTATATTGTTCAGTTCCTGTTTTATATCCGATAAAAATGACAATTTACTAATATCAGATTAGTCTACGTACTTTACGACCTACGAAGAAGAAACATTTAATGTTGAAACCTGAATTTACAACCTTATGGACCAAAACAATTAATAAAAACACAATGAGTGGGCTTAACCTTGCTATAGATACTTTGTAACTTAGCCTTAGCAAGGATTCTTAGCTACTATTACTTCATCAACTAATGTTTACCTTGTATAATTTCAAGCGTTCACTTAAATAAATTTTATAGTTTTGTTACCCAAGGCTTTTCTCGAAAAATCTTATCTTGTGAACAAGGTAAAAATAATTATATTCGTTACCTTTTCATTAAAATCGAGATGCAGTTTTCAAATTCATGATAGTATAATTCATTTTGTTTATGCTTATCATTATTTTCATAGAATTCATGTTCAGATTCTATTAAAAATAATTCTAATTTATTTCTAATTTAGAAAGACAAGGGAAAGGTTACTCGATTTCACAATCAATTTATCCGATTTTTTTTTTTACGAGTAGACTAAACTTAATCGTTCAATTGAAGGTAAATCGTGATTTAAAAATTCATGTTTACATTTTTCCCACTTCAAAACATTTATATTTTATAACTAACAATCATTATGCGATATATATGAATTAATCTAACAATTTATTAAAGGGGTTTCGGTAATTTTGTAATTTAATGTTTACCTTGGGTTACATCAAATGTTTATTTTAAATATTATAGTTATTGTTTATCAAGGATTTTCTCATAACTTATAGAGAAAAAGCAGAAATAATTACGCAACCAAAAAAATTATTTGTTGCATTTATATAAATACTTGATCTTGACTAATACGGGTGTGGGAATTTTAAATCTGAAATTATGTTTGCTCCTTAACTCAGTTTATTTTTTAAAAATTTTTAAATAAATTTTAGAGTTTTCTTTATAAAATGTAATTTTTGCGACTGATTTTCCATTTATTTAACAGCAATATATTTTAAGTATCACTGTGGGTTCCTAACTACTTAAACACTGGGGGTTCCGCTTTCGGTGGACCACCCAACCGGAACACCTGCTCTTGCACCCCAGAGTCCAAGGTCAAGAATACTGAGATATGCACAGTAGGTCTTGGCGCTCTATGGCTGTCGCACCACTGAGTGTAGTTTAATTATATTTAATAAATTTTTAGGAAATCTTAAACAATTCATACTATTATCGTAAGTTCTCTATTAGTCTTAACGTAATAAAGAATTAACAGTTTTTGCAAATAAATTCTAAATAAATTTTCAATTTTAAAGCTTTTTTTAACAAGTTTTAGTTTTTTCTTTTTTTTTTTTTTTCGACAAAACAATCTAATTTTTACGTGTGATCTATATCAAATGAGATAGAGTGCTTTTAAATAAATATTTATCTAATCTTAATAAAATAGTTTGAAAATTGTAAATATAACGAACGAATAATATTATTTAATTAAAGAAAAAACAAAACAAAAAAAAAAACAGTGTCAGAGAGGGCAAAGAGACACATATACAGGAAGTAGCTAAAATAAAAAAAATGCATATTTAATATTATAAATTTGTAGTGAAAATATAATGTTTAGGTAAAAATTTTGAAAAAATTTAATATCTCGTGAAAATTATTTTAGCCCTAATAATAATTACGCCAGTTCCCAAGTTACAAAAAAAAAAAAAAAAAAAAAAAAAAAAAAAAAAAAAACGCTCAATACGGAAATAATTAGAAAAAAGCTACAAGTGATTTAAAAAGTTGTAGTTTAGGTGGGAGTATTATTTTTTTTTTTTTTTTTTTTTGTATACTTTGCGTACATAGAAAACTGAAGTTTGCCTTTCCCGAAAGAAGTTTTAGCCACCATCTTGAATATACTGTAAAGTGGAAAGGGGACAGAAGAAGAAAAAACTTAAACATCTTTGTAATTGAGTTGTCTTTAAAGTATATTGTTCTACACTAAATCGAAGGTGGGTAGGACTAATAGTTCAAAAGTTATAAGGGATTTAGTAAGTATTAAAAAATAAAAAAGTGCAATATTTTGTTATACTTATTTACGTATCTTAAATTCCCATCTAGAGAGATAAAGTATTATTTCCTATGTATCTTTTATGCTGAATCGAATCAAACTAAAACAAAGTTGACAGAGTTCATAGCTTAAAAGGTATTAAAATTTTTGTGCTTAAAAAATAGAGTTTTCAACAGATACTTATATATCTTTCTGATTTTCTATATAAACGAGCTAAATATTGGATTCTGTATATTTTTTAATGCTGAATTGAATAAGGTAAAAAGCAAGTCGATAGTTTAGACGTTATGAGAATTTTAATGGTTTCATGTAAGTAAAAAATTTTTAATTTTACTACCTATACCTATTTATAAGTGTAACATTACTATTTAGAGTATTGATTCTTTCTTTGTGCTAAATTTAATAAAATCAAAAGTAATTCGGTAAAAATAATAATGAAGTTATAAATGTTTAAAACATAAAAAGATTTAAGTAAAAAACTATCACTTATCACAAAACTTCCAAACTTTTAGACTTATATGTTGGTTTTGGTTTCTTCAATTCAATTTAAAACAATGCATATGTTTCAATTCATCTTATTTCTACATAATGACATCAGATTCATTCTTAAGTATAAATATAAAACTGTACTTTTTAACCATGAAAACTTATTTTTTAAATTATAGTTCCTATTGACTTTGGTTTCGTTTTATTAGATTCAACTTAAACAAAGATGCATAGGGATTACCTCATTTGTCTATATACATATCTCAATCACGTGAATAGGTATAATTAAAAATTGTACTTTTTTCAGTTCCGACTCACTCAATCTCTCTTATTACTTTTAAGTTATTAGTCCTACCGAGTTGATTTTCATATTAGATATGGTGTAAAACCCACTTAAGAAACATTACCATGTTTGATTTGATAGTAATGTTTAAGCCCCTTTTATTACCCCTGTCACTCTTATTTGTTTCATGATGGCGGCTAAAACTCACCTCAGGGGAGAGAGCAAATTTCATGTTTCCGTATTGGGCATAAACCATAACGTTTAAAACATTTTTCAATTTACCCTTAAATATATTTATTTATTTTCGTATTCAACTACTTAGGAACTGGCCAATGAAGAAAGAAATTTTAGAATAAGGTAATTTTTAAATTTTAAGGTATGACAAAGGATTTCGTAAAGGGTCGAAATTCCACGCATGTCAATTTTTTTCGGCGATGGTTAACAATCACAGTCACTTAAGTGGTAGTTCGAAATTCAGTTATTTTTCAGTCGCAATTCAGTCATTAATATCATTAATTCGTTCCAACACCGGAAAATAAAAGCATTGAGCAGCAATTGATTAATAGAAAAAAATTTGTTTACATTATTTTTCCCTTACTATCTTTCATCAGTGCATGCTAAATATTCACATTTCTGGTGTAAAAAAAAATGACGAAATTTAAGAAATATTTTCGAATATTCTCTAAAGAGACCTAGCGAATATCGACATTCATCGGAGGATTTTAACATTCACTAATTTTGATATTTTCCAACAATGTATCTTTACAGAACTTTTAAAATGCAAGCATTTTTTTAAAAATTTAATATCGATAATTTTACTGTAGGAAAAAATTAAGCTTTTAAAATGATGTTAAATAAAAGTAAAACTAGTTTAAATTTTTAATGCAATGCCCCACAATGCGTGTTTTTAAAAATTAAATTTCAGGGGAATAAGTGGAATTTCAATGTGTAGGAAGGAGGAATTAAAAATGAGTAGGAAAAATCCTGTTTTCACTGTTTTTTCTTTTTATTAAAAAAAAACAAAACAGAAGTAACAATACGTACAAGAATAAAATTTAAATTTCATGAAGTAACTTAATTTCTTATGAAGAATTCTTAAAAAAATTTAGGATATGGGAAATACTTTTTTTAAAACTCATTTCTTTGCTTGGCATAATAAATTTGTCAAGAATGAGGAGAAAAATAACAAATTTTCAGACATGACCGAGCTTTATTGATTGAATTACCTTTTTCATGTTTTTTTTCGGATCTGCTCATGCATTGCTGCTGGCTGTGAGTCTGATTTAATGAGGATTATATATCTATATATATATATATATATACATATATATATACAAAGAGAGAGAGAGAGACTGACAAATAGATAGATAGATTGGTAGATACAAAAATTTGCCAAGAAATCAAACGTGCAACGTAATAATGGCTGGCATATCATTCTTAAACATAAACAATATGCTAATTTCCTATTAAAGTGTTAATAATTATCGAAATCATAAATGTATAAAAAAAAACTATTTTAAATGTAAGAATAATTATTGGTTCATTTAGCTGATTAGTCTCTTATGAGTCTTCTGATTTTAAAACAAGTTTTGTAGGCTGACGGAACTTTTTTTATTAATTTAAAACAATTCAGTTTAATGCTCAGCAAAACAACAAATACCGTAACAAATTATTATTTTTTTTCTTTTTATACTCTACTATAGATGCAATGTAAACTACAATTAGCTTTGTTTCTAGAAAGGTCGCAAAACATACTAATTTTTGTTCTTTACCTCAAACACATACAATTAACTTTAAACTTAACTCTCAATATTAAACTACTTTCTATAATCTTCTATTGTTTAATGAATACCTTGAAATACATTTCATCAAATATTCACTTAGTTAAGACCCAACCGATCAGACTTTAGGTCATGGTACCATCCTAAAGAAAGATAAACTTCAAAAGAATGACATCATTAAAGTGAAAATTAGCCCAAAATAGGCGATTCCACTAAACAATCTGTCATAAGATTTGTTCGATTTCATTTTCAGCATCTTGACCCTGACCACCATTTTTCAGCAATCAACCAACAACTCAAGCGAAACGATTAGTAGCGAAAATTGGAACAAATTTCCCTCAGTTAATGAATATCTGAGGGAATATTTGAAGGTCACCGCTGCAGTAATGTTTCCGTAAGGTTACGGTTACGTTGCTCATAAGTAGCTGATACCCCTGGAAAAACTTAACTTCATATAAATTGATTGAAAGGCTTTGCATACAGACTTTTGTTTAGGGTTCATCCTTGAAATAAGTGTTACAATGAATCAATTATAGAACAACTACAACTCAGAATCCTTAATTTGTAGTCAATATCAGTTCTAATGTTTAATGACATGTCATGATGCAAAATACAAAAAGTAGTATTATTAGTCCAAGTGGAATAAATTAATTTAAATGCAAATGAAAAACATTACTTATTAGGAGAAGTTTTACTGTCGTAATTATGCATATTATGAGCTAATTAATTATGTATTTGAGCTAATTAATGCAATATTTATTTATCAGAAATATTTTATTATTTTAATAAATTATTAAACTATATACTATATTATAAAACCAAGATTCGGGTGTTGAAAAAAAGGAAGGAGGAAAAATAAACAGTTTCTCAAATCGTGCATTTTTATGCCAAAGAATAAAATTGTTATTCTTTTTTCCAAATGTAAGACGTTAGATACTTTTTAAAAGCTTACAGAGAAATTCACATTTATGGCATTTTAATTATAACAATTATAAAAATTTAGTCTTGAAAAATGTTCCTAAAAGGCTTATGCAAGATAATTTCAGTAGTACGTTTATATAGGAATAAGCAATCATGGATTCATGTAGGAAAACGTGAATGCTTTCTAGACAATAATTTCATTAAAAAAAAAATGGTGAATAATTTATATTATATTATATTATATTATATTATATTATATTATATTATATTATATTATATTATATTATATTATATTATATTATATTATATTATATTATATTATATTATATTATATTATATTATATTATATTATATTATATTATATTATATTATATTATATTATATTATATTATATTATATTATATTATATTATATTATATTATATTATATTATATTATATTGTAAAAATTACGGTACATCAGATTTTTCGTTCTCTTAATCTTTTTTTCTCTTCTCTATGTTCCGGTAAAAATAGATTTTGCAGTATAAATTACCGGCACACTTAGTGCCGGTACTTAATCCGGATTTTTTACAATAAATGGATCATGGATAAATTCACAATAAATTTGATCCAGAATTGTTTACAATAAATGGAGAAGAATAAAAAACGAAAATGCTCAATAAATTAGTAATCACCAACACTATGAAATCATGTACAAAACTGCAAAGCAATTACCAACGCAATTATTAAAGCTAAAATAATTCCTGTTACTTATATATCTATTATTTATTTGTTGCCTTTCTTGGTGACTTTATTATGTAAAATTAAGCAAAACACGTGTTTTTTAGATAATTCCCTCAGATTAAGAATTAACTATATTTAATACCACTTGGCATGATGCTATTGCCGGCAGCTAATGGACAAAATTTACCACTTATAATTAACTTTTATTCAGTCACATATCCCATTAGAGGGGCCATAAGAGATTTATTTCCACAATAATTTTAAAACTGTGCAATATTGGTGCTGTTTTAATATTCACCAAATGTACCAATCGTACCTACGTTAATATATTTTGCACCTATAGCATACCCTCCAATATTTAAGTACGGGGAGAAATACATAAATTAATGGTAGTAAACTAAAGTCAGAATTTTAAAAACAAATAAATTTATTATAAGACCTTGATAGAAACTTCAGAGCGTAACCCTTTCTCTAGTTGAACTGACTGTTTAAAATATTTATGAGAAATGATGGAAAAAAAGTTATTTTCTTCTTTTTTAATTTTAATTGATTAAAGATTAATAACTATTTTTGCTCCCACTAAGAAAAAATACTTTCAGAAGCTACGGAAAAACTGGAGTAGAATTCCTTCACAAAACTGGTCCATATTACTAGCAGTAAATAAAACCAATAGTTAAAAGTTATCTACGTCAATATTTGTATGGCGATTTTTCATGGTTTCCTTAAACGAATTAATACTTCATTATTTTTGCTTTCAGTACGTAACATTTTTTTTTCTTCATTTCTATAACCGTTCATTTTAAATTATTTAGTTTTATCGAAACAAGCCGTAAAAGAGTTACTATAAATAATATAAACACGTTGTTTCAAATAAATTTAGAAATACTAATTTGATAGCGTAGTCTGCCCATGCTACGGGGTTAATCTTGATCATTTAAATTACCTAACATAGCAAATAAAAAATAACTAAATATTGGAGTGATTGCAGTAAACTAATTTTTTTTTATGAAATAGAGCTATAAACTATCAAACAACACTGATGCTTGTACTTTAATTTGAAATAATAGCTAAAGCTTAGCCAAAGAAATAATTCCATTTTTCAAATGGCTTTCCCGTACTATTCGTTAAATATTTTCGAACGAATTTACGATCAAGGGCTAAAATTTTTCTTTGCAGACATTCTTCAAATTTCAGAACGACAGAAGAAATGGGCCTGGAGTTATAAGGCACACACAACAAACAGATAGACACACAAACTTATTATTCTATTATAAAATATTAACATGTAATAAAACGTTATATAATATATAATATGTTATAAAATAGCGCTATTGTAAAATATGCTTATACATATATATAGTAAAACTGAATGGATTTCTTATCACAATTAAATCCATCTTTTTTTTATTTTACTTGATCGGGTAGGATTATAACGAACTTTAGTCATATAGAGAATTTCATATAAGGAGCATTGACTAATGAAATTATTTATAAAACGAAAACATTTATTTTCTTAGAATGTATACTAATATAAGTATTTAAGTTTTTTTTAAAACACGAAAGCACACATTTTTATAAAAATGGGAGACTTGCTCAGTTTTTTAATTTGAAAGCGCTTATTTTTATAAAAATTAAGTGTTCATTTAGATATTTTTTAATACAAAAGCACTAACTTTTCTTTAAAAAAAATTATTAAAAAAAAAATTGTTACAAATTTGTTTCATACTTTAACGTTAAACTACAACCTTTAAAGAGTTGGATTTTGAAATAAGGTCGTAAATCAGCGATGACAAAACTATTTTATAATGCCGAAGTAATCCGATTGGAACTGATTCTTAAGGACAGTTTTATTTATGAATTTGATCAAAATATTTACGAACCGAAGTTTATCTTCTAATTCGTATTTATTGACTAATAAGACTGATCCGTTATTAATTTATTTATTTTTGCGTGATAATTTGATTTCATCAAGGTTTGAATTCATCAAGGATATTCAAATGACGCATCTTTTTAATTTTGTATTAGATAAATTTTAAATAAAACTAAAAACTATTTTATAATAATAAAATTGTTGCGTACCGTACTGTATGGTAATGATATTTTCATTACCATACAGTAAATTTTACCATATTTTGATAATTTGGACCATGCATTTTACTCTGTGTATTGAGAAATACATTTTGAACAATTTATTGTTTTACCAACTACATTCATAAATTTTTTTTGTGAATTTCTTCATGAATCCTAGCCGACATTAGAGGATTTTCAGAAACACATTTTTAATTTTTTATGCGTTTCGCATATTTGCAATGCATAAATTCAGTTATAATCACACTTTATAAACCTTTATTAAATTTCAGTTCATCAATCGTTATAAACCATGAGCTTATTAATTGCTACTTAGCTTAACCATGAGTTTCATTTCTTAATTTATCAAACACAGATATTTAAATTGATTTTTTCCGATATTTATATTGATTTTTAGAAAATAAACTTTAAAACACAATTTTAAAAAATAAAAAAATGTTTCTGAGATGTTTTTATAAAATATTACATTGTAACAAAGAACGAAAAACAGGTTTTTGAACAGCGTGTATAAAATTACAAAATAAATTTTATTGGAACTTACTGACACCTGACATAAAAAAAATACATTGAGAAAAAACTTATGGACGAAATTAACAGAATATGGTAAAAACAATCATATTTCTGGCTCTATGGGAACAACAAAAAGCTTGGTAATTTTTACAGAAGTGCTTTGGTAATTATTTTTGGACAATAACAATAAAATAAAGTTTTATAATATGTTTTCGAAATTTGACAAAAGTGGTGAAATTTGGTAACTTTATCCAGATACCTTAGAGCATGGCATAAAAACCGTTTATTCGGTTAAATTAGGTTTGTATTTTTTACTAAATGTCAAGTAATAAGAACTATAATTTTGAGAAACTATAATTTTGAGAAACTATAATTTTCGGTAAGCCGTTACCATATAAACGGAAAATTATCAAACAAATGGTTTAAATATAGTATCTATAAGTTTTATTATCTGAATTATGTTTCTTTTATGTATCAGAAATATCATTACCATACAGTATGCTATTACAAGAATTTTTGCTCCTATGTCGTCGTTAAAGTAAATAAAAAATGGTAGAATGCTTTGCGCTGTTAGATTTATATACAAAAATCCAGTACACTTATAGTAACTTTTTAGTATTTTCTATTTTGACGTGGTTTTTTCTTCTTCACAAAATGGCTTTTAAGGGCAGTTTGATACATTGTACCAAATAAAGAATTTTGAGAATTGCAATAGTAGAACAAAAAGTAGCGAACAATAAAAATTGCTTTCAGATAGTTTCACTTATTGAATTAAACGAAATTCAGTTAACAATTTGAATCATATTGGCAGTTTTTCATCAGCAAATAGTTATTTGATATTTCTTTGGACACATTTTTTGCTACAAACATTTTTAGTAATTTAATTATTGCTGTATAGTTTTTGATAACCGCTAGTAAACTTTTTTATAGTAGATCAATCCTTACTCAAGTAAGGAGGTCATTCACGTAAACACAATTTTTTGCATTCTTCAAAAATATTGATAAAAAAAAAAGAATAATCTATATTTTAAGTGAAAAATAATCCTAGTAGATGACAAGCATTGTAGGCTTTCATATACGCCAACAAATAATGTTAATTTATTGGTTGTTACTTATTATTATTATTGATAAATATTATTATTTATTATTATTATTTATTATTTATTATTATTTTTTAGCATTATTATTGTTTATTATTATTATTTATTGATATTAGAAAATTTATTTTTGATTTAGAATTAAAAAATCATTTGATGATCGATTTATCATTTGTTAAAACTTAACAAAAAATCCTCCTACTTTCTTTCTAACAAAAAAAAAATTAATAATACCACCAAAATTATATTTTGCAGAAAGCTCCTCGGCCTGTATAGGGGTCAGGGAACTGGCCTTGCATCACAAAGGTTCTGGGTTCGAATTTTTGGCAAGGCATGGATGTGCTTTCGTTCTCTGTTGTATCTGTCCTAACTGTGGGAGAAACGTTGACCCAACTAATATGGTGCGCCTGAAAGCGTGGTCAGCAAATCAGCCCCTCTAGTCCCTGTATGAAGAAAAGTCATTCTCCAGGTGGGGGAAAAAATATTTTGAAGCAATAGTTACTCCAAAAGTTTCATGATGCTTTTTGCAGAGCAGTGAAAGTTTGATTCCATGTGATATGAGGAAAATATTTGATTGAAGCAACTTTTTGGGTGGTTGTTATTCACGTTTATAAACTGTTTATTATTTGTTTAAATATTTACATTTATACAATCAGTCAAATGAGTCAAGGTTTCAAGGTTTGTTTAATAAGGACAATACTCTGACAGTTACGAGTCTATTTATTCGTACATTAAGTTTATGATAAAAAATGTAATTTGATTGCAAGTTTACTACATAAAAGACAAGTGGATTTATATAAAAAAAAAAATTTAAACACTACAAAATAAAAAAAGGAAATTTATTAGAAAAGAATTATGTAGACAAACAATTTATCTAGGTTTTCCTTTTAGTAATTATTTTAAATTTTTTTTTTTTTTAAAATTTTCTTCTTAGAAAACAATGTTTATTTCAAAAGCATAAAAGATAAGGAATATTTATTTTCCCATTTTATAAAACCACATTAAAAATCAGTGTACCGTGTCTAGAATACTGTAAATCGAGGAAGATAAAAGTAGGTTAATTTTAAAAAAAGAATTTAGATGATTAATGAAAACGTCATTTAAAACCATGATAAGAATTTTTCATTCGAAATAATAACAAATAAATTGGTAAAGAATTTTGTTTTAAGAACATCACATTTTTATATCAAAGCAAAACATTTCATGCCTTTAACATGATATGATTGAAGATGATTTGTTTGAAGTTCGGAAATCTAAAAAAATTCGAATCAAAAAGGTGCCAGCACATTTTACCGCAAAATCCTTTCAGCGGAACATGTTATGGAACAAAAAATCTGATATACCGTAAATTTTATAAAGATAATTACCATAAAATCTTTAAATCATTTACATAAATAAATATTACTGCAAAAATTACGGCATCATATTTTACGGTAAAAGTGGATTTCCCTGTAAAATGGATTTTAAGGATGATGCACCCAAAGTGCCGGTACTTACGGATATGAAACTTGAATTAAATTAGATATCTAAATTCCAAATTTACTTTATTTATAAATACTTATAAGTTTACAAATACTTTATTTCTAAATAATACTAGATTATGGTAAAATTTAGCGTGTTTTTGGTTCTATAGAAGCCCTTAAAATCCTAATAAATTTTAACGGAGCTTTGGTTATGATTTTAGTAAAATTAACTATAAAGTATGGTTTTATCATAAGCGATGAACTTTGGTATACGTGGTAAAATTTAGTAATTTTATCATGATATCTTAGAGCATTGCGTAGAAATCCTTATTCGGTTAAATTTATTCTTCTATTTTGTATATTTTACAAATGTGAAGTAATAAGAACTATAATTTTGGTAACCTGTATTTTCAGTAGACCATTACTATATGAACGGAAAAATTTTCAAATGAATAGTTAAATATTGGTTAAAATATCAAATGAATGGTTAATTATTTTGGTTTCATTAAACATAATTATTATTTGCTTGTTTTTATTAGAAATGTCATTACCATACAGTAGGGTAATTTCACCAGAATATTTTCCCTCTCTTTAGTTTTAAACACATACCACAATGTTCAGGAAAATAATTTTAAGCATGTAGCTTAAATGATCAGCAGGGAAGTAATTTTAAGCATGAATAGTTTCTGGAATATATCTTTGAATAAGCATAAAATTCTTCAAGATTGCATGCTGTAAGTTGTTAAATTTATAATGATCGATAACAAGAAATACCTTGTTTTGAAATAATTAAAAAATCATTCACGCAACGGTCTGTTGGGAGCCAAAGGTGGGGGTCACGAAGGTTAAGGCTGCACAATGTTGTGACTTACGAGATTATTGTGGCAATATGGTCGGCACTGCGCACAGACTGGATTTACTTCCCTGACAAGCTGGTACCCATCGATCTGAAGCTGCATGGGCTCAAAGCCGCCACTGGGATCGAACTCCTGTTCTTTGTTATAACAGTTGGGTGCCTAAACCATTGACATATCGCGGCTCTTGAGATAACTATACTTCCATAATCAAGTTATGGTTTATAATTATGACTGAGCACTTTCCTAAGCTATATGACTTTTTTGAATTTATTTAACATTTTTTTTACTTTTGTAAAACCATTATTTTTATTGGAATTTAAGAAAAGTAAAATAAAAGTAAAAATTATCAAAAAACGTAAATAAATGCATAAAATTTTAAAAAATGCTTTAGAAAAGTGGTTAGGCATAATGATGATGATCCATGTGGTCTATTCTTATAGATAATTTGTAGTGCTAGATATTAAAAATTATTTTCCCTTATGATTTTAAAAGTACATTACGGAAGGAAAGGCAAAATTTTTTACACTAATTTTAATTTGGAGTTCAATTTTCGAATTTTCAATATTTCCAGTTTGAGGCAGTTCAAGTTTCTGGCAGTTTGGAGATTTCAGAAATAAATCAAAATTATACTTTTTAAATGTTTAAAGTGATTTCCCTAAATTGCTAAAATAAGTTTTTTTATGCATGTAAAAAACAATATGCTAACACACACGCAATGAAACAATTCTGGTAAAATTACCGTACTGTATGGTAATTGCACTTTCGTTAAAATAAAATTTTAAAAAACATGATTTTGATTAATAAAACTAAAACATGCTGTATTTAAACCATTCATTTGGTATTTTTTCCTTTCCTATGGTAACGGTATACTGTAAATTCTGGTTTTCAAAATTATAATTCTTATCTCTTAACATTTAGAAAAAATGCAAACTGAAAAGTGAATTTAACCGAATAAATAGGTTTTTATTTCTAGCTTTAAGGTTTCAAGATAAAATTATCAAATTATTTTAACATTTTCCAAATTTTATCACAAATCATGAAAACACTTTTTTTGTTAATTTTATCAAACTCATTAACAAAGTGCTTCGGTAAAAATTACCACACTTTTTCGTGTTCCCATCGAGAAACGCGAGAAACTTTGTTATATTCTGTTAGCTAATGACTATACTTTTTTCTCAGCGCATACATCTAATTTTTAAATCAAAGGTAATTTTTATAATAAGGTAATTTCTTTCTAAAATATAAATAAATAATATTACGTACTTAATTTCTAGCATTGCATAGAATGATTTTTCATTGTAAGTTCATACATTTCAAATCCCTCAAATGTTAAATAAAACTAAAGAGAATAATTGAACGTTTTGAGTTATTTATACATATGAATTTCACGAAAATACAAAACTTAACTGCAATAATTACGTGTGTTTGAAAAAGTCGTTCTAACATTAGTTTACAGGATATTATAATTCTTAAAATCACAAAAGCTGTTTTAACCTTCACTTAAAGGGAAATAAAAGCAATCACAAAACTAGGTTACTATTACAACGATGGTGTACGCAAGAACTATTACACCGCGTTCAGCATGGCCTTGAAAATACGTTTAAAATGTTTTATAAATTACAACTGCAAAAAACAACATATAACAAACAAACAAATGTAATTTTCTCTAATGATAACCGAAATGTGTTTATTAACTCTAAATTTATAAAGATGTTCACATACCTTGTTACAAATATCGGTGGAGAATAATGATTAATTGCAAAAAATGTTTGTATCAACTTATTTTTAAGTAGTTATTAGTATTACGATGGCAGTGTTAATTAGATATTACTCTATTTTAACTTTATTAAAATAATAATAACTATTGAAATAAATTAACAGTTTTAATGAAATAATAACGTCTAACCTAACTGTCGTGCATTAAATTTTGTAAGTGAATAAAAATTCATGGATAACAAAACTATTAAAAAATGGTTCAATCTTTTTTAAAAAAAAATGTAGAATAACGAGTTTTCAAAACTTTCTATTTATCAATAAGACGGAATCAATCATATAAGAATACTTTGGACATAGTAAGCATTTAATTGAATACTATAACTCAGAAATGCGATTTTTTTTAAATCATTTATATTATTTATTTTTTACCTATTTTTCATTTTCGTCAGTATGATTTATTTCGTGTGCTTGTTTAATCACACATTCATCTCGTCCTATTTTGATATTTATTTGTTTAATTTATTTGCTTCCTTTAATTATTTCGTTTAATTTTTATTTAATTAATTATTATTGATTTAACTAGTATTTAGTGAATTACTAATTAATTAACTATTATTTAATTACTTATTTTATATATTTCGAGTAAATAATGTTTAATTGAATATTTTTTTACTATATTTTTAATGAATTGTCTTCGAATTATCAACAATTTATAAAAACAAATCTTCAAATAAAATAATAGCATTCTCATAAAATAAAACGTTACTTAAAGATTGCCTACATTTAAGCATATGATACACAACCAGCCTTAGACTTGTCATTTTAAGACCAAAACGAAAGGAGTATTCCTAAAAACGCGTACAAATATACATCCGAAAGAACGTATGCCCACTCAGTACAAACGATCACAAAACAAATTATACATAACTTTTAAAACGTTTGCATTGGTTGTAAGTACCACAGAAACGTATATTTATTCATTTGTTAATGAATTGTTTATTTATTTTTCTTTTATTTATTTATTTAGTCATTCATATTAATGATAAATTAAATAAATAAAACGTGTATTTTATCGTTTATTTATTCATTCATTATGAAATTGTAAAAACATGAAAAGTTGATTTTATTCTTCATTTATCAATAAATTTATTTGTTAGCTTTTCATTTATAAATAAATTTATTTATTCATTTTTTTCATTTACTAATTTATTTATTTTATTATTTTACTTTGATTTATGTATTTAATTCCTTATTATATCGTTATTTATTATTTTTACTTTTATAAACGGTATTAAATTGATTTATTTATGTGTTTCTTATTTAATGGCTTGTTTTTTTAAAACATTCTATGATACATTGAAAAAAATCAAAGTCCAATATTAACATTTTTATAACTTTGATTTCCTACACATATATCAATGTATTTTTTTAATGACCAACCACGTACAACCTTGATATTCTTATTTTAAACCTAAAATATACAACGTACTGATTTACTTCAAATAGATTGCATGACATCATCAGAGAATAATTACTTATTCACAAACATTTAAAAATGCAAAGTTTAAAATCTAGTAATAGTCTTATATTTTTAACTAGACTACTTCACTCATTCACCAAACAATCAATAGATTACGTATTCAAAAAATTTAAAAATGAATAGTTTAAAATCTAGTAATAGTCTTATATTTTAAAATAGACCACTTCACTCATTCACCAAACAATCAATAGATTACGTATTCAAAAAATTTAAAAATGAAAAGTTTAAAATCTAGTAATAGGCTTATATTTTTAAATAGACTACTTCAGTCATTCACCAAACAATAAATAGATTACGTATTCAAAAAATTTAAAAATGAAAAGTTTAAAATCTAGTAATAGTCTTATATTTTTAAATAGACTACTTCACTCATTCGCCAAACAATCAATAGATTACGTATTCAAAAAATTTAAAAATGAAAAGTTTAAAATCTAGTAATAGTCTTATATTTTTAAATAGACTACTTCACTCATTCACCAAACAATCAATAGATTACGTATTCAAAAAATTAAAGATGAAAAGTTTAAAATCTAGTAATAGTCTTAGATTTTTAAATAGATTACTTCACTCATTCACAAAACAATCAATAGATTACGTATTCAAAAAGTTAAAGATGAAAAGTTTAAAATCTAGTAATAGTCTTATATTTTTAAATAGACTACTTCACTCATTCACCAAACAATCAATAGATTACGTATTCAAGAAATTAAAGATGAAAAGTTTAAAATCTAGTAATAGTCTTATATTTTTAAATAGACTACTTCACTCATTCACCAAACAATCAATAGATTACGTATTCAAGAAATTAAAGATGAAAAGTTTAAAATCTAGTAATAGTCTTATATTTTTTAATAGACTACTTCACTCATTCACCAAACAATCAATAAATTACGTATTCAAAAAATTTAAAAATGAAAAGTTTAAAATCTAGTAATAGTCTTATATTTTTAAATAGACTACTTCATTCATTCACCAAACAATCAATAGATTACGTATTCAAAAAATTAAAGATGAAAAGTTTAAAATCTAGTAATAGTCTTATATTTTTAAATAGATTACTTCACTCATTCACCAAAAACTCAAATAGTAACTTATTCAAAAAAAATTTAATTGGAAACGATTATAATATAATAATAATCTTAATAATAATAATCTTTACCAAAAAATAAAATAGATTACTTATAAAAAAAGATCAAATTTGAAAAACTCATAATTCATTAATAACTGTATACTTAAACATAGACTACTTTACTCATTCACCGGAATTTGAATAAGTCTTAACTATTTCTTTTTCTTAATTGTTGTGACATTTTTTTTTTCTGTAGGAAAATCTAAAGAATGTTTTAGAAATACTGATAAATTCTTGCGCTAAGGGATAAATTTTTAGTTACAATTTATTTTGTTACACCTCTCTTTATTTCTAAAAACAATATCATATATTATTACAGCCATCAAATTAAAACTATACTTTTTACTGTCAAATCCATTTTCACCGGAACATGTTGCGGAATTAAAAAAAAACTAATGTACTATAATTTTCTCAGTAATAATTACAGTAAAATTACTGAATCACTCTAATTAATTAAATATTACTGTAAAAATTACCGTAAAACATTCTACGGTAAAATGGATTTTGTGAAAGATGCACCCAAAGTACTTTAAACCGTAATTTAATACGAAGGTTTTTACCGTTCGTGTTTTTGAAAGACTATTTCATTCAAAACGAATCAAGTTCATTGTCTATCAAATCGCACAGCAAACAATTTTATAAGTACTGCAATGCTAAACTTAACACTTCCGTCGTGGCAATGACGCCTCTTTGTCCCACCCTTAGAGTACCCCTACAGCTCTAAAATTGAAATAAAACACAAATTCTTTTAAAACTTAATTATTTTACTTTAAAAAATAAGAATCAATTGTAACCAATAACCATATTTTATAATAGAGAAATGAAGGACAGCGATTATTCTTGGAAGACGAATTATCTCGTCCGCCGAGGAGGAATGAGTTAAACTTCTAGTTGGTAAAAAATAATTAAATTAAAATTATTAATTAAAATATTATTATGCTAGTTAATAGTTAATTAAAAATATTATTTTCTGACAAGTATTATTTTGACCTCAAAAAAATATTTTATGTTATTTCCAAAAATAATGCCAGCTTGTTAAATATCCAGTATTTATAGTGGTTAAAAATACATATATTATTTATAAAAGAAATGCTGAGAGTCACTCTTTGGATTTAATAAAAGATTGCACCGTATTCATGAAATATCCTAATGTAATTTATAATTAGTTTTGAAATAAATGTTACCATAGTTCACACTTTGAATATTGTACACGTAGTCTTCTTATCGATAGAATATCCCAATATGTTATACATTTATTTCTCAAACAAATAATATTGAAAATTACTCTTTAAATATTTTATATAAGTTAGCCTCTTATCGGTGGATTATTTCAATATAGCTTACATTTATATCTTAAAAATATTACTGAAAGTCACTCTTTGAATATTATAAACACTGTCTTCTTATCGATGGCATTTCCTAATGTATTCAACATTTATATTTTAAAAAAGTAATATTGAAAGTTACTCTTTGAATATTATAAACATCATTTTTCTCTTAGGGCTGGAATAACACAATGTGTTTAACAAATATATCTTAATACTAAAAGTCACTCTTTGAATAATAAATGTAATCCTCTTATCGGTGGAATATATCAATTAATTCAACAAATATATCTTAAAAAATATTACTGAAAGTCACTCTTTGAATATTATAAACACTGTCTTCTTATCGATGGCATATCCTAATGTATTCAACATTTATATTTGAAAAAAGTAATATTGAAAGCCACTCTTTGAATATTATAAACATTTTTCTCTTATGGCTGGAATAAAACAATGTATTCAACAAATATATCTTAATACTAAAAGTCACTCTTTGAACAATAAATGTAGTCCTCTTATCAGTGAAATATATCAATTAATTCAACAAATATTTCTTAAAAAATGTTACTGAAAGTCACTCTTTGAATATTATAAAATGTGTTTTCTTATCGGTAGAATATCCTAATGTATTCAACATTTATATCTTAAAAAAGTAATATTGAAAGTCACTCTTTGAATATTATAAACATTTTTTTCTTATGGCTGGAATAACACAATGCATTCAACAAATATATCTTAATACTAAAAGTCACTCTTTGAATAATAAATGTAGTCTTTTTATCGGTGGAATATATCAATTAATTCAACAAATATTTCTTAAAAAATGTTACTGAAAGTCACTCTTTGAATATTATAAACACTGTCTTCTTATCGGTAGAATATCCTAATGTATTCAACATTTATAGCTTAAAAAAGTAATATTGAAAGTCACTCTTTGAATATTATAAACATTTTTCTCTTATGGCTGGAATAACACAATGTATTCAACAAATATATCTTAATACTAAAAGTCACTTTTTGAATAATAAATGTAGTCCTCTTATCGGGGGAATATATCAATTAATTCAACAAATATTTCTTAAAAAATATTACTATAATATAAGTCACTCTTTGAATATAATAAAATGTGTTTTCTTATCATTGGAATAACCTGATTTAGTCTACATATATTTCTTAAGCAAGTTAAATAATACTTAAACTCATTCCTTAACTTTTATACACAATGTTTTCTTACTCATATAATGTCGAAATACATTCTAAATGTCCAGGTATTCAAAAAGTATTAAATTATATTACCTAACTCCTAACAATTTTAATTTACTCTCGTCTTAAACCACTTTTAGTTCTTATCATTTCAGCCTTCTTCTGAGAAATATATTTTAACTAATATGACATATGTCAAACATTCCATATTGCTTTTCCTTTAAAAAAAAATTATAACTAGTTTTTATTCAATTTTTTTTTCTGCATGAAAAAGTCATTGAAAACAACAATATTCTACTTCCTGACATGTCTCTCCTTCAAACAAAATAATTTAATACCCAATCACGAAACCCATAAATATACCTTTATTGTTTTTATCGTATAATTTTATTTCCTTTATCCAATTTTATAGAGTCTCGCCAAGTTGGTAAAGCATTTGTCTTCTCTATTTGTTTTTTGTCCTTTTGTTTTTATAAAAAAAAAATCGAATATAAACGTTTAATTGAAGGGCGGGCATTGTAATATGTTCTTCGATTTAATAACTGTTATCCTTCGCGCGACGGCTGTTACCCTTCAATTGCTGAAAGTTTAGTACTTGTGAACAGATAGGTAACTGTTATGCGTTTTCTCTTATACCTATCTTCGATTACTTCATAAACGATAATAATGATTGCAATAAAATTCTATTCAATCACTGATTTTGCAGTAAGAATACAATGCTTTTATTTAAATAAATAAATCATTTTTTAAATGAAGGATAGGGTATAACCTGGATTGACTTCAAAATATTTTCAAGTGAAAGAGTTTTTAAAATTTATCATACATCACAATATTTTGTCTCACATGGACAATGATGATAATTATATGTGGGAGAATTTTTTGGATTTATGATTCATTAAGATTTCCTCTCACATTTAATAAAATATTGACGTGAAAATAACTAAACGTGAGAGACTTTTAGAATTTATCATCATCGACATTCGATTGTCAAACGATTGTTCAAATGTAAAGCGAAGCTATAAGTTCATTAGTGAATTATCAGTTAGATTTTGTCAGAAAATGTTTAATTTTTATTTTTGCATACAACTTTAATTAATCTTTCCTCTTCAAATTATCTGTTTGTTCTCCTATACATAGACGACAAAAAACTCTTTTTTATCTTTATATCGTAATTGAGAAATTTCGAAAATCAAAAGTATAAGTATATAAATATTCGATGTAAAAAAATTTATGGGATAATAACAATTCGCGTTTTGTGTTTTTACAATCTATGTGTTTTGTAATGGTTAGAAAATTTATTATATATTGTAATTAAATTTTTATATAGTTTTTGATGTCAATATGAAATACATTTAGTAAATATAAAATACAGTATATTTTTATGTATTTTATGTATCACAACTTTTTCTTCAGAACATGCACGGGAACTATAAAAATTTAAACAGATTGCACATTTTTAATTAAAATTAACAGTTACAGCAGTAATTTTTTAAGGAAGATTTTCAAGTACGATTATTTATAACATATTAAGTACCGTAAAGTTTCGAAAAAATGTGTAGTTTCACTTAGTTAATTTTCTTTTTCCAAAAAAAGAAAGCAAAGAAAAAAACAGCTTTTATTTTATTTTATAAGTTTAAATTAAAGTTTAAACTAACAATTAAGCATTAAAATTAATGAAACAAATAACAAATGATTGTGATTAAATATAAAACATAAAATATCTTAAATGTTCACTTAAAATAACTTTAAATACATAAAATATTTTAACAGATACCATTGATTATTTTGTGACAAGTAATCCTATATATTAATAAATTATATTCTTTCAAAACTAATACTTATTGATGAAAATCGAATTGTATTTATTTGACATAATTAAAATGAGAAAAACTAAAGTAAATATTTTCCTATTTGATTCAATTTCAGTTCTTAAAAAAAATGAAATAAAAACGCTATCTATCATGTTTTTCTTTTAACTGACGACAGATTTTAAGAGAAGATCAAACTTCAAAACGAGAACAAGACATAGTTTTCCCCCAATAAACGTGTAAGTAAAGCTTTTCAGCACTGCATTATCCTTTGATAAACAAAGAACTGTGAAATAATTTTCTTTGCAATCATCTCGTATCAAGTTCCGTGCTTCATTTATAAATAAAACATTTATTTTTTGTTACTGATTCGAATTTTTCTTTAAGACTGATTGATTTCCACTGTCCATTTGTTGCCAGAGCTCAGAATTAGTTTTATTTTCGATAAATAGAGAGATTCTTTTAGAAATGTGAGATAGTGTTTCGCCTTAGATTCGTACAGAACTTTAAGTAATTCTAAAACTTTCAATGCTTTCTCAAAAAAAAAAAAAATTCTGTTATACAGTTCTTAAATGGTATATATTAAAAAGTAAATAACAAGAAGTAGAAAACTGCATGTAATTTATAACATACAATTATCTTATAATTTATTCTGCGTTAAAAAAATTAAAAAAAAAATTTAGATATTGATATTTAATTAAAAAAAATTAAAAATAATAATGTAAAGAAAAATATCAAATTTCAATTTTAAAACCGTTACAGTATTTTTTTTAAGTTCTAATTTCAAAAAATAATTAAAACAAATTAAATTATGGATATTTTTTTATTTAAAATTCAAACATTAAAGTAAAATATTTTCAATTATATCAAAAATTAAAAACACCAAAGAATTTTAAAAGTATTTGATAGAAGATTTGGGTTTTCTTACTCGTAGAAAAGTACACAAAAGTCTAAAGAACACTTGCAATTTTTTTTAAAATTTTAATTTGGTTTCAATTTTAAATAAAAAAAATATTAATTTAATGTTATTAAATTATATTATTTAAGTTTTGATCTTTTAAATTTAATTTTCAAAAATTAATTTTTAGAATTAAATGAATTTTAATTTGAAAAACAAATTACTTTTTATAAAAGTATTTAAAGAAAATATTATTTTTTTTAAATTTAGAGATTTTGCATTTTCCCTTAAGACATTTAAATACTTGCAAATATATGCTACATAAATATGAAAAATCTAAATTTCAAATTTAATTAAAATGCAAATATTTTAAAATATAATCAAAAATATTCATTACTTACTTGCACAGAAGGTACTACATCAGGAAACTCATATATTGCATCAACAATCTCAGAAACGTCAAATAATGTAGAATTTTCTGCAGGAACTTCAATTGTTGTACATAAATGTCCATAAACCCCTTCTTTTTTTAGCATATAGTGCAGAGCAGACCACCCCAAAATAGTCCCACTAAAAACCCAAGTCTCCAATAGACCCCAAAAAAGCAAAAAATATTTTTTGGATCTCTCCATGATTCTAAGAAATAACTAAAGTGGTGCTACTTGGGAAGAGAGGATTTTGTAACTAAACATAGGTTCCATGTGTGCTGTGTTTGAAATCATCAGCTTGTAACGGGGGAAGTGACGTCAGAGATTTAGGGAACCACTCTTCGTTTAGGAATAGGGAGAAAAGATTGGGATATATATTTCTTTTTTTAGTTGCTCTTTCTTTTCGTAAGTTAATTCGAGAAATCATATTCCAAGTCAGGGCCATCAAGTGGAACGCCGATAAAGAGGTGGAGAAAGAGAGTATTTTGGAAATAGGGTTGGGTCATTGTTTGGCGATAAACCGCCAAGGAAAAACTATATTTACAGTTGAGTGCAATTCGAAAAGTGGAATACGTTCATTTTATTAATTTTACAAATGATTCCTATGTTTGTTTATTTATAACATCATCCGTATATTTGTTCAATTTACATTGTTAATAAAGGGTTAAATAGTATTTTTTTATTCCTATGAGTTTAATAGTATTAAATGATTTTTATGTTTATTTATCTATAACATTATCCGTATATTTGTTAAATTTACATTGTTAATAAAGGGTTAAATAGTATTTTTTTATTCCTATGAGTTTAATAGTATTAAATGATTTTTATGTTTATTTATCTATAAAATTATCCGTATATTTGTTCAATTTGCATTGTTAACAAATAAGTTAAATAAGTAACAAATAAGTTTAAGTTATTTTTGATTCATATGGGTCTAATAATATTAAATGATTCTTATGTTTATTTATTTAAAACATTATCAGCATATTTATTCAATGTTCATTGTTAATAAATGAATTTAATAGTATTTTTTCATTCCTATGAGTTTAATAGTATTAAATGATTTTTAAGTTTATTCATCTATAACATTATACGTATATTGGTCAAATTCAGATTGTTAATAAATGAGTTTAATACTATTTTTGTACATAAATTGAATTTTGTATATAATTGAATTACATAAATTGAAATAAATCTTTTTCTTCATATTTTTAGTAAAGTTTTATTTATTAATATTGATAACAAATTTATTTCATTATAAGTGACTTTTGTATAGGGTTTTTAGAAGCTTTAGTTAAGTGTTAGGAGTAAGTATTTGTTTAAAATATTTGATCAATTAAGTTATAAAATTATTTAAATTTCGTCAATAACTTTACTAAAAAAAAAAAAGCACAGTTTAAGTTGTTTTGGGCCTATTATTTATTCAAAAACTATTTAAACTACAAGTAGAGCTTTTGAAAGCAACATTTACGCAAACAAAATATGCAGTTTATTCAAAATAAAGCGTGAAATAGCTTTTAATTAATATTCAAACGATAAGCAAAAATTTTTAAATTATTACAATATTTGTTTGTTTTTAAGCATTCCGTCCAAATCCCATTCATTTCCCATCCATTTTAAAATTAAATTATTTTTGTTTGACGGCTAACAGTTAAAAAATTTACTTTATAAGCTTTTTTATTCGAAGCGAGTTAAAAATAATGCTAATAACATTCAATTAATTATTGGCCCACCAAATATGGTGTTCCTGAAAGGGTGATCAGCAAATTTGCCCTACTAATACTGGATTGAGGAGTGTATGTGGAAAAGAAGGCACTTAATTACTTTGAGTTTGCAATTAGTTTTTTCTTTTACTATGATATTTTTAAACATTCTTCCTTCTAAATATCATAATAAATTTTAAAAAATAGTCAATAAAACTAAAACTGTTAGTATTATTCATTCATTCATTTCTTTCTTTATTTATTTTATTTATTTTATGGCAGCATTACACTCATCATTCATTTAGTCTTTTGACCAATATAAACTTACTTTTATAATTTACTAGGAAGATCTATTACTTCTTTCTAGGTTTCATTATTTGATATCTTTCTGTTCTTTTACATTATTTCTTATTATTTCATCAGCTATCCTTATGAAATATGCAATATATAAATTAATGTGACATGATGAATTGAAATAATAAGGAAAAAAAAAATCTCAATTTGTCAACTATTTTTACTTTACTGATTAATTCCTTGAAAATTAAACTAGAAAGAGATTTTAAATAAATAATCCCCCCCCCAAAAAAAAAACTGGAACGAAACAAAAATCTTGGTATAAAAAAAATCGTTTTGATTCAGAATTAATATGTATGTTGCTGTCATTTGCCTTTTTTTTTTTCTTTTTTTTTTTTTTTTTGGCACTATGGTTTCTTTAATTTTTCTCCATTAATTTTTCTCTCCTATTTCTACCTTGACCACAGCACCATTTCTTGTTTTGAACATGTTTCTAAGTTTTTCGGTATTCATGTGTCGTTCTGAGGTAGAGCGTCGTGTTACGGATGCCCAAAAGTTTTCAACTTAGTTTTCATTTTTACTAAGATGCAAAAAATATAATTTTATTCCAAATATAAAAAAGATTATTAGATATTAATAAATAAAAAAAACAGTCACGTTGTTCAAATAACGTTTTCATAAATTAATAATATTTTAAATCCATATATCCGTCTCCTATCGTAGCCGTAGATCGGAAATAAATATACCCTATATATTTTAAATTTATGAATTTTGTTAAAAATATTCGGTTTATTAAAATTTATCAGATTTACAATTAAGACTCAATGCATTTCAATAAATGTATTTTAATTTAATGAGAGAATAGGACTACAAAGAGGAATTTCGCAGAATGTATAACCTCCGACCGTTAAATAACGTTATGCTTTTATAAATTATCTTCAATTACATCCATGACATTGTTTGAGACTCAGACGATTTGGTTATCAATCAAGGAGAGCCATGCAGTGAGGTGAACAAGGGAAGTGCTGCCATCTGTCGAGGAATGAGACAGTTGTGTGTTCGTTGTTCGTAGTCACCAACGTAGAGGAAGTGCAAGAGAGATGTGTCCATTGACATAGCTGGGATCGAACCAGCGACTGTTGTCACCGTAGCCTGATACTGTCAGTACCATGGGAAAGACGTTTGGAAAACTTTAACCATATAACTTAAAGGTAATCTCCACTAATTTTGTTGAGCCTCGTTACAATTACGGACAGTGAGCTTTTTTCACGAAGAAGAAGCTGTATAAACTAACGATCAACTCTCCGAATTTTATGAAAATTTCCTAGATATATTTTTACAATAGATGTAAATTTCAAATAAATTCCTAGATATAAATGTCAAATATATTTTTAAAATTCTTATCTGAAATGAAGTAAAATATGAAAGCACATTAGTGATCACTAATTCCTATTTAAAGGAGAAACACGCAAAATATTCATAAAAATCTTTCAAATATTTCTTCTTCTTCATTCTGAGCACAACAGTCTGTCATAGGCCAATGCCATCCTAAGTACAAGTTTAGAAACTTTTTATCCCATCGTTCTCACTATTAATTCGTTAGATTTCTAAAAAAATTCATGTTTTTTTTTTATCTATTTATTCTTATTAAATACAAAAATTGTAACTGTTAAATGCGAATACGTTTTTAAAGTTAATTACGAAAATACTTTCTTCGGTTGGTGATTAAAAAACGCCCAGCATATAAATCAGATTTGTGTAAATTCAATGATATGTATGGAAAAGTTTTGTAATTTAAAGCTACTTCAAATATATAATTTGAAATATAATCAAAAAACACTTTGAAAAATTTTCTACCGAAAACATTAAAAACACTTATTTTAAGATAATTTTTTTTTTCTATCATTTTGCCAAAAATATGAACTTTTAGTGACCGTTAATCCACAAAATTTGACAATTATAGATTTATATCTTTGAAAGGCATTAGTGTCGCAATTTGTTTTAATTTGACACTACATAAGCTCTTCTGACTAATTTTGTTGCTTATAAATACCGAATAAGAAATGAATGAAAAATAAATAAAAATTATCAAAAAGGAATATAATATAATATTTTTTTTAAAAAAAGCACGAGAAGGAGAAAGTAATTCTATTTTTGTCTGACCAAAATTGAAAAACGCATGTTTCGTAATAAATTTCTGTCACCTCAGAATATTCTTCATTCACATTTTTTGTTTAACCAAAAAATAAATATTTTCTCCCAATCAGTCCAATTGAAAAACATAGTCTTCAAAAATTTTACTTTACTTTATAATTGTTATTATTACTTCTATGTTTTTAATTCGCTCTCATATCTAAAAGGAGGTAATCTTGCAATCGTAAATTCGACCGCTTTCCTATTAGCTAGAACATTTAAATCAGTACCAGCCAAACAAATTTTAATCATCTTCCGATCACTACAAATAAAAAAAAAAAAATTCATTTATCATAAAAAGAATTTATCTTCAATCATGATTCCACCCAATTCTCGTTTAACTAGAGTGGTCGAATCTCATCCGCAACTCTGTGATATGTGACGATAATAATAATTTCAATCGTTTTCTGACTAATACAAACAGAATTTTTCACCACAACATCTGCAGAAGAAATGCCTTCATAATAAAACTTTCGACCACTGTCCGATCTAAAACTCTCAGTAGGATGAAAACCGAAATTTTTATCACTCTCCGAGTAGTTAGAGTTCTCAAAACTGATCTGTAGTTCTAATAGTCTAGTCTTGATGGCAATACATGTTTCAATCCTTATCTGACTGTTATAAGCAGAATTTATATCGCCAATTTTTACCAAATAGAATTTATTAATCGTTAATCAAAATTTTAACCATTTTTCGATTAGCTAGAGTGCTCAAATTTCAGCTGAAGCTCTGTACCCAATAACATTACAAGTTACAATTATATATCCTACATCAGGCAAGCAAAGTTTGTCGCCAATCGTAGTTTTGGTTACTCACCGACATAAGCAAACTAACAGACAAAAACTAAAGCTGCCTGAAAAGATAAACAAGAAAATAATTTTACTTTGATCAAATTTAAGACAAAAAAAATTTGCGAGCATCAAATTCGTAATGAATCTGAATCACCTTCAAAAATTACCCTTACATCTTATTTATTACCTATCATAAACATTTATCACCACCAAAAATAACCCTTACATCTTATTTATTACTTCTCATAAACATCTATCACCACCAAAAATTGCCCTTACATCTTATCTATCATCGAAATTGTTGATCCCTACGTCGTTTTAAGTCTGATGAAAATCTATACTCTTTTTTTTTTTCTTCTACTTTAAAACATAGTTTCTAAAAAGGGCTTAGATGCTTAAATCAGGTAAAAAAAGCTTATATCAGGTAATGAAAAAGTTTTTACTTAACTGGTAAAAAGTGTTTACTTTCCCTTAAGTTAAGAAATTCCAACTGTATATTGTTTGACAATTTTTGTAACTTTAATCATACCTTATCCTTCAACCATTGTACACGCAAGTGATGATGAATATCATGATCATCAAAGTTTGTTTTTATCAAAGTCACTCTTCCTTTAAGATGCTGCTGGTAATGATGGTGTTATAGCGTGCTTATGGCTAATTTTGAACAAGGTGTTCGCTGATGGCACGGTGACCTTTCCATGAGTTTGAATTGTAAACAAATCAGTGAAGAATATGTTGTAGTCACAATCCTTCTGCTATATAGCGTTTTAATACATTGTTATTTAATTATCGAAAATAAAAGAAACAGCTTAAAAATTCTGTCACCGAAAACAATTTTATGTGTTTTGATTTATATGCGAGAAGACTATGAGAATTTACATTTAACATAAGATGTCATAATAATCATAATTTCCTGACGAATCGATGAAACATTTTTCATGATATCGCTAGTCACACGAAGGCCATTGAGAGGCAGAAACAGGCATTAAAAGACTCAAAAATGTCGGAAGCCGATTCTATCGACCTTAGAGTCGATGACAGATTTTCCAGCTAAGCCGATAATAATAACAGTAAATAATTCCTCCTACCTAATAAATAAGCGGTGATATTTGGAATGGGCCTTCGTTTTGTATCTGTCTTCCTTATTCTGCTGTCTATTTAAGCACCCGTATTGACGGAGTAAAGCGTAATATATTTAGTTTTGTAATCGACATTGATAGTAGAGCTTTTTTCTTTGATCTTTTACTGCTATTTTTCCTCTTATATGATTGAGGTTTTTTTTTTCACCATAAACAATGTCTTATCAAAAAAATCAAGGATGGATAAATGCAAGTTCAATTGATTTGTATTCCAAGGGGAAAAAAAAACCCAAAAAAGAAGGCAATAAATAACAAATTAAAAAAAAAGTAAAAATAGCGACAAATTCTTTGATTCCGATATTATAGACAGAAAAATCATGATATGCAATAAAAAATTCCGGAACAAATTACGGTAAAAGGAACGACAACCACAGTGCTGGTACTTTTTTACCGTAAAATCAATTTTCACCGGAATATGTTGCGAAAGAAAAAATTGATTCACCGCTGTTTTTACAGTAATAATTACAGTAAAACCACTGAATCACTCTAATTATATAAATATTACTGTAAAATTATAGTATAGTATTTTACGGTAAAAATGGATTTTGCTTATGTTGCATCCAAAGTGCCGGTAGATACTGTAATTTGATTCAGAATTGTTTTACAGTGTCACATGCTTTTTATGACCCGTCTGTACGTTTATACAAAAATAAGTTTTTTTAAATACATAATATATACTTTTTATAACTATAATGCCTAATGTAAATAATTTTGTAAATCATTTTAAAAAAATCATAGATTTTAATTTTAAGAAAAATTGAATGGATTTTTTTTTTTTTTTATGTTGCCAAAATATGTTATTTACCATAATTTTTTAGAAATATATTCATTTTAAAATTATTTCTTCTGATTTGAAAATGCAAAAATCTGAAGCATTAATGGATGTAAAAAATAAATAAATAAATAAATAAATAAAAAATAAAAAAAACTCTCTTTAAAAAACAAGTCAGTTAGCAAAAATAAATAATAATTGGATTTTTTCTTACCAAATTGTGTTGTTTATCATATGGTTTTTTAGAAATATATAAATATATTCATTTTGAAGTTATTTCTTCTGATGGGAAAATACAAAAATCTGAAGCATTAATGGTTGGATGTAAGAAACTCTCTTTAAAAAACAAGTCATTGTTTATTGTATTGTCATTTTTTTTAAATTTATGAAAATATTTTTAGAAACTAATGAGGAACAGTATCGTTTTATAATAACAGAACTGGCAGAAGCGCCACTTGTAATCATCTATTGTATAGTGCACCAAATAAATAAAAAAATAAATAAACAAACAAAACAAAAAATAAATAAACAGCCCACCCTGAATAATTTTTAATTTACGGATCTTCACGTTCTAGGATTCGAACCTAATGGTGTGAGGGGTTGACCTCAAATATACTAATTAATTAGTGCAGACAATATGTTAATAAGTTACGAAATCCTACATATAAATGTACTTTCTCTGAATAAACATACCTTTATTTAAAAACACTTGGGTTTATGACTCCCAATATATGGTCCCCATAATTAGACCAGGAGAGTGTTCCAAAGTTCGGACCCTTTAATAATAATTTTACTTTTTGCGTGTTTTGCCCTATTTTGAGAACTTTCTAATCGAATTTAAATTTTTTTTCTTCACATAATTATAAAGTTTGTTTCTCCTAGGATATCTCCAAGCAAAAAATAAAATTTAGTAGATATTTATTATTTTATTTAATGATAGTAAATAAAAATTTGAATTGTGAGGTATTCAATTTTTTACACCAATTTAAATTACAAAATTTCACATGACAAAATAAAAAAATTTAAGTGAAATCATTCGAACAGTTCCTGAGAAATTGAATTTTATAAAAGTTGCATGATTAATATTTGATTCCTCAAAAACTATTGAACCTATTTTGTTCAATTGTTGTATTTTGCCATACAAAATTATACTTCAAAATGATGTAAAAATTTTTATACCCTACAATTTAAAATTTTATCGTCTATAAATAAATAAAATAATAAAAAATAATAAATATTTACTAAAACTGGAAATTTCTTTGGACAAACGAATTTTATAATTTTATGCAAAAATTTTAAATTCACTTTAAAAGTTCTCGAGAAAAGGTGAAATATGCAAAAATTTAAATTTACATTAAGGGGTCCAAACTTTGGAACGCTCTACTGACCAAACGGTGGGGACCATATTTCTCAGATTGTGACTATTGTCAGAAATTCGAATCCATCGAAATAAGTGTATGGTTATTCAGAGAAAGTACGCTTTAGTGTGTAATTTCGTAACTTAAAATATCGTCTGGACTTATTAATTAGCATATTTGAAGTCACCCCTCGAACCACTAAGATTGAGTCCTAAAACGTGAAGATCCGATCATTAGTACAAAAGTTATACAGGATGGTGCGTCTTTTTTTTTTTTTTTTTTTTTTTTGGCTCAATGTACATTCAGTGATTGTAAAAGATAAAAGCTTGAGCTATCACCCGATGCTCAGTTTAAAACAATTTAAAACATTTTCATAAAAATAACAGGTATTTATCAGTATTATCCACATCATATTGAACCACACCCTAAATGAGGCCCCGAATATTCTCCTGCAATTCCACATAACACACGAAAAAACTTTTACTAAAAGCGATTCAAATACGACACAAATATTTTAATCCAAACATTTTAATTGACTGATTTTCGACCACTTATTTTGAAATAGAAAAGAAGCCTAAATTTAGGTTGTTTCTAAAAATACCGATACTATTTATTAAAATAGTTTTAAGAATGTTCACTCAACTTATTACTAAAAACATTTTTTACTAACTGCATTTCCTTTAAAAAAAAAAAAAACTTCTATTATATATTGTCAGGTTTTTATTATTCTCTTCTTAATGTAATTCATAGTTGTTCGGATAATGATTTATTGTTAACCTCTAAGCTTTAAAGAATTTTTGTGTTAAAAAAAAACTTATCCTTTTACATTAATATTGTATTATTGTAAAAAAGTGATATTTATGACTCGATTATTTTATTTATGCGTATAAACAAAAGATTAAAGTTTTAGTTACTTGAATTAGTTATAAAAAAACATACCTCAATTAACATATGGGCAAATCTCAGGAATCATTAACTCATATGTCTTCAAACTTTTCTTATAAATGTCAAACCGTAACCATCGAAAATTGAAAAAAAAGGTATACAATCCAATTCTGCGAGTTTTATGTTAGTGATATTCCAAAAGCTTATTTAAAGTAGAACAAACTTGTATCATTAGTTTAACTTGTAACTCGCAAAATTGGATTGTATACCTTTTCTTTTTT
This sequence comes from Parasteatoda lunata, assembly GCA_949128135.1. Taxonomy (NCBI): domain Eukaryota; kingdom Metazoa; phylum Arthropoda; class Arachnida; order Araneae; family Theridiidae; genus Parasteatoda; species Parasteatoda lunata. The sequence continues at coordinate 54,962,659 of OX421979.1, read as the reverse complement.
CAATTTTCGATGGTTACGGTTTGACGTGGCAAAATTTGGCGACAAGCATTAAGTGTTTGCAAACGTCAATATTCACGAAAAATATCATTCAAGAAAATATGATAGTACAGCTGAGCTACTAAATTATGTTTTTAGTAATTTTCAGTCTTTTTTTTAAACAGAATACATATTGAAAAAAAAAAAAAAAAAAGTATGTTAAAAACACTCTAAGCGACACTCATGAAAAGCTGTCAAATGTAGGATTGAAGTAAGAAACGAAAGCCAAAAGTAAGTTATTCACGATCAGAACTGTACGTATCTTAAGTTAGTAATGCATAGTTATTCCTGTAATTTTATTAGAATTAATTGTCTCTTATTGTGTTATATATTTATAAGAAAAGTTTGAAGACATATATGTTAATGATTCCTGAGATTCGCCCATATATATTTACAATGACCAATTAAGATTAAAAGATAGGAAGACCTTAAGATAAAAATTCATGCAGTAGACCATTTTATCATTATGATAAAAGATTTCATAGCTCTTTCCTTTAACGCTTTAATCAACAATATAACTTTTAAAAGCTTTTTGGTAACGCTACGCCATTCGAAACTCTCGTATTCTGAGTTCGAATTTATATTTTTAAAAGTCGTGAAAGTTCTGGTAATAGGGCGCAACCCATGATCAAAGTCCAGTGAACTACTGGTCGATTCCCATGCTGATTGTGCTGGAGAATAATATCCTTACTTAGACTCCCAATACTATAGTTGGAACCATTGATGGTTTTCGTGGTTTCTCTCTCCTTATAACGAAAATGCGGAAAAGTTTAACTTAAAAGGTTCTCTTCGAAAACGAGTTTGTTCCAATGAGATGCAGCCGCAAATTTGATATCAATTTGCTTGTGAGGAAATAATATTTAAAAAACTTATAAAAAACTTTGAAAAAATTCTTAAGTAATTGAGCTGAACATTAAAATTCATAATTCAGCTGAGAGAATCAGCGCGGATATTTATTGTTCACTGGTGATTATAAATAAAATAATAAGCTGTTGGTTTATTAAATTCTGTTTTATTGAACTTTTCTATGTATGATAGCAAAAACAACGATTATTTATGAAGAAGTTTCAAATATTTACTATATTATTTTAAATTAGTTCTAATTATATGTAAATGCCGAGAACTTCTTAAAATATTTGCCGAGATTTTTGAAAAATTTTTAAAGTTTAAGTTGAGGGGTCGTCTTATAATCGGATCTACCAACTTTGTAACTTTCCAGGAAGACATCGCCAAAAGAAATATTGAACCATTTTCTAACTGCTCTTCTATTTTTTATTCTTACAAAATGAGCTAAATAAAATGAAAATGGGAAACTTGAAAATGACTGGGAAAAAGAAAGTTGGAATTATAGACAGATGCGAAAAAAAATATATATTCCCGGCCATTTAAAGGTTTAAATACTGTTACTGAACAAATAACACTCTACTTTGGTTGATGTTATCATTAATGCAAATAATGTTTAGACAACTAAAGAAGTATTTAAAAGTCAGTTTTAATGCTAGAAAATTCAATAAAATTTAGACTCTTAGAGTCCATTAATTAAAAGAATAAAACAATTGTAAAGTTAACTATTAAACAAAAATGCTAATAGGATAAAGAATATATATTAAATATACATTTCATATGATTGTGATATATTTAACATAAGCTGTTGTTTTATATGTGCGTTAGACGGAAATTGCATTCAAAATTTAAAGAAAATCCATTATTATAAAGTTTTTAACGAATATAAAATTCAAAATTTTTTGTGAAGATAGAATATTTACATATATTCCCTTAAAAAAAAGAAAAAATAAACACTTTGTTTTTTAAGTCTGAAACTTGCATAATTGTTTAGGAACATGTATAGTCAATTTCGAATTTTTCTTTAAAATTTGCATTATATATCCTATGGTAAAATATTAAAAAAAAAAAAAAGAATACCATTCCTATTTTACCCCACTACCCATTTTATCCAATATAATCTTTAAAAAATTATGCAAATTTGCATGAATGCATACAATTTATTTATAATCCTAGATAGCTGCAACCTTTACGGCAGACGTTGTATTTTCATTTTTATTTGTATGACATAGATACTGTAAACCTTGTTTCTGCCCTTTTTCTTCGCTCTAGCTTCGTCCAGGCTTTCATATGCAATATTTTGTTTGTGTTGAAAACTTAATGATCAGGCCAACCTTCTGTTTCAAAGTGTTAAAGAAAACATATAAAAGACTGCGCAAATAAATCTTGTTTCAATGATAGTCATAAAATCACAAACAAACCTTGAGAATGTATTCCAAGACAGATCCTTGATGTGAAAAAGCTTTCTATACTCTTGATTTGCGAATGATGACTCCTCTTGATTACAGAAGGTTTTTCTAGCCTTGTTTTGTAAAGGCAGATTCAACCTCGTTATACAAAGGTAGTTTATGCAAGCTTAATGCGGATCTCATAGAGTGTAAACTAGTAGAGTTAAATTTAACATTGTTTCAAACTTGCGTGGTTTATTTGCTAATCATTTATAAACCTTGATGGGCTTCGTGATGAAGGTTGTTGCTGACATTAAAATCAACCTTACACTTCTATCTGGGAATATGCTAGCATTGTTTAATTTTATAAATGTAATTTTAAGACGTATATTTAAATGTAAAGTGTACATTCTCATTTAATTCCTTTCGAACCTTATATGTAATGCACTTTTGTACTCGTCTGCAAAATGTTCAGCAAGAACTTTTCAAGTACCTGTTTTGGAATGCTCTTCAATTCTAGCACTCTTAATTTTTTTTGGACTAAAATTCCCAATTTTGTTTGCAGTTTCGTTTGGTTTAAGACGTTTGTTTTTACGTATATTATCTCAAATGATGCAATAGTTGCATTAATAAAAGCAACCAAAAAAAAAAAAAAAAAAAACGTGAAAAACACAGTTTAGATTTTTCATATCTGATATCTAATTCCACAAATAAATCCTCGTTCTCTCCTTTTCCTTTTTTATACATTATTGCAAAATCATCTGCAACCAGTAAATATAAAATTCATTCATAGGATCATTTCCTAAGTTCACTGACTGTCATTTGTAATTTAAAAAGAGAAAAAAAAATATTACTATACGAAAATAAAGTAATTTTTAAAAATAATTATTTCTTTTTCTGAATATTTATTTCTTCTGAACTTTTTAAATATTTCATAAAATTTTTCTTAGCGTATGGCCAGACACGATGAAAATTGTCATTTCTATTGCCAGTATTACTACTATTTTTTACATGTTCTGAACAAAAAAACAATTCATATATAACTATTTAAATATTACTAATAAAGCATAAATTTAAATATTTAAAATAAAACCTTATAAATCACCTGTTACCAAATTTCTCGTGTCTGTTACTAAACATGGTTACAGACGTGACTCTTTAAAGAACAAAAATTAAGGAAACAAAACAACTCGAAAAGAAAAAAAAAAAATAACATTAAAATTCTGTTTGATTTAGATTAAAAACTTTATAAAATTAAATTGTATAGTTGAATAAATAGTTCTTATAAAATTAATTATGGTTATAGATAATACAATTTATAAGATGGGATTGCATAGAAAAAGCACTTCAAAAAATAAGCACAAGCTTCATAGAAAAAGCACAAGCTTTATTCCAACGTAACATTTATAGATATTTTGGTTTATTTGTTTAAGCATAAATAATTTAAAACTGTACTGTCACGTTCTTGAGTATTTCAGAAAATAACAATGATTACGTTCCCAACTGAAACAAAAAGGTGTTATTTTTTAGCAATTATTAATACTCCATAATTATTATTGTAACATATATAGGACTTTCCAGGATCGAAAAATAATTTAATCGGTTCACGCATAATTATAATAATTTACTGACCCTGGTGCTCTCGGCGTAATAGTTATTTTGGAGACCTAATGCATGCTGTTAGGAATTTCTGCCTGACCAATAGAGGGCGCTGTAACCATTCTAAAAGTTATGAACATGTATCACTTGTGGGTAGGCAATGGCTTGGTATAGAAGGATTATTGGGAAGCCAAATAATATCAAACAATTATCGCATCATCATATTTGTTAATCTTTTTGTTATCATTTATTAAATTCGATTATTACTAATTATGGCCTTTTTATTCACCTGCACACTGTATGTATTATTTTACAATAAGTGCTGAAGACCAGAAAAATAGAGTATTTATACGAAAACTATTAAAATTGAATACGGTTTTAGATAAAATTCTTACCAAATCATTAAATTAATTACTCTTAAATTGTCCTGTCAAACATGAAGTATCTAAAATAAAAATAATAAAACAGTTATCTTCAGGAACCACTTAGACTGGGGTGCCTGCAAGCATGTATTCCAAATGTTTTACCAAAAAAAATCTCCGTGATCATGGACTTAATGTATTTTCAATCAGAGAAGCAGTTTTTGATAAACCACTCGTAAGGATTAAAAAATAAACTTGTAAAAGCTGAAAAAGTAAATTTGCGTAGTTTCAAAACCACAAATGTCGTGAACAATCTTATATTAAAAATATTCAGAACTTTCGATACTTTTGTTTGCTTCACTGCTAAGTTGAACTACAAATATGGTAGTTTCTTTTTAATCCAAACTCGACTCACTAAAAAAAAGTCACTGTCCTTCATTAAAAAAAACATTTCTTATATAACAATCGTTTATCGTCTTAAAACTGTAATAAAATGATAAGAAAAAGTAGTTTGGAGTAAAACAAATTGTTTCGCAAAATTCTGAATAATCTGTAGCACAGGTAAACCTGCTTAGTTCTATTAAGTTCAATTTATGGGGAGAACGAGGTTTGATTAGCGCTTTAAGTAACCTTGGATTTAAGAAAGGAGAACGCAATTTAAAAAAAAAAAAAAAATACGAACACGTGATACTCGATTTATTTTCTAATAAAATGTCTTTTGCGTCAAATACTGCAAACTATAAATTTATCAATTAAATGTCTTCGTAATATAAAGTTAAAAAAAAAAAAAAAAAAAAAAAGATAACATCTACATTTAACACATTTTGCTAATTTCTTTTTCTCAATTTATAATTGGTTTTAATGTGATTTTGAATAAAAGATATTTCAGATTTCTTTCTTTTAAAAAAAAAGAACTGGAAAATCATTGCATAATTATCTTTTTTAAATGTGCCGACAATTAAGAGACAATTAAGGTTTTTTCATTGATAATTTTTATACAATCTAATTATGTAGAGAGCTAAAGATTTAAAAGAAAGAAAAAAGAAAAAAAAAACATGTGACATATATAACGTGGGCCGTGGCTCATTGGGGAAATCTTTATTAGGGTTAATGAAATCAATGAATTTATTTAAATTATTTCACTGCATATTATTTATTTTAGTGCTATTATTTACTTAAGAGTAGTCATACTTTTACTTAAGTTGGCAAGCCAGAGAATAATATTTATTAAAATTCAAGGTCAATTTGACTAAAAAAAGTTCCGGTATCACTGATAGAACTTTGATTACTTTTTACTTCGAAAAAAGAACGAACAAAAATTAAACATTTTTTTTAAACTGACAGCTGAAATAACAAGATAAAATTACTAAAATAAATGTCTTTCAGCATTTCGTTAAGCCCTAACCTACAAAACATATGGAGAAACAAAAACATAAGATGTATAACTCTAGTTTCACAAAAATATTTTACTAATTTTTGGACATAAAATTTTCAAGTGAACATTTTCAAATAGTTCATAATGTCCATCAACTGTTTTCATTATTTTTTATTTAAATTATAAATTACATTTTTTATTAATGTTTTTAAAAGGGAGTATAACCATGCTTTTAAGTGTTTGGATTAAATATTTAAAATGAATGATTGGGCAGCCACACCTTTCTATTCGAGGGTTTCACTCTCATGAAGAAATTTTTTTAATGTATATATTGAAACCTATAAAATAAATAAATCTAAAAAATGCTACTTGATTATGCCTAAATATTTGTCAAATTATTTATTTACAGATGAAAAATATCAATTCTGAACCGAAATCATAAAAAAATTTAAATTGCACAAGCAAACTTCAATATTTGAAGGCTATTAAATTATTAGACGCTTCTTCGTATGTTTCTAGATCTTCACTTTGTTATCTCTAATATTGTGAACTTTACACGATTCTTTTCTGTGTTGCGCCTCTTTTCAATAACCTTTGACAGGAATATTTATAAAATAAATAACACTATTTGTTACGATGGGCCTTTATGGCGAAAGAACACAAAATTCACCAGAAACACTGAATTTGTTTTTTTTTCTTCCTCCAAATAATAAATAGGACAGCAGAGAACAAATGTAAAAGAACACAGAATTTACAAGAAACAAAGAATTCGTCTTTTTTTTTCCTCAAAAAAATAATTAAAAAAAAATAATAAAAAATATTTTTTCCTCTGTATGAAAAGACATCATAAGTGATCTTCCCTTGATTTCAGTTAAAAATGGTTGACAAGCAAAAACAACTAGGACTTCTTGATTCAACTAGGACTTCTGCGATTTGGCACATCAAATAAATGTCGTAACAGAAAAAAAAAAAGTAGCATTGGAGACAAACCATCAATTTCCCTGTCTAAAAACATTTCATCAGTGAGTTTTTTATTCAAGACATAGCTCTAAATGAGCGTTTAAGAAAATTGACAACACAAAATGCAAGCAACAGCCCTCCTTGAGACTTTAGTCCTACAATGATTATACTTAGTGTTTAAAAAAAGTTAGGAAAATAAGTACGATATTCCCTCGTTGAGTAGCTAAATTTGGTTTGAACACTGAAAAGGCGTATTTTTCGCACTGTCCATTTTTTTAAACACGCATTTTGCATTGGGTCCATTTTCTTAAGCACGCATTTTGAGTTGTATGTACATTTTCTTCAACAAGAAATTCGAGCTGTCCGTTTTCTTCAATTTCGAACTATAACCATTTTCTGAAACACGCATTTTAAGCTGTGTCTATTTTCTGAAACAAGCGTTTCGAACTTTGTTTTGAATTTTAAAAAAATATATATATTAAGGAATCGGTTGTTCATTACGCATTTTAAAGATAACTACTTTTCTTTTCTGCTATGACAAAAGTGATTAGGGTAAAAAAAATTTAAAAAATTACTAATTTATACGATAGTAAAATGAATAAGAATAAATTATTTCAAAATGGGACGAGGACGGAAGATATCCTTTATACATTACAATAAACGGTATTTAATTACATAGTGATTAAGGTAAAAGCTTAGATTCAAATTATCTGAATGGAAATGAAAAAAAAAAAATTATATATAATCAAATTTGTCTCCTTCAAGTTATACGAATAACTTAATCACAGTCTTACCAATTTTTATTTTTTTCATTTTTAAATTTTCTCACGAAATTAAACCATTAAAGTTCACTTGATAAAATTACACGAAAGTTGTTATTTCTAATCAATGAAACACTTGCGTAGTGTTTCTAGGACATTTTCCCGGAAGAATGAAGAGCGATGACAGATAAAAAAAAAAAAAGACTAGTAATAACTTTTAATGTGTAGAGAGCGTCGTGGTGTTAAAAAATGAGACGTCTCAATTCATAAATAACTCATCCTACCCTTCCTGTTGTTTTTGTCCTAAATATTTGTTTGTAAATAAATTCAAGACAAATATGGTTTCTTATCAGAAGCTCAGATAGAATTTTCATATTTAATCTGTAAGTTTTAAAAAAAAGGAAGAAAAAAAATATTTTAAGTACAACTGTTAAATGTTATCGTACCAAATTAAGAACCGTGGAAAAAAAAAAAAAAGAGAGAAATTACGAAGTATGAAAATCAAGAAACATACAAAAAAAAATCAAATCATACAATTTGTCTTCAGATAGTTTATTTCATTATTGCAGACAAAATGTATTTAACTATTTTAGTTCATACTTGTTATTTTTCATCAATAAGCAATTTTTTTTCAGACACATTTACTAACTTCTTAAATAAATTTAATAATTTTCTTAGGAAATTAAACATTTCTTTAAGCATTTAACACAGCATTAACACCGCAATTAAAAACACCAGTCAAATGGCGGGCCGCAACTTTCTCAAAGTTTTATCTAGGACTCTTTCATGTCTGAAGGGACATTAAATATTACTGTTTTTAGCAAGTTGTACAAAACAAAAGTATTGAAGTACAAATTAAAATAAGAAGTAGAGTTTTAAAATTATTTAATTGCATATTAAAAAATTCTGGCTGCAATAACTTTAATTGTCCACCTATGCATTAAACAATTAATGTGCAACAGATATCAAATTGCTAATATATAAAACTTAAAGTATTTAAAACCTATCTAGATTTTTTACGAAAATTGTAAGCAAAAAAATGACAACTAATATATTTTAGTTCGCGGGCCACTAAAAAAGACTTCGCGAGTCGCCAGTTTGTAACCACTGCTCTAAAAGAACCACAGAACACAGGGTCTCCATAAGAGAGCTATATGATTTTGACAACTTACAAAACCATGTAAGACGTTGAGAGCAATGCATGTACTTTGATAGACAAGGCTAAAACGAAATATTTATTCCTAACATGTTTATTAAAGAGTGTGAAAAAAGGTTTTATTATGAAGACAATGCAGGAACAATATCAAATTGATCACTCAAATTATTGGCTGTCCCTAGCAACCACTTTTTCACATATGTGTCTGGAGGCATACGGATTCGAATTACACTTGGAAACAACGAACCTTCGAAATCCTTTGACGCAGATGGGATATGTGTATATGTATTTTATTTCTGTACACTCTCTAATTACACTCGAAAAAAATATTTTGGTACTTTTAACCAATAACAAAATAGTATAAAAGGTATTATTTAAAAAAAAATCTGTTAGATTGTCGAATTACATTTGTACTAAAATTTTAAAGAAAAAAAAAAAAATTTTTTTTCATTGATTTTGTAAATTAGAGATTTCAATAATGAATGAGAGCAAATTACGAAAATTATTGTTTGGAAGTGAGCCATATTTGGATGATTTTAACTTTAATGCACCGGTGTTCCATGCTGTATTTCATAACTATAAATTATTAAAATGCTAAATGTAATATACAATTAAAAATATTCTTAATAAAAATTCTGCGTCAAAAGGATGACAGGCAATCCAAGAATCGACACTTTTATTGTATTCCTATCTTTAACTATTAAGATGAAACCATAAGGTTTCATTTTAAACTGCTTCTTTAATTTAAAAAAAAAAAAAAATGGTTCAGACGTAGGTCATGATTATATTCAAAACAAGTAATAACAGTTAGTAGCAAAATCTGGAAATACAGTGGTGAGGTAAGTTCCTGTTTAAGTGTTCTCAAATAAGTTTCTCCCCGTGCCTCTTATTTTTTACATACTATAAGAGCAGTTAGTGGTCTTAGAGTACCACCTTTCATACTTCATGCACTTAGGTTGGGTACAATTTAACCTCGTAATAATTAATCCAAAATATAGAGAACATTCGGTTGTAGAGAACGTTTTTCGTGGTTCTATCTGAAATGTTATTTCACTATTTTTTATTTCATACACTTATAGAGAAGAGAACACCTAAGACGTTGGCATTACGTTTATAGAGGACTCAATTTCTTTTTTTGCAGGCTTTTAAATAAATGCCACACAATTTTTAATCTACGAGATAAGTTCAAAAGTATATAATTATGACTTTTCATTAAAAATGACACGTTACAAAGGAGTGTTCAAAATGTGCCATTTTGGTGGAGTGAATAATAGGAGTGGTTCTAGAAACTGGGACTTGAAAGAGTACACTAGTTCAAATGAAACTTTTTCATTATGGATGGAAATGAAAAGACGAACATTTAAAAAACTCATAATTAGACAACCACTTCGTTTGATGGAAAATATCTTGAATGTTATTTAACGATCCAATTAAAAATTACATTATTGGAAGAAATTCGTTGTTACAAAATTTCTTTGTAAAGGGACTGAACAAATTTAGTCAATGAATTTAAACAAAATATCTACTAATGCAGCTGAAAAATATTTTATTTTCAAGTTATAGCAAACCATTCTTTATAGTGGACTTCTCGTTGAGTCCTCTGACGACTGACTATAGCGGGGTCCCTCTGCCTTTCTAGAATGTTCTTTTTTTAAAAAAAAAATTTGTTTTAAAACTTTCACAATTTCACCAAAGATATACTCAAATCTTAGCCAAGCCATTAGAAGAGCAGGTGCCTTAGAGTCTAAAATACATTTCATATAAGAACACATTGCATGCCAATATGAGACATAAAACTACATTACAAAGTAAATAAAATACAGATTTTAACAGGGTTGGCGAGATTTTGGACACAATGGTTAAATCCAAAATATCGCTCTATCCAAAAACCCTTTTATCAACTCTGTGAAAAACTTCAGTAAACAGTAAGTTTTAGAAGTTTCATTGGTGCAATATAAAATTTATTAACAAATTAGCAATAAACTAGAATTCAAAATTAATATCTTGTTTATTAAGATATTATTAAATGTTGTTTCATGTCTTTAAACAGTCTAACACATTACAATACATTGCTACAAATTTAATGTAAAAAATGCTAAATAATTAAAATAAATTGTTAAAACTTCAACAGGTTAAAAAATATTCTCTCAATACTGTATTTTTTCATTGAGGATCTTTCCTTTGAAATAAGTTTTAAAAAAGAAATATCTGCTTTTGTTTCATTCAAACTGATTGCAAGCTTTATATACAAAGTTTTAAAGATATTAAACAAGTTATTGAAATATATTTTCCTAATACTATAACCATAAAAAAACAAAAATATCAGTAAAAAATATAGTTAAACATTTACTTCTATGTTCAATAACCATGCAAAAAAAAAAAAAAAAAAAAAAAAAAAAATATCTAACAATATATTATGGAGTATTTTACTTATTTTCAAAAGTATAGGCTTTGGATACTCTTGGACAATTAAATTCTTAGACAGTAAATCCCACCTTTTGACTGTCCAGCAGCAACCCAGATCTGAAGTACCTCTAGAATAATTAAACATTAACTATAGTGAAAAGCATAAGCACTAAATGCATAGAAATTATAACAGACTAAAACCAATGTTCAAAATTATGACAATACCACAGATTTTTATTTAAACCTTCCTCTGTAATTTTTTAACGAAAATGAAATCTTAAAATGCTTTATTCAGATTTATCTCCTGATTTCACAAATGTAAAAATAAAAGATGGGTGCAAAATAACTTTACAATAATCTTGTTACTACAAAACTGTTCAAATCAAAAGGCTTTTAATCTTTACATTTCCTAATAGAAAAAAATAAATAAAATAAAAAATTAACCTTTTCAATGCCTTTAATGGCAGGCACTGAACTTAACGTTCTTTGTGATAAGGTAACGGAAGTGTTGCTCATTGTGTTCGCTGGTGAACACCTTGTAACCAGAGCCACAGAGGCGAATTTTATTACCCATGCCACAGATACCTGTTAATAGGGTGGGCCACATTCACACAGAGAGAAATGTCCATGCCTTGAGTGGGATTTGAACCCGCAGTTATTGGCTTCGCAGCCTGGCATGCTAAGCGCTTGGCCATCTGGCTGGCATCCATAGATTGAAATAAACATAATCATCTCATAATTTTCCATATGAATAAAAGATAATACAAATATAATCTTACTACAAATCTGTTATTTACTATAAAACAATTCAGAATTTATGATAAAACCAAAAATCTTTAATTTTTACATTAAATTTTTAAAACGAGGCGCATCCTGAAAGTAAGTTTCCCTATTTTTTTTAAGAAAAGAACTCACACTTTCAGGAACCTATTTATTGGCAACAAGTACAGCAATGTTTCAGCTATTTTTCAACATATCCACCACCTGACTTGAGACACTTGTTGTATCTTGGGATCAACTTTTGTATCTCTCTGTCATAGAGCTCTGCCGCCTGTGAATGGAACCAGCGTGTGACAGACGTCTTCAGCTCTTCAGGGGTGATTGTGAGCCCAAGTCAAACTTCCTGAAAATTTCTTGAGTAAAAAAAAAAAAAAAAAAGAGTTTAAATCTAAAAATTAGAAAAAAATTTAAACAAGGTTTTTTTCTTTTTCTCAATATTTCTTAGTTTACTTAAAATATATTTAAAATTTTATACATACCTATGATGACCTGGAGAAGCAATTGAAATTTACAAATATGTCTTTCTTTCTTGAGTTTAAGATTAAAATAACTATTTACTAATAAAAAGTGAATATTAATCTTGAATATAAGTTTATAAAGTAGCTCTCATTACAAACAAATAAAATAAACTGTGCTTTTAAGATCCACCTTTGAAAATTTGATTTAGAAAACTTTTGCGATCTATGATTTTTTAAAACAACTGAACCTTCGATCTCCGGAAATTTCCGGATCACGGTTAGCGAAAAATCCGGAATATTTCCGGAGCACAATCAGCCCTGGCTGTTCGTCGTTGCCAAAACTCTCATCGGAGGACAGGAATTTCTTGAGGTGTAAGAAAACGTGAAAATCGCTGGGAGCAAGATCATTGTCATAGAGGAGCACAACACCTCCAGAAAGCATTCCACGCCTCTAGTTTTGAATGGCGCGTCGCAATTTCCGCAGTGTTTCACAGTAACGGTCAGCGTTTACTGTTTCATCACGTGGATGGAAGTCAATGAGCAGAATGCCCTTCCTGTCCCAGAACACCGTGCACATCACTTTACGTACCGACAGCGTCCTAAGCATTGAATTTTGTGTTCGGTAGTCAGGTTTTTCGTCACACACTGGTTTCATTCTCAGGCGGCAGAGTTCTACGACAACGGATACAAAAGTCGATCCCACGATACAACAATTGTCTCAATTCTGGTGATGACTGTTGAAAAATAGCTAAAACATTGCTGTACTTGTTGCCAATAAATATGTTCCTCAAAGTGTGAGTTCTTTTTTTTTAAAAAGATAGGGAAACTTACTTTCTGGATGACCCTCGTATTTTCTTTTAATGAAGCTTTAACCTTTTTAGAACCCCAGAATAAAATATGAGAACGATATAATTTTACTATAAACCCATTACTACAAAAAGAGTTCAAAATTCTTAAACTAAAGTTATGATGAAAAAAGTTGGTTTTTTTTTTTTTTTTTTTTTTTTTTACCAACCTTTTTAATTTTGAAAAACATAAATGAAATTCTAAACTTTTCGGTTGCAAATAGATCGTCATAGACATAATTATCTCATAATTTCTTATAGAAATAAAATATAATAGCAAAATATTTTTTTAAGACTAAAGTTATTTATCTGAAAAAAGGTTTTTTTTTCCTTTTTTATCAACTCTCATGGTAATGGTTTTAAAGACTCAAAACTTAAATAAACCACTTTTACAGCTTATCAATTATAGTGAGCCAATTATAAGTAATGCAAAAGTCAAAGACTTGCTTGACAAATCACCCATTTATATTAATTTTCAAATTTAGTATAATAAAAAGATTTCTGCAATATGCACATAAAAGAAAAAATTTAATGCCTAAAAGCATTATAAGTTATGATTGCTTTATGAATGCAATTCATAAAAATTAAAAGAAAAATTGCATTGTAAAAATTGAAATGTTTAAAATAATTATATAAAATATTATATAAAATATATATAATTATATAAAATATATATCTAAAATAATTATATAAGCCAATAGAATTATTAAGATGACTAATTTAGAAGTTTACAAGTTTGATATGACATAGAAGAAAACAAACATTTGAAGCCAAATAATGCTGAAAGTGATGATTTTATAAAAGAAACTGGCAAATAAAATTCAATAAAATTTATATAGCTCTATAAAAAGGTGTTTTAAAATCTTGTTTAGAAAACACTAATTATCTGAAAATCCAAACTTAGAAACACAGTGAAAAAATACACAGGCATTAAAGTTAATTTTTAAATTTGTGAAAGAGCAAATATTATTTATTCATCAAAAAATTCTACTTTATTATTAATTTCTTATCTAGAATTGTGTCCAAAAGTCCATTATAAACTAAACTGTGTGTCCATTATAAACTAAACTATGCTTAATTTTTGAACACCAGTGTATTATACATTTTTATTGTCAGTAAGATTTCTACTTTAGTCATTTTTTGCATATTACACTTTATTGTCAATATTTTCCTCTAAAATTCACAGAGATAGCAACAATATACTTAAAGTAAATATTTGTAAGTTTATGCTCAAATTTAAGCAAAATGATAAAATTGTTTGAAAGTTTAATAAGAATAAGGTACATCACTTTTAAGTTGAACATGGATAATTTTTTGTTTAACTTGAAGTTCAGTCGAGAGGAAATCAGAAATTTTGAAACTAGACAATAACAAATGTTGTTCTTTTCATTGCTTATCTACAACTGAAAAAAATTTAAAACATAAATTTATTTTCCTTTAAGGATTAAATAAATATATACAAATACTATAAAAATTCTACACAAAAGTGAATTATATTTGTCAATTAAATTTATATGTCTCCTAAGTATAAAATAGAATAAATATCACATATGGATGTAATCCAAAGCTAGTTTAAAGTCATTTTAGACCTATAAATTCTTTTTCTTTGAGATGAAAAAGTTTCTTAATGCAACAAAAGCCGAGCCAAATTTTTCATGAAAAGATAAGCTTTTAGATATCCATGCAGGCAAAGAGTTTTTAACTATTTTATTACTATATCTATAATCCAATAAAACAATTGAAGCAAAATCATTTCTATGCCGAATTGCTCGGCCTATAGATTGATTAACAGCTTTCATACAAAGATTATTGTAATATACATCCCCAGCACTCTTTCCACCAGAAGAAGATTGCTGATTTAAATAGCTCATTTTTTCTTGTAATTCAACAGAAAATTTATTGGGATATGGAAGACCCACCATCACTACGCATCGTCCAAGGTCATCTGAAAAATTAATACCCTCACTCATCTTACCTCCCACAATGCTAAATAGCACAGCCCCCCTCAGGGTTGATGGGGTATTAGAACATGCTGTTGCTATACATTTTGCATAATCACCTAATACTTTGTCAACATCGCTGCTTGATTTCGGTTCTCGAAAAACTTTGCATTTTTTCTCAATTGAGGATAATACTTTATTTTTTGTTAGTTCAGAAAAAATGAAATCTTCATAGTCATAAGAGGGGAAGAAGCATACAACACCACTTCGAACAGTGCTGCAAATGTTTAAAAGAGTACTTCCTAATTCTCTAATAGTAGATGGAGACTTTCTATTATTATACGTGAAATCTAACCTATTCCCACAAGGACCAGAAGCTATTCCAATTGCTAATAAGTTTTCAGAAGGAATGACATGTCCACATGCAAATAAGTCAATTCTTTCCTTCGGAACGCCTGCAGGTAAGAATAAACGATCAGTAAATTCTTCAATAGGCTGCATTGTACCACCAGCAAGTACAACTGATCTGGCTTCAGACACAATGTCACGGAAATGTGAAGATGGGTTTAAGTGCAAAAATTTAAGTGAGGATTTTTCAAAGACAGTTCCTTTATTCATTAATATACGCCCATCTTTAGTTTGAAATGTTAGTGTTTTTAAAAATTCTACCAAATTATAAATTGCAGATGGCTTGTACTGAGCAGTAGTAATAGTTTTGGTATCAGTTGTGGCTTTTTCAACACATGCTTGCCTATTCTTAATTTGTAAGAGAAAATTAGCTGTTGATGAAATCTGAATAGGTTCTTTACTTCCTCTATGTGGATCATTAAGGGGGGATACACCTTTGTTTACTTTTGAGGAAGTGAATCCATGTACTTTTTGACATATCAGACTTTTGTCTGAGTATTTAACAAGTTCAAATATATTCATATTGCTTATATCAGTGGTGCAAATAAAATCGCTAACTAAAAGAACTTTTGATGATTTCAAATTTTTCAAGCTATCTGATAACGATTTTGCAATTGAAATAAACAACTTGATAAAACGAATATTGTCACGTGACAATCTTTTTTGGTAACAATTGAAATAAGATTCCAACTGCCAAAATGATTGTTCCAATGTAAGACAAGAGATTTCAATGCTGTACATACTATTTATAGCTTCTACTATATTATGAGCTTCATCAATAATTATAACATTGTCTTTTAAGGATATTCCATAAGCATCACGTGTAGCTTTATGAAGCAAGACATTATACGGTAAAAGAACAATTTCTGCATCTGGTATAACATTTCTGGTAGAATAATAAGGGCAACATTTGTATTCTTTGCCTAATTCCACAATATCTTCAATGTCTTTAACAGAGGCTAAAATAGAATTTTGTAAATCAGGCAACTGTTTTGAAAAAGGGCATTTTTTACTTTTTTTCTGCTGTAATTCTAAACAATGCTCATTAATTAGACTTAGGTTCTTCATCTTAGACACAGCATTATTGATACAATAATTTGTTCGTGAGCCAAGAGTTGTGACAGTTACTTGATTGTTAAAAGGACTCCTCTTAATTTCTCCAAGAAACTGTGAAAGTTGTGAATGTGTTCTACTTGCAAAATAAATTTTTAAAATGTGTTTTTTTTCTTCTTTAGTGTCTTCTTCTTCATCATCCTGCAACTCATCATCAATGATAAAGTTATCTTCAATTACTTCTTCCTCAATATCAATTATGTCATTATGTTTTTGCCTTTTAAAACAAGGTACACTAGTTTTAAGCTCTGGTTTCTTCTTGCCTTTTTCGATCTTTCTTAAGTTCACAATCTTGTTTTCAATTTCAATTAAAGATTCATATTCTCTTTTGGCATCTTGCATTTTGTATGTCTTCTCCCGCTTTGCTAAAAAATCATTAAACCAATCATCATCACTTTCATTCACTTTCTCTTCAAACATATTTTTAAGTTCTTGTTTTTTTCTCTCTTGAAAATCCTTCAACCATTTTAGGGAGCCACAAATAATGCTAAGGGATTTACCAGTACCAGTTGGACTCTCAAATATTCCAACTTTACTTTGATTCAAAACACTGTACAGGTTCTTCATAAAATCTTTTTGCACATCATAGGGATCAAAAGGGAATGGGAAAGATATATTCTCTTCAGTCATGATAATGAGCCTAAAATAAATATCGTGAACAATAAATTATCACATTTTCAAAAAATAAAAATATAGAATTATTTTAAAACTCAACAACGAAAATATAATAGAAATTTATTTTACAATTATCAAAGAAAACATTTACATTGAAAAAAGTGCATTATTTGCCTTTTAAGCTATAAGCAGAATCAAGACGAACTTGGATTAGCACAACATTGTATAATACTTCAATCTCAAATTATATATATGCATAAATATAAAAAACATATATATATAAATAGTCTTAATTAAGATGACCAACAGAAGATTTACCAAACTAGCACAGTTTCTCTTTTTATAATTGAATCAATTGTTAACATATCATTTAAATTATAAATCTTATTTATAAATTAAGATATAAATACTTGTTACAATTCATATTTTCTACAACTAATTTTTTAAGGGGGTTAAAAAAAACTTCTTCCCTAAGAGAAAAAGCAGTAAAAAAATTTTAAATACTGTAGAGCTGAAAAAGAAGTTCAAAACAAGACATTTTTTAATTCATTAAATAAAATCAACCGATGACAGTTGTATTTTACCTGTAATCTCACCAGGGCAAAGAAATATTTGAACTCAAATATGACAGTTAAAAGAGAAATTAAAATTTAATTACTAAAAATTTAATCAAAACTTTTTTATAACAAAATCAGGATGAAAATGACTCAAATTTACCGCGAAAACTACAAGGAATTATAAACAAATTTTATCATCAACCATCAACTTTGATGTGTTGATTATTATTCATCAGTCCACTTTCAGCTTTCTATTTCTGTCCAACTAATTTATTGCTAGTAAAAGCTTTATTAATTTGAACCTTTTACTTGTTTTCTAATAGTTTTTCTTGTACAAAACATAACACTACAGTCCATTTTTTTTTTTTTTTTAAGTAACAGATTTGAATAAAAGATGATACAGAAATAGATATTTGCCTACTCTTGATTTTTCCGATAGCAATAAAATAATATTGATTTAAAAATTTAACTCGCTGTATTTTAATGATTACAATAACTTATTAAAAAATTTTGTAAATAATTTTATAAATTTAATAATTGTTGCGCTTAAACAATTCTGTCGTAAATTGAAAATGCCAGTGAATTGCTGTGTTAAACAGTGTAAATCAAGACAAGTTAAAGGCAGTCCTATAACTTTTCATAAGTGTGTTAAGTTATTTCTTTACTTTATTTAATTATTATAATTAAATATTGTATTTTTGATTATGATTTATTTTAATGAGTTATGGTAGTTTTATGGGGATAGCATATATTGTTTAAATCTGTACAGATTTAAACATAAAAATCTAAACAGATTTATTACAGAGCTGCAATTTTTTTTAATATGATTAATCTCAGTGCTATTAATCTTCTGCTAGACTTATGAAACTACGGGTTTTGAGCATCCGGGATTTCCGAGTTTTGTGTCCCTTTCTACCAGAGCAAATTCATATTTAAAATATTAATTTTCTACCTCTTTAATAGAGATGAAAACAATGAATTTCTAAATAAGAAAAGATGTATGTTTGAACAATGGTGGCTTTTAATTAGGACTTAAAAGCAACAATATAAAAAAAAACAGATATAATAAAGACATACAATCTCTGTATTTTAGTACTCTATAGTTTGACTTTTTTAGACAAAAAAAAGGGGATGATTTTATATTTACTAAAATAAACTTTTTTTATTCGCCTTTACGTGGATTCATGTTTTTGTGCAAGAATACGCTTCATAATGCAGGCAATTTTTAGAATTATTCAAGTAATTTGTCACATTTGAATATAAAATAAAAAACTTTTATGTTAAATGTAATAAATGTCAGTGCTAAAAAAAAGTGCTAAATTTATGTAGAATTTTAGTGGATTCAGGGCTTGAAAAAAACCTAAAAATTTTTCACGTCCCCGAGGACGGCTTGTCCAACAATATACCTGTCCTCCTTTGAAACTAACCCATAGCTTCTAAATAAATAAAAGTACAGTAAGACCCCGCTTAACGCTGTTTCAGTTTAGCACTCTTTTATTTCAACCCGTGGATTCCCTGAAATTGTGCGCGGGGACTCTCACAAATATGTACATAACATATCCGAAACAGTGTAGTTGTGTTTCTTGTTTGGTGCGATGCTGTACGAACGCATTTTTATCATTTGAAACATTTGTTGACATTATTGTAAGTACATATAAATTTATATAGTACTATACTGATTAATACAGTGGCAAATATTATGATCTTTAGTTTTTATCATGGGTGATAATGAAAAACAAGAAAAGAAAGCAACCAGAAAAAGCATTTCACTGGAAACTAAAATGCAAGTGATTAGAAGATTAGATTCTGGTGAGCGTCAATCTCAAATTAGTGCTGCATTGAATTTGGCAACTTCAACAATAAGGTCAATTCTTAAGAATAAAGAAAAAATACTGTCATCGGCAACTACAACTACGTCAAGCTCTGCAACTAGAATTACCCGTTCTAGAAATAACATTATAGAGGAAATGGAAAAACGACTGTCTATATGGATTGATCACGAAATTGAACGCAACATGCCATTACGCCAATCTATCATAATGGAAAAAGCAAGAAGAATTTTTAATTACATTCAGGTTGAAGCAAGTGACATAAGTGGAACTTTCGTTGCTAGTCGAGGATGGCTTAATAGATTTAAACATCAAAATAATCTTCACAATATAAAGATTACAGGAGAAGCAGCAAGTGGTGATACAAAAGCGGCGGCTGAATTCCCAGCGACATTAAAAACAATAATTGAGCAAGGAAACTATCCTCCAGAATTGGTTTTTAATGTTGATGAAACAGGTCTGTTTTGGAAAAGAATGCCAAAACGAACATTGCCGTGAAGAGAAATGAGCACCAGGATTTAAAGTTGCAAAAGATCGCTTAACACTTCTACTGGGTGGTAACGCAAGCGGAGATTTCAAATTAAAGCCAGTACTAGTTTACCACTCTTAAAACCCAAGAGCGATGGCATATCTTTACCTGTAATTTGGGAGTCTAATTAAAAATCATGGATAACTATGAAAATTTTCCAGGATTGGTTCATTGAATATTTCTGCCCGTCTGTTAAACGTTATTGCGAAATTAAAAAACTTGAACAAAGAGCACTACTATTAATTGATAATGCTCCAAGCCACCCAACAATTTTATCAGACTTAACAGCATGCATTCAGTCGAATTGGTTTTTTTGCCGCCTGGCACAACTGCCTTAATCCAACCAATAGACCAAGGTGTAATATCCAATTCTAAGGCTTATTACTTGTGGTGAACATTAAAGCAGATGTTTGACAAAATAGACGGAGAAGAGAAGCAATCAATACGAGAATTTTGGAAAAACTACAATATCATGAACATAAACCTTTCTTGGAATGAGATAACATTAAGATCTTTGAAAGGAGTATGGAAGAACATTTGGCCACATTTAAGTAAGAGCGGAGACATTGGACACTCTGTCGATATGGATGAAATAGTGGAATTAGCAAAACAAACCGGTTTAGATGATGTAAATGTGGAAGACGTCGAAGAAATAGTTCAAGAAACAGCAGCTAGTCT
Source organism: Parasteatoda lunata (assembly GCA_949128135.1). Lineage (NCBI taxonomy): Eukaryota > Metazoa > Arthropoda > Arachnida > Araneae > Theridiidae > Parasteatoda > Parasteatoda lunata. Next base: position 54,942,021 of record OX421979.1, on the reverse strand, counting down.
TTCTAATAATGAGCTCAAGGAATTAACGGAGCAAGAAGAAAACAAAAATATTGATTGTAGTGATTTCGAAGAAGAGCAAAAAGAACTTTTGATGGCGTTTGTAAAAAGGAGTTTGACCACTATAACTGAAATTATGGTCCAATTTGTTGAAAATGATCCAAATTTGACAGGAGTTCAAAAGCAAGACTGAGTGTTATAGATGCTTTATCCACTTATCAACAATTTCTAACAGAACGCAAAAGGAAAACACAAGCTACATTAGGTGCCTTCTTGACAAAAAGGCAGAAAATTGGAAACACAAAATAGACTGAATGATCTAACTGATTTTGAATTTTATTTGTTTTTATAAGTACGTATATCCGTTTATATTGTTTTTATTTTTGTAAGAAATAAATGTTTGGTTTTATTTTTATTAAAAAAACATAATTATTAAATTTAATACCGAATCAGTTTTCTATCCATCTTCCCCTAACCCCATTATTTAAATGTTAAGAAAGCCTCGTTAAGCGCTGTTTCGCATTACGCTCTACTTTGATGGAACGTATCCTATGCGTTAAGCGGGGTCTTACTGTATAATTTTCTCTTATTTATTAAAAACATTTATATAAATTGCACAATGAATTAGTAGTTACTAGGTTTACATCATACAGTAATAAAAGTAAAAGAAATACTAGGTTACTAATAGTAACCTAGTATTTCTTTTACGAAATAATTTATTTCTTTTATGAAATAATTTAAATGGCAAATGTCAAGTTCACTGAAATGTCAATTTATCTGAGGGTACTGCGTTTTTTTAATGAATCAAATATGACTTTTCTAGTTCCACTATCAAGCCAATGATTTAAAGAGGTTTCTGCACAGAAATCTGAAAGGGGTTTTCCATTTAGGTAGATGTTCATAATTGCATTTAACGCTTCTTGTTTGAGACCAGTTCGTAATGCGTTTTTTTGTAAGTTCATTGCTGAAAAGCCTTTTTCAACTACTGCAAGAAGTCAACAGTGACGTCACGAGCTGGGCGGTACATGATCAGAGGAATTGTTAATTCCTTCGTTAGAAGTCCAAATGCACATGCACAGAACAACTTTTCTTTTGTTTACCGATTAAGTGAGCATGCGCATTTGGTCTGAAGAAGGAATTAACGGGACTTCTAGATTAAAGGGTCATTGTAGAAGTGAAGCTCTAGACTCTTGTAAGATAACGAAAATTGAAAATGTATCACGAACTTTAACGGGGAAATGGCCGCCAGCACGGGCGTCGAATTCAAGAAATTTGTTGTCCGCAAGGAATTTTTGACCGCCTAGGACAGGCAATTTTTCGAGCCCTGAATGGGTTAATACCTCTTGATAAAGAACAAAAATGTTGTGTGCTTTTTAATGTGCAAGAACATTGTAAGTTATGTTAAGATTGCAAAATAATAACATTTGAAAGAAACTATTCGCGCTAATTTTAAGTTTTGTGTCAAGTATATGAAGGTTTTAAGAAATATAAGAGTTAGTAATTTCTTATATAATGTTTAATTAATAATGCTTTTTACGTGGTTTGCTCTTGATACATCATACTAATTTTGAAATACCAAAGTTTAAGTCTGGCTGATAATCTAAATACTCTTTATTTATATTGTAGATTTCCAACAGACCCAATAAGATCTTCACAATGGGTTAAAAATTTAGGAAGGGAAAATTTTGTTCCTAGTAACTCTTCAAAAGTATGCTCTAGGCATTTTGAAGCTGATTGCTTTGATCATGAAAAATTTGGAGGAACATGGTTAAAGTCTACAGCAGTTCCTACCATATTTTTCTCTAACACTGCTACCACAACTGAAGCCAATTCTTTACTGGTTCAAAATATTTCCTCATCACATAAGAAGAGGGCATCTGTTTCCGTTGTTTCTTCTGCTGTTGATGAAGAATCAGAGGAATCAAATTCTGAAACTGAATCGTAAGTAAACCATTTATCAAAATAATTTTCTAAGCATAACATAAGGTCATAGGGGTAGAAGTTAGGGATGTAACAAATAGTGATTTGGCCGAATATCGAATATTTGACCAAAAATATTGCCCGAATAGCAACATTGTGTTTTTAAAAAAAATTTTTAATAAATATTATTTTCTACAAATAAGTTTAGTCATTATTAAAAAATAATCAAAAACTTAGCTGTATTTTTGGTATGGGGTAAAGTGGAAAAAAAAACTTTAATTAAAATATATAAGATAATTAGATATTAAGATAATTAAAATTATTTAAGATAAATAAAAAACTGACCAACAGCTATTAAAAAAAATTTAAAGTTGAAAAAATGAGAAATAGAAAAAAAAATCATCTTAGTTCTTAAAAAAAATAATCTTAGTTTTTAAAAAAAATCATCTTAGCAGCACTATTATGAAAACACCAATAAAAAAGCCTATTATATACAAAAGCAAATCAGAAAAATAAAAATCGATCTTATTTTTTTAAAAGAAAATTTTGAAGCTAAACATCTCAGTTTTCCAATTATCGTATTTTCAAGAAAAGTTTAATGTCTAATAAAAAACGTCTACCAAAAAAGTATTTCATAGAAGAAAAGCTAGATAGAAACTTAAACAAAAACCGTTCTTAATTTTTAAATGAAAGATGTAATGCTTAAAATCTAAATTTAGCTTTTTTTTGTTCCCATAAAAGAACTAACTTTTTTACAATGCCAAAAGTGGCCATAAAAGAATAAGGTTCATTAGATAGGCTCTTTTAAAAATTTTGCGATAATAAAAACATTGATAAGTTAACCAACACTGAAGGGTTAACCAACACTGAAGGGTTAACCAACACTGAAGGGTTAACCAACACTGAAGGGTTAACCAAAAAGTTAAAGAGTAACAGAATTTTTTTTCTTCTTTGTTCTGAAATATAACTTTAACGTTGAGAATCACAGTTTTCTATGTTATCGGTTACCTATCTTACCATATAGGGAAAAAATGGCAATAAAATATAATGTCTATTAGAAACGCTCCATTAAAATTCTCAATTTTTTAAACATTGAGTGTTAAAAAAATTAAGAAATTCACTTTCCTGAATATAATTTTAAAAAGATCAGCATTACTAAACTCATGGCTCAGTATAAAGTAACCTGGTTTCAATTCTTAAAATTTTTTTTCTCCATTGGTCTTTTAGATTACAAATTTCCCCCGAAAAGAGCTTTGTCGAAAAATACCTTTAAAAATAATATTTTGTCAAACTAATCAGCTGAATATTCCTTACATCCCTAGTAGAAATTAAAGTTTAGTCCTTAAATTAAAGTTGTAATTTAAGTTCAGTGACTGGATTTACGAATTTCACAAGTCTATAAATATTGTCACTGTTCTATTCACGTGCTCTATAAGATTTTTTTCTGTTTTTAAAATGAAAACAAAATACTTACAAATTTATAAAATAAAATTTTTATAAATATAATATTTGAAGTTTTAAATTGATTTTAGTCAACAGATTTAATATTGCATGTTTACCTTAGGTTGAGCATCATATTATAATATTTCAAGTGAAAAAAATTAGGTTCATATCATCCTATCAATGGATGGTGATTGGTTGCTCGTTCAAAAGACTAATTATTGTTTTATGGTGCTTCAAGTCAGATTTTAGCTGTCTCAAACAAATTGAACACTCAAAATTTTGAATCCTGAGGGCATAACTCACTTTTTAATTTTGCACTTGAATTTTTTGATTTGCTAAACTGCAAATAAACCAGTTTTTATGATTTATATTTATCACAGGATGTTTGTTTAATCATTTTCAATAAAGATCTGCATATTTAAGTGGTTTATAGTTCTCCTTTTTCCTTTTGAAAGTGTTACAAATTTAATTTTTTTTTTAATTGTTAATTGTGAATATTTACTAGATGTTTAGTACTTTTACTTTTTCATTATATATTACTATGTAAGAGAACTAAAAAAATAAATGTTAGTTATGCAATTCATAATAATTTTTAATGAATAGCACAATGACAATTTTCAATGCTCAAAGTGTGTATTTATTGTTAAGTCACCAATCATTATTATTAAATGGTATTCACCTAATGTATAACTTGATTAAAAACTCAATTAGTTCAAATATATACAAATTGAAAATAGCAGTTGACATATTTCAAGCGCTCAAAAACAGCTACCCGTTTTCAAAACCAATCTTTCATGAATGAGAAAATTACTTTTGTTCATGTGAAAACGATGAAACAAGAGTGATTTGAAATCACTTATTTCAATATATTTCTCATTCACAGCTGCTAAGTCTTGAAAATTAGTGTGTTTTTGAGCTTTAAAACAAGTCGACTGTCATTTTCAATTTTTATTTTTGAAGTGAATCAAGTTTATCTTATCACTTTAGTTTCTTGGGATTATTTATTTAATTCACCTAATATATCTTAGTATAATATATCTTATATTTTATAGTTTTTGGTTTTTGTTAGCTTTATTTATAATAGGTTAGCTATTACCAAAATGTGTACAGCAGGATCAGAAACAACTTTGCAACCTCACCAACAAAACTCAGGACATTGTACATTCACAAATTATTGACAAATAGATCTGTTTTTAACAAAAGAATTCTATTTTTTAAACAATACACTTTCAAAAAATTAATATTTAATGCATTTATGAAATATATTTTATTGATGTTCTTTGTTGTTCAGTACATTAAACTGAGATGTGGATAAAATGAGCCAAGAATAGCAAAATGAAACATTTATTAAATATGCCTATGAAATAATTCATTCTTATATTATATGCCTGAGAAATGTCAGCATTTTTTTTATATATATAATACTGAGACAATCTCTTTTTAATTTGTGTGTTTCTGAATTGTTTACAACTTTATAAATGATATAATTTACAGCTACTAACATTTGGGAAGGGTCAAGGCTTTTTAGATATACTGCAATTTTCAGTCTTATAACTATACTAGAAGTTAAATATTTTTCTAAAAAATCAATAATATACATTTATTGAATGTAACATTTTTTCACCAGTTTTTTAATGAATGTTTTGTTATTTAATCTAAAATTAATTTCAGATTATTTTGATATTCAATTTTTAAGAAAGTTTTGCTCACTTATACTTATTTTAATTGATTTTTCTTTTGCATATTCTTTAGATCACTTGATAAACAGAAAGACAATGAGCGTGGATCGAAAAAAATATTGAAGTCGAAAAGAAAAAGAATTAGCTATTTGGGAGATTTTAAAGATGGTGTAACTTACTCTACTGAGGAATTACATTTAGGATTAAAGATAGCAAATAAACTTGTAAAACAGCAGAATAAAAAGATAAGATGCTTAAAAGGAATCAATAGTCGCTTACGCAAAAGAGTTGAAAATTTAGATGCCACTTTAGAAGAATATAGGAAGAAAGTTTATATTCCTTCTGATGTTCTTAAGGTAATTTCACTTATTCATATATATTTCCTGGTATGTATATTAATCATTAATTATTTTTTAAGAAAAAGCTTTTTGTTACTTTATAATCGTTTGCACCTTTATGATGGTCTGCTCCAAATAGCATTTAATTTTAAACACAACTAAAATATTTTTGAGCGGGTGAAAAAATTATAAACAAAAGGATTAAGACTCAAGTAAAATATAAAATTTGTGATGCATAAATTAATCTGTATTCTTATTTTGATCACCATTATTCATATTATTAATTTGATATTTGAAATCTAAAGACATATAGTTTGATAGCTTAAAAAATGCTTAATCTTTCAGTCTAAACTTCAGTTGATATTTATTGCATTGCAGAAAAATAGAACATTTGTACAGGATATATGGCAATAGAATATGTTGAACGCTTTGCTTGTAAATTATCGCAATTGTTTGTTATTTATAATTGGAAAATTTTTTTAAATAATATCTTCTCACCTCTGAATTATATTTCCTCTGAATTAGATTCTTTGTTATCCGTCTTTTTTATATGGCTCAGCTGTTTTTAAAAGAATCTTACAATTTCTTCATCTTTGAACATTGTCATTCCATCTCTATATTTTAAATTCTTCTGACGAAATTTTAACAGTTAAAACAAATAAAAAGAATTCCACTTTAGACTACAAGTTGCCCAAGTAATCCTTTTTTGACAAAAAATTACATTTCACTGAAAAAAAGTTTCTTCAGTGCAACAAGCTTCAAGCTTCTCGAAATAGACATCGCAATGCAGACTCCTTTCACTGCACTGTTTCTCCCCACATATTCAACAGATGTGAATAATGTTTTGAACGCTTTGAATGTGGAACCATTGACTCATTTTACTGTAATCTAGCATCTGAGAAATCTTTCGCTCACTAGAAATCAAAATGACTTAATATCGCATATTGCGAATGATAATATTAAAAGAAGAAATAATAGAACTTAAGACGAATTTTTAACTCTTAGCATGCAGTCGCCATATGGTAACATTCATAATTCCAAAGAAAACTGCCTGGAGCTGCTCAGAATTATCGACTAAAATTGAATTACTGCAGAAACAAGTGGAACTTTTAAACAGTCAACATATTTCTCTATTTACCCCTTCGCCTCCTCTGTCGCAAACAGATTCTAATATTGTGACAATTCTCGCTATATTTATAAAAACTCAAAAACAATTATTAGAGAAACAAGTAAGTCAACCAAATATAATCCAAATTATTTCCACGAACAATACCGCATATCCTGTTTTAATGTTTGAAGGCAATATCATTGACTGCTTCTGAATGTATAAAAGTAACGGATAGAATAGCAACACTTGCTAATTTGTTTGATGATCCCTAATATTTTTTTTTTCCACTCTAAGTCTGCAATCAATTGAAAAATTACATGAGGTAAACCTTATAATGACTGGACTGCAGGGAAAATTACCCTCACTTCCAGATTTAAAGATCACATTGCAATTGAAGAATTTTTAGCTCATCAGAGCGTTTGTATGTTTAAAAAAAAAAAAAGTTTGGTGGATTATATTCATGCCAAGGATGCTCTTCTTGAAAAAGCTCTGTTTACTATACATAAGCTGATCTCATTTTCATAACAATTTGTGATATCACAGAAGAAAAATGGCAGATTGCCTTTGCTACCTAGAATTTGATTACTATTGAAGAATTAATTGACAGAGCTGCTGCACTCGATGCAATTTGAAGTTTCAGACACTAGAATATGTCACACCAGTCCACAAAAATGTTTTTTTTCAGAACCCGAGTCTCAGTCAAAAACCCTCAATTGGCACGTTGAACAACGACGTAAGTATAACTCTGCTACTTGCGATGTTTGAGATATTACTGGCTGGCTATGCGGACAAAAGGTCATGCCATTTTATGTACAGTGTACCTCCTCTCAACAAAGTTCAACTACAGCTCAATCACGAAATTCATCACGTTCCGCTCAAAAATTCAACAGTCAACCCAATGTATTATGACACTAAAACAATTTTGCTTTTTATTTGCTTTTCTAGATTAAAGAATATTTCTGATACAAAAGCTAGTTTGTTTTTAAATTTTATGATATTTATTAATTAATCTTAAATAATTTGTGTACAGAGAAATTCTGTTATATTATATCCTGAACTTAACGGTGGAATATTATTTTTAACACATTTATCTAGTATGCAGTTTTCTCTAGCATTATTATATTAATTGTAAAATTGGTATTTAATTATACTAAACCTTAAACATCGAAAAAAAAAATTTCTTTTCAGTTTTACTAGCACATTTAAACTATGCATTATAATGGGATAATTTTTTAAACATGCAAGTAAATATAAATTATTCACTATAAAAATAAAAAACACCGTTTGGATTTTTTTCCAATTATTACACATTCTTAATGTTCAATATTTTTATTAAATTATTATTATATTTCTAGAGTAAAAACACTCTTTGTTTTATGATTAATCAGAAAATATGTTCAGAATGCAGAGATTTTTTTATTTTATTAAAATTTTTATTACCTTTATTAGCATTTATGATCTGAACTTTATATTCATCAGTAAGTTTTCTTTTCTCTTTTGCAAGCAAATTTACATGCTGTACATTATAATGGGATTTTTTTTTTTTTTTTCATAAACAAATATCCAAAAATAAAACCTATTTGATTTTTTTTTACCCAATTGCTTGTTCATAATGAATGATATTTCATGAGGGGAAAATTGTCTCTTATATATTTATAATAAAATAATTTTGATTTTATTTCTTTTATTCATCATTTTATTTGGCTGCTCTGTGGCAATCAATGTGAATTGAAAAAATTTCCATGTTATTTTCTAAACATTCAATTATTAAAGTTCCATACTTTCTTTTTTATCTTTTTTCAGTTTTTTTTTATTTTCCTTTAAAAACTTAGCTTTTTTGAACTTTTTTAAAGAAAAAAGAAATATTTAGACATTGGGAGAATGTTATGATAGCTTCTGCACTAGGCTTGTTAACTTAAATATAGGAAAAGATTCAAATCAGTAATGAATTTTTAACATTAGAAATGAGAAGTTTTAGGAAAAATTGTTGCATGTTTGAATTATCTTTGTTCAAAATAAAATTAGTCCACTGCGTGTAAAATTATTGAGTCCAAAAGTCAAACCTCACTAATAGACTCATTCCAAGTAATAACTTGATTATGATAAATATTCATTAATTTATTTTAATATTTTAAAAACTTTTTTCAAATATGTTATACAGAACTAGAAAATTATCAGTCCAACCTTGTTAGCTTTTTTTTTTCTTTTCAGTAGAATTATAAAAATTATTTTCTTTTTTTTCCTCTTTTTTTAAATTTAGTAAAATTTTGAAAATTATAATTCAAAAATTAAAAATGAACTTATTACTATTATTAACTTCTTTAATAACTGAATTAATTGATTGAATAACTCAGAAAATTACTGAAAATTGAAAAGTTATTAATTTATTGTATATTTTATAAATAGAAAAACATTTTTCTTATATGTTATACAGAATTAGAAAATCAGTCCAACATTGTTTACTTTTTTTTTCTTTTCTTTATTTTTAAAATTTAATTATAAACATTTTCTTTCCCCTATTTCTTGAATTTTGTAAAATTTTGAATAGAAAAATTCAACTTAATTCAATTTCATCAAATTTTTTTGTTTAAAATTTTCAAAATTATAACTCAAGAGCTAAAAAAGCTTTGACTTTTTACACTTTCATACACTTTAATACAATTAAAAAATGTGAAATGCACTAATGCTAAGATATGTAAACATTCAAACCACGTCAAATTGAGCATATTTGATTAAAAAGCAAATTTCAAAAGTATACATTTTACTAGAACCACAAGCCCTAATTTAGCATTTATGCAAATATTATTTTATATAATAACTTATAATCTTAAATATAACTTATTTACAAGTTATTTTATGAGATCAAATTATTATTGTTCAAAACAAATTTCATACTTGTAGTAATGAGAAAATATTGCGTTTCTTTTTCTTTATATTGTATTCATTTTTTTCTAATTGTGTTTAAAGCATGACATTAGGAATAACATAAAAAAAATTTCTATTCAAATTAGTTTTCTTGCTATCTAAGAAATATCATGTAATGGCTGCAAAAGCATATTTACTGAATTGCATTGAATATATATACAATTAAAAGATAATGCTAATAGAAAATAATTTATTCTATAAAAGATTTGACTTTTACCTGTCGCAATTGTTTTTCTTTCAAATAGTAAATTTTTTTATTTTCTTTTGTTTACTATATGCTATGCATGCATTTAACAGACCAAAATAGAAAGATAACATATTATTTAAAAGTGCTATCTAAATCAGCGGTTCTCAAACTTTTTAAGTCAAAAAGCATCTTTGAAATTGGTAATTCAACAAAGAGCATGGAATTATATCTAGCAGCTGTATACAGCATTTAATGGCTTACAAAACAAAATGGCAATAACCGTGCTAAGTAATTTCATCATTTATTCCAGGGCACTAGACTTCACTGCTAAAAAAATTTTATTTTTGGAATATTTTCTATTTCAGACAGCTAAAACATACGTGAAAATAAATTCAAGGAAAATATTGCAAATCCACATTTTGTAACTGTATTATTTTTGTGCATTTTGGCATTGTTTCCTTTGTCATAAATTTTTATTTAGTTTTCTTAGTCACAAATTTTATTAAAAGGCTGTGGTTGTTTTTATTTGTATAATGGAGTTATACTTGGCTTATATTTTGATTGTAATATCTAGACAATTTTTAGTAAATAACAGAAAAGAAACTGTCGCATAAAATGCTGACTTCTTTTTTATACAATCTAACACCACTATAATGAGCCTGAGATATGAATGCTCGAAACCCACTTAGTGAATATTTGGCTATATTGAACATTTTTAGTTACTCCTTACCAATGGTTATTTAACTAATGCTTCATGCACCTATAGTGAACAGCTAAGATATTGGTTGTTCGTTTATAGTGGATTAAGATTTCCTTTTTGTAGGGTATTTAAACAGATATAACAAAATTTTTAGTCAATGTAATTTGCTCAAAAGTATATAATTGTGACTTTTAATTAAAAAAGGAAGAAAGACACATTAAGGAGTGTTTAAAATTAGCTCATTTCTCTGAATTGAATAATGTGATTGGTTACAAAAGCAGGCATATAGGAGGGTGCACAGAAATTCCAACTTTTAAATTAAACTTTCTTCAAAAATGTCGGAAATGAAAAAGATAAACATCTAAAAAATTCCTAAGGTGACGAAAGTTGAACCAATATTCAAAAATTCTGTTCTAGGGGGACAACCACTTTGCTATTTGGAAAATATTTTGAATGTTATTTAATGCTTCAATTAAAAATTCCATTTGGGAGAGAGATTCTTTGTAAGGAAACTAAATATCGGAAGAAAATTCCAATAATTTACGGAAATTTAAAACATAAACATTAAAAAACTTTATCACCGGGAGACAACCTTTTGTTATACGGAAAACATTTTAATTGTTATTTAATGTCCCAGTTAAAATCTCATTACAGTTAGAAAATCGTTATAGAGGGTCTCAATATATATTTTGTTTCTTCATACTACATTAAGCGTATTATGTACTATCACTTTTTTCGACTATGCTACTGCAATATGCTTAAAAAAAAAATTTCAAAGATTTAGATGTAGTGATTCATCGTTTATAGTCCAGTTATTGTTAGTTTACTATAGAAAAGTCTGCCCGTATAATCAATATTCCACTTGAAGAGTGATAAACAATTGATTTTTGAAATTTTTATTGTACTTCAAGAGCACAAAAATCATAATCATCAGGTATTTTTGTGTAAAAAAAAATTAATTTTTAAGTTTATTTATTTATTTAAATTTTATCCATGCATTACATATTTATGAAGAAAAATTCTAGAAAGAGTTTGAAATTTTCTGTTCCAAGCAATTTGTATTATTGAATACTGGTTGGTTTCATTGTCCTCTTTTAATTTCAGGAAGCTTTGGCTGGAAATAAGAAAATGCTACAAAAAGCAAAAATAAACTGCTCTGCAGCTAAGATAAATATTTCAGGTGAAATAACTGGTTCACCAACTAAGACGAATGAAGGCTGTGATGATTTACATCTGAATTCTCCATGATGATGTGAAGTTTGCTTCAACTAAAAATTTATGAGCTTAAATGACATTTTAGTGATAGTGATTGTATCCTTAAAATTTTATTACATTTGTGAAATTTTATATGCTTATGTGTTTATTAGTAATGACTCCACTGTTGTACATAATATAAAGAGAACACAGGGAAACAAATGAAGTCTTTACTTTGAACAGTTGTAACAAAATGAAAGTTTATGCAAATTACTAGCAATGCTTTTTAAAATGATTATTTATTTTCCATTTTTGTTTCTCTATTTATCTATGTCCTTTGAAATGTTCATTGGTATTCAACTAGCAATGCTATTTCAACCGTTTATTAATATTTAATTAGAAATAATATTTAAAATGTTTATTGATATTCTTTTAATTATTTGCTCCGAAGATTAATGGGATATATGATAGCCTATATCATTAGACCTGTTTCTGATTACATTTACTGAACAGCCTAGATGAAGCATAGGCAGTCATTGATTGATAGTGTTGCTATTGGCATGATTGCCAAATCCCTAAAAAATTATAATATTTAATAACATCTTTCTTGCTAAAAGTTATAATATTTTATTTATTTTCCCTGTTCTAAAAATGTTAACGTAATGTAGATTTTGTTGAATTTTAAAAAAATTCAAGTTTATTCACTTAATGTACTATTTTACTTAAAATTATCATAAACACACATGCTGTTGATAATTCTGTTTATTCAGGTAGAATGTATATGTTGCATCTAAGATTAATTTTTTAGGTGTAATGTTCTTGTTTTTTTCCCACATCATGCTGCTGTTGAGTACAGGATTATAGCAAATATACCTTTTGGATAATAGCAAATGTTCTGCAGGTTATGTATTTCAAAAAATAATCAAACAACTCTTAGTAGTTAAGTGTTTATTATTCCTTTTAATCATAAATAGTTTTATTTTATAAATAAAATTTTCAAAAAAGAAATGTAATTTTTTTGCTTACATAATATAAAAGCTGTTTGCAGCAAATAAAATATTAGTTGAAACTCAGACATAAATAGCCCTGCTTCCAAAATAAATTGAATTTTATTGTTCTTCAGTTAACATCACTTTGAGGCAATTTTTGTTTAAGGGCTGTTGAATTTCATGAATACTTCCCTCCATAAAATTTGATGATCAGCTGTTACTTATGGAATACATTTATGTATGTCTATAATCAAGGCCTGAATAAAAGGCACTAATTATAGTTTCATTTTTTTTTTTTTTTTTTTTTAGTAAGGAAAAATTCTAAAATAATGTGTGACATTTCTTTTTGTCAGATAAAGTAAGGTTCTAATTTTTCAACTTGCTTTTTAATAATATTTTATTTTATAATAGTAACGTATGATCAAAATGCTTTTTTAGGAATTTTTAAAAATGTAAACAAAGAGAACTCTTATAAAAATTTTATTTGAAATCCAAGTTGGACTAATCAATTGCTCTCTTTATAATGGTTCTAAACTTTTAGCAATCTTAGGCATTAAAAGTTTCAAACTTGTAATATTTTTAACAGTTTTATAAATTATACCTATATTTTTATGTAACCTGTCTTTGTTTTGTTGATTTATTTTATAGTGATGTTTGTGTTGCTGATGATCTATTTTACATTGATATTTTTATTAAAGATTTATTTTGTATTGATGTTTTTATTGTTGATTTATTTTACATTGGTGTTTTATTGATGATTAATTTATTGATGTTTTTATTGATTATTTATTTTTAAATTAATGCACCTATTGATGATTGATTATATGTTGATGTTTCTATTGATGATGATTAAGTTTACGTTGCTCTTTTTATTCATGATTAGTTTTATAATCACTAAGCTTTTCCTGTGAAATATGTTAAATGGGAAAGTTTCAGAAAACTAATAGAAAGCCTGTTAGATATTTTTTTAAGGTTTGATATTTTCTTCTTTTATTAGTTCATTGGACTTTGAGTAGTACCTCTTCTTTTTTTTTTTAATGTAAGAAATTCGGTTATCATTCATAACAATTTTAACATAACTTGTGTTTTTTTAACCATATATGTATAAATATTTGAAAACATCTTCAAATTTCAATTGATAATAAGATATTTCATTTTTGCACTATATACTGATGCATTTATATATACTGCTAGCTCTTCTCAAATAAATACAAGTTATTTCTATCACGAGTAATTTAATTAAGGAAGCTGTTCAAATATATTTATATAGCGGAAGTATATGAAACAATTTCAGTAATATGTTTAGAAAGAATGAATCTTACTGCAAATATAATAATTAACATATAATAAATTTTTCATTTATTATATGTTAATTATTATATTTGCAGTATAATAATATTTTTCATTTATATTTAAGAGAATTTCTTTCTTATATTAAGTTTTGCTCAAAATGTGACAGTTTTTATTTTTTAAAATCATAATCTAAAATTTAGTTGTGTATATGAAGCATAATTAACTCTGAATTATGTATGCTGTAAATAAATGTAGGTAGCAGCAGTTTCTAAACTTTTTTGGACTAATAACACCTTTTTTAATTAAAGACTTTTTCCACGGCTTGAGGAAAAGTATCACTGATAAATAGCAGATAAAAGAAATGATATTCATGTATTTGATATTTAGTAAATGCATTTATTTATTGTTTTATAAATATCAGTACAAAGGCATCATGGCTCCCCAGAAGGCTGCTACGTACTCTCTCGGAGTGACGGTTCTAAAGACAAATTTAAATTTATTTTGCACACCACTGCACATAAATAATTTAAGCTTTGAAATGCCTCTTAGTTTCACTAATTTTGTGGTTTAGATTGTTGGTAAAAATCTAACCTTGTCCTGTATTCTTTCTAAATCAGTATAAGGTAACTAAACTAAATAAAACTTGATTATTAAATTCAACAAATACTAATGTTAACTCTCCTAACAGCAGCTTTTATGACAATCAATGATTTGGTGCCCTATGGTGTTTACCCATGTATTCTAGGCATTGCTAGTAATAAGGTTATACATTTTTCTCTGCAAATTCCTTCCTGTCTTTTGAAAATTCAGACATATTGAGCCTGTTTTCCAAGTAATTTTTTTTTAAAATTTTGTCAAAATTTATTCAATAATTTATATTTTTACTTTAAAACTATATACTTTTAAGTCTATATACTTTTAAGTTTAACAAAATTAAACAATATTTGAAAGTGCATTGGAGGAAATTTTAATTTTTAAATATTTTATATTTGTAAATGGATAAAACTTAGAAGTCTAAAATAGAATATCTTGAAATTCATATTGTAGTGTGATTTCTTATTTGTAAAAATAATGCCATTGTTTAATTTATGTGTTCATATTTATGTAAAAAAAAAAAATTTAAATGATTTTTTTTCCCCATTATATCAATTCTGGTGAATATTTCTTAACTGTTCAAACAATTATTATAAAACTTAATTACATTCTAAAAACAAAATCTTTTATAAGAAATATAACAAAATAAGGAGAAAAAGATTAAATGGTTGCTCCATCTGAGTGCTTAAACAGCATTAAAGGAGTAGTTTATGCAGACGTGTATCCCTACATATTACGTAAACAAATTGTTTATTTTTTATTTATTTATTTTTTTTTTAATTACTGTTTCTGATTTTTTTTAATTTCTAAACTGTTCAAACTAATACCTATCACAAAGCTTAAAATTTTAAAAGATTAAGTTTACATGCATGTAATTTTACAAATTCAATTTTTTTTTCTATCGAAAAATTAAGCTGTATATCATTGGTATGAAGCACCTTAAAATTGCACAGGATTAGAAGCAATAAAAAAAATTGTTTAAAGTCTCAGTTTTATGTAGCACACACTATGCATCGTTTATTTTTAAGTGATTCAATAAATAATAGATATTTGTAAAAATGAAATATCTCTTGAAATAAATTGGTTTTGTTTGTAAAACTTATTTCAATGTTAAATGTATTCAAATTATGTAATTAATTTTTTAAAAATAGTCTGTCCTTCTAATTTATTGATTCTGGTGGATATTTAAGTGTCTATACTAATTATTTTTATAAAACTCAATTTTTTGAATTATAGTTAAAATACATTTTATGAAGTCATTTTTCTAAAGAAAGGTTATTCAATACAGATAATTGTATTAAAAGTATTTGTATAAAATGTAGTTTTGAAACCGTGCTAAATTTGAAACTCTCTGAGTATCTGAGTTTTGTAATTATGTTTACAAAACCATTGTTTGGTGTTTAAATATTAAAAATAAAAAAAAAAAGAAGAAATTCATTATAAGATCATGATTTTTATTTGTTTTAATTTATGAAAGATTCTCATCACCTTACATAGTAAAAGTCACAAATTTTAAAATATTTATTTTTTATGGGTTTTTTTAAGTTATGAAAACGTCAATTGAAAAAATAGCTCTTTACTGCTTGAAAAAGTAATAATTTGTTCAAAAGTTAGTTTATTATTTCGTTTATTATGTCAACACACCCGTCACAGATTTTTATGATATTCTATTATGATACTCATTATGTTATTCTAATGCTTAGGATAATTCAAGATATTTTATTCTCTCTTTTTATTGCTTATTTAGTACAATATCATACAAAAATAAGTTCTAGCCAGTGGTAAGTTGAATAGTGCCCTCTTCTTAGCAAATGACAAAAAATTGCATGTCCTTGTGTGTCACCTTTTAGCTGGAAAAGAGTTAAATTTAAATATTGCAATCTAGCAAATGGAATATTGTTTCCAATGTATTTTTATAACAACGTGTCGAATCTGTCAAAATGCAAGTCAACTCAGATATTGTGTGAGATTTTATGCTTTATTTTTAACTTGTATTTATTAACACTTTTGTCATTGCCATCTTGACAAATGAAGTTTATTTCTGTGGATGTTTAGCTTTTGAAAATTTTGAGCTTTCTTTACTGTGGGATGAATAAGAAAAAATAAAAAATTTTACTTAATATAAATCAAACAACGTCTAAAGTGTTTGACCTCTTGATTTAAGTTTAGTCTTATTTTATTATGTATGAACAAATAAGTACATAGACATAGGAAGCAGCTCCTGATATTTTCAATATTTTACTTTTTTTTTGCTATACCGCCAAAATCTAAAGCACTAGGGCCTGCAATTTTTTGCTTCTTACTAAGAGGAAGGTACTTAACATTTAATAAATAATTTTTTATTTTTGTCATCCTATTTTTTAGTTTTGACATCTGTAGTAAATGTAGTTTGAGTAAATTTTTTATTTTTGACATCCTGGTTTTGATTGCTTTTGAGTTGTTTTTGTTGTAGTAGTAATTTATCATGCATAAGCACATCCTGTTATTTTTTTTTTTATTATTTTTTTTAACTTATTCATTCTTTTTTACAATTTTGTTGATTTTTATAAATTTATCTATAAAAATAGAGATTTGTAATATGTCGTATTAATTTGCAATTATCGAACAATTATTTTCTTTTCATGTTTAAATGGAAAATCTATAAGTTTTGTAATAAAATGAATTTTCTTAATCAAATTAAAAGCGATTATTCAGGAACAAGCAACTTATAAAATTGATTTTCCTTTAATCTATAACTTTTTAAAAAAAAAATTGCTTTGTAGTTATTGCAATTAATTTATATAGACTTGGATTTATAATGTAGAATTTTATGGTGGTTGTTTTAATATGGACATTTATATTAATAAAGCGATTTATTGCTAGTGTCTGTATTGAGCGAATTTGACAATTTTCCAATTGACAATCCAATTTCCAGTGACTGGTCCAATTTGACAATTAATATTTTCAATTTTTTTTTTTTTTTTTTTGATAATAAATGTAAAACATCTAAAAACTCTCTTGTAGCCTGAAGAATAAAGATGCATTCTCGTTATAAAAAAGGCATATTTTATATTTACATCTTTTTTAATATCTTAGTACTTCAATGCTAATAACTTCCAGCTCACAATGATTCAAATAAACTAAATTTCCTGTTTCTAATATTTTATATTATAACCGTCGTTGAACAGCCGACCCAATTTTGGGTTTACGACTACTAATGTTCAACTCCGTAGCCTTGTAATTTTCAACCCAAACCAGAAAACTCCTGCATCAATACCCCCAGAGGTATTTTATAGGAACATGGAGGACTTTGTGACTCCACAGATTAAAGTGCATCAGTCACCATTTACTACACGGGGTGTCATCGGCTGACGGGGATCGAACCCACGCCCTCTTGGACATCCCGGCCCTCTGCTTCTAATATTAATTAAAGTGGGTAATTTGAAAAGTGTACAGAGGAACAATCCACTTTATCCACGGTAAAGTATTCCGTGAATTTAACTGCGTTGCTAAACAACTGAGAAGAGTTTGATAAAATTCTTTGATTATATTCTCATTAGGATAATTTTTTATTCTTCTTGGTTGCTAAGCAGCTAGGAAGAAACTTTCCCTGAATATTGTTAATTATTCTCTACTTAGCTCCAAAATCTTAAAATGACATTTTAATGAGTCTTAGAAAATTAGCTTTAGAATATATAGAAACGGTCGTAAGCTGTTTTTTCCCCCCTTTCTATTCATTTAAAAACATCTTGCTTATAAGTTCGACTTAAAGAATTAAATTAATAATTTCTGCCTACAGACGACAAAAATAGTCTAAAATTTAAGTTAGAAAGAAGTTAATTAACATTTTCATATAATGCATGGATTAATTGGGAAATCCTTCTCTTTTTCCAACTGCCACCGTCATTTGCTAAGCTTATCGGATTAAAAAAAACCAACACTTCACTGATTGGTAGCTTCATTTGTATAGTGAAGAGGGAGAAAAAATGGACTGTTAGTCTGTATGTCGCCAACTAACTTTCGATATTGAAAATGTGCGATGATTCACATTATTTCTTTACTTAAAGCACCGGCATTAGGACAGGTTTAATAATTCTTCGAGCATTTTCTTATAAGCCTAATGGCACAAGGGTGGATTGCAATATACGCCTCAAGAAACATCTGGCCTTGTCTCATTTAAAACGCCGGCAAAGATTGCAAAGTGACTGGTTTCTCAATTTTTCAACGACAGGGTTCCAAAAATGACATTTTATTTGAAAGGTCTATATAAAAGAAAAACAAAAAAATATATACGATTGGCTGCGTTCTGTTTGAAAATTGTCTCGACAAATTTCGAAATTAGTAACGAATTTCTTTATCAGTTGGCGCTGCTAACTTCAAAGACTCTGAAACATTGTTTTAAAAAAGATCATTATTTGCAGCAATAACGTGGAGCTGTCTGAGTATGTACGCTAAGTTAACAGATGCCTGGGCAATTGTTTGTGTTACAATAATCTGACATCCAGCAAAAAACTTTATCTTGAAGTGTTTTTGTTTATTTATTTTTTCAATCAACAGCCCCGTTTGTTGACGACCATTATAACTAATCGGAAGATTTGGTATGGAAAATTATAGTTTATTACACCGAGAGCAGCTATATTTATATTTCTATCTTATTCAATTCAATTTTTCTTTAATCAGTATTTTAAATCGTTTTCCAGTTTCGGGGCATTTGATAAAATATAGCGTTAAATTAAACTAGCCAAAATTAAATGATTGCCGTCGGCCTTCCTGATCTAACATTAATACATTGAGTGTTAAAATGTAAAAAATTAATTAGTGGCCACAACAGGTGTTATCATTATAAAACTAATTATAATTAATTTAAAATAAGTGTTTCGCTATCTCATTAAATGGTTATTCTTAATTTTTAGAAAAATAGTCGAAAACTTTTTAGAATGTATCGTCTGATATGAAAAAACAACATTTAAAATTATTAATAGCTAATTTCATATCCATTAGTATGCATTGCTTTTTAATAATTTTAAAACTTTGACGCTTTAAAACTATAAATGCACTGCGGACAATTACTGACCTATTAACCATTTTTGTTTTAACCTTTAATTTTATATAAAACCTTTGGTTCCAAACATGGGCGCTTGGCCTTCTTAGAGAGTCAGTCAGAACTTGCTGAAGAAAGTTAAAATATTGACTGCACTTAAAATAATTTTTTTTTTTTTTTTTGTTTGTTAAGTTTTCTATTGTAAAATCAAATCAATTACAATTTTTAACTCTGCATTTTTGTCATTATAATAAATTACTATAGAAAGAATAACATATATATTTGCAATCACAATACTTGAATACGCCATCTGGAGAGAAGATCGTTTCCATGTCTCTCTGCTCAGATATACGGGAATGTATTACAATAATATATTACGACTTTTCCATAATATTTTTTGCATTTAGATTAAAAAGAATATATTTTAATATTTCCATGAACCTTACCTTAAACACTATATTTAATATAAAGTTTTGAATTCCATATACTTTCTAAATTTAAAATTTTTCAATCGGATTGGAAATCAAGACAGAAACTAACAAACTCAATACTCCTACAACTATTCACACGCTAATGATAAAAGCTTGCCTAGTGTTGCCATTGGTAAAAAGTTCTGCTATGCTCCAACTGGGGCATGGCATGTCTTCGGATCATCCTCAGGGATGTTTCCCAGACCGTCGCCAATAGCCCATTGTGCAGCTCTAGGGCGACATAAATTAACTACAACAACTCACACAAAATAATTTTCATTTAAAAAAAATACGAATTGTCATTTTTTTAATTTTAACAAGTTATTGATTTTTTTGTCTTTTGAAATTTAAGGATTTAACAAACCGTTAAAAATCATTGTAGGACAATTTGTTTCGAAGTCGTTTATCTTAAATAATCAAAGATAGACTTTGTGGTGTCCATTTTAAGATGAAGAACCGTTTGACAATCTTTTTAATTTGAAACTCAGTTTACTCGGCTTCGAAGCTACCCTAAAAACAGTATTAGTCTCAATTTTCCGAAACAGCTAGTAAACTCTTTGACTCCATCAAATACGATATATTCTTATCGAAGAAAAAAAAAAAATCAAAATTTATTTTTTCAGAAACTCGAGTTATTTAAACTTTCCTCCTGCATTTTTCTCAAAAAACATTGGATCTCTTTTAGTTGTCTACTAAAATTTCAATGACTTAATTGGATACTTGTAACTCGAGAAGAAGTCAAGTGATTATATGTCTCATAAAGTGATTTAATCACATTTAAATGAATTGAATTCCTAATTAAATTTTTGTCTTTCAAAGTGAACGATAAACCAAAAAACTATGATGAAAACAATTAAAAGAAAACATGGTAGATGTTTCTTGGTTTTCAAAATTTCATTTTATAGATTATTTTGCTACGCTATTTATTTGTGCCGTGAATTCAAATATTTGGAATCATAGTTATTGAACGAAACTTATGGTACTTATCCATTTAATGCCATACTAATACTGACATTAAAAATATTAATATTGACGCGATACTTAAAAACTCGTCATTCTCTTACGGGTGGTGCTTTCTACACTTGGATGCTCTGCAAGTTCTTTACTATCTATACTTCCGGGTTACTGTTTCCGGTGCATGTCGAAGCCATTTGACTCTCAACTTGATCATTGTGTTTTGAGTAGTATTTCTTGTAAACATGTATTTTTTACCTGATTTTAATATTTGCGTTTAAAAAAAAGGATCGTTATTTGAAGACCTGTCGTTTCTAGACGTTAGAGACATTAGTTGAAAAAAAGAATCGTTATAAAACACTTCTTACCTTGTCAACAATATATCAACTTCGAAATTTAAACCTAAATGATGATTTGCAATATCGACTTTCTCGCTGCTCAAACAATAAGCTAACACTACCGTATGATGGCTCACGGCTTGCAGCAAGAACAAACAATAATAAACAAGTAAAAAGAAGCCATACCAGGACTGCCAAAAAAGATAGTTCTTTCTAAATTTAGCAACCATGTCACGTCACCTTTTAAACAACTAAAACAAATTTTCACTTCAAACTCACCAGAATTACTTAATATCTAATGAAATACTATACAGCAGATTTGAGCTCTTAAATTATATTATTTATTTATTTTATTGAAAACAAAATTATCTGTTTGAAAATATCGCCTAGCAGAATAAGTTGTAGTAAGCAGCTGTATACTCTCTAGCCAGAAGTAGAGAAGGTCAAGAGCTTAAGATTGCTGTTGTTTACATGCATATTGAAAATACCATCCATTAACGCTAGAATTGCTTAATTAATTGTAAAAGGTATACAACTGATATTGTCGCAATAAGAGGTATTAGATGCAGTGGCAATAACTACTTAATATGGGTACATAATTTAGGTGCTGTGGTAATTGTGATACGATTCCCTTTTACGAAAAAGTACCAAAATTATTTGAATGTTTGCTGTCAAATAAAAATTCAGTCCAGAATTAAATATAACTGCATGTACCATACTTAAAAGGAGTATTTTTAAAATATCGAAATCTCTTAATTACAATCAGGAAGAACTTCAACATGCATGACACCATTATTTCTTTCTGCCTTACACAACGAAAAAAAAATGTGAATTGAATGGAAAATCTTTGCTTCTAATTAGAATATCAAATTTTGTGCATGAAATGTCAAAAATTATTTCTTCGTGTGTCATATTCTGATTGCTTTTAAATTATAGTAATTCTTTTCCATTTTCTCAGATAGGAAGTGTGTAAACAGATCAACTGGCTCGATTCGCGATTGGTATTTTATCTGAAGGAATCTGCGTTCTGTGATTATTTAAAACAATTGATTTGTATGAAGAAGAAGAAAAAAACGGTTTCAAATTAACGTGAGCCATTTTTTTAAAGCATGTAAAAAAACAAAACAAAAAAACGTAGAAAATTTGTCCGGAAGAATGTCATTTATTATTTCCGTTCTGAATCCATTAAACATCGCTTTAGAAGTTGTCAAGAAAGAAAAAAAAAATTTAACAAGTGTGAATTATGAAAAATATTTTTGAATCTTTCTGTTTTCAATATTTTAACAGGAAATGAAAAATTAAAATTCTTAAATAATGAGGAGTAAATTTGTTTATCTTTCATTGATTATATGTTTGCGATGAACTAAATCAGTAAGAGGGAGTAACGGTGGTACATCCTAAGGGCGGAAAAGTTACTAATATAAACAACATTTACAACGTTTTTTTCCCCGTAATTTTTGTAATTAAGTGTAAATTAAGGAGTGCCTAAAATTATGATTTATTTTATTCCATGTATTTTTTTCATAATTTTTTTTCACTTATCAAGTAATTTCTGGGGGCCTCAAATTTTCAAATATATATCTTTTTTTCGTTTGCTAATTAATAGATGTGATGGTTATTTAAAAAAAAATATTAAAATAAAATAGTATTTCATTTAATTGTTTTTTGTTTTGTTAACGTTCTTTTTAAATTAATAGTTAAAAATTATTGAAATTCAAACTTAACTCTTTACTCTTAATTATGTTTAACTCTTTTGATAACAATAATAATAAATTAAATATGGTTACGAAGCAGTTTTCGGCAGGATTTTTTTTCTTTACACTTTTTACTATTACAAATAATTTATCTCCTTAAGATTATTCAAAAAGAAGCGAGAAACTTATTTTATCGTATAAATTAAAGATATCGATAATTTTATGTTGTTCTGTTATACTATGTAATTTTAATATTTTTTAAATTATTTTGCATGTTTAAATAATTTGCTTCAAAGCTTTTTTTTCAGCGGCTATGTTTTAAATTATTATTATACGACCTTTAGCGACCTTCGAAGCGTAACCATCGTACCTTTGTAACCACAGTTATTGCGAGCACCGAAGTCTGGCGTCTGGAGTTCTCGTGATTGTTGGACAGTACCTCGGGTAACTTTAGGTCTTGTGATCCTTATCCTCCTAAATAAGACAAAATCCACAAAGAATTCGATAGTGTTAGGCTCTAACTGAACATTATTTACCTCAAATCAACCATAAAGAAAAAGTGAAACAGCCCAAGTGAGGAAAGAGTACTTTATATGAATAAGCCTAAACAACGCATAAGTTTCTTATTAATTAACTAGCTATAGCAACTAATTATAGTAACGTCATAACTATTTAAAATGACTTCACGGATATATATAGCTTGAATTTATACGCGCTTTTTTCACACAGTTTAGCTTGATTCAACTTAGGTGATTAAAAAAAGCCCCCCCCCCTCCACCGAAAAAACTCATTTTTTTTAAAATGTGAAATGTTTATGTAGCATGGAAAATTTACGTTCTTATTTTTTTAGAAAAAAAATCAAATATCGTATAAAAGAATAAAAAATACATTTTAGCGCCAAAAAGCATGAATGACTTTTTCTACAAATGAACTAAATAATGAATTAACTAGAGGAATTTGTTGAAGCACTGAAAAATTTTTCAAATTACCTCCTTGATAATCTTCAAATAATCTATTAAGCACTCGTTAAAGTGAAAATGAGAACATTACTGTAGCAAAAACAGCATTTCTGTACACTTAAATTAACATAACGTTATTCATTTATTTTTTGACGTCTAAAAATTAATACAATCAACGATTTAGTTGATTGAACCAATCATCTATTAACTAAGAAACTTCATCTTCAAAGAATTATATCAAAGAGTTATATAAAGATAAACTTCAAATAATCTATTAAGCACTCGTTAAAGTGAAAATGAGAACATTACTGTTGCAAAAACAGCATTTCTGTACACTTAAATTAACATTACGTTATTCATTTATTTTTTGACGTCTAAAAATCAAAAATTAATACAATCAACGATTTAGTTGATTGAACCAATCATCAATTAACTAAAAAACTTCATCTTCAAACAATTAAACGGTTTAAAATATTATTACAGTTGAGTTAATATAATACGAGGGTTGCTATTTATATTTCTGGTCTTGGCAACAGTAAGTGCTGTTAGGCGACCGCAGACGATTTTAATCGAAAGTTTGATATTTTTAAACATAAATTCAGCAGACGATTTACCATTATAGTTTCATTTGTGTTGTTGACAGTAGTTCTTCTCTTTCAAAAAATGGAATTGAATCGTGAAAATTTTCATGCCATTATTTTTCATAACTTTCGACGTGGATTGTCAAGACAAGAGTGCTTCGATGAACTTAATTGTTTATTCAGCGATAAAGCGTCATCCTACAGCACTGTAAAAAATTGGTATAACGAATTTAATCGTGGTCGATGTTCGATCCAGGACGAATCCCGTGCAGGTCGTCCAAAATTCGTTGTTGTGCCAGAAAAGATCGATGCTGTGCGTGAACTGATAAAGCAAGATCGTCATGTGACATACCGTGAGACATTAGTATGACTAGCATCAATAAAATATTGCATGAACATTTGAGCGTAAAAAAAATTTGTTCGCGTTGGATCCCGCATAATCTGACAAACGCTCAAAAAAAGGCTCGTGTCGATTGGTGCAAAGAAATGTTGGAAAAATACGTTCAAGGTACATCAAAGGCTGTGTATAACATCTACACAGGTGACGAATCATGGATCTATGCATATGAGCCGGAAACAAAACAGCAATCAACTGTATGGGTTTTCCAAGACGAGGCAAAACCAACAAAAGTAGTTCGAGGAAGAAGCACAACGAAACAAATGATTGCCTGTTTCTTCGGCATTAACGGTCATGTGGCAACAGTGGCGTTAGAGCAACGCAGGACGGTCAATTCTGAATGGTACACGACCATTTGTTTGCCAGAAGTCATTGGAGAAATTCGAAAAAAGCAGAAGAACAGGCGAATCATTCTTCATCATGACAATGCGAGCTCTCACACATCGACTCAAACAAAGGCATTTCTGATGGAGCGAAAGATCGAACTGATGGGTCATCCGCCGTACAGCCCTGATTTGGCACCCAATGACTACTTCTTATTCCCACACATCGAAAATAAATTACGTGGACAACGATTTTCGACCCTGAAGAAGCGGTTGATGCATTCAAAACGCATGTTTTGGAGTAACCTCAATCGGACTGGAAAAAGTGCTTTGAAAATTGGCTCAAACGCATGCAAAAGTGTATTGATCATCATGGAGAATATTTTGAAAAACAATAAAACCAATTTCGATCCTACATATTTGTTTTTTTATTATTAGGCCAGAAATATAAATAGCAACCCTCGTATTATATAATCATTCTTTCAGTATCTAAGGAATAGAAAAAAATGAATATGATCAGACTGTTAACAAATTAGTTGATAGAATCACTTTTGAACTTTAACGATACCGTTAATGTTTGTATAACCGAGATGAAATGCTGTTTAGACTTGATTCCGCACTTTAACTAATCACTCTAGATGATTACCTAGTACATGTGCTCGATTAGCGGTTTTCGAGTTTAAGCTGTCAAAATTTTTTATCTTGGTCCATTGTAAGTCGTTCTAGCTAATATCGTCTAAGTCTTTTGTATTTGAATGTAAAAAATCACCGATTATTTGTTTTTTTTTACGCAATAAAAATAATTTCCGAAGTCTTTCTGACAATAGCGGAAATTGAGGAAGGAATTACCAATCTCTAGAATTTTCTTGTCGTCAATGTAAGGATACCATTCTACGTCTAAGTCAAAGTTCAGAATGTCTGTATTCTAAAAAGAATATCCGTAATTCTATTCAGGGGAAGATATCAAGCGTAACGATCGGTGACTCCTTAATTCAAATTCTAGTTTTTTTTTCTTTCTTTTTTCTTCCAAAATTGAGGAAAACAATCTTAAACAAAGAATTTTAAAAAGGGTGTATGCAAAAACGAACTTAGTAAAGAGCATATTATGAAATACAGTCCCTGGCGAAAATTATTAGACGTACTATAAGATTTTATGTAAAATCTTAATTATCAGGTGATATTATACAGCTTTATTATTTTTATACGGTTGAAACCGGTTTGCATTTGTTTATATTCTTGTATCAATTGGTTAACATTGTAATGCAATACGTTAAAAATAAGTACAAATAGGAAGTATATGAAAAATCTCATGAATAAAAACCCATGTTTAAATATAAAAATATTGATATCAACTTGTGCAAAACATGCAATTATTAAAACACTACAGTGCGTCGAATAATTTGATTTAATTAGTATAATATAATACCTGATATAATAAATATTCTAAATTTATATGATATACATTATCTAATTTATTCAATCGTCGAATTTATATTAAATATCGCCTAATTTAACCGATTGATACACGAACGTAAACAAGTGCAAACCGGTTTCAGTCGCGTAAAAACAATAAAGCCTTATAGTATAACTTGTAAATTAAGATTTTACATAGAATCTCATAGTGCGTCTAATAATTTGGCCAGGGACTGTAATTAATGTGCTGCATGAAAGGATTTTTTAAAAATTTTTCAGGGTTTAATAATTTTTTTAGCTGCATAGTGCTTTATAGCTTGAATTACGTGTTTTTTTTTTTTCTATCTCATACAAGAAAATTAGTCCATAGAACTAACCCATTGGAATACCATTTATTTAAACGCCAGACAAAGAAAAAAAACAGCCAAATTGAAAACGTAGTAAGATCTTGATTGAAGATGATTGATTTTTTGTAATTTAGTCGAATAATTGAGTACTTGCAATTAGAGATGAAGTGAAGTGTTTCTGCATGTCCAAGTGATTTAAATTAGATTTAATTAGTTACCTATAAGCGACGTTACGCATATGGGTCGAACCTGATTGTCTTCTGAATCGACAAATGGCACTATTTATCTATGATGACTCACTTGCAGGCATCCAATAACCAAATCAAATTTGGTACCTAGCTATATTATCATTTATATATTGTGTGGTAGTAATCAATGCTATTTGTTATCTTTCTGAAATAGACTAATAGCAACATACTTTTGACACCAATTTTTATTTATTCGAAATTAATGCATGACTATAGTCTCACTCGTCGAATGATGCCATTACTCTTAAAGTAATCGTATACTATTTAGTGTAATTTTATATCAAACACTCAAATTATAGTAATTAGAATTTATTTCTATGTAAATACAAATTAGATTGTTTCTCTGACACCCAGTCGCCGTATGAAATAAAATGTTTATGAGAATGATATTGCGTGTTAGCTTCATATCAGTTGTGATTTTCAAGCAGTTATTTATGGCTTCTAACACTCATTTAGCCAGAGCCTCTATGGTAATAGTAAAAATAACGCAAAATGCCAATGTAAAGAAAATCCACAATTTGATTAAATTGTAAAACGCTTGTGATTTAGTTTTGTAATAATTTAAATTCCACTCCAACAACTGCTCCACTTATTTGAGCTCATAAAAATATGCAAAAATTGCGAATTAGTTGGCGGCTCTAATAATTTCATCTAAGTTGAAATAATCTCGCCAAATTGGCTTTTTTTATTTTAATATTTTTTTATATATGTAAGTTATTAGTCGACAGTTCATTCCAGACTATTCTTTTAGTATTATAAGTAATTTAGTTTAAAATTACGATTTTGTTTTAAAATTAAAGCACTAACGCTTGGGGAAATATTTTTTAAAGAATGGTCATAAGAAATATTTGATGCATACCATTTTCTATATGATTAAGATGTTTAAAGAAGACTTGGAAAATAAAAGTAAAATGGTTACAACCATGGAATCCTTGAGGTAGTT
This sequence comes from Parasteatoda lunata, assembly GCA_949128135.1. Classification (NCBI taxonomy): domain Eukaryota; kingdom Metazoa; phylum Arthropoda; class Arachnida; order Araneae; family Theridiidae; genus Parasteatoda; species Parasteatoda lunata. The sequence continues at coordinate 54,913,967 of OX421979.1, read as the reverse complement.
GTATGAGATAATTGTTTGCCTTTTGAAAAAAGTATAAAGCCTTAGAATCACATGCATTCCTTATTCAATTGAAAAATAAACTTTTCTACAAATAAACTTTTTTTGGAGAAATAAACATTCCTTCTTTTATGTGGAAATAAATCTTCTTTAATTTGGAATTAAAATAATGCTCCTTTTAATTTTTTTTAATCTTTAAAAACATAAAACTCGTTAAGAAATACATCCAAAATCTTATGAATAATTTTGTTAAAATTGCGTTTCTTTGCATGCTGTAAAATTTTGTTCGTCTTTCTTAATTTTGTCTAAGAGCTGTTAATTGTATTTAAAAATCATGCAAATTTCGATTACCCTTTACTGGCTATAAATTAAAACATAGCAACTAAAATTCTACTGCTCGTAACAAATGATATTTTTAATTAAAATTACTCCTTAAATAAAGATAAAATAACTTTTAACTATTTATAACTCTCAAATCAGCAAACGAAAAAACTATAGACGCGTTTTAAAATTGTACTAGTTAAAAGCTCACTTTTTGAAATATTAAAACATGCAAAACATGTTTCTGCAGAAATTTCAAGCAATTTAACTGTAGATAAAAGAGTATAGAGATAAAATAGTATCATGATAAAATAGTATAGAGATAAAATAGTATAGAGATAAAATAGTATAAGAGTATCAGTAGCAGATACATCAATTTAAATTTAGAATTAAAATTAATTGCTTTGTTTTTTTTAATCAAAATACCCTCTTCAAACTATATCGTAGATTTTTAATTACTCCCATGGGCATTTTATTCAAATTAATTCATAATTAAAGTTTAAAGCTTAATATTCATTAAAAAAAGTGTTAATAGTCCTTTAAAAATTCTATTTTTTGAATGAATATTTAGTTGGAATCTCAAATGCAAAATCGTATCATTCGGTACTTTTTCTCAATTTTGTTCTCGTTGTTAAGAACAATATAACAATAAAATAGAAAAAAATTCAAATCGAATACTTAAATCTCTTTGATTAAATCTACTACGAATTTCGTTATAATACGCATGGATTCGAGCAAATCACGCATTTGTAAATCATGAATTATTCAAATGTTTGTGATGGGATTAAAATGCAATTATAAAACTCATGCATAACATGCGTCTTTCTTTCTTTTCATTATTTTAAGTAAATTTACATTATTTATTATTTTTAATTATTATTTATTATTATTATTAATTATTATTATTAATAGTTATCATTAATTATTATTTTAAGTAAAAAGTTGTAATTTTTTTTTTGTTGAAAAATATATCGTTCTGGCAAACATATCAGATTGTATCGAAAATTTCATTTTATCGGATGTAAAACCAAAATGATTTAAATAATATAAACATTAGTATTTATTCTTACCCATTGAAATGAATAGAAAGTACATTTTTTTAATGCTTAAATCGCTTTAGAACGTAAATTTTCAGCATTAAAGGTATAAAGTAGAATTTGCTTTTTATATGAACTCTTTTAGTTTAAACTGTAGATTTTACAATTATTTGTGAAGCAGAAATAATTTTAAAACTGAAAGTTTCAATTGCAAACAAAATGTTAAGGAAATGTAATACAGACAACTATTGTAAAGAACAACAAAGGCCCTCAGTTTTCAACTCTATTTTTGTGATAACACAGATTTAATGATAACATCAGGATTACTTGCAGACTAAATTATATATTAATTGTCCAGTGAAAACTGAAATAGTAGATCATACTATAGAACAAATCACGTTTTTCAAATATAACAGACAGTGAAATTAAAAAGTAGTTTGAATTTTCATTTATTTAAAAAAAAAAAAAAAGAATTCGCTTGGTCTCAGACACGGCATTAGGGCGCTATGAAATGACTAAATTACGTTAAGTTCCTAATTTTATTCGAATTCTTGCTGGTAGTAAATAATGCAATTAAATGATCTGTAACGTTTGAGTTCGACGATCCCTGGCTAGATCAGTTTTTTGTAGCAGCCTATATAGTTTATAATTTTTATCTCTTTAGTGCTGGAATAACCAATACAAAAATTTCGAAAAGTAGGGAGATAAGATTTTAAAATTTCTAGAAAAAAATACTACCATATAGTTCTGTGTTTATAATGGGGCACTATAGTTTAGGTGCGATTAAAGCGATTTGTTTCTACCCCTTGAAGCGAGACTTTGGTTGTTTCCTTTAATAAAAACTCCCCGACGATCAAAATAGTTAATGAATATGCATAGTCTTCCCCTAATTATTGTTATTTATTCATGAATAAAGCTTGAAATCTCTAGAAAATAATAATAATTATTAAAATAAAAAAATACTAAAATTACTGATTTTCTTCACGAATTATAAAAATGGAATATCTCAAATAACGTTCGTATGGTATTAATTTGTCTCTTGGTGTGATTCGGAAGATTCACCTGGATGAGGTTTAGAAGATGTTAATTGTTTTGGGAGAAACAGGAGCAAATCATATGATTATTCTGAGATTTCGAAGTCGGCTGCGATTTGTTATTATTTTCGAAGCATCTCACTTAGCCCATAATCAAGCCCATATAATCTTCAAATATTCAACTGCAGATTTAATATTTTATGTCATGAGACACTTAATCTTTTTATTTTAATTAAAGTGTTTATTTCCAAATTTAGTTGTTTCTCTGCCATTTTATGTTTTTGTAAAGTAATCCAAAATATAAAAGGGCAACTGAGTAATGAAATGAATAAATGCGCTGTAATTCAATAAAATTAATGTACAACACGTGCCGAGAAAAAACTACTGCATTTGAACATCGAAAGTTACTGACTGTCAGGATTTCACTATCTTCCTGCTCAGAATATAATAGCCCAATATATCATTAGCTCATCCCCTTTAAAATTATTCGTATTACAAACTGTATTCACTTAATCGCTTCCGTAAAAAAATTGTTCAAAATCTTTGAACATAAACGATAAAAAGTTCATTTAAGAATCCTTCATCGACAACTTTCCTGCTTTCACTTAAATTGTAGTTAAGCCCAGTCAAGTGGAAAACATCCTAAATAGGGGGATTTCGCTGAATCTCTCACCAATTGTCGGTTATCGTTCACTAATTTCCTTCCTTTAGATACTTAACTATTAATAGACGAGCCGGTAGTTGTAAGATTATATTATTTTTGGTCGAATTTAGTGGGCGTTTCGTTATGATATTTATCCGCAAGGCATTAGAGTAAAAACAAGTGTTAATGACAGAATGAAACAAAACAAATTTTCCATTAAAAATTAATATTCTTTTCATAGAATTTTTCTTTTTTCTATAACCGTCGTTGAACAGCCGATCCAATTTTTGGGTTTACTACTACTAAAGTTCAACTACGTAGCCTTGTAATTCTGAACCCAATCCAGAAGACAAGGGAACTCCTGGATCAAGTATTGAGAGAAATTTGCCTTCGTGGAGGACTTTTTGATGGAACTAACCCCCATTTGCGTTACATGGAGGGGAAGACCAAGAGAACCTCCCACGGTTTGCCTGACAGCAAGGGGATTCTAACCCATGATCCGTATACTACTGAGGATATTTCACGCCAGCACTGTGGTCGATGCAAGCCGGATGCGTAATTCGTATCCACCAGCCATCGCCGGAATTTTTACCCGGTTCACCTCATTGGAAGATGAACGCTCTATCCCCAGAACCATCGTGGCTCTTATTGATATTGATGTGCTGGTGATAAAAATGAAATAAAATGAATCTTCTAATTAAAATTAATAGTTTTTTTAATTAATGTAGTTGGCCTGTTATTATGATGCTCATTCGCAAATCATTGAAGAAAAAACAAGTGACAAAATAAAAAGAATTTTTCATTCAAATGTAATATTTTTTAGAGAATTTAGTTTGTGCTTTGTTATGATATTTTTTAGAAAATTAATCCTTTACGGAGTGAAAAAAGGAAGGGAAAAAATTGAATAACGAGTTGTAGCCATTGTATTTTTTTTAATTTTTTTTTTTTTATTAGCACCTAAAAATTGAATAGTGGTTCATTTTATTCTCAAAAATGAGTGCAGCAGTTTTTATCTCAGGTTTAAGAAATTTTGTCTTCTGCAAAAATCAAATAATTTCTTTCAGCCAAATTTCTATTGTTATATTTTTAATGAATTTAGTTGGAATTCTGTTATGATATGTAGTCCAAAATAGAAACTAACTAAAGCAATTTTCCGATCAAAGTATTATTTTTTATTAACTTTATTAGGCGTTATTTTTTTTAAAAATATTTTTTCGCTCTATATTTAGAGAAAAAATACCATCGTTAATGATAAAAATTAAATAACATGAATTTTCCAGTCAAAAGTAATATTTCTTAAATTATTTGACTGCATGGTTGAAGATTTATTTACTTAAATGTTAACGTATATATAGAAAAATTATTTTCATATTTAGACATTTTTTAAAGACATTTTTTAACTTTTCGTTGTAAAGTGGTAAGTTAAAATGAAATAAGATATGTGAAAATCAAAATAATTTTTAGTAATACTAATTTTTTAAACCAATGATTTGTGAGTTGTTTGAAATGCGAAAGTTGGTTTTAATATAGATATTACAGGAATAAGAATGTTAATTCTTTCTAACATTCAACTCCTTTAAAAAAAAAAAAAAAATTTAAATCAGTTTTAATATTTAACAAAATTTATAAATCATTAATTTAGTATAACGGTTTATCTTCCTGTTCCTTATTTCATTTAAAAATATAAAAATAAAGTTAAAAATTTAAAAAAAAAAAGAAAACAAATTAGAAAAAGATTATAAAAACGCCTTATATGTACAATCGTTAGATCAGAACTTGTGTTTCTCTTTCATTGTAAAATTTTAAGTTTTAATCACATAACAAATACCAATATTAAAACAATTTGGATGAGAATCTCAAGTTAAGTAATAATTTCTAAAATTTTGTAATAATAAATTGTTTAATATTTTGCCGCATTTTTGCTGTACAATATCGTTTTATGCCCATGCGCTTTAATTATTTCAAAAATAGGGCTTTAAAATGAGAAAAGAACACAATTTTAAATTCGATAAAAAGAACATTTTCGTCGTTGTTTTGTTTTAATTTTTTTTCCAAACTTTATAAATGAAATAAAATTAGGCAGAGTTAAAGAGTTTTGAAATAACAAATTATTCTGCAATAGTTTCTCTACTATCGATGACATGAAAGCAACGTATCAAAGACTATTAATCAATGTTAAAAATTTCTCCGTTAAAATGGTGAAATAACTATTCATTTAATTGTTACTTTACCATATTCAAACAAAACAGTCAAACAACTATAAATACGATAAATACGGTGGTATTCAAACTGTTAACTGTGAGAAAAAACCTCTTTTTTAAATGCTTTCATCTAATACGGTTAAACAACCAGAATTAGATCGCTCTAACTAGATCCACGTAATGAAGCTCCTTAGTTCCTTGCAGTTGGGTACATACTAAAGTTTTTAAATTTGTACATTTCGAAGTAAAATAGACTAAAAATGTCAGTAAAAAACTTGAAGCTTTAGGAGAAAAACTAATTTCAGATTTGAAATCTCCACACCAAAGTTAGGTAAGATCAAATATTTGCATAAATGCAACAAAAACTTTGTTCCCCTGAGTTATCCATTATTTATTTAATACTTCGGTTGCTTTTTGAGAATTATTTAAAATAAAATGCCATTGAAAAAGAAATGGCATTTAAAAACAAATATAAAAAAATTTCTTATAACAATATATATAATAAATCTTGAAAATTTCTTAAAAAAATAAATATTTACCATCGCACTTTTCAAATCAAAATAAAACAGCTCAATTCATCGATAATGAGATATATTTTCTTAATAATAATTTTCAATACGTTTATAGCAGTTCTTTTTCGATTTCATTTCAACGAAAATCATGATTCGGCTTATTATATATTTTCAGCTAACGTATAAACACCAAAAATAAATTTATATATATCTAGACTAGATCCATGACTGTGAATTCAACTATTGGACCTGAAACCTAGTTTAAGAATACAGTCAACCCCGCTTAAAGGAATACCATCGGTTCAAGCCAAATCTATGCTATTAAGCGGGTTATTCGATTAAAAGGGGAGTGCAATATTCAATCCTAAATTCTGAATATTTGCTAAATTTTACTTTTTAATGGTATTTAATGCATAGTATAGCGTTTTTATTAAATAAACTCAGTTTTATGATCAATAAATAATTAAAATTAAAACTTTCTGCCTTAGTATCATGAAAAAATGTGATTTAAAGTTACATAAAAATAAATCAATGTTAGTGAGAAGGATCATGTTGGAACTAAAATATTATTTGATCCCATCCGAAAAATTCTATAATTGAAGACTGTTTTTATACCCGTTTAATTCGTCAATTTATCAAAATTAGATATTCCATTTTAGTTTCTACTAAAATTTTCATGACTTGTCCGTATTCCTTTCAAACACATTCAGAATTTATTTTTTTTTATCTTCGAAATTTGGGAATTTCCTAGATCCATTGTTTTTTTTTTTGTTTTTTTTTCAATTAATTTAAATAATTTTTTTTCGCGTTCAACTTAAAACCAACTCAAAATCATTAAAAGAGAAAGACACTCTTTACACTAGTGTATTCGGTTTTTAAAACTTTTTCTTATCTAATAGTGCATCAAGAGGGGACCACAAGTCTTAACATCCTAAAAACAAATCACTCTATCCCTTTTTTACATACTCAATGATGTGTGAGTGAAGTAAGTCAAAGAGGGGTAAAACTCCCTTCGTTTACTTCAATGTATAACTGGCAGCAAGATTTGATTAATTTTTCAACTTCATCTCAAACATCTACTAATGAATAAGAAGTCCCTATTGAAATGACCACCTTGTATCCTTTTCTTAACTGAAAAAGGGAAATTCCATTTTAACTGGTGAAACATTTCTAAAAAATAAACAAATTTTTTTCATTTCAGTACTACTTCTTTATGCAATTAAGCGGGGGCCAAAAACAACAAATAACCGTTTAAACGAGAAGTTTAACATTAGTTTAATATAAAATGATTTGGATCCATTAAATTTTATTCGTATAAGCGGGTTATCCGATTATCCGAGGGGCGATTAAGAGGGAACGACGTATTAGTGATAAAACAATGAAAACTATTTCCTTTAACTATTTTATTTTAACAGCCAATTCAATACTGAGTTAAGTTTTGAACCGAATTCAGAAGACCTGGATCAAGTATTGGGAAAAATTTGTCTTCGTGGAGGAGTTCGTGGAGTTACCGACCCAGATTTGCATTACATCGAAAGAAAACCTCCCAAGATTAGCCTGACGACAAGAGGACGCTAATCCATGATCTGTCTAAGAATATTTCACTAAATATATTTTGCGTCAGCACTGTAGGCGACGCGAGTCGGGTGCGGAGTTCGTATCGACCAGCCATCGCTGGGATTCGATCCCGGCTCCACCCTCTGAGTCATCACGGCTCCCATTTCTTTTTATTAAATATTTTCAAAATAAAGTAATCTTTTATTGGTAAATACGTTCACAATTTTCTACGGGTACTTCATTTAAAATCTCAGGGTAGTGCCGAAAGAAAGATGATCATTTGGGTTTCCGTATCCGGAAAAAAAATGGGAACCCTTCCTCTAATGCAATGCATTCTATTATTTTTCATTATATTTATAATATTTTTAATAACATTATTGTTATTTCAGTTATATAACGGTCCTCAATCTCTCCTGTCAATGTTTACTCGACTTAGTGTCTAAAGTATTAAAAGAAGGTGCGGTGCTTCAGAGATTAAAAAACTTTTCAAAAAGATTGACAAACTTTTTAAAGTAAAAGAAAAAGTTCTTTTATATTCATGATAAGCTTATTAGGAATTGACTACATTCTTTCAGGAAGAAAAAAACTTGTTAATTTTTGTTTAAAAATTTACCTATTTATTGTTGAAATTCAATCGATACAATGTAATGCAATTCAATTATCGAGCATTGGTACCGCAAAGTTAAGTAGAAGAAGAAAAAAAACATTTCTCTCTTAGTTCTTATTTGCGTTAATGAGAAGTTAGGACAAACCAATTTTTATTGTTAAAACAATCTTCAAATAAATGTTAATTTGTATAAAAACAGTCAGACGATCAATTAAACTATTTTCTTTAATGTAAGCCACTGGATGGTATCATTTCCTTTAAACTTAAAAGTAAAGAAAAAGAAAAAAAAAAAATTCATCTGACCCATCGTCAAAAAAGAGAGTCTGAATTGTGTTTTCATTTCAATTTTCCGTTTTTCTTGTTTCGTTTTTGGGATGAGTTTTATGAAGAAAAGGTGGTCAGTTGTACTTGTTTCTGTCTCGCACGAATGCCGCGGGGGATTCTGGGAAAGAGAAAAAAGGGATTTTCCGTGTTTAAAAAGCAACGCTGATCAAGATATTGGTAACAATTGAAGCATGTTTACTGTGAGAAGAAAGGATTAAGAAAGTTCTAAGTTAAGGTGAAAGTTTCTTAAAACAATATGGTGAGTTGATATGCTTTTAGCTTATGTTCTTTCCTTTTTTATTATAAAAAATAATAATAATTGAATTAAATACATTTTAAAATATGTTTTACATAAACCCTAATATAAGCAGCTATTATTTTTTTTTATTATATTAATTACAGCATTAAATTTTTATATTATGAATTTCAATTGAATGTGAAAGAAAAATTATACTTACCGTATTAAAAAATACTTCGAATCAGTCATACGCTGTTTCATTTACACTAAATTTGTGTTTGTGTTTAATATTTTCTATTCACATTTTCTATAGAGATTACTAAACTCGAAAGATACTACATCGAAGACTTAACGTATCTTTAAAAAAAACGCAAAACACTTAACAATAAACGTAAAAACCTTCATTTAGCAACTTTCATTTTATAAATTTTAGTATTTTTGAGTTAATGATTTTTTTAAAACTGAGCGAGCGAAATCTATTTTACTGTAACAAAAAAGAATTTCAAACTTAACGAAGAAGAAAAAATTTCAATTCAATATTGGATGTGAAGGATCATTTATTACTATACTAAATTCGATGTTTATGTTTGATGTTTTATATTCATATTTTGTAAAAAGAACACTAAGTTCTGAAGATATTACATTAAGGGCTTATAATACTTTTCAAAAGAACATAAGTACATATTGTGGTATATACGATTATTAATATGGCCTTAATGTAGTACTTTGTCAAAGAGTTTGACTTGAATAAAAACTTTTATTCAATGAATTTTATTAATTTCTATTTAATGAATTTTTAAAATTGTCTGAGCTGTGCTTTACTGAGACAAAAAAAAAGGATTTATATAGTTAATTTAGGCAAAAAGTAGTTTTAAACAATAAAATGTGTTTAGAAATTTTTTTACTTCATGAATAGTGTTTGGAAGATAAGTTTTTATTATTTTAAAAAATAAAATTAATAATTATATGCATTTTAAAATATGATTTACGTAAGATTTATAATTAACAGCATCTTATAAAGAATTTTTTAAAGTTAAATCTTCTTTTAGATTATTATTATATCATAGAGTTTTTATATATTAAAAAAAAAACAAATAATAAAACTTTTTGTACCCAAAAATTATAAATTGACTTAAACGTAGAAGAATTTTTTTTTTTTTTTTACTTTCTTAAAAAACTTTCGTAAAATTTTTTTATCGCATTTATTTGCTCTTCTGTATATATTATATTTTAAAATTGAGTTTTATAGTTTATATTAACATTTTTAGCAGTAAATATTAAACCCTTTATTTTAATATACTAGCTTAAAGATATCAATATAAATATAGCATATAAAGATATTGAAAAACCGTGAACTAATAACCTTCCTAAAATAACATTGCTTCATCTTATTTTATTTAAAGAAATCAAATAATTATTTAGTAGAAACTTACTTTTAGATTATAGTATATAGATAAAAAATCAAAATCATTTTCTTAAAATTTAGTATTCATTTTTTTATTACATAATTTTTTAATGATTGTAAAGAGAAGTGAAGATCTGCTGTCTTATATTAGTTACTTGCATAGAATGCACACTGTAAAAAAACTCTATATGTCTTTAACCAGTATTTGGAACAAAGTTTCTAATTGTCCCAAAGTTTAGTTAAATAGAAGATCATTTTATTTTAGTTACACCATAAATTATGACGTATGATCCAGAAATGCTTCCATGGTGCAACTGACTGCACCAAAATTTGGTAAAAGACATAAAACTTTGATAGTGACTGTAAACTGAACGATATTTGTTTACATGGCCATGTTTTCTTTTCAACTCGGTCTCGGTGTTTCGGGACGACTAATTCATGTGTTCTCAAGTATCAACTCATTTAGTTTTGTTAAATGTTTTATTTCCATTAATTAGAGTTCATTTCTTTTATGCTGATTTTTTAAATTTGGTTGACTGTATAAAAGGGTTAGAGGTATATAATAAAATAACCTACTTCCGGTAAATAGTTTTGTTATGATAAATAGCAACCTTGGCTTACGATAAATACGATAAATGTTACGATAAATAGCAACGTTTGAGCTCATTTAAAATACATTATAATGGTTAAACTTTACTCTGCTTTTATATATATATATATATATATATATATATATAAAGAACTAATGCAAATCGGTGTTTCGTTTCTTCAAAACACCAACTTTTGGTGCAACCTTCAACTGATATTTGGAGCTAGTTAAGATACCAAAATATGGTAAAATTGAGCTCCATTTTATGTAGCCAGCAAATGAATACCGTTTTTTGGTGCCACGTGGCTCAGAATTTTTAACAGTGTACTCGTAGTATCACTCTCAAATCAAGATGATTGATTTTATATTATCTTTCCTTCGATAAAAAATAATGTACATGAAATTTTTGGTTAAAAAATAATGTTTATGAATTTTTTGGTTTAAAAATAATGCATAATAAAATTTTTGGACTATTTCTCTTTGGTTGTGGAGTTAAAAAAAAGTTATGAAATATAAGTGTGGGCAAAAAGAGCATGTACAATGAGCTTACAAATTACAGTACAATGAGTTTTTACTAATTAAAGTATGGTGTTATATCTAATTTTTTTAACTTAAAAAGTTTGTGCATATGGTTAATTTCAACAAAAAGAATTTTAAATGGAAAAAAAAATAGAATTATTTGAAAAATCAATATTTTTAATTTTCCCTTTTTTTAAAGAAAATATGTCAAATTAAGACACATTTGTTTAGCAATTGCTATTCCACGTACTTCGTGGAATAGCAATTAAAAACAATTAAAAGTGGTTTTTTAAAACCTTGTTTATAATATTGATTGCTACGCTATCCAAAACTCTTAACATACATTTTAGAAATCTTGTCAAAAATAAATTGAAAGAAAAATATGCGCAGCAAAGTTGAAAATTTAATATTTAAGCAACTAAAAAAGCAATCGTCGAATCAATTTTAAGGGTGTAGAATTAAAAACACCAAAATCAACTTGAATGCTGTAGAAAGTTTAAAATTTTTGACCTTTTTTTAGTTTAATTTAGAAATCAAATAGGCTTTAATGGCTTTTGAAATCCAAGAAACTTGTATGGTTTAATAAATTTTGATTCCGTTTCTCGTTTTTCTACACTTAGACATAAGTTTGAGAATCATACTTTGAGACAAATATGTTTATTTTCTAGTTTTCTTGTGACAAGGATTCCAAAAATATATATTAGGAGAGGTAATTACGAAACACCCTGTAAATGTATCAAAGGGACATTTTCCCCTCACAGCAGTTTTGCAATGTGTTTTGAGGTTCGTTTTTTTCCCCTGGAGCACTTATTTACGAGCCCAAATATGTTTATTTTTCAGATTTTCTTTGTGACAAGAATTCCAAAAATATATATTAAGAACGGTAATTACGAAACACCCTGAGAATGTTTCGCCAAAAGGACATTTTCTAATCACTACAGTGTTACAATCAGTGTATTGAGAAAAGCAGCTGCTGATCAACACATTCTTTTCCTATTTTCAAATTAAAATAAATAATGAAAAGATTTCATTAATAAAACCGATGACTTCGAATATCATCACAAATGACTCATTCACGGTTTTATGATTTTAATCAAATGCACAATTCATATACACCACTTAATTTAAATAAGAATTTTAACATTAATAACATAACTTATAGAAAAATAATTGAAATTTTAATGTAAACATTTATAAGAGTACATCCCTGCCATTTTGAGAACTTCAAAGGTTTCATTATTTTTGAAAAATTTTATGGGTATAAAGACATTACATATGGTGTAACAAAAGTTATGGGGTTTTTTAATAAGAAAATTTCCCCTACTAATCTTTCGTGAATCGTAAAAGAATGCAAATTTTATTCAATAGCTTTCTAAAAAAAGAAAAGTTTTTCTGGATTATTAACACTCTTAATTTCCAGATTCCTTAATGCTCTTAGTTTGGTTTGTGACAAAAAAAAAAGCTTATTGTATTGAAAACTTGTTAACATTTTACAGTGAATAGTGTTCATCCGTTCAAATCTGTTGTTTGTCGTAGATAAAAATAAACGCGATTAAATAAAATTTTGAATTCAAGTAAATTTTTTTTAAACAAAAAACCAAATTATTAAATATTATTCACTAGTCCTAATATAAATACTTGAAAAAAGAACAAGTGTGTAAATCTTCTTCTGTAAATTCTACCATTCATTAAGTCAGTTGAAAGATGCACATTTATTTTCCAACAATTGCCCTAAAACATCATATTTATATTTTATTTATGTTAACGCTTATCAACAATCAAAATATAGTCGATCCCCGTTATCGTGAAATGTCTACGGCCCTAGCAAAAAGACCACCGTGAATGGGGATTCACTATATCTTAATTCTAGGAAGTAAAAAAAAAATTTTTTTTTGCATACTGCACAGAGAGAAAAAATGTGGTAAAATTATCATACTGTAAAATAATTATTACATTTTTACTTTCTATAGAAGAAGTTATGTGTGATTTTTAATGTTATGTGTGTTATGTGTGATTTTATGTGTAGAAGTTATTTTTAACGTTCGATTTTAAGTAAGAGTTCACCACGTTTTCAATCAACAGTTAGTAAAGAATCCATTGCTTTCTAGTTCTCGTTTCATGCTGGACAAAATATCCAGGATTTCTTTATTTTCAAGATAAAAGTTGCCCAACTTTTTTTTTAAAAAGTAGAATGGGCAAAAAGAGGGGGTTTAAATCCATGACTTGCTTCAATTGCTTGAGTTTTAATCCGTAACTTAATTAAAAATGTTCGCTCTATTTTAAAAGCGAAGAGTATGCAAGAATAAGATTTAGCACAGAAGAGACCATTAAAAATATATCCGAAGTTCATTATAACGGGGATTGATTTTTTTTATTATACTTTTTCACATAAATGCTAAAAATGTTTCCTTGTATAATTTGCTATTAGGCAAAAACATTGAAACCCGGTATAATTGTCAAAATATTTTTAAATATTATGGTATTATGTCTTTATAACACATGCAATTTAAAAAAAGGAAGAAAAAAGTCTAGCATTTCATAGTAAAAATCAGATAAAAAATACATTTAAAAAAAACATTATAGACATAGCAAACTCACTAATTTGCTTTTATCAAAACAAATTAATCAAAGTTAAACATACATTTTTTTTTGTTGAAACTTTCATTCTCTATTACGGAAACTGTGGATTATTTTCAAGGAAAGGATTTAATTCCCTTAATTATTTTTCTTATTCACTGCTATTCAGTTTTATATTGTTCATTTAATACTATTTTTACTTTATTGTTGATAAGATAAAAATATCTATTATACTTGCTCTAAATAGTAACAATAATATAAATCAAACAAAACCAGAATTTCTTTACAGACATTACATATCAACATCTGGTATCAGTATTGATTGACTTTTTTTTTTTTTTTTGCTTAACCAGTTGTATAATTCTATTCAATGAATACCTGAAAAAAGGGCGAAGTTGATATCTAATGTTTGATATGAACAAATACAATTGAAAAGGAAGTAATTTTAAATGCACAAAATAAAACAATTTTTTTTTGTTGACAATAATGGATTAAAAAAAGGAAGAAAAAAGTCTAACATCCATTAGCTCTTTATAAAAGAAAGTTAAAATTTTTTAAGGGCATTCTATTTTTAACTTTTTTTTGAAAATTTATTTAAAAGGATACTGTATCAAAGGAATATTAGATCATTCAAATGTTTCATAATTTTAATATTTTAATAACCAAATTCTTTTACTGTAATGCTATGTCATAGGATTGTTGCGGCTATTTTGAAGATCTTTATTACAGAAAATAAACTTAACATTTATTGAAAAAATTTTGATTTTAAATTCTAGGAATATTACTTTAAAATGGCATAAATTTAGAAGAACGTTAGACCTCAATAATTTTCGTTATTTTTCTTTTCTTAATGCTGGAATGTGCATAAGAAGATTATATTGCAGTCATTTTAAAACTTTTTATTTAAGGAAATAAACTTAACTTTTATTGAAAGGTTTTTAAATTTTAATTTCTTTGAATATCACTATAAAATGGCCCTAGGTTACGTAAACAGTGGACCTCTAAAATATTTCATAATTTTTTGTTTTTTAACACACGAATCCTAATTTTAAATGTAATTTTCTTTATGCTATATTTTAGTATTGTAATGCGGTTATTCTGAAGCTTTTCATTGAAAAAAATAAACTTAACTTTTATTAAAACATTTTTTAATTTTAATTTCTATAAAGAATACTTGAAAATAGTTACATATTAAACGAACCGTTGACCTCTGAAATGCTTCTTTTTTTCTTTTTTTTTTAATGCTAGAAACGTAATTTTTAGTGTAATTAAATTTTTGGTATATCGTAGGATTATAATGCGGCTATTTTGACGTTTTTTATTGATATAAACCAAAATTTCATTGAGAGATTTGTTTTTAGTTTCAATTTCTATGAACGATTCTTTAAAATGTCACTAAATTAAGGGTTCAGTGGACAGCTAAAATGTTCATAGTTTTTATTTTTAATGCTTGAATACTATTTATTTTTTTTGTATAATTTAATTTATGATGCATTTCAGGATTGTAATTCCGCTCATTTTTTAAGATTTTTATTAAATAAAATAAATATTATATTACTTCCACAATAAGATATTTTAATTTCTTTGAAAATTACTTTAAGGGGACAGTCGACCTGTGAAATGTTTAATTATTTTTATTATTTTTATGTTAGAAAACAAATTTTTAATGTCTATTTAAAGTGCATTTTCAAATTCTACTTGCAACAGTTACTTAAAACAGGCTTAATTAGAACAATCCCTTACGATTCAAGTTCTTAAAAAAAATTATTTTTTAAAACTTAGTTATTAAAAAGGCTTAGAACAACTGTCACTTGAACTGTTTTCAAAAATGCGTATTTACATAGACAAAAAAAAAAAGACAAAAAAAAAAAAGAAAAAAAAAAATTTAAATAAAATCTGAAACTGCTATGATTTAAAAATAATGACAAAAATAATTTAACTGGTCTAAATCTATTAAGAATTAAGCTTAATAATATTAGTTGCGTTGAATATGTTTTCTTAAACGCTTTTATAGCATCTATGTTAATGTTAAGCATGTGTTTTACTTGCTTTGCATATTTTATGCTTGCCATTCTTGCCATATATTTTTTAAACCGGTACAAATTAAAATTGGCTGATGAAGTAATAAATTTGCGAGATTGCATTATGATTGTCTTTATTTAATGGGAAAAATTAAAATTCACGACAGTTAAAAATACAACTTTAAATTTTGCAAATTATTTTTTTTTCCTAGCAATTTAGTTCGCAGCGTCTTTAATGGCATATGATGTCCATGACACTTTTACAGATGACACTTTCACAGAAAAATCAGATCTATATCGGATCGAAATAATCGGGTACTATAAAAGTAGTCAAATGTGTGTTAACCGTAATGAGATGTTAAATTGGAACCATTTTCCAGTTAAAGTTGAACCCTACATTTTTAGAAACATCTCGGAACAAATGGTTAAATAACAATTCATTTAATTGTTGTTTTACCATATTGAAACAAAATAATCAATAACCATGAATAAGATGGTGTTCAAACTGCTAACTGCGAGAAAAACTGTTTATTAACAGCTTTCACCTAATACGGTTAAACAACTGGAAGGTTATCGCCACCAACTAAGCCCACCTAATAGAGCAACTTTGTTCTTTGAAGCTGGTTGCATAATATAGCCGAGAGGGCTAATTTGTCTCTCTCACGACCAACAGAGCAGGGGTTTGAGTGCCAGCTTTGACACTACAATCTTTCACTCTTTCGCTTAAACACATATCCAGTGTCCTTCATTATCCAATGCCTTTTGCCTAAAAAGAGCCTAGCTCCAATGTCCCGTTAAATTTCTTTGTATGGTTTTGAAATCATCATCATCCTCATAGTTGGCGGGACAGCCCAATGTGAGCCAATGCCTTCCTTTGGAAATTTCTCCTTAACGACTTCCGATTTATCTTTGATCTCTCCAATTCTTTTCATTGATTGCAAGAAAATCAGACTCCACTGAATCAGCCCATTTCAACCATGACTTAACTTGCTTTTTTGTACCAGTGGGTTCAAAAAACAATATATTTTTTATTGTATTGTCATCACTCATTCGAATCACGTTTACCATCCAATTCATTCTATTTATTTTTATGTATTTAATAATACCAGTTTGTTTAAAAATCTTGTACAGTTCAAAGTTAAATCTCCTTCTCCAGTTATTGTTTTTATTTACACCTCCAAGTATACTGCGCAAAATCTTTCTCTCATATATTGCGATAAAAGTTTCCTTCAGTTTTCTTATTGTCCAAGCTTCAGAATCATATGTCAAGACAGGCCAGACAAGTTTTGAAACCATACTAGTTTAAATGGTTAAACAATCGCATAGTTTTGTATTCATGGTTTCATAACCATACTAATTAAAAATCGATTAAAAACTGTGAGGGTAAAAAATGCTCTTAACCGTAAACTTTACACTTTATTGGATAGACAGACTGTTGATGGCTATTATGCCGTAGTTTTAGAATGATAATTCTAATTATTTGAGGATCCTGGAATCTAAGTTCAGAATCAAAGCTAAGTTTTGCAGAAAATTACAACGGCCCAACAAGCTTCAATATTTCTAACTCAGTAAAGAATCGTTCGTTGCGAAAGAGAAAAAAAAGAAAGGAAACTAATTGTGCTAGATAAAAAGACAAATTATTTCAAAAACTCATTAAAATGTCAATCTCAGTTTCTTTTAAACTTTGATAACTAATCATTCTCATGTTTACTTCCGGTTTAAGGAAACGTTTAAATGCATCTTTAACGGTAAAAAAATCAGTTCCTTATGATGACAGTGATTTCCGGTAAATATTTAAATACATTTTTACAGAAAATGTCAAAATGTTTTACATTTTTCCATCTGACTACTTATTAACTAGAGTTTAACTTTCACTACTGCGTGTTATGATTTGCAATAGAGCATAAAATAAATTAAATATTTAATTTCCTTTTGCTGATACAGTTTATAAAAATACTTCTCGAGGTGAGCTGAACCGTGAAAAAATAGGAAATTAGTTGTTCATCGAAGTTATTGAATATGGAAGTGATATAGAACATTATTTCCTTTAAGTTGTTTAAATTAATTATTTAGAAAGTTTAAAACAAGACGAACAGAGTGTGAATTGTTTTTACTTGCTTTAATAGGATATTAAAAGCTATCATTTTGATAATTAGAAACTATAAACGCAACAAATGTTTATAAAATAATTTTTTTAGCAGTAATTTGTTTTTCAAATTTAAGTTAAATAAGATATTTCGTGAAGATAGTTTAATATTAACTTAAATACTTTGTAAATTATTCATATTTTGTGAAGGAATTTTATTTTTAACTTAAATACTTTGAAAACTTTTCATATCTAGGGAAGAAAATTTAATTTTATGTTAAAAAGTTTGTAAACTATTCATATTTTGTGAAGAAAGTTTATTTTTAACATAAATATTTTGCAAAATATTCATATTTTGTGAAGGATGTTTAATTTAAATTCAAATACTTTGCAATTTATTAATATTTAGTGAAGAAATTCTAATTTTAACTTAAATACTTTATAAACTATTCATATTTTGTGAAGAAAGTTTAATTTTAACTTTAATACCTTGTAAACTATTCACATAATGTAAAGAAAGTTTAATTTTAACTTTAATACCTTGTAAACTATTCACATAATGTAAAGAAAGTTTAATTTTAACGTAAATACTTAGTAAACTTTTCATATTTTGTGAAGAAAGTTTAATTTTGATTTAAATACTTCCTAAACTGCTCCATATACTGTTAGAAATTAAGGTGTTTACTAAAACCATATTATCGCACACGTTTGATGCATACTTAATATTGTGGTATGTTGAACCATATTATTTTGCTTCTTAAGATTTATAATAACATATTAGGGTTCAACCTAATACCGCTATAATAGTTGATAAAATTAGTAGAGCGTATTAAGAATCAAAGTACTAATGTTATGGTACAACACTGAGAGTATTTTTAAGAGTGTACGCATTCTTAATAATTTTCATTATAACCATATACACTTTACCCCTTGTAAGTAAAAAATTAAAGAACAAACAGTGTAAATTCCATTAATATAAAGATAAATAGAATACACTCAGAAAAAAGTATGGTTAAAACTACCAGAATATGGTAAAATTTACCGTATTTTTAGCTCTATGGGAACACCAAAATCTTGGAAATTTTTACCGAAACGCTTCGGTAACAATTTTGGTAAAAATAACAATAAAATATGGTTTTATAATTTGTGATAAAATTTGGTAAATGTGGTTAAATTTGGTAATTTCATCATAATATCATAGATCATGGTATAAAATCATTTTTCTGGTTATATTTACTTTTCAGTTTTGTATTTTTAATAAATGCGCGTAAAAAAGAACTTTAATTTTTAAAACCCGAATTACCCGTAAGCCATTACCGTAGAAACCAAAAAATTGTCCAATAAATGGCTTAAATGCTGTTTATTTTGACTTTATTAACCAGAATAACGGTTTTTTTACTAGAAATATCATTACCATACAGTACTATATTCTTTTATCCGTGTATTAATAAATAATTGGAGCAGAATATGCCTATTTACTCGTACTTTAGACATCTTTCATCCTCTTCACTACCTAACATAGCTAAATATTAAATTCTAACTGTTGGCTTTAATTACCCACATTGAGGGGGAGTAAAAGTTATCCTCTTTACTCCTTAATTTATGTTTTTTTTTTTTTCCTTCTTCGATGCAAGTTTTAGTAAGCTTTCCTGCATATAATCCAAGTTTTATTGAATTAATTCAATAAGACTTAGAAGGGTTCTTAAATAGAAATGTTGCTTAAGTAACCCTGCTTAGTGGCGATATTTATTTTTACTCTAAGGAAACTGTTTATAAATCTGAAATCGTAATAAAAATACATTTTTATGTATCAAATACAAAAGCATTAAAGAAGATTATAAAATCAATTTCCCATCATTTAAAAAGGAGGTAGATTTTATGAGGATATCTTAATTTCATTAATTTGAGTATTTGACTAATTCGTGATTTCTTCAGTTCTTAAAATATCGCAAGGAAATGAAAAAGTTATCTTTATAATACATTTTGTGCGTGAAAGTTGAGTCAACCGTAAAATCAACATATTTGGTTCCTCCAATTTTTCATTCATATAACTTATGAATCAGAGGAAATTCACTTCACGTTTTCATTCATTTCTTGATTTTAAGCATGGATGAATATTCGCGATATTTAGTTTAAAAAAAATAAAGTGGAATTATAATTTTGAAGTATTTAAAGAGAAATTAACATGGCAGATATAAATGCATTGTCGATTTATTTTAAATATGAATATATATTAAATATTTCAAATATAAAATATGCCATTTAAATATTATTTTAAATATATGACTGCTATAAAATTAATAACTGTATAGTTAATTGAAAATTTTATAACTGTTTATATTTACAAAGTAAAAGTCTTTTAAGGACTTCTGTGGCATCTTTAATAAAATCGAGCCCTGAAAGATAGAGCTAGGTGCTTGACCGGGTGGTGTGTGTGGCATGTATACGTGAATCAATATACAGGGTATCCGAAAAGTGCTGTCAAATATCTCAAGAAATTCGCACCGTGGGAAATATTTTGAAAACAGGCATTCAATAATGACAAACTTGACCCTTTCTCTGTCTTTGTTTCTTTTTATAAAAGTATTTGATAGTCTCCGGTGGCAACACTATTTTTTATTGCGAAGAAAATTAATATTAAAGGCGGGCATTCAGTAATTGGAAGAAACTGATGGAAATCTTCTGTGTGTGATACAATCATGTTTAAAACATCCATGACGTATGTTATGTAATTACGGTAAAGAATAAAATGTCATACGATATAATTCTGTACTTTCAAGATCAGTTTAAAATTCGATAACATTAAGTTAACATATTTGCGTTATCTAAGCTATTATTGTTTGAATAAAGTTTTAAAAATATTGAGACCATGAGACATTCTATGCTATAAATTCTTACGAAAAAGACAACAGTACATGTTTATAAGTTTACCAAAAATAGTGATTCATGCCTCTTCTATAGGAAACGGTATACAGTATAAGCAATTCTGGATCAAATTACGGTAAAAATTATCGGCACTCATCGTGCTGGTACTTTTTACCATAATATTATTTTTACCGAAGCAAGTTAAACAAAACAAGAAATCTGATATTGCATAATTTTTACAGTAATAATCACCGTAAAATCACTCCATCATTCTTGTTAAATAAATATTATTGTAAAAATTACGGTATAATATTTTACGGTAAAAATGGATTTGGCAGATGATGCAATCAAAGTTCTGGTACTTTTTACCGGAACTTTTTAAAGTGTAGTGAAATTCTAATGCTTTCAGAATTTTTTTTCTTCCGTATTATGGCATTTGAATACTAGTATCTCAAGACATGGGTAAAGATACTATGTAAAGAGTGTTTAAAAAAAATATGTATTTTCTGAGACCAATTATGATTAATTTTTATTAAATTTACATTTGCAGAAATTTGATATAAAAAGGTCTCAAAAAGAATAAACCTTAGACTGAAATAAACTTTTTCAAACAGAAATTTCGGAAACTTTTATATACTAGCAAAATTCCACTGTTTCATGATTTTATTATATTTAATTCCACGGTTTCTTCACATCACATACCTGACAACTAACCTAAATTACGTTAAAGTATTTTTGAAAGATGAGTGATTTTTATTTCAATTTTATGGTTTTCTAGTAATTTTAGTTTAGGATTAATTTCTTTATACGCATTTCGTTATTTATTTGAATAAACTGATTTGACGATGATCTCCGATAATCTGAAGAATCATAACGACTTAGAGAATCATTAAAATGTCTTGTCTTTTATTTAAATTTTGTTATATTTCAATATGATTGTCTATCTTTTATCTTTCTGATATAAATTTCTTATTTTTTAGGCTGCTCATATGACATCTCCAATTATACTCCTGTTCTTGTTTATCATTATAAATGGAGTAAAAAATGAAGATCAAGATGTTGATGCTTCTAAAATATTGACCAAGGCATCCAAAATATCCGAACTTT
Organism: Parasteatoda lunata; assembly: GCA_949128135.1. NCBI lineage: Eukaryota > Metazoa > Arthropoda > Arachnida > Araneae > Theridiidae > Parasteatoda > Parasteatoda lunata. Next base: position 54,892,327 of record OX421979.1, on the reverse strand, counting down.
ATATTGGTGATTTATTGCGAACAAATGGCAAAAAAGACCTAGACTCTGCCAGCACACACCATTACCAGGCGTCTTCTACACCAAATTACATTAATGCCGACAAACTATTGGGCAATGTTAACAATCCCAGGCAATTAAGAAACCCTGCACAGACAAGATCGGAATATCTTCCTCCTTTAGCTGAAGATTTTCAGATTAATAAGGAAGTGAAAAGGTCCGAACAAGTTCCTGTAAATATGTTCGAAACGTTCTTAGAAAAGCAAGGTGGTATATTAGAAAGAAACGTTTTAGTTTCAGAACAAAACCCTCCTCCATCTCGAAGATCATATTCTAATGATTATCCACACAACGAAAAAGCAAACTGCAATAAAAATTTACATCAAGCTAGTACTAATAAGCGCCCTGAGTATTCCCATTCGCGAAGACGACATCCTCAACAATCCCCTCAATCCGAATATGACTCACCACCCAGCCATCACCCATATAACACCAATGAAGGTGATTCTAGACCATATTATTCAAGTCACAGCGATAGTGGTCCGGCTTATACTAGTTCTAAAAGTAAGGCCATTGATTCAGATTCAGCATCTAAATCTTTAAGTTCGTATACGAAGTCGAAAAGTTTTTCTAAATCATCCACATCAACTCCAAATAGATCCCGCCAAAAGGCTATTATTCTAGGACCACCAGGTCAACAAAACTACGAAACTTCATATAATCCAAACAAAAGTGAAGAAGACAGTAGCGCGTACAGTGGCTCTTATGCTCCTAACAGCTACGAAAGTGATGCCCCTGGTCAGCGTGAAACATATCATCCATCAGGTCATCCTGATAGGTCTTATCGAGATTATTCACCTCCTGACCATACCAGACCAGCGGGAGCGAAACACCGTTCACTTCCGAAAGCTGGAAAGACATATTCACCACAACCCGCTCCTTACGCAACATTAGAACACAGTTCTGGAAATCAGCAATCTCATTGCAGAGGCCCTCATTGTAGTAATTCTTATTCACCATCCAGAGAGCCTCAGCCAGAATATTCTCGCCATCAGCAACCTGAAAGATATGAAGCCCCAAGTAGACCCAAACCCCATAAGCAAAGCCGACACAGAGAAACTCCAGGCTATGAAGCACAACCCCAATACACATTAGAAAATGGACGTCCAAGTCAAAATTATGGACCATATCCTCCTGAAAGAAACTATGGGGGTCATCCTTCAAACTATCAGAGAGACGCACAAAGAATAAAGCATACTTCAGAAGGAAAGCATAGGCAACAAAACTATGACTCTCATGGAAGTAGGCCTTCTGCATATCCTGATCAATCAAGGGAAGGATCAAATTATGAACCCAGATCACTTAAAATTTCTCGGCCCTTAGAAACATATGATACACAAATTAGGCCTAGTAGAGAGGTTAAGCCTCAAAAAGATATGGAATACCAGAAAAACGCTAGGTCACCCACATCAGGCAGGGAAATTCCATCTGTTGAAGAGAGCCGACAAGAAGGGAAACTACCAGTTGGATCTTCTACATCAAAATCAGTATCATTCTCGGAGAGTCGAAGTTACCATTTAGATCATGATGATGTCTCTCAGCCAGCTCTTCCTCACGGTCAACAACAACAAATGACGGATCAAAACTCAAGAGAAGTTCAATCTAGAAATCCAGGACACGTTATGGCATATAAGCCATATAATTCAGAATACCCTGCGAGCTATGCCAATGAACAACGTCAACATCCATTGCATAGCAACATTGAACAACGCAACCAGCCATTGCGTAGACCTCAGCACTCAAACAGTCGATATCCAGAACAACGCGCAAGTCCTCAAGCACGAGGTGATGGATCAGCAGGTCATCATGTCAACACGAAAAGCACCCATGAATATAAAAGTGACATTACTGGGTACAAAGATGAATACGGTAGTCATGAACCATTGGAACTTGATGATGAATTTTTTAGAAAGTATGGAATATCCAAGAAAGCTAAAATAATTGTGGCGACTGCTAAACAACCTAATGTTTTCGAAGCTGACGGCAGTAAATTGAAAGAAGGCGAATCCAATGCAGGCCTTCATCCCGAAGAGCCATATAGTCCTGAATCTTATGGTCAAGGTCCTGAATCTTACGGTCCTGAACCATATCAACACGGACCTTACGAACATAATCCTGAAACTTCATTCGAACATAATCCTGAAACCCCATATGGTCCTAAACCTGAAACCCCATATGGTAATAATCCTGAATCATCTTATGAGCACAATCCTGGTATATCATATGGATATAAACCTGATACCCCTTTTGGACATAATTCACAAGAAGGTGGTGAATCAATGGATGAATTTCCAAGCTTGTATCGCCAAATGGAATTGGCTAAACCAATTAAAATACCAGGCTCGTTTGATGCTCTTGTAAATGCTAATCCATCTTTTTTAAGAAACGTGGGATCATTTGAGCTTTCAAACCCAGCCGAATCGTCTGGAAGAGTGTCAGTGAGCAACGACGATAAACAATCAAAATCCTTTGCGGTCTCAAAAGGAGCTGGGGAACTTCTCCAAAAACATGGAGATGGGGTCAGTCGAATCATTTTTAATAAGGGATCCCTCACCGACAGTGAAACTTACGACGAGTCAAAGAAGGTAGAAGATTTCCAGGCTCAAGGAAGTCAGCCAGAAGAAACGAAAGCGCAAATAGACAAGTCACCTAAAACTAATGATACACCAGAGAAAACTGCGACGTAAATTCTAGAGCATTCATAGTAGAAGAGATGACATTAAAAATTCAAGCAGAATTCAAATCACTGTGCAATAAACTATAAGCATTTAAAAACTGTTATAGTCAAGCTAAATTAACTTGAGTGATAGCCTAAAATTGCACGTACTGTTGAAAATTCATGAATTTTTATTTTTTTTTTTTTGAAATAATTATATGTTTAATGCGCCTTTAAAGTAAAGTAATTATAACGTTACATTTCAGAAAGACTACTCCTCTGGATAGACCTTATTCAAAACAGTTAATTTCTCTGATTTGAAATTATTTTCCCAGGCAATTTAAGTCATCTGCTGAGAATTTAAATCAACTGCTTACACATCTTTTAATTCTGCCACTGTTCAGATATCTTTTGTTATCTTAAATTACATAGCCACTCAAGCATAATTATGCTACTTACCACAGAAAATACTTATTATTACAAAGTGTTTTTAAAAACATTTTGTGATATAAAAACATTTAAAATAAAAATATGTAACATGTTTTTATGTTTTCAAAGCACTATTGCCAGTTTATGTTTTATAAAAACACAAATATTTTCAATAATTTTCTTTTTGAAAAATTATTTTGTTGCTTGATTTTAGATTTATTGCCACTTTTGTATATAGTTCCCAATATAGTTTTCTCTTAATGAGCATAAACTATGTTTATTGTAAATAGAGTTACAGTATATTTTTTGTATAGTTTTTTTTAAAAATATTTATGAGATAAATAAATATTAATTTATAAACATATGATGTGTCGATTATTTAGTTGAAGAAAGCGCATTTCAAATTTATTTAAGATTAAAAATATCTTACTCAGAAAGTCTTAGAAGTTTTTAAAGCAGAAAAGCATTTACAAAACAATTAAAAACTTATTAAGGGCAAAAATGCTAATTTATTAAGATTTTAACTCCAAGAATGAGAAACAATGCAATAAATAATTCATTAAATCAAAGTAATAATTAATAACCATAAAAATTTTGTTTAAACATTTTCATCAATTTCGCATATATTTAATTTTTAATGTGCTTACTATAACTACTACGTTTTAAATAGATTTTTAGGTAAAAAAATATTATATTTTACATTTTATTTTTAATGGCGTTTTATGTACTGTATATACAAAAAACTTCCGGTTAATATTACGACATAACTTTTGGTGCATCACCTGTACAACAACCATTTTACTATAAATTCAATTTTCACCGTAAAATATTTTACCGTAATTTTTACAATAATATTTATTTAATTGGAGCGACTCAGTTATTTTATGGTTATTACTGTGAAAAAATGGTACAGCAGATTTTTTGTTCCTTAACATGTTCTGGTAAAAATGGATTTTACGGTAAAAAGTACCTGGTGAAAGGTTAAAGTAATAAGCAATACGTTTTGATCCAATAAATGTATAATCGAATATTTAATAGTTCGAAAGGCTTAATTTAAATGTTTTCATTAATTTCTGTTGACGACAATTAGGTCATAAAATTAGACGTAAAAACGTTTTTCTCTCACTGAGAAAATAAGTATAATCAAAACTACCAGATTCAGGTAAATTTTACTGTATTTTTGGCTCTATGGGAACGCGAAAAAGTTCAAACATTTTTAACGAAGCGTTTTGGTAACATAAACAATAAAATACAGCTTTATAATGTGTGTTAAACTTTGGTAAATGTAATAAAATTTGGTAATTCTATCATGATAACTTAGCACGGAAACCATTTATTCGGTTATATTTAAACTTCAGTTTGGATTTTTTTTTCTAAATGTGTGGTAATAAGAACTATAATTTTGAAAACTAGAATTTCCGTTAAACCGTTAACATGTGAACAGAAAAATTACCAAATGAATGGTCTAAATACCATTTGGTTTTTATAAAGCATTTTATTTTGCCTGAAAGGTCATTACCATAATTTACGGTAATTTCACCAGATTTGTATTATCCATGCTTGATAAACGAGGATTATTTTTTTGCTGTGGTCGGATTCTTTAGCACTCAAACTAAGAGAGGTAAATAGTCACAATAGTAATATATAACACCAATAATTTAGCCAAGAAAATGATCAAATTTTTTTTTATAATTTTCAATTCTTGTGCTTTAACGAATCAAATTTATAGTTCTGGAGCATAGTTATAAAATTGGTTTTCCCAAAGATATTTTCGTGAGAGAAATAATATTCAATAATTATTTAATAGCATTATAAAACCTTTAATGATTTTTATATTATGTAAATGTCTTCAATATTAATTGATACATTCTTAAATTTGAACGAAATGGGTTAAATAGTTCCAGAGAAATATATATAAAATACTTTATGTTTCAATATTTCTTTTAAAAAATTATTTAACCGCTTTTCGTAGCATCATTTGTTATTTTAATAATAAAAATTATAAATAATTAATACAAATTTTATTTTGCATGAAATTACTTTTGATAAAAACAAATCCTAAAATTGTGTGCAAAATGTGTAAAATTCGTTTCTTATTAGTAATAAAAATATGATGAGAATTTCAACACATTAAAGAATAACAAAGATGAGTACCTCGAGTATGCATCGTTGTCTTTTTTTTCAATTTTAGATTAGTGCAGTACTGCCGAATCTGGCATGAATACCATTTAATATTTCATTAAATCGATCAATAAAATTTTTATACTAAAATCTAATTCCATTCCATGTGTATTCCCGTCAAAAGCTATCAAAATACTAAAACATTTTTTTACCTAGATTTTTTCTTTTAAACTGACAATAATGACTTTTTGACGCAACAGAAATTAAAAAGTGTAGCATTTCTTGAAAAATAAACATTTTCTGACGTATTAACAGTTCTCTCTCCCTCTCTCTCTCTCTCTCTCTCTCTCTTTATATATATATATATATATATATATATATATATATATATATATATATATCAATCACTAAATACCTAAATACATTTTTTAATATTTATGAATTCAGGAAATTAATCTCCCTTTGAGCTTCTAAAATTTGAAAGAGTAAATGGTGTTTCGATTTGAACTGATTTTAAGTTAATCTTCATAATAAAAGGTACTTCGCTTTGACTAGTTCGAAAGCAATCTTTCTTTATTTCTCTTTTGATATGCCAATAAGACTTAGCAACAATTTATAAATCTTAAAGAAAGTGTAACAACAAACAGTTTATCTCAGACGGCCTTGTTGTTTTGATAGAAATATACGATGACAATCAACTTTTAAAAATTCTGGAGATTTGTTCGAAAAAGAAGATTAAACTATGAGGAAAATGAAGAAAGGTTTACGTTTCGAAGCAGCCATAAGTGCATATCTATTCATGAAGGTGGAAATATATATATTGAATTGATTTTAAAAATAAGCTAAAGAAAGTGTTTCAAAACAGAGCATATTTCGATTTTTCTGCAAATGGATTACTAAAAATAAATGTCTTTGATTTCAATGGCTCAAGTTATGGTAAAAAAAGACTAGATAAATTCAAAAATCGAAATAATTTATCGAAAATTCAAACAAATATAACAAAAAACATATCAAGTGCTATTTTTTTCAAATGTATGTGGGCAATAATCTTTAAAAAAAGAGACAGGTGTTAAGATAGAGACGAGAGATACCTGATGTATTTCCACTTACACTGAAAAAAATTCCAGATCAAATCTGGACAAAAGTACTGCTAAATAAAGTAACACATTAAAAATTAAGGAACACAATTTTTTGTGCTAACAATTCGATAAAATTCATATTTTCGAAATCAATTTATTTTTCAAATATATATATATATATTTATATACTACGAAAAATTAAGGTAAAAAGTACCAACATTTAGGGAGCCAGAAATTTTACCGATAAATCCATTTCAAATAATTTAATCATCGTTAAATAATTTTTACAGTAATAAATTACAGTAATATCACTGAATCACTCTAGTTAAATAAATATTTCTGTGAAAATTACAATATAATATTTAATGGTAAAAATGGATTTTACGGAAATGCAATCCAAGAGGAGGTTATTTATACCGTAATTTGATCCGTAGTTTTTTACAGTGCGGAGTCATTACTGAAATTTAAGGGACACCGAATTCTTCAAAATTTAGTGATTTGTTTTATTATTTAAAATTGAAAACATTCTATTTTTTATCTTTATGATAAACGTTTTATGATTTTATCTAAATTAGAACAATATATACGTTTAAATTTCTCCTTTCTTTACCGATTTCTAAGTGATACTAAAGATTTTTTCCCCACTGATCTTCAAATTTTGACTGACCATCCATTGGTCGTCGCAAACTCAATATTGGGTCGGCTATTCAACGACGGTTATAAAATAAAATAAAAAAGAAGTGGCAGCTTACAAATACAAAATATTACAAACTATTCATTTAGTTAAAATATGAACGCATTACAGCTTTTTAAATTGCAGAAATTTTTACATTACTGTAATATAAAAATTCAGGGATTAAAAACATGTAATCCTGAAAGCACTGCGTTGCAAAGCTCGTAAAATTTTCAATGACTGGTCAATTTTCATTAAAAAAAAAAGATTATTAAAATTCATTTCTTCAAAACTCAACCATTGTGCTATTTTCACAAATGAGCGATTTTTTTCGTGGCATTTACTACTTTTGCATCACAAAGTTGCCTCCTTTCTTCAAAATATTCATAAATCATTTTATTATTTATCTAAGCTCATTAACCATTCTAAAATTTGCATTTTAAAGTAATCTCTTAGCTCCGAATGACGAGTTCATCCATTACATATCTTCCCTCTAAGTACTACAGAGATCTATTTTGCAATGCGGAACTTTTTAAGCCAAGAGCATCCCATTTTCCGGTGTGATGCTCTTCTTCTTCCAGATCCATCACATCCATCTTTTATGCCATCCCGGCGCCTTTTCAAGAGAAAGAGAGAACCTCCCACGCATATAGAAACGACGTCATTTTTAGCTGATTCTTCAAATTTCGATGTTTATTTCTAAGCCGACCTCTTTTTCGCTTGTTTTCAGCTTCTCGACCCCCCCCCCCCGAAACACGGATAGGCATCATTATTTCTCATTAAGAAAAGAATATCGGGTTCATATGTAAAATATTTTGGGAAAATGGTTTGACCTGGAAAGTACCCATTCAGTTTTTTTTTTTTTTTAATTTGTAACTATCAGTTACAAATTATATATATCTTAAGAAACCGCATCTGCTTTAAAAGCTTGAGTGAAGATTTTATTTGGTAAAGTTTCGTTACTGCACTTACAGTAAATTATTAGACGCACTATAAGATTCTATATAAAATCTTAATTATCAGGTGATAGTATGAAGCTTTATTGTTTTTAAGCGACTTAAACTGGTTTACACTTGCTTACGTTCGTGTATCAATTGGTTATTTCGTGTATCAATTGGTATTTACGTTCAAAATAAATACATAACGGAAGTATATATAAAAAATCTCCTGAATAAAAGTCCATTACATATATTTAATTATAAAAGTATTGCATATAAACTCGTGAAAAGTATGTAATTATTAAAAAACTACAGCTGGCCAGGTGGCCGAGTGGTTAGCGTGTCTGACTGCGAAGCCAATGGTCGCGGGTTCGAATCCCGCTCTGGGCATGGATGTTTCTCTCTCTGTGTTGTCTTCTGATGTGTGAATGAGTGAATGTGGCCCACCCTATAAACAGGTTTGTGGCAGTGTGGCGTGGGTAATGTTGCTCGCCTCCGTGATTTTTTTCACAGGTGCCCACTGGGTAACGATAAATGAGCAACACTTCCGGCATCTTCTATGGCGAAGAACAAAAGTTCAGTTCCTGCCGTTATTAAAAAAAAAAATATTAAAAAACTACAGTGCGTCTAATCTCGTAATTTGGTCTAATTCTTATACTATATTAATATGGAACCAGATATAATAAATATTCCATATTTATATAATATATCTTATTTTATTTTATAACCGTCGTTGAACAGCCGACCCAACTTAATGGGTTTACGGCTACTAATGTTCAACTCCGTAGCCTTGTAATTTTGAACCCAATCCAGAAGACAAGGGAACTCCTGGATCGAGTATTGGGAGAAATTTGCCTTCGTGGAGGACTTTTTGATGGAGCTAACCCGCATTTGCGTTACATGGAGAGGAAGACCACGAGAACCTCCCACGGTTAGCCTGACGGCAAGGGGACTCTAACCCATGATCCGTCTACCACTGAGGATATTTCACGTCAGCACTGTGGTCAGTGCAAGCCGGATGCGGAATTCGTTTCGACTGGGATTCGAACCCGGTTCGCCTCATTGGAAGGCGAACGCTCTATCCCCTGAGCCATCGCGGCTCTATATAATATATCGTCTAATTTATCCAATCGTCTAATTTATCTAATTTATATTAAATATCGTCTAATTTATCCCATTGATACACGAACGTAAATAAGTGCAAACCGGTTTCAGTCGCGTAAAAACAATAAAGCTTTATAGTATCACCTCACAATTAAGATTTTACATGAAATCTTATAGTGAGAAGAATAAATTGGCCAGCTACTGTATATCAATCTAAAACAGTTTAGTTCATTATATTCTGTTTTGATGCTTTTCCCAAAGCTTTTTCAGTTTGGTCATACATAGTTATAAAAATAAAATAAATAAAAATTGTTATTTCTAAAATAGAATACAGAAATTTCAATCAGTAAAGTTTACTACTACAATTATTTCTTTGAAAAAAGCAAGGACCGCCGAAGCCACCTCCATTTAAGGTGTTCAACTTAATGTTATGCTTAGATTTAGTACGCAAAAACCATCAAACTTATTAACTTGAAATTACTAAGAAAAATGTACAGGAATTACGAGGAAATAAAAAATTAACATTCAGTAATTAGTTTGAGAATTATTAACTGTTAAACTTGCCTGGAAAAACGGACCGCTCTACATCAGGCAGGAATGCAACTACAGAGTTGAAACTTGGCATGCTTAAAGAGCCACTTTTGAATAGAAACTTAAAGAAGAATTTATTTTTTTCGAAATTCTAATTTATTCCAAAGTTGTTTCAATTTTGAGCCCTTTTTTGCGAATTTTGTCTCACATTTGTTTTTTTTTTTTTTTCTTTACATTTTATTTTGCCTCTTTAAACTATAAGACTTAGAAACTTGAAATTACGAAGGTTTGTAGAAAACTATAGAAGGTGTTTGATGGAAAGAAAAATTCAACGATATGATTATTAGTTCGGGAATTTTTATCTGTTAAACTTGTAATAAAGAAAAGCCATATTAGCCGATCTAATGCCCACTGATATGCAACTACAGAGCTGAAATTTGACGTGTTAATAGGGCCATTTGGTGGAGCCATTATAAAGAAGGGGAGTTTTTTCCTTCGAAATTCTAATTTGTTGGAGAGTTATTACAATTTTAAGTGTTTAAATGTAACTATTTATCCATTATTGTTGAAAAATTTATCTCTCTCTTTATTTCTATTTTACAAGTCGCCCTTGACTTGATGTCAAAAATGAATACATAATAAAATGAATTAATAAAATATAAGATAAAAATTTTAGCTGTTTACTGTTAAATTTTTCACTTGTTAAATTTTTAAAAACACGAAGATCAAAGGGAAGTAAAAGCTGCATACAATGCGAACCTGTAATACACGACATAAGGTTATAATTTCATAACGTTTTAACGTTATAACTTTTTTACGCTAAAATTATTTCTTATTTAGTACTTCTCATTGTGCCGCACATTCTGTAATTCAAGGTTTAATCCCTCTCCCAAGTACAATTGGTTATTTATTAGAAATCGTTTTATTGCGTTACGTTTAAGATATTAATAAAATATATTTAGATAAAACTATAATATTTATATATTTTATACACAAAATTACATTTTTATTAAGTTTTGAGATTTTGAAAAAAAAAACAATGATGAATGAGAAACAAACACTGGGGAGTGATCAAAGCAAACAAGAACTTCTAGTCAACTAAAAAATATTAAATACACATTTAAAATAAACATAATTTCATATTTTTACTTTAAAAACCTCTACTAAATTAACGGGAGAAAAACTTTATTATCAATGTTAAAAGCAGTGTTTTTTTTCACATATTTAAACGTCTTCATCGTTTTCGTCTAAATCAGTTACAGAATTTTTTTTTCATAGACTAAGCAAAATGAGCCAGAGAGAGAGACAATTAAATTATATGAAAATAATAAACAAGCCATATTTATAGAGATAAATATTGAAAAAAAACATAAATATAAAATAAGTAACAAGTACACAGAGGGCTTCGTTATAACCATCTTTAACGTTTATTTTTAAAATCCTTATCAAAAATTATATTTATTATGGAGGGTCAAAAAATTTAAATACAAGCGACGCAGAAAAAAAAAAACGTTAATGAAATATGCATGATCACTTAAGAGGGAGGCGAGATGAGGATCATTAAAAAAATGACTGCGTGATTAAAGTTGCAGAATTTACTAATAATTGCATTTCAACTTGTTATAACAATCAAAGTAATTTTGACAGTTATATATTCGCTTTTTCAGTATTGATTATAAGATTTTGACAGCATTCTTGTTCTCCCTCAGCTTAATAACAATATATGATTCATATCAAACATATTTTTTTATTCCTTTTTAATACGGAATTTAAAAATATATATTAAAGGTGATTATTATAGAACACCCAGCATATACTTACATTTTTATAAAGTCACTTCGGATATTGTAACTGCAATGAGAAAAAAAAAATTGTCAAAACTTATCAGAATATGATAAAATTTACCGTGTTTATGGCTCTATAAAACACCAAAAAACTCGGTTATTTTTAGAGAAGGTATTTGGTAATGATTCTAATAAAATTAACTATAAAATATGGTTTTATGATAAGAGATAAAATGTGAAAAATGTGGTAAAATTTTGTAATTTTATCATGATACTTTAAAGCATGACATAAGACCATTTATTCTGTTAAATTTAATTTACCTTCCTATATTATAGTTTCTCATCACATTTCAAACTTCTCATCACATTACAAACTTATTGCTAATACAATTGCTAATACAAACTCTTATTGCTAATACAGGCCGCAGTTCTGAATGCATGTCAGTGATAATCACTGATTAAAAACTATCACTTCATGCATAACAAAAAGTTAGTTATAAATGGACAACTAGTCTCAAGATTTTTGATATAGTATGTTTAAATTATGTACTTTAACAGAAGTTTAGTATACTCATTTTAGATTAAGGTATTTAATATGAATTTACATGTTGATATGAAATAACAAAATGTTACAAAAGTTGAAAATATAATTGGTATTTTTATAATCAGATACATCGGAAGCAACTTTCACAAATCTTCTTTTTTTTTAAAGAAATTTTTCATTTATGTAAGAAAACTTTTTAATAAATTAAAGTTAAATATCTGATAAACTGAAAGGTTTAAAAACTAATAATAGGCATCTCAATACATAAATATTTTAAAATGCTTTTATTTAAAACATACTTTTACCAATTTAACTTCATTGTATGCACACGATTTTTTTACTCTCTTAAGATTTTAAATTTTTAGGTATGAATAATAGAAATTATAGTTAGATTTCCGGGAATAATGATTAGATTAATATGTAATATTTTGTCTAAATAACCCACAGTATTCGTAGTTGCAACTCATCAAAAACTACTATTTTTAAATTAAAATTGACTACCAAAACAGAATTTAAATTTTAATAATCATTTAGTTATTTCAAACAGATGTTTTGCAGTGTTTTCCTTTCATTTTTGTGTGACTCTTTTTTTTTCTTGTTTTTTTTTCCAGTTTTTAATGAATTCCCCACGAAACCTCCGTTTAGTTAGTTATGAGTCTATACATAAATGATATTAAACATAGCATTATTAAACGAGCATCTTACACAATTCGGAGAAAAAAAATATCTTAATTCAAATCAAATATTAGGAAGAGTTTAATCAAGTAATGATAATTAACAGGTAATGATTGTTAATATTTTACAAAAGCGTTTAAAAACAATTTAAAGTTTAAATTATTTCAGTTTTCACCGAATTCACCACGATACACACTCATTAGTGTAAACAAAACATATATTATGTTAATCATAATATTATTATATTATCATGGTTCGTAATTTTAAAAAGAAAAATCATAATTTAATAGACCATGGCCATATTTTTCTATATTAAGAAAGTGTTTACAGATATTGCATAAATTATAATTTTTCATAAGAGTTTAGTGAAAACAGTGAAGATCTTATTTTAATTTCAAATAGTAAGCCGTTCGCTAATTTATATTTTCTGCAGAAGACCTACATCAATGCGAATTCCTTCAAAAGATACGTATTGTAGGAATAGAAACATTTTAAAATGAACGGAAGTCTGATGGCTGAAACTCTTCAATTTGAGCGCAGGCTGTCCAGGTGGCATCTGGATGCTTGAAATGATGAGGATGAAGATTCATCCCCTGATCTTGAAAAACCAAACATCCGACGGACAGATGAAAGGATGCTAGAAGAACTCTATCAGCGTCCTCTCTTACAAGATGAATTCTTTGATGGCACCAGTGATGAAGTAAGTTTTTTTTTCTGGTATACTTTTACTACCTACATATACTACTACTTTTACTGATTATTTACTACTTTTCTATTTGGTATCCGTTAAGTTTAATATTCCGGTCACTATATTAGACTGTGACAAAAAACATTTTTAAATTTATTATTTTGGTTAAATAGGGTTTCAGTATAACGGTAAAAAGTTCCAGTACTCAGGGTACCGATACATTTTATCGTAAAATTCATTTCTACCAGACATGTTACGAAACAAAAAATCTGTTATATTGTAATTTTTACTGTAATAATGACCGTATACTCTAATTAAAATATAGTGTAAAAATTATGGCATGATATTTTACAGTAAAAATGAATTTTATGGTAAAAATAGATTTTACGGATGATGTACCCAAAGTGACAATATTCTAGACCGTAATTTGATCCGAAATTTTTTACAGTGCATAAAATATACTACATTATAATTTGTTATCAATATCCTAAACATTTAAAATCAGAAAAGAGTTATTTAGTTAGAAAATATTAATTATAAGAATATATAATATGATTTATTATTGTTTATATTAATCTTTTTACATTAACTTTTCCCCCTACAATACTTGTAAATTATATTTTTTTACAGTTCTATTTCTATATTTGATTTCATACAATTGGAAAAATACTAAAAATTATAAGTACCAAGAATAATTTAATGGGAAACCTTATTACAAAATAAAAATTTCGGATAGAATTACGGTAATAAGTACCAGCACATAGAGTGTTTAGAATTGTTTTAATCTAAGGTTAAATTTGTGGGTAAAGAAATTAAATATTTTTTTTTCTCAAATTGAGTAAATGTCTTGAATATTTTTCAAAAACAAATTAAAAAAGTAAAGGGGGGCATATTTTTAAAATATTACAAGGAATAATTATAGCGGAACAGCGGTTTTTAAAATAGTTAAAAATAACAATAAATAAAATGGGTCAGAGTTTCACACATCACAAAATAATGGTAACTGCACGGCATGTTTTTACATTATATTTATAGCATATATGTTTTTTTCCTCTTTATTTTTGCTTTAGATAAAATTATGAAATATAACAGATTAATAGATTAAAATTGAGTTAAATAGGTAATTAAATAGGTAACACTTAAAACAGTGTTTACAACAAAGCTATTCTCTGGAAAATGTTCTTGGCGTTGTTATAAGACGAACATTAATGAATTTAACCTTGTTCGTTAATTTGTGAAAATGCTAGGTAGTTAGACGTTTTTTTTCTATTGTCGCTTCATTTGAAAAATAACTATTCACCATTCTTAATGTTTTGAAACTATGAGAACTTCTTTAAGGTGAATAAAATAATATTAACCCATAACTACAAATATTCAACACCAACAAAAGAAATATTTTTATACGATGTTCATAAATTTTTGAAAGTTGTCTGCAACATACGAAAATGTATACTTTCTTATAAAACTAGTTTTTTTAAAAAAAAATTCTATGCCATTTTTAAATATTTGGGTTATTTGTAGTAAAGATAAGTTTAAAAATATATAAATTTTTTTACGTTTTTGTTATTTAGATACAAAACGTAAAAAATATACTCAAAATAGCATCTAAACGTAATACACAAAATGACATCTATAAATTCGATTTCATAATATGAAATCTCTTTTATTAATTTCTATTTAATAAAGATTTGTTTTATAATGCGTAGGGCTTAAATAATGACATTTTTAAAAAAAATTTGTACTAACAAATGAATTATCAGTACTTTTGAAAATGTTAAAATGATAGGAAATTTCTATGACTGACAAAATTACAATGCAATGAAAATCTTTCATCGTAGAAATTTTACTCAAAATTTATTCATATGGATATTATATCATTTATATTAATAAATATGAATTAATAAATTACTCATTTCAATTTTCTATCAAAAACACGGATATAATCATAATATATTTATGAAAGAAAAATATTTTACCTTGAACGAAATTTTTAAAAAACTGAGGAAAAGATTGAATCAATTTTCTGAATTGTTATAAAAACAAAATTTTAGTAGAATAAATTTTTTCTCGGAAAATTTATTCATAGCACTAGCAAAACCCTTTAAAATAGATTTCCAATTCATGAGGATCTAAACGCTAAATATAAATGTTGTGTGTTCATATGTAATATTCTCGACAAACTTTAACTGACCATAAAAACTTTTCGTTCTCAAAAAAAAAAAAAAAACGCAAGAATAAGAAGGATCTAAGTTATGGGAGAGAGCTTTCTATTCTATTTATAATCTAGTACTAAAGCTGAGAGGAAGGTTCACATATGATCTTCTTTGAGGTAGTTTTGGCGTTCTGCAAGAAAATTCATATAAATATTTCCTTAATATTTGTGATGGTGTTTTTATATTGCGAAAGGAGCAAAACTAATTTTATACTAAAACTGAGTTTTACTCCAACTTACTAAACTAAAGCGCAGTGTTTGATGCCTACATTTAAGGAGTTATGGCGAAAATTATTAAACATCACCTACGCATTATTATAATTTTTTCTTTACATTTTTTACAACTTATTTTTAAATACTTTATTATAACATAACATTTTACGAGTGTATATTAGAATAAAATATTTATGAATGTTGTTTTTCCAAGCACTGGAGTTTATAATTGTGTATATAGGGGAATTCTGTAAATTGCTTATTCTTAATTTAAACTCTAAGTACCATGGAAACGTTCGTAAACCAGATCAATATACACAAAAATAGAATTCTAAAGTACATAAATAAAATTATAAGATTTATAAATAAAATCGCAATGCATTTAATTTAATAAAATTTTTACAAATCAAAGGATCCACAGGATGTATAAGTTGTGTACACTGTCAGAAAATTCCATACATCCTGAGCGCGCAACATCATTAAAATCCATTTCACAGTAAAATTTACTTTTACCGTAAATTTACAGTCATATTTATTTAATTAGAGTGACTCGGTGATTTTAAGGTAATTATTACTGTAAAAACTATTACGGTATTTACGATATAGCAGATTTTCGTTCCGTAACTTGTTCCCGTAAAAATGCATTTTTGGTAAAAAAGTACAGGCACTTTACTTTTTACGGTAATTTAATCCGTAATGATGAAGATGCTGAACATATTCTTCTTCATTGCGATTTGTATGCGAGTGCCCGAATGAAATTAAAGACTGATTTGAGGCGTCTTTCTATTTGTTGGCCTCCTGTCTTATCAGAACTGGTCAAAAGTATTGAAAGTCTTGCTGCCTTGCGGAATTTTGTTTTTAATTTAAATTTGTAAATTTTTCTTCTTTTGTTTTCTACTTACTACTGTAAGCCTCATGTTATACTTTGTGGTGCATGAGGAGTTTTAAGTCGTTTAATAATAAAAAAAAATAAAAAAAATGTAGATTTTAAAACTAAATACATTATTATGATTGATTTTGAATACATTATGATTGGTTCTTTTTATATGATTCATTTTTACCGGAACATGTTACGGAACAAAATATCTAACACACAGCAATTTTTACAATAATAATCCCCGTAAAATCAACGAATCACTCTAATTAAATAAATATTACCGTCAAAATTACGGTATAATATTTTACGGTAAAATGGATTTATGGATGACGCACCTAATGTTCCGGTATTTCATACCGTAATTTGATCTGGAATTTTTTTAATGTGTCATTTTAGAATTTCATTTTAAAAAGAGTATTAGCATACGTAAACTAAAATACAAAAAAGCAGTTCTGGGGGTTCGCAAGCTCTGCGAACAGGGATTGAAACTTCCTTGTATTATTTATTATGTTCACATCGGAGTGTCAATTTATTATTACATCGTTCGACTTTTCTCATGAGAAAACATTTATTTTTTACAGCCAGCTATGTTTAAAAATATTTAGAATTTAGATGCAAAGTGTGAGGTACATCGCTTTTAAAAATAATCAGAAGAAAAAAAATAATAATAATAATTTTTTAAAGGGCTGCATTGTTAGCTTTTTTATTAAATTCTGTGAGTGTATAATGCATTATTAGATATTATTCTGCTTTTTTACCAGAGCAAATCTTATAGTTTACAGCTATTTTTAGAGGCATTTTCTACTAAAAATCATGGTACAAGATACCATTATAAAGATAAACACGAGTCAAAAATATTTGTTTAAATTAGTTGAAAATCCCATGGTGTAATTTTTTTAAAAATTCTTTTTAAAATTTTCTCTGCATTGTGAAAATTTTTTTACTGAAGTATACTTTTATTTTTTTATTGCCATTATGTACAGAATTTAACAGCTGCGGGAAAAGATAACAGTGCCATTTTAAAGATGGTCGCAAATAGAAAATATGCTTCAAAATTGAAAAAAATTTAAATTTTTAAAATTGTAATTTTTTTTTTAAATTTAAAATACTGAGTAAATTTTTTAAAATTTATTTTAAATTTATTTATTTATTTTTTTTTTTTGGATCAAAGACAAACTTTCATGTGATCTAATCAAGAAATATAAGGATAATGCAACGTGTAAGGATGATGCAACGTTTTTTTTTTTATATTCATTTCAAAAATATTTCTTTCATTCAAAAATAAACTTTCATGTGATCTAACCACGAAATATTATAACGATGCAATGTATAAGAACGATGCAGCGTTACTTTAATTTATTTCAAATATGTTTCTTTTGTACAAAAACAAACTGTCATGTGATCTATTCAAGCTATATAAGGACGATGAAACGTTTAATGATAACAATGGAATTGATGAAATTTTGAAATAAAATAAAACTTAATAAAAACAATGCAATAAAATATCGTGTATTAACAACGCAATAAAATATAGTGTAAAAACAATGCAATAAAATAGCGATTGTAAAGATAACTTGGTGAACTAAAAGGTCTGTTAAGAGCTTCTCATCAGAGTTGATAAGCATCAAGAAATTTTTCCTCACAACGGGCAAGAGTCCAAAACAAGAAAAACATTATCATGAGTATTCATGCAAATGTTATAAAAACTTGATGATTATAGCAGTCTTAAACATTAACTTTCTTCAACATTCATTCTATTTTTGTTCAAGTTCTTTATTCAACATCACCAATTAAGCATTAATGTAATGTACTATTTAAAACTTTTATTTCCATTTATTCGTTTTTTATTGGCATAAGCATTTTAAAAGCACGCTGGTTATCATGTCCGAGCATAAAACTTAAAACCATATTAGCATAAAATCAAGAACACTTTCAGTTTTTACATTGCGAAAAGAGTTTCTAAAAATTCAGAAAAAATGTGTCAAAATAAATCCAAAACAAAATAAAACCGAATTCCAAACCTCTATGCATTCAAAATTGAAGCAGCATTTACTCGTCTTTTAGCTAAATAAAGTGGTGTGGAGGGGAAAATGTGTGAGAGAGGTGTTCGTTGGCTGATGACAGGATTCGAATCATGCACTTCCTGGCTTATAGTAGGATGCTTTATCAACCTTAATTGTACAATACAATCCAGGGAGAGTTAGGAAACTTTATATAGTAGCCGCCACAAGGACACATCATGTAATACTATTTTCCAATTTTCCCTAAAAGTGATCTGCAGGGAGAAATATGTGACAGAGATGTTCGTTGGCTCGTGGCAGGATTCGAATCAAGGATCTCCAGGCTCATAGTAGGATGCTTTATCCACTATAGTTGTACAACACAATCCAGGGACAGTTAGGAAGCTTTATATAGTGGCCGCTACAAGGACACATAATGTAATACTATTTTCCAATTTTTAAGGCATTAAGAGTTGCAATTAGGAAAATATAGTTCCAATAGCTTAGTCAAGAGATCGGTAATTTTAATTTCCCTTTTTACTCATTTCGCTATATCTTAAAAACTTTTAAGAGAATGAAATATATATGCTTACAACTACGGTGGATAGAGTCACCTACTACGATGCCGGAGGTTCGAATCCTTCCGGCGAAAATCTCTCGCACACATATCAACCATTACGTCACTGTTGAGACCATTTAGTTGAAAAAAATGTTGTTGTTTTAATTTTAAATACAATACGAATTCGACTATTGTTTGTTTCGAAACTATTTTGATGCATTTTTGAGAAACCCTTTCTCATACCGGACTTATGGAATTTTATGTAATGTAATAGAATTAAAATATTGGAATTAAAATATAACTAAAATATATATACAATATATAATTAATATAATTTTATGATATAATAAAAACGTTTCTTTTTGAATTCTTTAGCAAAATTATGCTTTTAGCACAAAGGATGTTAACATTCAATGAATAATGATTATAAATGAAACTACCAAAACTACAAAGTATATTTTCAGAAAAACTTTCTAAAGCTACACTATAATAACTGGCACCATGAATCATTTTGCGCAGTTTTCAAAACTATTTAAAATGAAAAAATCTTTGAATTTTGAGATGAAGTGTTTGAAATCCAGTGGCTTGCGTGAAAAAGTATTAAGGTACTGACACATCGCCTAATATCTGTCCTCGTTTTTCAGGACTCGATCTTTCAAAGGCCTTAATATAAGTGCCACGTAATTTTGATCCCATATGAAAGACGTGGACAGCACCCGAGCTGATAACCCTACTTTTCCAAACTTTCCATCATAACCGACAAGACCTACATCCACGACAAATTTAACGTACCCATTGTTGCACTTGTATATCGGATATTAAGTCGGGTATAAAGATCTAATTCACAACCTCAGCTCTCTTTCACTTGTAAGCGGCATTTTAACCGAGTCCGCCAATAGGAAGATGCTAAAGTTAAACCATACTTCCAAATTATTCTGCAGAATATAAAAAAGCATTTTTGGTGAAAAATACTACGATTTCTAGATGGAAAGTTGGATGATTCTGTGTATTGTGAGGCTATTTAGTTAAAATTTTGGAAACACGTAAAGTATGTCTCTGGAAACAATACTAAGAAAAGTCTGATGTAAAAATAAACACTTTAATTACAGTGTGGCTTATCACTATCTTTACCCTTATCCTTTCATTTCTTCAAAATTCTCTCATAAATTAACTAGTTTGATAAAACCGTATTTTGGTTATGACCTAATAAAGTTTATCAAATTTGAAAGCCTTTTACTAACCGTTTAAGCTTAAGCATATTTTTGTTTTAGTGTTGCCTAGATAAATAATGATTGTAACCTAATTTTATAACCTATATTTAGAAAGGAATTTTGTTTAGATTTCAAAAAAAAAAAGAAAAAAAATCAATGGCAATCCCGAATGCAAAATTCAATCATATAACATCTTTAAAAATTATCTAAGTTTTAAATGGTTTTAGCTATAAACATATGAATTCCTTATTTAAGTAATCGCCAATATCCATCCTTATTTACTTTGTAATACTCAGTTTTAAAGTCAACTAAGTGTACTTATTTGAATTAATTTGTGTAGCCCTCTATTTGGAAGCATAAATAAACTGAACTTGTTCTAGTTTTTAAATAAGATTGAAATGAATGGTATGAACAGATTACTTCATATTCTTTTAAAAAAGAAAGTACAAATTTAAGAAGTACAAATCTTATGACACAATTTAACTTAAGATTGTAATACGTTTAATAAATAGTATAGCTCAATACGCTTCGATATTACTTATAATGTATGGTTTAATTACTTCGACAATTATTTTTTTCAAATAGGAAAAATTATAGCAGACAGGCTGAAGTTTTATTGACACAACAAACAAACAGTGTTTTTGTATCATTTCTTTCTCCAAGTTCATATATATTAAGACTTATAACACCATACAATCTCTCATTATATATAAGACGATGAATCAACTGTCTGTTAGCTCCAAGTTAAACAACAGAACTCCCTCTTTCTATGTCTATAAATACAAAATTTGTCCAAATGCCAACTTTTACCGATATCTCAACAGGATTTGCCTTGTAAATTCTTCTAACTTATCTTAATTACACCTTCCTTAAATGCCCTTTTCATTCCAAACTTCAGGTGAAACATCAATTGTTCCTTCGAATCTTTCATTTCTGCGGACCACATGGAAAAGGATTCCTTTCTTCAGGTTGTTAGAGAATGAGAAACATTCCAAAAAGGGGGGTCCGCCTCGTTTTTCATTTTTTTTTGGAACGTCCTCACAGCGAGCGAACACCTCCTGAAAACCGCTGACGCAAACCTTAAATTAACCGCGTAGGACGAAAGTCGGTTTTGTGGTGTCGGTGGCTTGTTCGACAGTACCGACGGCTCGGTCGTTCGAGCCGGGTACTTTATCCAATGCAAATTAAGAATTCGAACGAGTGTGTTGTTTAGAATTAATTTAATAATAGTTAGCAAACTTGTTGATTGGCGAAAATGTGTTCCGGGATTATTGATGTCAACCTCAACAGGGATGCACCGTCCACCCCATGGGGATTCAGACTGCATGGAGGAAAGGACATTGGCTTTCCATTGGTCATTCAACGAGTGAGTTTTATTTAATGTAAAAAGAAAGTACCTCAAATATTTTTTTAATGTAATCGGTTAGAGTTGATTTGACCTTCATGGGTCGTGGTGTAGTTGACGACCTTCTTTTGTCTTAGTAGGATTGTTTGGAATTGGTTAATCTGTTTTCTCCCCAATCATCTCGTTTAACCTCTTTATTCATTGACATTGAAACATGGGGAATGATAAAATTTATTTATTTTAGTACAAAAATTTACTATTAATGGTTATCATAAAATTACATCAATATTGGTTAAAAAAATTTAATATTTTGTGAATATGTTTTTAATATTTTAAGAGTGAACAGTTTATCGATTTCATATAACAACTAAACTTTATAATTACTTTGTGCCGAAAGTTTCACATAAGTTTCCATTTTTAAATACCAAAAAATGAAATACTCTTGTATATTATTATATACCCTCCATGCACTTCAAATTGTCTGCTATACTATATCTAACAAATACAATGTCATTCTGATTCAGTGATTAAAATATCACCCTGAAAAACTTTTGCTCTAAGAATCGAATTTTCGGGTACTAAATGACTATATAATTATTTATATAGTTGATCTCAGTTGTGTTAATTAATTAGAGTTAACTATTGAATATGGAATCAGACACAGAAATGTAAATTCTTTGAATTTTTCATTATTATATATTTATTAATTTATTAAATTTTTATTAGTTTTTTATTGCTGATTTTTATTATTAGTTTTTTATTATTAATTTTTTATTATTAATTTATTATTATTTTAATATTTATTAAATTTTTGTCGATTGATTTGGATCCTTTGCTATTACAATATGAAAAATTGCCATAATCAGAAAAACATGATATCACTTGTTAAGTTACAAGAGAAGTCGGACGTTTCGGTTTCTTGATATTAATTTTCTTCTTTTCGTACTTCGCAATATCTTTTAATAGAAAAAAAAATCTTTGAACGCAATTACAAAATTTACTTCTTCAAAAATAATTTCATTATAAGAAATGATTTTTAATATTTATTGTTTATTACTGTTTTATTAAATAAAGGTTGAAAACTTCTTCAATTGTTAGGTATTCTAATTTTAACTCAATTTCATGCAATAGAATTAAAATGACGAAATCCAAATTTTGAATGAAATAGGTTAAATAATTCTTGAGTTACAAAATTTAAAAAAAACAACATATTTTTTAATTTTAATTTTTCGAGGTTAATTCAATCAATATTTTTTATAAATTTGGGTTTTGTCATTTAAAATTATGATTCAAAATGACGTACAAATTTGTATACATTACAATTCAGAAAGATTTCGATCAAATATAAATAAATAATTATTGAAAATTGTTTTTATGAAGTTATCATTTGACAAATGAATATGCAAAAATGTTTCCGAATCACTTAAAAAGTTCTCGGAGTATTTCAAATCAAGCAAAAGTGAAATTAACATTAAGAATTCCAAACTTTCAACCACATTTCTAATACTTGAGCAATGGGGACCATATTTTCCAAATTGTACCTACCACCATATTGTGACGATTGATATATATATATATATATATATATATATATATATATATATATATTTGTGATTTTGTGAAATGCCTGTGTTTTTCACTTTTTAAAGAAAATACGAGAGCATTAATTGAAAACATTCTTACAGTAAGAAAAATCAGCAAAAAAAATTTTAAAATATAGTAAACTAAGTTATTAAAATTGCAGGAAAATATTGCATTGCACTCGGTTGTACAATAATTTACTCTATAAAAATATTCCGGAACAATTTTTGTTGAAAAATACATGGTTCTGGTACATTTTTCCGAAAAATCTATTTTTTCTGGAACATGTTATAGAGTATAAAAAAAAAAGATGCATTATAATTTTTACAGCAATAATGACCGTGAAATAGGTTAATCACTCTAATTAAATAGATATAAATTAAATAAAAATAAATATATAGATACATTAATTAAAACAAAAATAGATTTTATAGATGATTCACCCAAAGTGCTGTTATTTTATGCTGTAATTTGATGCGAAATTTTTTACAGTGTAGGTATCTTGAACGATAATATGGTGCAAACTTTCTAAAGCATTTATAAAATAAGTTGTTAAAATAAAACCATAGTATAAAGTAATTAAGTTTATACGATAATATGGATAAATTTCGGAAAAAATAATGTGGCCATGGTTCAGCAAACTTAAGTGATATTATGGTTTAACTGCTCCAAATTCCTGACTATGTAAGTAGTTTCGCATTCAAGGTTTGGTAATGGTTTGTAAAAAAAAATTATTTTCCTTCTATTTGGATAATCTTAGCTTAGACTTCAATGATTCTACCTGGAGAAAAAAAAATCTGATAAAATTACCATACTTTGTGGTAATGACACTTGTGGTAAAAAAAAAACGTTTTTCCGGTCATGAAAATCAAAATAAATTGTATTTTACCATTAATTTGGTAATTTTTTCGTCCTCACGGCAACGGTTTACCGAAAATTATGGTTTTCAAAATTATAGTTCAAATTATCCCACTTATAGCAAAAACTAGGAAACTGAAAAATAAATTTAATCGAATAAATTATTTTTATGCCATGCTCTAAAGTATCATGACAAAATTACCAAATTTTACCGAATTTTATCGCAAATAATAAAAACATTTTTTAATGCTAACTTTACAAAAATCATTACCAGAACGCTTCGACAAAAATTACCGAGATTTTTGGTGTTCCCATAAAACCTGAAACGTTGTAAATTTTATCATATTCCGGTAGTCTTAACCATATTTTTTTCTCAGTGAGCTAATTTAAAATAGAATTGTTTTTAAGCGATTGCACAAATTTTGGTCAAACATAAAAATTGCTTGGTTTTGCACTTTACCAGAGATTTATCTTATATCAAAAAGTTGTTTCAATAATTTGGTTAAAAAAAATTTTGATATTTTCTTATCACTGAACAGATGCTTCCTTCCAATGAAAAAAAATTCTTTTGAAGAATTTAGCATTTAAAATTTCATTGTAACTGCATAAATTTCAAGTCGGAAATGGAAGAACTAGTTAGCAACAAAACACTTGGAAAAGCTAAGGATATTTTAAGATGCGAGAAAGAAAAAAAAATCGTATTACCTAATTCATTAAGCAAAAGTAAATAAATGGAGAACTGTGTAATTGGCAATGACTAACATTGTCAGACAGCTGGTCTATTTTCTCTTTCTTTAAAGAGATTCTAAAATAGGATGCTCAAAATTAAATTTACTTCCGTATACATTTTTTTACGTAGATGCGGGGGTATTTATACATTTTTTATAAAGTAATAGTGCATTTATAAGTTTTTTCACGCAGATAATAGGGTATTTAAACATTTAGATTATAAGGTATTTACATATTTTTTACGTAGAAAATAGGGTATTTATATTTTATACGTAGATAATAGGGTACTTAAACAACGTAGATAATTTATACATTTTTTACGAAGATAAGAGAATATTTATATACATAATTTTTAAGCAGATAATAGTGGGATAAGGTAAACTTGTCCATCCAAATTCAAAATTTTTGTTCTATAAAAAGTTGCTATTGTGGTCATATATGTGCCAAAAAAAGTTTTCAGCCGAAAAAAAAAAAAGATCCTGAATTTATTATATGTGTCAAAAAAGGCAAATTTCATTTTGTAAAAAGGCGACGATTTTAAAAAAAATTATTAGATTTCAAGTTCAAAAAATTTAATTTTTAAAACGTAAAGTAAGTGTAAAAAATTATGGTTAACATAGCATTCCATTTAAAAGTTAAAAAAAATTTTTTTTTTGTAAGGTATAACATATTTAGAAATTAAAACTTAAAATATATATTAACAATAATTTTAAAAAAAAATTTCTTAATGTAAATGGTCGTTACCAGTTTTTACAATTTTTTCTAACTCTCTTCATCAATCATAACCTTTTGATCTGTTGATATGTTTTAACCACGTCTCTGTATTAAGTTATTATTTTGACAATTAACAATTGTAACATTATTTTGTTTTGTTATTTGTAAACAATTATTTTGTTAATAAAGCTCTGAAATAATTCGAGATCAACATGTTTATTGATGTCAATGCTAGATTTTTATGCTAGGTTTATAAATAGGTAAGAAACAAGAAATTTTAAACTTTACGACTTTTTAAAATATTAAGAAAACTATAAATACATAATACGGTTTACGTTTAAGTTTTCAGTTATGCTTCCGTTCTACTTCTCCCGAATTGAAAGAAAAAATTCCCGTTTCGTAGTTTATTTTAAATCTTCGTTTTTAAAGTGACTAGACGAGGAGATAAAAATAAACTGGAACGTTATTTACGTTTAAACAGTTGTTCTTTTTGAAAAATGGTGCTCTAAAATCGTGCAATAAAATAGTACTCAGCATATTTTGATAAAAAAAATTTTGCCAACTATGAGAATTGAAAAGGTTGACTTCAACAATATTTTTCTTTTTTTTAAAAAAAAATAGAAAATTTTTATTTTTGTTTCTGCTATTTATATGTACGTAAAGTTACTTTTTTACAAAAAAAGTACTTAGCAACTTATGTTAATATGATTTACTTATGCTAAATATTTATTAAAATGCTATTTAATTTTTTTAATATTTATTAATAAATATTATGCTAATTTATTAATAAATATTACATATTTCAATTATTTATACGCATGTTAATAATTTTTTTTAATGAAATGAATGAATTTTAATCTTTTTAAAATTACAATATTTTAAAAATAAATGTTTAGTTTTTTTAAAAACAAATTTGATAATCTTTGATTAACTAATTTAGTTTTATAATTCATGAACATACGGTCTTTTCTTCGTTCTTATTCGCAAAATATGAATAAAAAAATAAAACAAAAATAAAGTGTTTTTCATGTGATTTGCTTTTATATTTTAGAAGACTATATTCAAAGCTGCAGAAGTTTTTCAACAAAACTAATTGTGAATTATTTAATAATTTTAGTGATTTTCATCAATATGAGAAGTCTCATAAAATGTCATACTTTTTTAGAAAGTTTAATTACCTCTTTAAAATCCGTTTAATGTATTATTTTTTTAAAATCCCATATTGAAGACTAGATTATTCTATTCAGGATTCAATCTGTACAATTCAAAAGTAATGCTTTGGCATTCTAATGCTCTTCAATACACTTAATCTCTTAAAGAATCTCTAACTGCAACTTTCAATATCTTCTAGGCAAAAAACCGTCTAAGAAGACCTTTCAAAAAATTTGTTCAAAAATCTCCTGAAATATTAATAAAAACCATTTATTCAGTTAAATTTACTTTTTAGTTTTATATTTTTTACTAAATATGCGGTAACTATCATTTTGAAAACCAGAATTTCTGGTAAACCGTTACAATGTGAACGGAAAAATTACCAAATGAATAATTTAAATACCGTATATTTTCGTCTTATTAATTATTATTGGGGTATTTTTCTATTTGGGTGTATTAGAATCATGGGATATTTTTTACCAGAAATGCAATTACCATAGAGTACGCTAATTTTATGAGATTTTTTTTTCATCTTCGTGCAAGTTGCTAAAAAAGTATTTTTATGTTCTGCAAAATTTAAATTTGTGTAGAAATCGTTTTCATTTATTACCATAAGTGTAAAATAAAATTTCCATTATTTACTGCAACATTATTTTTTTTAAAAAAAAACACATATTTTGAAATAAACTAACTTTAGTTAAATTAAGTATATCATAGCGAATGTTTAATAACAAATTTTTTGCAACAAAAGTATATTAATAAAAGTTGTTTAAATTTATTTGTTTTCAATTTTAATATTGAAAAATTTCCTGCTGAAATTCAACTCGTATTTTAATTACGACAGTTTATTTTTAAATAAATAACTGTGAACCCAAATATCATTTTGATAAATATCTTTTAAATTAAAAAAAGAAAAAAAAAACATTTTATATTTGCGTTTAGAAACGGCAAAAAAATTATTTTTAAAATACTCTTCGAAAACTAGCACTTTACTTTGTATTGAGCCTTAAACGATTTGCTTTTTACGAAGAAGAGAATTTTAGAAACGAAATCTGAAAGCGATTATTATAAGTATTAAAAAAAAGAGCTTAAGGTATTTTAAGTTTTTTCTTCCCTATCAGGAACGGGTATCTTTTCTATTTTGGTCTCTTTTATCAAACAATTGGAATATTTTTACGATGAAAAAAAATATTTTCTACACAATTACAACTTACCAGAAAAATATAGTTCTTTTTTTACTTCTCATTTGTTATGTAAACATAAATTATTCAAAAAAGTCTTTTTAGAAAACTATTCTGGCCAAGTTTTGTGTTATTTTCTGCTTCAAACAATGCAATCTGAAAACATTACTTAAGTCTGATTAAATTACATTATCATTTTCAGATTAAACGAAATTTATTTTTATGCTATTTTTAATACTTAATTCATGTAAAAATTTTGTGTAAAATACGCGTAAATTTCTTTCATTTTTTAACTTTTGCATTTGACTCGGAACTCATGGGTCGTATTAGTTTTGATAAAAATCATGTTATAAAACTCTTGCTTTGAATACTGAAAAAAATATTATTGGTACTTGAATTACTAGTTTTTATAATGTGATATAAGAGAAGAAGAAACAAGAAGAATAGAAACAAGAACGACAATTTTTGAACAACTTTTTTTCATTCAATATTTTTTTACTTAAATTATAGAATGAAAAAAAAAATGCAGCATAAAAATTTGGAGTAGCAAAGCAAATACAATGAGGGATACTTACTAGGGGTTATTATTATGATTTATTAGTTTTTTGTTTTTTTTTTTCTGTTTTTTTTTATTATTATTTCCAATGAGCTGCACAATCATTGTTCCCGATGAGCAGACCTAGTGCGTTCTCAAGAAGTGGTATCTACTCTTTCAGTGGCCACCACAATGGGTGAGATACCGTTGGCCATGTTAATTTGGACGTCTAGTTTCTGCCACACTAGATGGCAGCACCGAGACTATTTAATATTAGTTATTAATTAATACTATTATTATTTAATTATTATTAATTATTATTATTATTTAGTTATTATTTAATTAGTACTATTTAATACTATTTAATTATTAGTTTATTTAATATATATGATTTTTATTTAATTTTGGGCAATTCAATTAATTCGAAATACTTAAAATTATTCTTTGCCTGTACTATGAAGCTTAATTAATTTATCACTTTTTTTTATATAATTCTGTTATTTTATTCGTTCTTAAAGCTCATTTTTTTTAAAATTTGTTATTTAAAAATATTTAAAACATTTTCAACTGTTTTTTTTTTAAAAATAAAATTTAGTAAAAATTTGAACTTTTCTTAAAACTTTGATGGCAATAATTTTGTTTCTATTAAACTTTTACCTAACCTATACTATATTTTTTATTTTATCTTATAACTGGCGTTGGACAGCAGACGTAATTTTGAGTTTAAGACTACCATTGTTCAAGTCAATAACCTTGTAATTCTGAACTCAATAGAGAAGACAAGGGAACTTTTGGATCAAGCATTCGGAGAAATTTGCCTTCGTGGAGGGTTTTTCGATGAAACTAACCCGGATTTGCATTACATGGAGAGGTAAACCTCCCACGGTTTGCCTGACGGCAAGAGGCCTCTACCCCATGATCCGCCTCCCACTGAGGAAATTTTACGTCAGAACAGTGTTGTGTGGTCGGTACGAGCCGAGTACCAAAGTTCAACTCCGTAGGCATGTAATTTTAAACTCAATTTAGAGAACAAGGGAATTCCTAGATTAAGTATTGGGAGAAATTTGCCTTCATAGACTTTTTGATGGAACTAACCCACATTTGCGTTACATGGAGAGGAAAACCACAAAAACCTCCCACAGACAACCTAACCGTTAGGGGACTGTAAACTATGAATATGCAAATGCACAGCTGCAGTGATAAAATATGCACTATGCGTCTGACTAATTTTTCGTTGTCTTATAACCTGATAAATGTAAATTGGTTGTTAAAAGGTGTAGTCTCAGAAGTTATTTTGTTTAAGTCAGTTGAAATTAAAATTAAAATTATTTGTGGTTGAGAAGACGATGTACAGAGATATATCTTTATAATCGCTGTTTTCATCGTTAAAATTAATTTTCAATACTTAAGCTATAAATACACAAATGGGCGACCTTTGTGCTAAAATACAAAAACCACGACAAACAACGTTAAAGAGCACAAAAATATATAATAATGCAGACAGCTGTTTCGGATACTCAAAGGGCTTAAGCAATATTTAACTCTATGATTATTAAACTCTAAATTACTAAATATTTAGCTTAAAATGAAACATTAGTAACCATATTTTATTTTTCATAAAAATATCACAAAAGAAAAAATAAACAGACGTAATTTTATTAACGTTTTTGCCATAAATAAATTTCATCGACAATATGTTGCTTCCTCATCCTGTTTTTTCTTTTCAGATAAGAGTTCATAAATTTTAAAAAAAATAATAATTTTTAAAAATTATCATTGAACGAGAGAATAAAATATACACGGGGAAAATAATTCCAGTAAAATTATCATACTGTATTATCTTGTGATATTGATGTTTCTAGGGGAAAAAACATTCTGGTAAAATATATATATACTGCATTTAAACCATTCATTCAACAATTATTCCCTTCATATGATATTGGATTATTGCAAATACTGGCTATCAAAATTGTAATTCTTATTACCACTCATTCAGTAAAAATTTCACGATTGAAAAGAAAATGTAGCCGAAAAACAGGTTTTTATGCCATGACCTAAGGTATTATGATAAAATTACCAAGTTTTACCACATTTGTAAAATTTTATCACACATTATAAAACCATATTTTATTGTTAATTTTACCAAAGCATTTCGGTAGAAATATCGAGATCTTTGGTGTCCTCATAAGGCCAGAAACACGGTAAATTTTCTCATATTCTAGTAGTTTTAACCATACTTTTCTCCCGGTGTAATATTGTTAGAACAAATTCTAAAAATATGTAGATGTACTTTTTAATATTTAAAAAAAATGCTGCAATCAAAGGCGTTGTATTGCGCAGCGTTACATATTTTTAATTTCTTGTACACTGTCTCATTAAGCTGATGAAATAAATAGATAGAACAGAATGATAGCAATTAAATTTAAGTCCAATTTGGAATATTGCATTTAAATCTCTTTACTTTTATTGTTCCCTAGGTGTTTATGGGTAGTCCATCGGATGGAGAACTTCAGCGAGGGGACACCATTCTTCAAGTCCAAGGCAGAGACACTGCGGACTTGACTCACATGGAAGCCCACGACATCATTAAAGCTGCTGGCGTTCGATTGCAGCTCCTCATTAGAAGGTCAGACATGTCTTTTTACGGTCTTGGTCAATTGTATTTCATAAGAACATTGATTCAACGCTCTTATCCCATAAACTTGTAGAATTGGTTACCTGCAAGTGACGTCATCGTTGGTAAATCGTGGCATTTGTCGATTCAGACGCCAATCAGGTTCCACACACACGCATGACGTCGCTTACAGGTATCCGATTAAATCTAATTTAGATGACATGGTTAGGCTTGACTTTTTTTCGAGTTGCAAGTACCCGATTGAAGAAAATATAAAAAAAGAAATCTGAACAGAACAATTAATTTAAAAAAAAAAAAAAAAAGAAACCCTGAGTGCCTTTTTTTATAACCCAGAACGCAACTTTTCCCCAATTCATGCACTCTAAAAAAATTAGCTTAACTTTGAACCATAATACTTATTTTTTATTACTTCAACCTTAATGTTTTAAACTGAAATACGTTTACGTACAAGTATAACCATAGAATTGTGTAAGGAAGTTTAAGAAGCGTAATATTAAGGTTCGACGTACCATCATTAATTTTAAACTGGTTCATAACTAGTTTGGTTCAAAATTGAAAATATTGTTACATTTCTAACCATTCGTCCATAAATTCAGATCTAAAAATTTAAAAAGAAAAATAAAAAATCTGTGACACAATTGAGTAAGCTCAATGAAATTTTGTTATTTTGCATTTGCTAATAAACATTTGTGCAGCTTCTTCTTTTACTAAGTTAATTATTACTTGAAAAATGCAGTTAGTGCAATAAAAATGAACAAAAATTAATGATGAACTTGTCATTAGAAATATGTAAATTGAAATTAAGGAGATTATTATGATGATAAAATATATAAGCTGGAAATTACCAGGATGTTAATTCTCACTGATAAAATACTTGACAAGACTTTTCAATACATCATGATTGATAATGGTTAGTTGTTATTGATTAGTATGTTTCAGGAACCCTTAAATCATGAAGATTGTAATAAAATAGGTAAAATTCCTTTTAGTATATGATGCTGTAAATTTCTCGGAACAAATGGTTAAATAACAATTTATTTAATTGTTATTTTACCATATTCAAACAAAATAATCGAAAAATCATAAATATGATGAAATTGATATTATTATTATTGATACTATTAACTGTGAGAAAAACCGTTTATTATCTGCTTTTATCCAACAAGGTTAAACAACTACAGAATTTTATCACGCCAATTAAACCCACTTTATAAAGTCACTTTGTTTGGTTGGGTACATACTTTTACCTAGAGGGTAATTCCGTCAATCTTTTGATTGATGGAACAGGATTCAAGTCCCAGCGTTGACACCGCAATATTTCCTCCATTTTCTTCTATACATGAAGAGTTTCCAGTGTCCTGCATTGCATTGCATTATATGGCAGTTGCATAAAGTTGCTTAATACATAAAATTCTAGTATTTCCCATCTCTTACTATAGGTGAAACAACCAGATAAATTAATAAAACCACATTCCACAGTTTATTTGATAAATCGCAACTCAACATTACTCCAATGTCCATTACCTAACGAAAAACCTTGCTGTTATGTCCAATTTAATTTCTTTTTTATGGTTTTGAAACCATAGTAACTGTAAATGGTTAAAAAATATATAGTAATTGAATCCATGGTTTTTCTTAACTATCCTAGTTCTTAACAGTTTTAAAACCGTAAACGAAAAAATTGTTCATCACATTAAACTTTAGAGTTAATTGAATAGACGGGCTGCTTCCGACTATTTTACCTTAATTTTCGAATGAAAAGTCCAACAGCGTATCTAAAACAATCATTAAACTTTTTTGTTTCCAATTATATCTCATTTTCAATCTTACTTTATTCTTATTTACTTAGCGTAGAAATTAATAAAAGTTATATTTTTTGAAAATAAGCATATTTGTTACAGGCTACCTGGAGCACCACAAACACCGACAACACCGATAAGTCCTTTGCCCACAGTCGACGGAATGCATCCGTATGCGAAGCTTTTGCGAGAAACCGAATCGTCCCGAACGCTTCCGAAAGCTGCACCGATGTTTCAGCCGATGTCCCCACCGAGGTACACTCCACAGCCAGCAAGGACGACACCAACACCGGCTAAAACTTACTGTTATTCTCCATTGCCAACTACTCCAATCCTAGATCCTACTCCTATAGGAGGATTTTTCCCAACTCCTAAGAGTCAGGCGTATGCTGAGTTATTAGATTATAAAATAGAAAAATATAAAGAAAAAGATGCCATAGTTAATCAAGTAAGCTACACAATTTAACCTAACCAAACTAACTGTAACAAAAAATAAACACATGTTTTTGAGAAATAACATGTGAAACAAAAAAAAAAACATTCTTTGCAAATATCACACTCATTTTGCATTACGATAGGCTAATCGGAAAAGCCTAATCTGCCTGATATTTTTAACCTTCTTGCAATCGACTATCGGGTATTTAGGCTAACTAGGAAATTGCAATCAGATTGAATTTGCTTAGGCATATTGCAATAAACCTTTAATGAAGATATTTACAATAAGCATTTTTTATAATAAGGTTATAATTGAGCAAAAAGTGATCAAATTTTTAATTAGACTAAATGTATCTGGGCTCGTTTCTATAACCTTTAAAAATGGCAGACTAACTAGAAAATGCTGAAGACTTTTCCTACTCTGACTAATCGCAAAAGGATGACTAATGTTTGAAAAATAGTTGTATTATAGAAAAAATCTAATCTGCCTGACATTTTAAAGTTTTTTCTGTATTCAGTTCACATAAATTTAGGTTAATTCAGAAATTGTAAAGAATTATTTACGCAATTTGATAGAGTTTTCTTCTTGCAGTAAACCTTATATGATGATATTTAAAATAAGCCTATAATTGAGAAAAGAATGATTGAATATATTATTGGCTTAAAAAGTATCTGGACCAGTTTCGATAACCCTTAAAAGTGGTGGAGTAACTAGAAAATGCTAAAGACTTTTCCAACTACTGTAACAGATTTCCAAAGGACTACTACTGTTTGCTATATCTCATGTCGTTTGCTATAGTAAACAGTAGTCGTCCTATGTCGTTTTCTATAGAAAGCAGTAGTCGTTATATTATTCATTAAGTTATGTAATTATCGAATCAAATAATTACCCATTACGATTTCTAAGTAGCTGCTAGTTCACTTAATCAACTTAACCCAACAATTATCTAAAGCATTTAGCATTTACAGTGAGCAAAGAAAGTGATCTCCCTGAATAACTTTTAATCTTATTGTACTCGATTCAATCTTAATGGTTCGAAGACTTAAAAATATGTTAATCAATTAGTGTAGACGATTTTTTGAGTTATGAAATTAGACACAAAAGCTTCAAAATAAATATACAATGTTCTTTTTTAATAATGAAGATATATTTCTTGATCTTTAAAGTATATGGGGATAGCAGCAAACTGCGAAATATGATCCCAATAGTTCGGTCTGATCCTTTAGATCCTTTATGTTAATTTCACTTTTTGCGTACTCTGTCATAGAACTTTTCGAGCGAATCGAAAAATTTTACACATAACTATAGACTTCGTTAATTCAAAGATAACTCCATGCAAATAATAATCTTTAATAATTATTAATTATTATTTATTATTTTATTTAATAATAGTCGAAAAGTTGAATTGTAAAATATACAAATTTTTACATTACTCTAAAGAATACAATTTTAAAAGGAAAAGTATAAAAAGTGAGCGCAATCCATCGAATAGTTTCTGAGTTGTCACATTTTGAAAAATCCATTTACTTAAAATTTGATTTTTCAAGAGCTATTCGACCGATATAGTAGAAACGTTGTGTTTCGCCATTAAAAACTTTAGTCTTAAAAATGATGCGAAAAATGTATTCTTTTTAACTTAGAACATTTTCAACAATTACTAAATAAAATAATAAATAATAATAAGTAATTATATAAAATAATTGCAATAGAATTATCTTTAAATGGACGAACTTAGTAATTATGTGGAAAAATACAATTCTGTCAAAAAAAGGAAAGTTTTCTTTCATGGAAAGAACACTTTTGTGTTTGATTTTCTACCTTAATTAATAATTAGCACTAATTATTTAGCATATTAAAAGTTTGACCCTCGAACCATAAAGATTGAACCTTAGTAGTTGAAATCCTGATCATTAGATCAAAAGCTATTCAAGGTTTCAATTTATATTTTGCACATTGTAACTACAGATTCAAGTATTTACCAAATTTAATAATTATGTAACCATCCATTAATTCCATATAACCAATCTATGATAATTTTCCCTTATTTTCAAATATAATCACTATGTAATAATCAAATAAAATTCAAGTTTAGCTAATGAATTTTCTAAGATCGATTAGAGGAACTTCGTTCTATGATTCCATCTTTTGTCTTAATACTAATAAACATTCCAGTTCCAAACTTTCTCTCCATACATTTGACTTTACACGTTGTTGCTGCTGTGCAAAGTTCCATTATTTAATAACAAAAGATCGTAGAACAAAGATTAATCTTCGTTCGATTATATTAGAATAAGACTTCGTTCTTATATTTTCAAAAACCATTTTCGAACATTCAGTCACCTTTATGTTCTATCTCTAGTTTTTAACTGTTTTCTTACAAATTTTCATGATTTTTATCTAAACGAAAACCCTTAAAAATGCACAACTGCTTATTTACTCATGTGTCATCGCTGTGCATTACAAGAATCCTCTAAGAAAGAAAAACTATTTCCTTAATTTGATGAAGTATTCACTCGGGGCATTTTTCAATAATTAGTTTGGCTTCAAACAGCGAAAATTTCTTAAATATTTTCGTGGTTTTGAAGAGCATCCACATAATTGTCAATAGTAAAAATGAAATCTGATAGTCTAATCTTAGGATTCTTTTTCAGTCAACAAACAAATAAAGATACTCAGCTGAACAAAAATTAAAAATGGCAAAAGTTAATAAACAGTTCCACTGTAGAAATTGGAAGATGATAAGTTTCTTTCTTTGTTCACAAAAAAATTCCTTTTTTTGCCCTTTGCAAAGAAAGAAATTGCACGAAACTTATGTAAAGTAGAAATGATCCCGAGAATCGAATACAAACTACCGAGATTTCAGGAATTGTTCTATTTCAAATAGATTTTTTCTAAGAATTTTCAATTAGCACTTGCAGATTTTTTTCGATGTCAGTCATCATGTCATAGATCATCTCCTTCAAAAGAGAAGACAGTTGTTTCCTCAATTTGATGTAATATTCGTTCAGAAAAACAACAAAAAATGGTTTTCAAACGAAGAAAATTATTTAAATATTTTCTTGATCTTAAAAAGATTCCACGAAAACGTCAACAGTAAAAATAAAATATGAAGGTCTGATCTTTGTTTTCCTTCTTAGTAAAACAAATAAATCCAGATGCTGGGCTCAAACGTCCATGCCCGAGGTTAGTGTAGAAATGTTCCCGAGAACTGAATCCAAACTTCTGAGCTTTCTAGAATTCTTCTATTTCAAATAGATTTTTTTCTAGGAATTTTCAATTAGCACTTACAAATTTTTCTTTGTCAGTTTTCAAGTAATAGATCATTGTATTTAAACATACCGAAAAAACCAACGAATTTCATATAGAAGTCAAAGAGAAATTGTGAAATCGTTCAAGTCATCTCTTTAATTTCACGGTTTGAAGCAAGTTATCCCAAATCATTTGCAGTGATGGATAGCTGACAACTTGCCAACTTCATTTAAGCTGATAAGATGAAGTCTGAAGACTACAGTGAGAAATTGTTAAATGCCAACGTATTTTACATTTTCTCCCAACAAGATATAACGTTGACAAATATAATTCCCCATGAATAGCTTCTTTCAAGCTAGAAGAAAACTGCTGTCATGATAAGAAGTACACAAATAGATACTTTTAGGTCCAATTATCAAATAGTGGTTTTAATATATTCTATATTCTTTAATATATAGTGGTTTTAATATATAGTTTCAGCTTTTAACCCTTTGACGTACATGGGAGACCGATGTTCTTTTTACATATTTTTTCTGACGTTCTAATTACATGAAAATATATTTATTGATATTTTTTAATCATGAAAAACAGTCTAATAGTTATTAAAAATATCTATTAGAGTATCAGAATTATATTTGTACTAGAATATAAAATACAAAGAAAAATTGCTTGAAAAAACATTTTTTTTCCTTCATATTCAAATATGTATCAATAATTGATTTTGTAAATTAAAGAAAGTTCAATGTTCAATAACTCTTTCTCTTAGTTCTAAAAAACAGCAAATAAATGCAAATTGGAAAAATTATTGTTTTTAAGTGAGTCGTATTCGAAAGAATTTGCTTTTAACGCAGAAAAAGACAGCGGTATTTCCAAATATATTTCTATATTGCAAATTATTAAAAAAATAAATGCCATATTTTTCATTTTATTTTGACCTAAATTAATATAAAATAACGAAAAAAATTATGAAAATACGTTTAATACAAAATTTTGCGTTAAATGGTAAATACATTGGTCAATATTTGATTCAGTTATATTACTTAACAAATAATATCGCAAGATTATTCTTCTGGTTGCAAAATTTCACAAAGCTATTTTTTATGTAAAATTGTAATTGCTTTTACCTTTGTTAGTTAGAATTTTTAATTAGAATTAAAAAAAAAAATTCGTAAGAAATTTGAGAAATATTCGAGTAGTAAACTTTCGAACAGTCTTATAACAGTTAAAAACTAACAATTATTTGTAACAGTTTGTGTAACAATTATTAATAATTAAAAAAATATTAAATTTAAATAATTAACCATTGAATTTTTTAATAATTTTTTATAGCGTTTAAAATTTTACTTATATTTCTTTAGACTCTTTAAGCTATATGTTTTAACATAAAGGAAACTTTTTTTTTTGCCATTATCTAAAACTCGGCTTTAGGTCAGGTACCCATTAGGTTGAAATCATAACTTCGGATCAGAAGCTAGGGCAATCACTTCATTTTTCATTATATTTTCTTAGTATTTATTTGATTATTTGAAACCAATCGTTATAGAAAACAAAATCGTTTTGCTTACTACCGTGTAGGTTTTTCTTTTTTACTAAAAACAAGCATCTAAAAATTTTATTTAAATCAAACGTTTATTATTATTATTATTATTTACCCTTTAATAAAACAATAATAAAAAAATTCGATTTTTTTTTTTCCCCTTCATATGAGATTATTTTTCATCATGTTAAACTACATAATATTAAATTTCAAATTCTAATATAAGTTTATTTCAATAGATTAAACTATTTACCATTTCATTTACATTTCCAAACTAAATGAATCGGTGATACCTGATTGCGCTAATGGTTTTCTAAAACATGGTGGACCTCCTACTTCATTCATGCAGTAAAACAATTCCTGATAAGAGCATCGTCTCGCCAATGTTGTTCGCCAGAAGCTAGTGTGCTGAAGGGGGGGGGGGGATTTGTCAATAAGTTTCGCTCCATCTTTTAGTAATTTTCGTTTAAAAGGAATTTTTTTATAGGTTTGTAAATTTTAATACTTCTGTAATTTTAAAATACAAACTATATTTAAACTATGAAAAAAAAATTCTAGTTCATTTTAAGGTGACATATAGCTTCCAAAGTTTCGAAAATCAGTCAAAATTTTAATTAGACCTATGCAATTGTTTCAAGAATATTGGTTAAAAAAATATACATTTGTTGACCACTTGTCGTCTTAAGTTGGTTAAAATGTAAAAGTTCAGGGTGCAGTATCAAGTTTTAATTAAATTGAAAAAACCTTACTTTAATATTTAATAATTTGAATTAAATAGTCTCAAGAAACTGAAACGGTACGATATATTATTTGAATAAAAAATTCATTTGCTTCTATAATATACCCTTTTGAAATAACAGTCGGTGTGCTTCAAGCTCACATTGTACATTGTATTAAATAATTTCGTAATATTTAGTTTCCAATCTCTTCTGTTTTGCTAAGCCTAATGTGAATTCGTATTAAGGTAGTCTCTGTAGTATGCGTATGTTGAATTTGAAAACAAATTTTGTTTTAACAATTTGTATGTACGC
This sequence comes from Parasteatoda lunata, assembly GCA_949128135.1. Taxonomy (NCBI): domain Eukaryota; kingdom Metazoa; phylum Arthropoda; class Arachnida; order Araneae; family Theridiidae; genus Parasteatoda; species Parasteatoda lunata. Next base: position 54,853,194 of record OX421979.1, on the reverse strand, counting down.
ATACTAAACAAACATTTCTTTCCAGTAAGTGCTTCTTTCTAGTAGCAGTAGCTTGTCATTGTATCGTGAAAAAATAACTTTATTAAGTCTCTTGAGCATCATATCTAATTGTTATAGTAAATTTTAGTGTTATTAGACGACACCGAAATTGGGGACAACTACTTTACACCAAAAGTAATTAAAGTTAACATTCCTGTTGTTTCCCACACATTTTTAGGCGTGTAAACTGTTGCCATCATTTGGTGTTAAGAAACACTAAAAATTTTTACAACGCAATTGAACAACTGCAAGTGACGTCATCGCGGATAAATTTCAGCATTCGTTGATTCAGAAGCCAATCAAATTTGACACACAAATGTGATGTCGCTTACAGGTATCCAATTAAGTCTGATTTTAATCACATGGTAAGACATAATCACTTCACTTCTTCTCGAGTTGCAAGCACCCGATTACCCCATAGATTATGAACTGGGAATATTCATGTTGTATCAAGTATCGCTTTCACAAAAGAAAAAAAAGTTATAAATACATTTTTAAAGAACAATCCGTTGTGTTCTCTTCCTTTTATGCTTAGAATATTTGCCAAATTATACATCATCACACATATGTAATAATTTTCTCATAGTTTTCTTTTCTGTTAGAAGGAGGAAATTAAATGGTCCGCTTGGCGTCAGTATTTTTGTTCGAATTATTTTAGATTTTTGAAAAGCAGAGAAGAGGAATGGCGTTATTTTTGGCTGCTTCGAAGTCAAAATCTTCTCTGGAGTGGTAAAGAATTTATGGATATTTTTATTATGTCTTGAAAATGGCTGTTAGAAACTTGGCACTCAGTTCATAGAATCAAAATTACGCACTTGTTTGAAGAACAGAAGAAATGAGTAATAGGAATTTCTGGAAAAAAGTTATAATAATAATAATAATAATAGTTATAATAATAGTTATAATAATAGTAATAATAATAATAATAAAACTAATACTCATAAATAAAACTAATAGAAATAATAAAACTGAAAGTCATAATAATAATAATGATAATAATATTAATAAAACTGAAAGTCATAATAATAATAATAATATTAATAAAACTGAAAGTCATAATAATAATAATAATAATAATATTAATAAAACTGAAAGTCATAATAATAATAATAATAAAACTAATACTCATAAATAAAACTAATAGAAATAATAAAACTGAAAGTCACAATAATAATTCCATTATAACAATAAAAACCTTGTTTCTATAAAATAAAATTTTTATCGTTTTTAAAATGTTATTGAAATTAAAGGGGGAAAATTTTTTGCGGAGGAATTTATTAATTAATTTTGTTATTTTATATGAATATAATTTTATATTTATAAAAATGAACCTGGATCAACATTACTTCAGAGGTCTTATAATCAAATAATTTTTCCTCATAAACAGAATTAAATAAGTATGCAATTAATATCGCAATTTTTCTTACTGTTTTAAGTATTACGAAAAGAAATTACTCTAATAATTTAGGGCAATAAAGTAATTTTAAATATAATTGTCCTGAAAAATATACATTTGATATTTAAGTGAAAAATGTCTGCAAGTTTATATGATATTTAAAATGCACTATTAGTTTTAACTTCATTATCAAAATTTTACTCCAAATTAGAAAGGGAAGATATCAAATTAAGTTAATATCGGAAATTGATAAATAAACTCTTCACATTTGCATTTGCTATTTTATCAATGAAATTGATATTGAAGTAATTATGTGATGTGGCTTATAGATATCCAATTAAATCTGGTACGAAAATTGATTGTGTGTGATAATAAACCAACCTAATTGAAATAGGATTAACCCGTAAACCACAACCACGTGATTGGGCGAAACCATGTGATTTAAACTACGTGATTGGGCCTTACCACGTATTCTTTTTCTCGAATTGCAAGTATTCAATTAGCTTAAGTTTTAAAATAAGCTATTTGGTTTTTTTTCTCGTTGAAGTTTGCTATTATTTATGCTATTATTTGATAAATAACAAAGTTTTGTTCTTTTTCCAGGGCTATAGAACATTACCCTTAATAGCACCTGGGCCAAAAACAAGGCATGATATACCAATGGGTTCATATTTAAGGCATGTACATGACCCAAATTGGAAAGGAAGGTCTACTATTCAACCTACTACCGTAAGTAAAACAATTTAAAACTAATAAGACCCTTAAGTTAACACTAAAAAGAAAAGAGACTGTTGATTTCAAATGATTTCGTCCTGAAATTTAGCTTTATAAACCAATTTAAATTTCAAATTATGAACATAATTAATTTGACCTAAAAATTTATATGTTACAGAATAGATATTAAACTAAGACGCAGCGTCCAATATGTTGGACAACATTTGATACGATTTTGTCACTGAAAAAATAATATTTTTAGATTTTTTTGTTTTTGCATGCATTTTGAGTGATTGATGCATTTTGAAGGATTAAAGAAACAATTGGATTTATCCTCATCTGATTGAAGTTTTTGATTACGATTAAAAATTATTAGAAGGGCAGGAAATTTAATTCAAGTAACCTTTTGGATAGTTTTATGATATATGAGCAATTCTACAAATAAACGCCAATTAGGCGGCCAAAAAAAAAAAAAAATTGGGGGGCGGGAGGGCACACTATTTCTACTTGAATTTTCTTCTTTTTTACACCCTAAAAAGGCAAGAAAAAATCGTAAACATGAAATTTTTTCTTTGTGACATACTCTAAATGTGACATACTCTTTCTGACATACCCAGATAAATCTGAGTCATTTATTCAGATAAAACGATTTTTACATAAATATAATATTATTATAATGTCTCTCTAAAATGTATTTATAGAGATTTCATACTATAAGATTATATTATTTGTAAAATTGCTCATATGAGCAATTCTACAAATAAACGCAAATTAGGCGGTTAAACAAACAAAAAATTTGGAGGGGGGGGGGCACGCTATTTCTTCATGCATTTTCTTCTTTTTTACACCCTAAAAAAAACAAGAAAAAGTATTGAACATGAAATTTTCTCTTTGTGACATATTTTAAATGACAAAATACCAATTTAAAATTTTTATCCCGATTTTTTCAATTTACGAACTTTGATTAAATTTTTTTATTTTTGTTTTTTATATTGTTTATATTTTTTATATTGTTTTGTTTATTTTGTTAAAATATAATCTTATTGTATGAAATCTCTATAAATACATTTTAGAGAGACATTATAATAATATTATATTTATGTAAAAATCGTTTTATCTGAATAAATGGCTCAGATTTTTCTGAGTATGTCAGAAAGAGTATGTCACATTTAAAGTATGTCACAAAGAAAAAGTTTCATGTTCACGATTTTTTCTTGCGTTTTTAGGGTGTAAAAAAGGAGAAAATTCATGTAAAAATAGTGTGCCCCCCCCCCAAAAAAAAAATAATTTTTTTTTGGCCGTCTAATTGGCGTTTATTTGTAGAATTGCTCATATATCTTATTATTCGTACCTTGATTATCTTGTTTCTTGACCAAAATGCAAGAAAATACACAATAAGAAATACCAACACTATGCAAAAAATTTTGTAAATTAAAATTTGTAATTTCGTATGTAATTATGAAAAAAGTTAATTAAATTTAATTATTTGAATTTCTTTTTAAAATGAAAAATTTCATCACATTTATAAATTTAATTTCTTCTAAACAAAAGTCGAATTTTTCGTCATCATTTAAAACTAGGTAGGTGGATCTCAAGCGGGGACTAAACATTTTCGCTTACATCTAGTGGATTGATTTTAAGAGTCTATTGAGTCTTTTGAAAAAAATAAATAAATAAAGTATATTTTTTTTATATAACATATAAATGTTTTATTAGTTGAGTCCATTAAGTATGACTTCGTTTCATGACAAAAATTTGAAGAAATGAGCTAGAAAAATAAACTATGCAAAAATATGCTGCAAAGTAAAATGTATTATTTTTTTTTGTAATAAAAATAACTGAGAAAATTTAATTAATTGAATTTCTTTTTAAAAATTTCGTTGTATATGTGAATTTAATTTCTTCTAAACGAAAATTGAATTTTTTGCCATTATTTAAAACTTAGTCGATCTCAGGTGACTATTATGCATTTTCTCTTACATCTCGTGGATTTGTTTCCTAGAATCGTTAGAGATTTTTTTTTTTTTAATGCATAGTGATTTAATGGCTAATAAATTATGATTAATTTCTTAAGATTTTGAATTAGAGATCTATTAGTTAATTTCTTAACTCTTTTTTTTTCCAGCCAAAATTCGGGCTTCTTCCTACACCAACATATTCTTCCATTGGCCATTACGGTAGACGACCACAAGCACCAATTCCTCACCCAGGAGCTCCTACTTTCGAACGCAATCTAAACGAATCTGCTCAGCTCGTCCACCACCAATATAATTCTCCCATGTTCCTCTATTCGCAGAAAAATATCGATGAAACGATCAAAGATCAGACTGGCGCAGCACCCGCGTGAGTTTTTCATATTTGTAGTTTCAAACGATACCAAAAATTATATGTGTGCCAAAATCCTCAGAGAAATGCAAAAAAAAAAAAAAAAAAAAAAACACATTTTTAACATTTGCAATGTAAAAGAATGAAAAGTAGAGGCTAAAATCTACGATCGGTCTTCTAAATCTTGGATTGGAGCCCGTTTACCCGAATGGGGTTGATTCCTCAAAGCCAACTCATATTTTAGGGCTGAAAAACCAGTCGGAGAAATTACATATCGAATTTCGCACATTAAAATTTTTTTTCTTCATTAATTAGTATACCAATCGAACAACGAATATCGTTACTAAGTATAAAAAATCCCGATCACTGGACTTATTTAGAGTATATCTTTTCCCCCCCACTATCTATTGTATTTCTTACACTTTTTGTAAAAATCACAAATTAGTTAATATTTTTATAGATCATAATATTCCAATGTATTTTTCTCTAGTTGATATGTTTGTAAATTTTACTGGTACTTCGTGATTATATCTACGAATATCGTGACAAAGTACAATCCCGATCAAAGAGTAATTTAGAGTATGACTTTTTTTAACTATACATTTCACTAACTATTTTAAAAATTGCAGACAAATTAATATTTCTATTGACCAGGATGCTCAAATACAA